>OZ012737.1:377039893-377639893 GCA_963859935.3 Lathyrus sativus | reverse complement strand
AGCAGAAGTCCAATCATACCTAGGGCATCTTTCTTTCCCCGGTAGCCCAAGCCTGCATCAACATTTTTGCATATAGTTATCATGTTTGCATTGCATCCTCAAATGCGTAGCATTTCCATTTCGTATGGAGCATTACGCCATAAAAAAATTCAAACATATGCATGCAAAGCACATGCCAGTTTTGTTAGCTTTCGTGGCAACTTGAATCACACTTCAATCAAGATAGTGACATATCTCCAGCAGTCTGGTTCGGTCAACTCATCTGCTTGTTTTCTTTTGGGTTTTAGATCATACGTCAGTCATGCTTTGTTCATCAACTCTCTGATGATGACATCCCCAACATGTTTTTCTTCCCGTCAATTCCTATTGACGATGTGGTTCTTCGGATATGGTGTTTCTTATCGTCAATTCCTATTGAAGATGTGATTTTGGATATGGATTTCTTCCCGTCAATTCCTATTGGCGATGTGGTTTTGGGATTCACAGATATGTTTCTCCGGATATGGTTTTATTTCCGTTGATTCCTATTGACGGGGTGGTTCTTGGATATGGTTTTATTTCCGTCAATTCCTATTGACGAGGTGATCTTTGGATATGGCGTTTCTTTCCGTCAGTTCATATTGGCGATGTGATTTTGGGATTCGCTGAGGTGTTTCTCCCGATATGGTTTTCTTTTCGTCGAATCCTATTGACGATGTGGCTCTTTGGATATGGCATTTCTTTCTGTCAATTCCTATTGGCGATGTGATTTTGGGATTCGCTGAGGTGTTTCTCCAGACATGGTTTTCTTTCCGTCGATTCCTATTGGCGATGTGGCTTTGAGATTCACTGATGTGTTTCTCCGAATTTGGTTATCTTTCTGTTAATTCCTATTGACGAGGTGATCTTTGGATACGGTGTTTATTTTCGTCGATCCCTATTGACGACGTGGCTCTTTGGATATGGCATTTATTTCTGTCAGTTCCTATTGGCAATGTGATTTTGGGATTCACAGAGGTGTTTCTCCGGATATGGTTTTCTTTTCGTCAATTCCTATTGGCAATGTGGCTTTGGGATTCACTGATGTGTTTCTCCGGATTTGGTTATATTTTCGTCAATTCCTATTGATGGGGTGGTTCTCTAGATATGGTTTTCTTCCCGTCTACCCTTAAACGAGGTGATCTTTGGATATGGTGTTCTTTCCGTCAATTCCCATTGACGATGTGTTTCTTTGGGTACGTTTTTCGACGACGTATGACCGGGCTCCAATTACATACATCCCAATCAGAATGCAAATTTATGTGTTTCTTTTTGTATTCAATCACCTTTAACCTTGAATGTATGAACGTCGTTGCTCTTCATCCCTTCAGGTCTAAGTCGATTGAATAGGGGCAGCTGTTGCACCCCAAAATTTGCCCTCTTGTTTTTAACTTTGACTGACTTTTGCTTCGCATTCATCTATATATCATCTAGGTCAATCATTTCTCGCATGCTTTCCATGTTATCAGCCGAAATGGATTTATCGGGATTACAACCGCTTTGTTCGTATTTTAGACAATTTAAACTAGTTCAAATGATAAGTTCCATGTCGAAATCGAATGAAGGCTCGTACTCTTCCTAGTGGTTTAGTCCGTGCTAAAAATTTTGTTGCATTTTGGTGTTCGCCCGTTTTATTTTTCCGTTTTTATTTCGTGTTTTTTTGTGATTTATGTTTATAATTTCATTTCATTTAATAGTTAATATTTATTTAGGTTTATTTTATTTGTTTAGAATTTTCTTAGGATTTTATTTATTATAGATTTTTAATTTAGAATCAAATGAATTTAGAATTTAGGATTAAAATAGAATTATTAGAATAGATTTTTATTTTTATTAGAGTTAAATTATATTTTTAGAAATAGTTTATTTCTTAGAAATAGTTTTAGAATTAAAATTTTTGTTTAGAAAATAGATTAAGACTTAGAATTTTAATTATTAAGTTAGACTAAAATTAGAATTTAGGAATTAATTAGTTTGATTAGAAATTAGATTTTTATTAGGAATATAATTTTAATTTAGATTTTTAAAAATAGAATTTTAATAAGAATTAGAAAATAGTTTTTTAGAATACAGTTAAAATTTTAGAAAATAGGATTAGAACTTAATTAGAATTTTAATCTAGAGTTTAGAATATAATTTATTTGGTTTATAATTTAATTAGTATAAGATAGAGTTAGATTATTAGTTAATTAGATTAGAACTTTAACATTAGACTTAGAAATTAAATAGAATTTTAATATAGATTAGTTAATTAGTTTAGATTAGATTAGTTTAGCATTAGTTAGATTATTAGAATATTATTATTAGTTAGGAATTAATTAGGTTTGTGTTTAGAGTTATTAAGAATTAATAGTACAGATTGTTATTGATTAATTAAATGAAAGAAAAAAAAGAGACAAGCAGCAGAAGGGTAACACGTGGCTCAATATATAGCCCTCGGTTCCTATTCATTTTTTTCTTCCTTGAAAAACAACCCTAGCAGCGCCGCCCATCTACTGTTCATCATCATCAACCTCAAATCTCCATCAATTTTCAAACGACAACACCTCCTCCATAACCCAAAACAAAATCTCTTTCACCCCAAATCCGGAAACAGATTCGCAACCCACAACCACCGCCTCTCTCCCTCAGCGAAACCCATTCGTGACCTCCATCCCCATCTCCAAACTTCCACAACGAAATCCCTTCTTTCAACAGCCACACGTAAACCCGCACCACCACTAACCTCTTCTTCTTCAACTCCTTCAGACCTCTATCAAAACCATTCAAACTCAAATCGCTCAACCTCCAAAACAGAAAACTCAAACCCATCTTCTCCATCTTCTTTTGCAAAAACTCGAACAACCCACAAACCTCAAACACTCCATCTCACTTCTTCACAGAAAAAACGAAAAAACCAAACAAAATATTTAAAACACGTAAACTTCACCAACGTCACCGTCCTCGATAACCCTACTTCCTTCCTCGCTCCTTTTCAGTTCGAGATTTCACACAAGTGTTTAGCCACTCTCAAAGATGATTTAGAATTGAAGCTCATTTAAGTTGGATCTGCTGAGATTGAGACTTATGACCAGTCATTAGAGAGTGTTCTTGTTGGTCCTGTCAATGTTGGAGACTACCGATTTGTTTTAAAGGCGGATCCATCGGACCCGATGAAGATTCATGAAGATGATATAATTAGTGTTACTGTGCTGCTGTTGACTTGCTCTTATTTGGGTCAGGAGTTTATTCGGGTTGGTTATTATGTTAACAATAGACAGAAGTTGTAAATCATGGGCCGAGAGGCCCAAGGGTTGGCGCACCGTTTTTTTTCTTTTTTTTAAATCTTTTTTTAACATGTTCTTGCTGTAAGGGGATGAATGGGCCATGACCCATGATGATTCCCCCATTTGATTTATCTCAACCCCCTTTTTATTTTCAATGTAATATATTTTCTAAGTAAATTAGTTTTGAAATTTTTTTATAATATTTATGTATATAAGTCTTTTAAAAGTTTTCTAATAGACTTTTTAGAGTTTTTTCTATATTTCTAATTTAGTTTTTAAATTTATATATGTTTTTTCTATTTAGGTTTTGTTTTATATTTTTAATATATATTTATTTAAAGTTATATTTTAGCATTTTTTTATCATTGAGGATTTATTTTCGTTTTTTTTCGTTTGGGTCGATGAAGAGACCTCCAAGATATTATACGTCAAATTATTGATGGAAACGACAAGTCCGAGACAATTTTTCTTTACGACTTTTCATTTTCGATTTTTATTCATTTTATGATTTTCTTCGGTCGATGAAGAGACCTCCAAGTTGTAGTTTGTCAAACTATTGACGAATAACGACAAATTCAAGACCATTTTCTTTACAACTTTTCATTTTTTAATTTTTATTCATATTTTTTATTTTCGTCGCTTTTTGGTCGATGACGAGACCCTTAAAACCATTATCAGTCAAATTATTGGTAGATGGAGGTTTTCCCGAGACCACCACCTTCTTTCTCTCCTCATTTCTTCTTATTTTTTATTTCATTTTAATTTCCGCGATCTATGAAGTCTTTCAACTTGTGAGAGTCGACTTATCGAAGTCAATAACCTTCCCGATTTAAAATCTATGGAAAATGACCATTTGGGTCATTTTCTTTACTTTGGGATCGCGATAGGCTACCTTCTATTAATCGACATAATGTTTACGATTAAGACGAGATCCCACCCGTTTGGTCCGTGCGACACGATTAAATCAGAGAATGATCCTCAATATCATTTCTCTATCTTGTCCATAGCATGAATGCCAATTTACGCGACCTCCTATAGTTTGGATTCCCTCATAAGTCGAGTTACGACGGTTTAGTATCACATTCTGTCCAGATTCGATTCACTAATGTCGCAACTTCGAAAAACACCTGGCGGAAAATAGAAGAGTCGCCATCTTTCGTTATTTATCCCAAAGAGAGGGAAAGGAAACAATTGGGAAAACCTGACGAAAAGGGAAAGACAAGGTCATCGCAACCAAGTCTGGATTCGAGAGTCGGTTACGCAAGGGGAAGGTATGAGCACCCCTCACGTCCGTCGTACTCGACGAGATGCACGCATTGTTGTCTATCTAAAAGGGTGATCATCTATCTAGCTAAAGGTCAAGGGACAAAAGAAAAAGAAAAGAGACTCGACAGAGCATCGCCGCTCTGTGCCTACGTATTCCCTCGTGCAATGGGAAAGTCAGAGTCAACGTAGTTTGGCTAACTACAGGTGAAAGGGGGGAAGGTTGCTCGCCAAGACATCGCGTCTTGTGCCTACGTGCTTTCATCTGGTATAAAAGATTATAGCAAACGTAGTTCGGGCTAAAAAAACCACAGGTTGGTTCAAAAGTTTTTAGGCCCGAGTAGGGTTAACGAGTAGTTCTAGCAGTTGGTGTATCCAGCTCGACCATTGGAGACTTAGGCGTTACCATTTGCGGTAGAACTAAAAGTTAACAATGCTCTTTTATTTGAAAATATTTTCCTTGATTAAGAACCCAAAGGGTGAAAAAAATTTGAAGTGTTTTTTGTGTTTTTTTATAGAAGAAGTGTTTTGAGTTTGATTTGTAACTCATGTCGCACTAGAGACTATGACCTAAGAGCGAATGCGTCGTATATCACCCAAAGGGTGTACACTAAACACTCTAGGTCATTGAGAGGAAGCCCCCCGATCACCATTTCTCAAGTAACTTAAGGCTCGTAGCATACAACACTTGTCATTCTTTATTAGGTGTTTTATGAGTGTTTGAAGATGAGAAGAGAAGAAAGAACCACTAATGGGAGACTAATCAATCCTAAAAGTTGTCATGCAAAATGGACTTAAAGTTGGGATACAAAAGGGAACTACCTAATGTTATCATGCATGGTTAAGCACCTAATGTCTATCACAATCCAACTTGAACAACAAGAATTGGAAGTCCTAGGGGGAACATGGCAAAGGAGGAAAAAAGAAGGACGAAGCAAACACAAGTAAGATGCCCTCATAGAACACAAACATACAAAGAGGGAGGAAAGGAAGTGTGGGACAGCAGCCGCCACAAGCGCGTCTCGACCTTTTTGGAGCATACAAGAATGTAATTCAACAAAGCCAACATGCATAAAGAAGACAAGCAAACAAACATGCAAGCACCGAAGCAAAATGAGCGGATGAGACATGACTGGAGAAGACAAACCTCTACAACCGTCGGTTATCAATCATCGAAGACAAATGGGAGGAAAAGAAGTGTGGGGCAGAATCCGCCACAAGCGTATATCGACCACTTGACTCAAAGACTCAAACAAAAAGGGAAACATCACTTTGAACAACGCATATCGGAAATACGCATTCAAGTGGAAGACAAAGCATGAATCGAAGAAATCTCGATTAAATAACCAAGAATAGCGACAAATTACCAGAAAAGTTTCATTCCTAATGCATCACATTGATTTATGATGATTCAAAATGAAACGACATGCGAAAACACCTTGAAAAATAGCAAATATGACATTCTGGTTCAGTGTTAATCGGTTAACACCCTAGGTTAACTGATTAACCAAGTGTTAACGTTTGAAAGATTTGAAAATTTGAATTGGTTAACCGGTTAACCATATAGGTTAACCGATTAACACTGTACCAGAAGCCAAAAACATCAGCAGAAAATCACTTCCAGCACAAAAACAGCTTATCCAAGGATCCAAAAGATTAACTTATCACTTAAGCACGAAATTACACCTGCAAACAGAAAACCAATAGACATGCAAACATGTCTACACAGCACAATCACAATTCAAACGGATCGAAATCAACCAAAATTCAATCGAATATGAAGATTAACATGATAAGCTCAAATTAAATCGGATCGAGAATTCCAACCTTCGAAGCGGAGATTTGCTTCGGTAAGTGTTGATCAACTGGATTTGAGCAAATCCAAACAAGATTATCCGGAAAACTTCAAGATCCACAATAATTCTTGCAAGAGGAATGAAGATCAAACACTTTTAAGCCAAGTTACTCCAAATTAGCACTTCCAACTCAAGCTCCAAAATCAGATCTCAATTTGCACGAAAATTGATTATGAAAATTGATCCAATGATGATGATAAATGGAGGTTTATGCTCAAGAATCCATTGATTTTAATGAAAAATCAATGAATCCAAATGATGAAGAGCTTTGAGTGAGGGTTTTAGGAATGGGGAAGTTTGAGAGAAAATTAAGAGCTCAAGAGTGAATTCTGAAAAATGAATTGAATTATGAGAGATTAGATGGTGAGGTTTGGAGTGAATCATTTAAATATCACTTAGGTTTGGATCCAATGCAAGGTTTGGAATTTGGATTGGAAAATGTGGTATGAAATGTGGAATGGGCATTTGGTGGCAAATTGAAATTAAACCAATTTCAAATGAGGTTCTAGATCCTTCCCAAGTGTAAAAATGAAATTCAAATGATCAAAATGGGACTCCAAGAGTGGCTGGACTTGAAAATTCACGTACAGGGCAAAAAATACACAAGTTAATCGGTTAACGCATATGGTTAACAGGTTAACACTGTGAAAACCTGCAAAATTTGCCTGATTTTGATTTGGTTAATCGGTTAACCCTATGTGTTAACCGATTAATACCTTCAAAATTTTGAATTTGGCGCCTTTTGGAGGGAAACGTGCCCACCTGCCCATTTTCCACTGTTTGGATATTTGTTAAGCCTCTGAAACTTGTTTTCTATCATCCTGACTGTGAAACTGCTCAAAGTAGCCTGAACGTTGTAAATTAACCGACACAATAAAATAAAATCGACCGCTCTATCGGGTAAAATAAATGCCAACTGCTGTTGCTTTGATTGCTTGTACTACGAGTGAATTGGTTTCGATCCCCTGTCAAATGAATCATGCTATGCAATGCAAATGTTAGGAGAAAATGAAATGAAACATAAACCAAGTTAGAAAAGGTTGGGCAAATTTTGGGGTACAACAACTGCCCCTATTCAAGCGACTTGGATCTGACTGAGTGACAAGCGAACGACTTTCAAACGGCCGAGGTAAAAGACGGTTGAATACCAACGAAACCGAAAATTTTCCAACCGCAGAAATCTCCAGAGATAACTGAACTAAACACAAGAACAACCCGCTGGGGAAGTACACTGACCAAAAGGCAGTACTAACCACAAACTACCAACCAAGAGTTGGGATCACTAGAATACTGAACAAAGTCAAATCCACACTATCAACCAAAAGTTGAAATCACCAGACAACCACAAGTTACCAACCAAAAGTTAGAAATAAACAAAGCTACCAACCAAAAGTTGGAATTAAACACAGCTACCAACCAAAAGTTGGAATAAAACAAAGCTACCAACCAAAAGTTGGAATTGCACGAAGTTACCAACCAAGAGTTGGAATCACACGCAAAGGATAGAGACTACCAACCAAAAGTTGGAATAATGTCAACAGCTTCGGACCCCATTGGGGACTACCAACCAAAAGTTGGAATAACATCAACCAACAATAGACTACCAACCAAAAGTTGAAATAACAACTGCAGGGATAAAATCCAACCAAAAGTTGGGAAGCAAGGCTACTAACCGAAAGTTAGGATCGCCAGGAAAAGACCGACATCGACCAAAAGTCGGAACACAAGCTACTAACCAAAAGTTAGAATCTCCGGAGACCCTGAACAAAGCTGACTCAATCACAGAAGGCTACCAACCAAAAGTTGGAATGATCATCCGACACTACCAACCAAAAGTTGGAATAATGGCCACAAAAGCATACTACCAACCAAAAGTTAGAATGATCAACAAAGAAAGACTACCAACCAAAAGCTGGAATAACATCGACAAAGAGAGACTACCAACCAAAAGTTGGAATAACGCTCGGAACTACCAACCAAAAGTTGGAATGAAAAGGCTACTAACCAAAAGTTAGGATTGTCGGAATCGCTGAATGAAAATGAACTGACTGCAACAACGATTACCAACCAAAAGTTGGACTCATCAACTTTACTGAGGAAAATAAAGATTACCAACCAAAAGTTGGAATAACAACCCAAACGCCACTAGGTCACCAAACAAAAGTTGGAATAAAACAACAATACCAACCAAAAATTGGAATGAACCTTGCCGAGAAACCAGAGATTACCAACCAAAAGTTGGGATAAACGTACCCGAAATAGACTACGCTGGAGATTATCAACCAAAAGTTGACATCACATATCCAACATATGCAAGCGACAGAATCAACCGACTCAAGACTTTCGGGAAAGCCCCGATAGGAAGAGAGGTTTAAACAAACGACTCCGCAGAGGAGAAACCAACAACACAAAGGCTCCAAAGACCCGCCTACCGGGTGATAATACAAAAGATCTCCTGAATTCAAAATCCTCAGCCCTCAACGGCAAACGGCACCAAAGGTATCGAACCTGGCTTATGCTTTAGATGCATATGTTGAAAATGGCGTAATGCTCCATACGAAATGGAAATGCTACTCATTTGGGTAGATGCTATACACGCATGCAGATGCAACGAAACTGAATCAGCAAAATAAATGCTAGAGATACAGAAACCATCCCGCTGGGGGAATAACCTACCCATGCTAATAAAAATTGGACTTATGCCGAGAGACAGGCCCTTGCTGGCTTCCTACAAAGAAAATACCGAGGTAACAACATTCCTCCATCCTGCTGGGGAAAAGAGAATAAATCTGCTGGGGAAACCACCCTCTTCCCACTTGCTGGGGATTGCTCCACTGGGGGACGAACCTACCCAGGCTGTAAATTACTCAGTGGGAAGAAATCCAATCACAACTCACTAGGGAGTGCATCCGGACATGCACTCTGCGGGGATTGAATGTGCACCAACTGTTGAGGTAAAGCGTACAGGCTATCTGCTCGCGTAAACTGCATACAAACTCCACTGGGGATTGAGATGCCAACTTCACTGGCTGGGGAAAAGACTCTGGCAGGGGATAGAACATATTTCATCCACACCTATTTGCCCCAAGGGTAACGACCCTGCAAAATTGAACAAACAGACAAGATATCCTACACAAACGGAACTATCTCAGTCATCAATAGTGATGTTTTTCAATTAATTCAAAGTTTTAACAATTATTGGCCAAGGCTTGCAAGTTTATGTATGTGCATGTTTATCAAAACATTGGGCGTTTTTCACAAACAAAACAGTACAAGTTAAAACAAAACAAATGAGATACTGAATAGTATATGTTTATTGATAGATGGCCTGTAAATAGGCAAAGTTTTACAACAGATGCAACCCCAAAAAATAGGAAGCTGCGCAAAAATAATACAAATATGCACAGAAATATACAAAATTGTACAATGTCGGCAATATGGCACAAACAAGCACCATGAGCTGATCCCTCTATGACTCGCCTGACCCTGATGCTTTCCCGAAGCTTCGTCTTCAAAAGAGATTGATTCAGATAAATGGCCCTCAGGTCCTCCCAATCCACTAAGCAATGAAGTCCAAAGCAGACCGCATTCATCTGCTTTTCAATCCTTAACTTTTGCCTGAACCGCCCTTTCGGGTTTTCGATTCACCGGGATACCCATTTTTTCCAAAGTCGCCTTTTCAATTTTACGACTTTGCGGGTTTACATCTTTTCATTTTTATCCCTAATTTTTGCCCGAACCCATTCTCTTTTTTATGGTTCGCCAGGATGCCCCATTTTGCCTGGATATTTTTTTTTCTTTCCAGCGGGTCTCTTTTAAGCAAAATATTTTTTAACTGTGTCTAAATTCACAGGGGATGTAAAATCCTCACCATCCATGATGGATAACAACAAGGTTCCTCCGGAGAAGACCTTTCGAATGACATATGGACCTTCATAGTTGGGAGTCCATTTGCCTCTATGATCTGATTATGGTGGGAGAATCTTTTTCAGCACAAGATCGCCCGTCTGAAAGCTTCAAGGGTGCACCTTCTTGGTGAAAGCTTTCTTCATCTGGCTCTGGTACAATCGACCATATGCAATAGACGCTAGCCTCTTCTCATCCATTAGGCTAAGCCGATTCAATTTGTTCTTTATCCATTCTACCTCATCGAGCTCGACGTCGAACAAAAATCTAAAAGAAGGAATCTCGACCTCCAATGGTAGGACAACTTCCATACCATATACCAGCGAGAAAGGAGTTGCCCCGATTGATGTGCGTACCTTCGTACGATAACCGTGAAGAGCAAATGGCAACATCTCATGCCAATCCTTGTACGTGACAACCATCCTTTGTACTATCTTCTTAATATTCTTGTTGGCCGCTTCAACAACGCCATTCATCTTCGGACGATAGGGCGATGAGTTGTAATGCTCGATTTTGAAATTCTTGCACAATTCCTTCATCATCTTGTTGTTCAGATTCGAACCATTGTCAGTAATGATTCGCTCGGGTATTCCATATCCGAAGTTGATGTCCTTCTTTATGAACTGGGCTACGACTTGCTTTGTGACATTGGCGTACGAGGCTGCTTCAACCAATTTGGTGAAGTAATCAATGGTGACCAAGATGAAACGATGACCATTGGATGCGGTTGGCTCAATCTTGCCAAACATGTCAATGCCCCACATGGAGAAAGGCCACGGGGACACCATAACATTCAACGGGCACGGCGGTACATGAATTTTATCTGCATAAATCTGGCATTTATGGCATTTCTTCGCAAATTTGAAACAATCTGACTCCATGGTTAGCCAATAATACCCTGCTCGTAACAGCTTCCGAGACATGGCATGCCCGCCGACATGTGTACCGAAAGTACCCTTGTGGACCTCTTCCATAAGCAACGCTACTTTTTCATCCACGCATCTTACAACACCAAATCATGGTTCCTTCTGTAAAGCACACCATCTGGGTTTAGATAAAAGTTACCAGACAACCTCCTCAGTGTCTTCTTATCCTGAGCTAAAGTCCCTGGTTGATACTCTTGCTTCTTGAGGAAGTTTTGTATATCGTAAAACCATGGCTCGCCATCAGCAGCCTCTTCAATGGCGAATACGAAAGCGGGCCTATCTAGGCGAGAAATGACTATTCTTGGAGCATCATTCCAAAAATTCACTTTATACATTGAAGATAGTGTTGCCAAAGCGTCTGCCATCTGATTCTCCGCTCACGGCACATGGTGAAATTCTACCTTGTCAAAGAAGGGTAACAACCTCCTTGCATAATCTATGTAAGGAATTAGATTTGGCTGGCGAGTTTCCCACTCTCCCATAATCTGATTAACCACTAGCGCTGAATCGCCATATACATCCAAATTATTGATTCTCAAATCAATAGCCTCTTCCAGGCCCATGATGTACGCTTCGTACTCATCTTCATTATTTGTTCAAGGGAACGTTAACCTGGCAGTGAACGGGATATGAGTACCATGAGGAGTAGTAATAATTGCCCCGATACCCTACCATAGAAGTAGACAGCGCCATCGAATATCATCTGCCATTGAAAACCCATCGTCGGGTAATGGCTCTTCACAGTCTTTCACTTTAAGGAACATGATATCTTCGTCAGGAAATTCAAACTTCATTGATTGATAGTCTTCGATTGGTTGTTCAGCAAGGTATTCAGACAGAACACTTCCCTTGATGGCCTTCTGGGAAACATATTGTATATCGTACTCTGTCATTACCACCTGCCACCTGGTAATTCTTCCTGAGAGCGCTTGCTTCTCGAAGACATACTTGATCGGATCCATCTTCAAAATCAGCATGGTTGTATGATTAAGCATATATTGTCTCAAACGTTTGGCAGCCCAAGCGAGTGCGCAACACGTTTTCTCGAGCATTGAGTAACGGGACTCACAGTCTGTGAACTTTTTACTCATATAATAGATCGCATGCTCTTTCTTTCAAGTCTCGTCATGTTGACCGTGAACACAACCCATAATGTTCTCAAGAATCGTTAAGTACATGATTAAAGGCCTTCCAGCTACTAGGGGTATCAATATCGGAGGTTCCTGCAAGTATTCTTTTATCTTATCAAATGCTTTTTGACAATTTTCATTCCAGACGACCGCCTGATCTTTCTTTAGCAATTTAACCATTGGTTCACACGTGACTGTGAGATGAGATATAAACCGAGCAATGTAGTTCAATCTCCCCAAGAAACCATGGACCTCCTTTTCTATTTTCGGTGCTGGCACATTTTGAATAGCTTTTATCTTTGCAGGATCGACCTCGATTCCTTTTTCACTGACAATGATCCCTAATAACTTTCCGGACCGAACTCCAAAAGTGCACTTATTCGGATTCAACCTCAATCTGAACTTCCTGAGCCTCTCAAACAGCTTCAACAAATTGACCAAATGCTCTTCCTCCGTTTGCGACTTTGCTATCATGTCATCAACATAGACTTCAATCTCATGATGAATCATATCATGAAACAAAGTAACCATAGCCCGCTAGTAGGTTGCCCATGCGTTTTTCAACCCAAAAGGCATTACCTTGTAACATAATGTCCCCCACGGTGTAATGAACGTCGTATTCTCCATTGAAGGTAAGTTGTTACGGCTAAAAATCCAGCGTCCAACTGCTTCTGGACTTCTTCTTTGATTTTTACAGCCATATCTGGTCTTGTCCTTCTAAGCTTCTGCTTGACCGACGGACATTCCTCGTGCAACGGCAAGCGATGAACCACTATGTCAGTGTCAAGCCCAGGCATATCTTCGTACGACCAAGCAAAGATGTCACTATACTCTCGAAGCATCTCGATCAGTCTTTGCTTGATGTCACTCTGTAGCGCAGACCCTATCCGAACATTTCTGACAACTTCTTCAAAACCCAGATTGATAACCTCGATTTCTTCCTGATGAGGCAGAATGATCTTCTCTTCTTGTTTCAAGAGTCTAGCTAGCTCTTCAGGCTAGTCTTCGTCTTCATCAATCTCTTCTTCATCTTGATATATCGGTTGATCAAAGTCGAAGCGAGTCATAGGAGGTTCAGAATTGGTGTCATCTACAATAGGAATCCTGCAATAAAAATGGTTAAATGTTTCAAACGATATGTAAATGAGTACAAACCACATTGCCATTTTATTGTGAAAAATAAAAATAAGAAAGACAAAGATCACAAAATTTGAATGAGAAAAACTCCCTTTGATTAATTGATAAAGCAGTGTTTAAACATAACCAATAAGGCCCTGAAATAAAATACCGCTATGCTCCGGGTAGAACATAGGGTAGTACAATAATTGAAAAAAAGCATTATTGTTCTGCCGTCACTTGAACGAATTCTTCAATAGACCAGTTGCACAGGCTCTGTCCTGGAGTGCAAGGCTTGATCCAAGCATCCATATCAAAATCACTATCTCCCTCTTCGTCTGTCACAACATTGATCCTTTCGAAGATAACTCCCCCCTTAGTGAACTGCACCGGTCCTTTATAGCGTGGTGTGCTCTGCGAGGATGAAGAAAATGACGGGTGGTACCCTAAACCAAACTTGTCTTGCTTGTGGGGAATCTCCAATACCTGGCCCCAACCTTGCACAACCCCAGTCTGTACTACTACTTGAGCCTCTTTAAAAGAAGACATGGCCACTTCCAGCACTCTGCTCACAACAGGAGATTTATATTTAATCTTGACTATTTCAAAAGCCTGATAAAGGGTTTCATGTATCTCTCTGTCCACCTCGACATACTTGAAGGATGATAAGTGGCTGACCATTATATCCTCATCCTCGCATACTGTAACAACACTACCGCCAACCATATACTTTAGCTTTTGATGTAGCATGAAGGTCACAGTCCCTGCTAAATGAATCCATGGACGACCTAGTAAACAACTGTAGGCTGGCTGGATATCCATAATATAAAACACTGCATCAAACACTTCCGGTCCCACCTGAATGGGCAATGTCACTTCTCCGAACACAGACCTTCGGGTACCATCAAAAGCGCGCACCACCAAATCACTTGGTGTGCAAATCAATCCCTGCATGTCCAACTTCGTTAAGGCTTTCTTCGGGAGTACATTCAAGGATGGTCCCGTATCCACAAGTACATGAGACATAACAGCCCCTCGGCATTCTAATGATATGTGCAACACACAGTTATGGTTCTTGCCCCTTGGCGTCAAATCCAAGTCTGTAAACCCCAAGTCGTTCCCTGCATTTACGTGCGCAACGACTCCTTCGAGTTGATTAACCAAAATTTCTTGTGGCACGTAAGCAGTGTTCAGTATTCTCAACAGGGCATTCCTATGCACTTCAGAACATAGTAACAAAGATAAGATAGATATCTTAGAAGGAGTTTGTTGCAAATGATCGACTATCTTGTAGTCACTTTTCCGTATCAGCCTCATAAACTCTTCTGCGTCCTTTAACAAAGATTCCTTCTCCCTAGACTGAGAAGTTTCCTCTACCACTGGTCTTTTCCCCTTGTCAACTTTATCAACAATCACTTCAGGTGACGAAAATACCCGGCCACTACGGGTAATGCGTCCTGCTCCCACAAGATTATCTACTGAATCCGCAGGGGGACCATTCAAGTCTAGTTTTTGTCCGTTGCAGTACACTTCAGCTCTGTAATTCTACGGAATAGCCTTGGTGCTTTCAAACGGTATGGGACCTGCTTTAGTTATGATTACTGTTGATGGTTTTAGCGCATAAATAGTAACAATTTTGTATGGAATGAAGATTGTCGCAATCTCTTCCCTTTCCTCAGCCACCAACTCTTCAGGCTCTCTTCCAACAGATCGGTCAAATTGAAAAACTCCACTATCCATCATCTCTTGAATACACCTTTTCAACTGCCCACATCCCTCAGGATTAACTAGACACTCAGCATAATTTTCAGCACAACCTGGGAAAACACCCCCCTTCAACAATCTGGCTTTCACAAAGCTCAGGCATGTCTTCAGCTCATTAACATCCATTACCAAATCCAAAACATCCTCCTCGATAATTGCATTAACCTCATCATGCCCATGATTCGGCATGGGATTTTGTACCACATTAAGAACATCATTGGAGAAATTAATTGCTTTACTGTCAATCATGTCCTGCACCTTATGCTTAAAGGACTTGCAATTATCGATGTTATGCCCCGGGGCACCCGAATGAAACTCACAGCGAGCGTTTGCATCATACCCGGGCGGAGGAGTTCCTGTTAATGAAGCTAAGGTCCTTTTTCTAGATAAGCTGTAATTGCAACAAAGCTTGTAATAACTGGGAATATGACATTGGCGGTGTATCAAATCGTCTATTTGGTGCCTGAGCCCGATCCAGATATCTTCTGTAGCCTTGTTGATTCTGCTGACGTTGTTGTTGTTGTGGTTGTTGCGGAACTGCGGGAATTGTAATACTGGCAATCTGTTGTTGCTGACGATTCTGACCTCTACCTCTCCCGCGAGAACTGGACACTAAGTTGGTATCTCCTTCTCGTTTCTTATTACCGAACACCTTTTTACCTCCTCCAGCCGAGGGCATTTCACCAGCACTTATCTTTCCTAACTTCATACCATTTTCCTCCATCTCTCCGGTGATGATTAATTCAGAGAAACTACCCGACATGCTTCTAATGAGCTTCTCATAATAAATGCCAGGCAAAGTTGCAACAAACATATTAACGAGCTCACTTTCCACCATAGGCGGCTACACCCTGGCTGCTAACTCCCGCTACCTTTAAGCATATTCTTTGAAACATTCATTGTTCTTTTGTGAAAGATTCTGAAGCTGGACCCTGTTGGGAGCAAGGTCGCTGTTGTATTGATAATGTTTCACAAAGGTCTCGGCCAAATCACTTCAACTACGGGCATTCATGGGTTCCAGGCTCATGTACCATTCCAACGAAGGACCAGACAGACTGTCCTGGAAGAAATGCATGAGCAATTTCTCATCGTTTGAGTAGGCAGACATCTTACGGTAGTAGGATCTCAGAAGAACTCTCGGGCAGGTGGTACTCTTGTATTTATCAAAGTATGGGACTTTGAACTTCGGCGACACTCTCAAGTATGGGATCAGTCCCAGGTTAGCCATATCAGGGCCCATAGAGTTTTGACTTTCAAGGGACTTCATTTTCTCTTCAATCATCTTAATCCTCTTATCAGCTTCGAAGGGTAACTCAGCAGCCACAACCCTCGGCGAGAACACATCCTCTTGCCTGTCTTCATTCCACAGGTGATCCATATTACCATGTATAGTACAAGTAGTGTCAGGACCATAACCATTCCCATTACCATTACCACCATTACCAAAACCAGTGTTGTTGAAACCTGCAGCATTACCGGCACCAACAGCATTACCACTCCCTCCAGCAGTGGGGATGACCAAAGTAGGCATGGAGTTATCAGCTCGAGGAGTCTCAACATGGGGAGGGTTAACAATGTTCCCACCATGAAACACACCATGGCCATCAACACGTGCAATCAAGGGCTGCACTAGGGTCCGGAGTTGCTCTTGTCCATTAGCCCTTCCTTGCATTACTTCCATGAACTGGGTCATCCGGTCCCTCATTTCCTGCATCTCTGCTTGCATCTTCTCCATTACTCTCTTCTGATTTCCCCTAGTTGTGTACCGGTGAGTCGTTAGATCAGCAATCCTGAAACACTTGCAGACCACAGGAAAAATAAGATTAACAGTTCCGATGCACCTGCAATGCGAAAAATGAAAAAATGCAGACATGTATGTATGCAACAGGGAAATTTCCCCCTCGATTCTTGTTTCCGGGAAAAACACAACAATGGAGAACCCTACGGAGAAGCATAGAATAGAAACTCCTCGTATATAATTGTCACTACTGCAAAATGTAACATCCTCTTCTATACCCCCAAATAAAACAAATGAACATTTCAAAATTAATTCATCAGAGTAGGATTTAATAAATGGTATAGAAGAAGTATGTCATATCATCACCAATTAAAACACTCCACACCCGCTCTTATATATAATATATATATATATATATATATATATATATATATATATATATATATATATATATATATATATATATATATATATATATATATATATATATATATATATATATATATATATATATATATATATATATATATATATATATATATATATATATATATATATATATATATATATATATATATATATATATATATATATATATATATATATATATATATATATATATATATATATATATATATATATATATATATATATATATATATATATATATATATATATATGCAACAGTGCGATAGTTTTCAAAATAGAGAGACTTAGTCCTTAACCCACACCTCAATATTTAAAATTAAAGCGGAAGAATAAAACATTTGAATTACCTCAAAACATTTGATCACATAAATACATATTATCCAGTTGTTCATCAATCATTCATGTTACAAAACATCATCAACTGATACATCACAAATGTATCACAAAAGAATGCTATACATGCCTAACTACCCGGTGTTACATAATCAGAGAAGTCCGACTCAAAAGAATGAAGTTATACTTCACAAAAGAAACCTCCCGCAACCTAATCTACAATGCCTCATAGAGCATTATAAAACAGCACAAGGGTGAGAAATATTACCATAATAATCAATGCATACGATTATATATATATATATATATATATATATATATATATATATATATATATATATATATATATATATATATATATATATATATATATATATATATATATATATATATATATATATATATATATATATATATATATATATATATATATATATATATATATATATATATATATATATATATATATATATATATATATATATATATATATATATATATATATATATATATATATATATATATATATATATATATATATATATATATATATATATATATATATATATATATATATATATATATATATATATATATATATATATATATATATATATATATATACAAGTAACAATTACACATAATCCACATTTCTCACCACAATTCATTTTCATTATCATATGCATCATCATACATATACACAAACCATTCATGGATATTCAACAAGTATATTTCACCCTATATACATCCATATCCTCAACTCCATAATTCACAATCAAGCATATTCATATAACCAGGACATCCATGTTATGTGACTCAATCACAACTCAATGCAACTCAATTGTGGTACCAACACTTGTTATCATTTTTCGGTTTTTACACTTAAACTAGGTCCACCCTTCTAGACAGATAACAACAAAGCCCGTCCCCTAGGCTTCAAACCCACCCTTCTAGGTTTGGGACAAGCCACTAGTCTCCACGAAACTAGCAACATTGCCTCTTGACTAAATGATGCATATGCAATCAACCAACAAAATGCACTTAAGACCGATCCCGCGTCTTAATCTCATGCATTCAAATAATTCATCCCTTCAAGAATTACAACATGATTGCACACACAACATATTCATAACAATTCAAGGCATTCACATTCAATACCATCATCACAATCATAAAAACAATGCACACATATCCACGATATGTTCCCATACATTACATACATTAGCATACAACAATATGCAATTATATACTTATTAGGCAATACACACATATTCAATAATATGTTCTCATGTATCCCTAATCAATTCAAACAATACACATATCACAATCTAGGATTCACGCCCAAAGGCTACCCACAGCTCATCACAATAGTACACAAACTATTCATATCACATAGGTGTTGCACCCCAAAATTTGCCCTCTTTCAAGACTTGACTCATTTCTTCATTTCTTTCAAATTCAATGACATAAGGGAGGCCCATCATTCCAAATTCAAGGTTCATGAATTCAAGGCTAGATTCAAGAATTTTTACAAAGAGAAATCTCTTGACATTTGCAAGGATGTCACATTTGTTACAAAATCCAAACTCTTGGTAATGCTTAGGAAATTAAGCTATTTCTAGTCTTAATTCAAGTTTCTAAAAATAACTTCATGTCATGGTATCCCCCATGCTCCATCAAGTCCACATGACCCTCTTTGTGCTTACAAACATGCAAGGAAAATATTTAAGAGCTAATTCAATGTTGGAATATTTCAAGATCAATACCATGCATGTTCAACCATGAGCAATTTGAATATGGTCCAAAATAGCCCCATGCAAGAAGTGGCAATGTGTATCATATTACAAAATCATTTTATGTCACAAAACCAAGGCTATAAGCTTATGTTGATACATCTACACATCAAAAATCAGAATTTGAAAATGATGTCCAAAAGGTAGTGTATTGACTACATGAGTATGTCCAAACAAATCAACCAACCAATGGGTATAAGGATGAATAGAAAGGTAGAGTGCTGCAGAAGAAAATACAGCAAAAAACATACTAGAAATGGAAGGAAAGTGGGGCTGCACCAAAAGGTGGTAAAAGATATTGCCAAGAATGGAAATTCTGAAAATGGAGAAGTGTGCATGAGCTGTGGTTTTGGTACAGCAGAAAAAGGCAGCAGAAAAAGTGAGATAAGGAGGGAAGGAGCTGAAAAGAAACCATTCATTCACTATCATTCACAACACATTGAGATAGAGATTGAGAGCAAAGAGTAAGAAAAACCAAAAAAAATAGAGAAAAGAACAAACCCTAAAAAACAGAAAAAAAAGGAGAGTGACATAGAAACACAAGAGCATCCTTGAAGAGCATAATCTTCACAACATAGAGTGAAGAGTGAAGTACATCCAACCAAAATCAGAAGAGGCTTAACAAAGAAGGAGAATATATTTGGTATCCATTCCTTCAAACTTTTCCCTTTTTATACCTTGCACTTGTCATTTATTTATCTTTGTTAAGTTATTTGGTGCTGTGTATATTGTGTGAGGTTCCAAAGGGACCAAGAAACCATATTTTAAGAACCACAAAAAGAAGCAAAAAACAAGAGAAAAGTTTGGTTTTTCACCCTGGTAGCCTGACACGGGCCGTGTCACACGACACGGCCACCCGTGTCACATCTCTGCTTGAGTTTTCATGGCGTATTTTCCCTGAGTCCCCTGACACGGGCCGTGTCATGCAACACGGGCGGCCGTGTCACACCTCTGTTTAACCTTTTTGGCCCAGACCTTGTGACACGGGCCGTGTCATGCAACACGGGCGGCCGTGTCACACCACTGTTTAAGTTTTTCTGCATTTTTCCCCCAGACCTTGTGACACGGGCCGTGTCATGCAACACGTGCGGCCGTGTCACGCCGATGTTTGCCTCAAAAACCTGATTTCTCTGGATAGTTAGATTAGGACTTTAGCTCCCCCCTGGATTTATTCCATAACTTTGTGATGAATTTTAGGTTAGTTTTACTTAGATGATTTTAGGTTGTGTAGAATTAGGTTAATCCTTAACATAGGTCCACAATAACCTTAGAATTTTGGGTTTCTAGGTCAAGATAGACATTGGGACATATAGGGTATTAAGGGTAGGTATGTAGGATCCCTTAGAAATTATATTAGGTTTTAATATAGTAGTATACTATTTTTAGATGATTTTTGTAGTGGATGATTGTTTGTGTTGCCCTTGTGGGCTTGTATTTTTGTTTGCTTTGCTTTGTGGGCTTGGGGAGCTTGGTCTTGCTTTGAGGAGCATTGTGGAGCATAGTAGAAGACTTGAGAGTTGATTGAGGAGCTTGAGAGCTTGAATCTTGTTTGTTTTGTTGTTGTTGTAGAGTTAGGAACTAGGAAGAGCTTAGACCTAGTTAATTGCTTTCCTAAACATGGATGGTATCCTTCACCTCCATTCCTCCCTATGATTCAAAGTCCTTCCATGGTATTCACCTCTCTCCTTGGGAGGGATAAGTGATGGTACCTAGGAAGTAGAAATTTTGAGGGAACCATTCCTTTGATGTTGAACCCTTATAGGTCACCTTTGGTGGTCAATAAGCAGTTTAACACCCCAGCTTATCCAGTTAAGTGATTTCCTCTGGTTTGAATATCTTGAGAGATGTTGAGCTATAGTGTGAAGATGAAGACTTCATTGAAGAGTGTGGAGGAGGATGATTCCTTTGAGCATTGCCATTCCAGCTGAAGCCTGAAGAGCAAGAGCAAGTTGATACTTGAAGACCCAATGAAGATCCAGTAAAGACTAAATGAAGAGCTGAGGCTTAAAGACTGAAGGATGAAGTTGATACTTCTAGGTGACTGATGGTTACTCTGAGAAGCTGAAGCTTGCAGGAAGAGAAGACCAAGTTGAGACTGGTAAAGCAAAGAGAGCTTGAGATCTTGAAGACTAAGTTGATACTTAGGAAGAGGATTCAATTGAGATTGATTCTGAAGAGCTGAAGCTTGAAGATCAAAGGAAGTTGATACTTACTTTGAAGGTTAGAGATCCTGAAGGAAACCAAGTTGATACTTGTGGTTAATGGTGAAGCCTGAAGGTGGAACTGATTAAGGAGCTGAAGCTTGGAGTTGAGAGAGGAGTTGATCTGCTTTCTTCTCTGTTTTCTTTTCTGTATTGATATGTTTTGTTTGACTTGCTTGATGCATTAGAATAAGTCCATGACTAGACTAAGTAGAATCTAGGAGCATGATTGCACTAGAGGTTGAGTTGCTCCCTCTGCTTGTATTGTTACTGTGTGGCTTTGCTTGCGGGTATTCGGTAGAGCCCTGCTCCCTTGCCCATGTGGTTTGTTTTGCTTGATAGCATGATATTTTATTTCTTCTATATGATTGCAGTTGCTCTTATATTTTGCTGGATAGCATTCCATTTCCTCTGTATGATTGCAGTTTACTGTATCTTGCTTGATAGCATGTTGTTTATTTCAGTATGATTACTGTTATTCATTCTGGCTTGAGGTTGAGATGAGCTTGTGGAGGCTGAAGCCCCACACACATTTCCTCCCTCACTTGCATTGCATGCATTTTACAGTTTGAGCTGATGCTTTATCTGTTTCTGTATATCATTGACATGATCCCTTAGGACTCTCATTTCCTTTGATAAGGAATTGATGATAGAACATTAGGTTGAAACCTATGCATGACAACTTCTAGGAGTTCCCTGTTCAAACCTCAACCATAGGATGAATCCTTGGCATGACAACAGTAGGACTTGATAGTCTCCCTCCTAGTTGGGCATGTTCTCTTCTCATCTCAAAACAGTTTAAGATACAATAATCATGAATGATTTCTTTCGTACGTTACGAGCCTTAAGCTATATGAGAAAGGATTGTGGGAGAGTTGCTTTTCCACGGTCTGGATGTTTAGTATGGTACCCTTTGGGTGACATGCGGCGCATTCACTCTCAGGTCATAGTCTCTAGTGCGATTGAAATTGCAAACACAATAAAAACACTTCTTTCGTAAAAGACAGGAGATAAACCGTAGTGTCCCGAACTACGTAAGCTCTGATCTCTCATACCTGTTGGGAGTACGTAGGCACAATACTGATGTATTGGCGAGCTACCTTCCTCCATAACCTGTCGTAGGTCGAACAACATTGACTCTGATTTCTCGTTCTCTGATGAGAATACGTAGGCATAAAGTGCAACGCTTTGCCGAGTCATTTTCTTTTCTGTTTAAGCCAGCCTTGATAGGTAGATAGATAAACCAACCCGTCCAGTAATCACAACAAGCGTGGATCCTGTCGAGTACGACGGACGTGAGGGGTGCTAATACCTTCCCCTTGCGTAACTGACTCCCGAACCCAGACAATGGTTGCGACGACCTTGTCTTACCCTTTTTTTCGTAAGGTTTTTCCGATTGATTCCTTTCCCGCTCCGAGGGATAAATAACGAAAGGTGGCGACTCTTCTGTTGTGTAGACACCTTATTTTCGCATAAGCGACAGCTGGCGACTCTGCTGGGGATCGAACCCAGAGTCTCTGGATTTCCGGTTCCCTATGTGAGTCAATCTTAGCGTTTGTATGATTACTTGTTGGGTTGTGTTTATTCATCGCATTTTACTTCTCGCATTTTATTTCCCGCACTTTATTTTCAGTATGATATAATTATCTAGGCTGTCGTGGGAAGGGGGTAATCTGTTGAGAGATAAGCCGGACCTGGGCTTGAGGTTACACATAGATTTAGAGAGAGTAGTGGTTAGCCTGCTTGCTTAGCTCGCACCAGCTAGCCGCGAAATCTCACTCGGACGAGATTCTCTTTGATGCTTCTTGCCTGGCCCTTAGGGCTCGACAAGTTGTCTGACCCGAGGATTGTCGACTCCGGGAACCTATCAATTGGAAGTTGGCTGAGGAGGGCCTCTTCAGGACATGATGATGCCACACCTTCTGGGTATCGTATCATCCGTCTTGAAAGTCTGTGACGCCAACGACCGCATAGGATGCCGTACCCTGCGTTAAGGACACCTACCTGTGAGAGGAGGGTTGGGTTCATTGCAGGAAACTTTGACCTTCAGACCACCTGGTTTTCTTGACAGCGAATCAGTTTTGTTGGATCAGAGGATCTTATCATCAGTTGTATTTGTTCTTGATAGAGCAGGGTTGGATCAGAGGATCTCATCATCAGATGTATTTGTTCTTGATAGAGCAGGTTTAGATCAGAGGATCTTATCATCAGATGTATTTGTTCTTGATAGAGCAGGTTTGGATCAGAGGATCTCATCAGCAGATGTATGTTTGTTCTTGACAGAGCAGATTTTTGATTGGGGTATGAAGATCTCATCAGCAGATGTATGTTTGTTCTTGATAGAGCAGATTTTTGATTGGGGTCTGAAGATCTCATCAGCAGATGTATGATTGTTCTTGAAAGAGGAGATTTCTCGGTCCTACATCAGAGGTCCTTATTATCAGACATTTGTTCTTGACAGAGCAGATTTGTGGTCCGATACCAGGGTTTTTCTCCTTATCAGATGCAATGGTTGTTCTTGATAGAGCAAGATTATGGTTATGTTGATACGGAATCTCCACAGCAGTTGCCTTGGTCTCCTATTGCATGATTACATTTTGCATTAGTTTGCATACTCATTTGCATTTCATTAACGTATGTCTGTGTTGCGGGTACCGTTTTCCCCGATCCAGGATTTCTTGCCTCCTATTGTATTGTTATGGGTTCTCTGAGGAAGACCGTGGCTTACAAGTTCCCTGCCCCTGATGTGTCGCTAACTTGAAGGAGCGCAAGCTGACGTTTGAGTCCAAGAAGCGGAAGTTAGAAGATTTCTTCGGCGAAGGAGCATGGGAAGGTTCGGTCGAAGGTCTTCAATACACCATTGTGCAAAGGGAGTTACTCGTCGAAGGGTTGCTCACTCTGCCAGATCATCCAGAAACGAAGGAGTTGTTAGAAGAGTATCGCGCCCGTGGCCGTACCTGACTATTTGTATTCCTTTTGTTTTGATCATTGTTGTATGCTGACCATCACCAGGCTTGTTGGCTGAGGTCACGCTGTTGATTCATGTACTCGCTGATGCTATGTACTGCCTTGATAGGCTTTCTTTATATATGAGCTTGTTGTTTCCCTGATTGGACTCGGACTTCTTCTTATTATTATCAGCACTGGAACTCAGGCATTAGGATCGGGGGAATCTCCCTAACACACAGACACACACATGCATTTGCATGAAGCATATGAATGACAAGCATTTTGTTGTTTTTCCTAACCCTTTTGTGTTTACAGGTTTTTCAGGTTCTTCAGGTTTCCCAGGTTGTTTCAAGTGGTTCCAGGATTGATCAGAGACCTATTCATCGCTATCCAACTAGAGCTAATCAGACCAGGATCATGGAGCAAGTGCAAACGGATGTTCAGGAGCTCCGTGAAAGGATGGATCGCTTCATGGATCTCATGCAAGCGGTCGCTAATGGCCAGGATCAGCTCAGAACTTTGGTTCAGCCTTTGATTTCCAGGGTTGATAGCAACGACACACTCCATGGTGGGACAGTGCCTACCCCTCCACCAGTTGAAACTCCACAGAATGGTGTCCCCGTGACCGGGGGCAACGACAGTGCTAACGGCAATGTGATGGCCAACATAGGACTCAATACGACGGGCGTCGGTAATGGGAGTCTGGGAGCTACTGTCAATGTCGGGTCGGGCAACGACAATGCAGGCGTCGGGAATCTGTTTGTGCCTCAGCCATGGCTAGAGGATCACCAGGACGATGTGTTCTCTCAGAAAGGTGCTGAAGGGGAGCTGAATGCTGAAGCGCGGCTTAGATTCAAGGCACTTGAAGACAAGATGAGAGATATCGAGAATCAGAATACTTTGGGCGTTGATATGTCCAAGCTGGGATTAATTGCTGATTTCAAGGTGCCTCCTAAGTTCAGGGTACCTGACTTTGAAAAATATAAGGGCACCACTTGCCCTCGTGTCCAACTGAGATCGTATTACAGGAAGATGTCTGCCTACTCCGAAGACGAGAAGTTGTTGATGCACTTCTTCCAAGACAGTCTTTCCGGGCCATCCCTCGAGTGGTACATGGGTCTGGAGCCCACTAGTGTGCGCACATGGAAGGATCTTGCTGAAGCATTTGTGCAGCACTACCAGTACAATAGCGACTTGGCCCCGAACCGAGTCCAGTTGCAGAACCTGTCGCAGAGGAATAATGAAGGGTTTAAGGAATACGCCCAGCGGTGGCGTGAGTTGGCAGACAGGGTTCAGCCGCCGATGGTTGAACGTGAGCTCGTGCAGATGTTTGTAGCCACCCTCCCAGGGGTTTACTATGAAAAGTTAGTCAGCGGTATGTCTGAGAAGTTCTCAGATCTCATTATCATGGGCGAGCACGTCGAGAATGGGATCAAGATCGGGAAAATTCAAGGTGAGTCATCCTCAGCTGGAGGAAGTGGAAAGAAACCTTATGCTGGCAAAAGACGAGAAGGAGAAGCGAGCATTGTGACCAACGCTCGAAGAAAGGGTAAAGTTCCTCACCATCAAGTGGCTAGTATAAATATCTCAGCAGCTCCGCAGCAGCAGCAGCAACCGAATCAACAGGGATACAGAAAGTACCAGAATCGGGCATCTTTGGCAAACCGTCACTTCGAGGCACCGCCCATGTCGTACGCGCAACTCTTGCAGACTTTGCTTCAGCTACAGTTGGTCCAGAAGAGGATGATGGCTCCCTTGACAGGGGCACCTCCGCCAGGGTACGACGCCAATGCCACTTGTGATTTTCATTTAGGGGCACCAGGCCACACAATCGAGAACTGCAAAGCCTTCAGGCATAAGGTGTAGGACATGGTGGATGCCAAGATCATTAACTTCTCCGATAATGTGCCCAATGTCACGAAGAATCCTATGCCGAATCATAGGGGAGGCGGAGTGAACGCCATTATCGAAGAAGAGAGTGCAGATCTGTTGACTGACGTCAAAGATCTGAAGACGCCGCTTAGCTTCGTTAAAGCTAAGTTGCTGAAAAGAGGGTTCTTTCCAGGTTGCGGAGAGTTATGTATGGAATGTGCCACACATTCTGATGGATGTGAGCAGTTGGTAGAAGGAATTCAAAGTCTGATGACTAAGGGGATTCTGCAGTTTAGCCGGAGGGCTGAAGGTGGATCAGGAGAGGTAGTGCTGAAGCAGGCCGATGAAGTCGCCACCATCACCATCCCTCGCCGGCCAATAACTATTTCTGCGCCCAGGCCGTCCACAATCACTATTACCAAAGCTGGGCCGATACCATTCGAGAGCACTAGCGTCGTTCCGTGGCATTATGGGGCTGAAGTCTATTGCAACGGAAAGAGGTTGGAGCTGGAACCGTATGGGTCGACTGTGGAGAACCTCGCAGGAATCAGTGGTATTACTCGCAGTGGAAGAGTGTTTGCACCGCCAGAGGTCGTGGCGGATAAAGCGGTCAGAGTTGATGCGACCGATAAGGGTAAAAGCAAAGTCGTTGAAGAGACCCCGTGTGGGGTAGAAAAAGATTTGCTTGTCAAAGATGCCGAGGAGTTTATGCGGTTGATTAAAAAGAGTGACTACAAGATTGTAGACCATCTCCATCAGACGCCCTTGAAGATTTCCATTCTAAACTTGTTGCTGTGTTCTGAAGCACACCGCAATGCGCTGCTGAAGGTGTTGAACACCGCCTACATACCGCAAGAAATATCGGTGAATCAGCTAGAGGAGGTTGTAGCCCACGTAAATGCTGGGAATGGGCTAGGGTTCACAGACTTAGAGCTGATGCCAAAAGGGAGGAATCACAATAGCGCCCTGCACATCTCGATAGAGTGCAGGGGCACGATCATGTCGCACGTGTTGGTGGACACGGGTTCATCACTTAATGTTCTTCCGAAGAAGGCATTAATGAAGTTGGATACTCGTGGATTGATTTGCACACCTAGTGACCTGGTGGTGAAGGCGTTCGATGGGATTAAACGCCACGTTTTCGGGGAGGTGACCCTGCCGATCCAAGTCGGTCCGGAAACGTTCAACGCGGTCTTTTATATTATGGACATCATGCCAGCCTACAGTTGTCTCTTGGGCCGGCCGTGGATCCATGTTGCTGGTTCCGTGACCTCCACGCTACACCAAAAGCTCAAATATGTTGTCGGAGGAAGCATCGTAACCGTGTGTGGTGAGGAAGACATAATGGTGAGCCATTTGTCGTCCTTCAAGTATGTGGAAATGGATGGCGAAATCCATGAAACTCTTTGTCAAGCTGTCAAGGTAAAAGAAGTAGCTCCTGTAGTCACAGAAAAGCCAGAGATAACTCTCTCCTCGTTCAAGGAAGCTCGGGCCATTGTCCAAGCCGGATCTACCCCAGGCTGGGGGCGAATTTTGGAGATACCCAACAAGCAAGACAAGTTTGGGTTGGGATATTCTCCTGGAGATGAAGCTTCTTCTTCTTCGTCTAGCAGTGCGTCTCGAGGTAAAGGGCCGATCCAATTTACCAGTGGCGGAATAAATTTCGAAAGCATCAACGCAACGTCTGAAGACAGCGGGGATAGCGATTGTGACCTCGACTCTTGGATCCAGCCAAGCAAGCCAGGCGAGGGTCTCAACAATTTGTCCATCAAGGATGTCATCCAGATGACAAGTGAAGAGTAATGATTTACTTTTTCCAATCATTGTACAACCCTATGTCCTACCCGGGGCATAGTGGTTTTATTGTCAGGGCCTTGTTGGATTATGTACATGCATTTTGTTAATAAATCAGAGGCGTTTTCTTCATATTCAAATATTGTGATCTCTGTTAATCCTGTTTTATATTTGTTTTGAAAAACAATAAAATGGCAATGAGGTTTGTGCTAACCTGCATATCCTTGTTTTAAGCTTAACCCTTGTTATTGCAGGATTCACATAACAGATGACATCGACTCTGGACCTTCTACGGCTCACTTCGACTTCGATTGCTCGATCTATCAAGCTGAAGAAGAGATTAATGAAGACGAAGACCTTCCTGAAGAGTTGGCCCGCTTGTTGAAACAAGAGGAGAAAGTTATTATGCCTCATGAAGAGGAAATCGAGATCGTGAATCTGGGTTCTGAAGAGCTCGTCAGAAACGTCAGAATAGGGGCTGCATTGCAGAGTGATGTCAAGTAGAGATTAGTCGAGATGCTAAGAGAGTATGGTGACGTCTTTGCTTGGTCATACGAAGACATGCCCGGACTTGACACGGACATCGTGGTCCACCACTTGCCGCTGCGAGAAGATTTCCCTCCCGTCAAGCAAAAGCTTAGGAGGACGAGACCAGATATGGCCGTTAAGATCAAAGAAGAAGTGCAGAAACAGGTCGATGCTGGCTTCGTAGCGGTCACCACTTACCCTCCGTGGGTCGCCAACATAGTGCCTGTACCGAAGAAGGACGGTAAGGTACGAATGTGCGTCGATTATCGGGATTTGAATAGGGCGAGCCCTAAAGATGATTTCCCGTTGCCTCATATCGATGTGTTGGTTGACAACACAACCCAGTTCTCCGTGTTTTCGTTCATGGATGGCTTCTCCGGCTACAACCAGATCAAGATGGCGCCGGAGGACATGGAGAAAACAACGTTTATCACTCCCTGGGGAACATTTTGCTATAAGGTAATGCCTTTCGGTCTGAAGAACGCAGGGGCCACTTACCAACGAGCAATGGTGACTTTGTTTCATGACATGATTCATCATGAGATTGAAGTCTATGTTGATGACATGATTGCGAAGTCCCAAACGGAGGAAGAACATCTGGTCAACTTATTGAAGCTTTTTGAGAGGCTTAGGAAATTCAGGTTGAGGCTGAATCCTAACAAATGTACTTTCGGAGTACGGTCCGGAAAGTTACTGGGATTTATCGTGAGCGAACAAGGCATCAAGGTTGATCCTGCGAAGATAAAAGCCATACAAAAAATGCCAGTGCCGAAAACAGAAAAAGAGGTTCGTGGTTTCCTGGGCCGAATAAACTACATTGCAAGGGTTATCTCTTAGCTCACGGCCACGTGTGAACCGATGTTCAAGCTTTTAAAGAAAGATCAGGCGATTACTTGGAATGAGGATTGCTAGAAGGCATTCGACAAGATAAAGCAGTATCTTCAGGAACCTCCAATCCTGATACCCCCAGTGGCTGGACGGACATTAATCATGTACTTGACCGTTCTTGAGAATAGTATAGGGTGTGTTCTCGGTCAGCACGACGAGACGGGCAGAAAGGAGCATGCCATTTACTACCTGAGTAAAAAGTTCGCAGACTGTGAATCTCGCTACTCGATGCTGGAGAAGACTTGTTGTGCACTAGCCTGGGCTGCCAGACGTCTGCGGCAGTACATGCTCAATCACACCACTATGCTAATTTCGAAGATGGATCCGATCAAGTACGTCTTCGAGAAGCAGGCTCTTTCGGGTAGGATTGCCAGATGGCAAATGGTTTTAACGGAATATGATATTCAGTACGTGTCCCAGAAGGCCATCAAGGGAAGCATATTGTCTGATTACCTTGCCGAACAGTCGATCGAGGATTACCAGCCGATGAAATTTGAATTCCCTGATAAGGATATCATGTTTCTCAAAGCGAAGGATTGCGATGAACCGTTGCCCGACGAGGGGCCAGATAGGAAATCCCAGTGGAAATTGATATTCGATGGGGCGGTTAATTTCTATGGAAGTGGCATTGGGGCAATCATCACGACTCCCCGTGGATCCCACATCCCATTCACTGCGAGACTGACGTTTCCAGTCACCAATAATGAGGCGGAGTACGAAGCATGCATCATGGGTCTAGAAGAAGCAATTGATTTGAGAATCAAGAGCCTAGATGTATATGGTGACTCGGCGCTTGTGATCAACCAGATTAAAGGGGAGTGGGAGACTCGTCAAGCGAATTTGGTGCCGTACATGAACTATGCCAGAAGGCTACTTCCGTTCTTTGATCGAGTGGAATTCCATCATGTGCCCAGAGCAGAAAATCAGATGGCTGATGCCTTAGCCACGTTGGCTTCAATGTATAAAGTCAATTTTTGGAATGAGGCTCCAAGAATTGTGCTTTCTCGTCTTAATAGACCTGCATTCGTCTTTGCAATCGAGGAAGCCGCCGACGGCAAGCCATGGTTCTATGACATCCAGACTTTCCTTATGACTAAGGAGTATCCTGCGGGTGCGTCAACCTAGGATAAAAAGACCCTGAGGAGGTTGTCTGGAAATTTTTATCTCAATCCTGATGGAGTGTTGTATAAGAGAAACCACGATCTCGTGCTACTCAGATGTGTAGATGAGAAAGAGGCGAGTATGCTCATGGAAGAAGTCCATGAAGGCACATTTGGTACGCACGCCGGCGGGCATGCTATGACGAGAAAGATCCTGAGAGCAGGGTACTACTGGCTGACGATGGAATCAAATTGCTTCAAATTCACGAAGAGATGTCATAAATGCCAAATTTATGCTGATAAAGTTCATGTGCCGCCGTGCCCGTTAAATGTCATGTCCTCCCCGTGGCCGTTCTCCATGTGGGGCATCGACATGATAGTCAAGATCGAGCCCACTGCATCCAATGGTCATCGCTTCATTCTAGTAGCTATCGACTACTTCACCAAGTGGGTGGAGGCAACCTCATATGCTAATGTGACCAGGCAGGTGGTGGCTAAATTCATAAAGAGGGACATCATCTGTCGTTACGGAATTCCCGAGCGGTTCATTACTGATAATGGTTCGAATCTGAATAACAAGATGATGAAGGAGCTGTGCCAGAGTTTCAAGATTGAGCACCACAACTCATCTCCTTACCGGTCGAAGATGAATGGCGCCGTTGAAGCGGCCAACAAGAACATAAAGAAGATTGTTCAGAAGATGGTTGTGACCTATAAAGATTGGCACGAGATGCTGCCGTTTGCACTGCACGGTTATCGTACGACGGTACGTACGTCAACCGGGGCAACTCCTTTCTCCTTGGTGTACGGTATGGAAGCTGTCCTACCGTTAGAAGTGGAGATCCCTTCTTTGCGAGTTTTGGTTGATGTGAAACTCGACGAGGCAGAATGGATTACGAACCGATTGAACCAACTCAGCCTGATGGACGAGAAGAGGTTAGCATCGATTGCGCATGGTCGTCTGTACCAAAGCCGAATGAAGAAAGCTTATGACAAGAAGGTGCGTCCTAGAAGCTTTCAGACGGGTGATCTCGTCCTGAAGAAGATTCTTCCTCCACACTCCGATCACCGGGGCAAGTGGACTCCCAATTACGAAGGTCCGTATGTCGTCAGCAAGGTCTTCTCGGGAGGAGCTTTGTTGTTATCCATGATGGATGGTGAAGATTTTGCATCTCCGGTGTACGCGGACGCAGTTAAAAAATACTTTGCTTGAAAGCGACCCGCTGGACAAAAAAGGAGAGTCCAGGAAAAAATGGGGCATCCTGGCGAACCAAAAACAGAATAAAAGGTTCGGGCAAAAATTAGGGATATAAATTGAAAAAATGTACACCCGCGAAGTCGAAAACCTACGCTGGGCGGCTTCGGCAAAAAAGGGTATCCCGGTGAACCGAAAACCCGCAAAGGGCGGTTCACGCAAAAGTTAGGGATTTGAAAAAGCAAATGACTGCGTTCCGCGTGTGGACTTTCTTTGTTTAGTGGTTTTGAAGACCTGAGGGCCGTCTATCTGAATCAATCTCTTCCGAAGCTGAAGCGTCGAAGAAGTATCGAAGTCGAGTGGGTCATAGAGGGATCAACTCATGGTGTTCGTCTACGCCTCGTTGCCGACATTTGTATATACTGATGTATATTTATGTTTTATTTTTCTTGCGCGGCTTCCTCATTTCAGGAGCTTGCATCCGTTGTAAAACCTTTTTACCCATTCAGGGGTTCGTTATCAATAAAATGCATACTATTCAGCAATTTTGTTGGCCTGTTTAGCATTTATCTGTTTTGTTTGCGAAAAAGAACGCCAATGTTTTTGATAAAATGCGCATACATAAACTTACTGGCCTAGGCTACTGATTGTTGAAACAATGAATTGCTTAAACATTGTCACAAGATGATAACCTTGATAGGTCCCTTTGAGAAGGGTATCTTGTCTGTTTGTTTGTGTTGTTATCGGTGTAGCATATACCAGGCAGTGGGCCGTGCGTATTCCCAAGCAGGATGATTCCTCCTTCTCCAGCAAAGTTCAGCAGCCTCTCCCTGCAGAGTCTGAACACGAGATAATAAGCATTGATATGTCTCCCCAGGCAGAGATGATTCTTTCCCCAATCAGATGCATCCTAAAGGAACGTCATCTCCTCAGCTGAGTCATACTGGGGTGTGCATCAATTGATAGTCCAGACTGAAGTCTCCAGCGGAATTGAAATTCCCCACCAGAGTCGTACTCTCCCCCAAAGTCGGATGATTCCTTCTGCCCCAGCGGAATTGAGATTCCCCATAGAGTCGTACTCTCCCCGGCAAGCAGAATGATTTCTCCTTCCTCAGCCGAGTTTGCAGATACCCAAGAGAGTCGAATCCTTGGAAGCTGCTCAGACCATGATTGGTTTTCCCCAGTGGAGTGTTGAATAGCTGATGCTGTGTTTCCCTACCGGAGTCGTTATCTCCAGAGAAGTAGCCATGAAGGCCACGCAGGTTATTCCCGCGATTGACATCGCTTTCCCTCAGCAGGTCCAAGTTCTCGTAGAGCTTCATTCCCCCGCAGCAGTCAACTGAAGTTGTGTCCCCTACAAAGTCCAATTGAGATTGGCGTGACCTTGCTCTCCTCAGCAGGATGATTCCTCCATCTGAGTAGTTCTTTCTCCTTGACAAGAGGATTCCCCCCTTCGGCATTTATTTTGCTTACGGGATCGCATCATTGTGCATGACTGCATAGCATTTATCATAAACGCATAGCATTTCCACCGTGTGGAGCATTGCGCCATTGCCGAAGCATACGCATAATAAACATGATCTAGGTTGTTACCGTTCTTGTTTTGCATGTGTTCCGCCGCAGAATCGACTGCTCAGGATGATTCCTGACATTCTCCCCAACGAAGCCGCTTGCTCAAGATGATTCTTGAAGCCCTCAGCAAAGTCTTTGGTTCAAGATGATTCTTGAATTCCCCAGCAGGGTTGTTTGCTTAAGATGATTCTTAAGATCCCCAGTGCAGTCGCCAGAGTGGTTGCTCAAGTTGATACTTAGAGTCCCCGACAGAGTGTTTGCTCAGGATGATTCCTGAAAGCTCCAGCATGGTTATCAGTCCAAGATGATTCTTGAAGGCCCCGACGGAGTTATTTGTCCAAGATGATTCTTGAAGTCCTCGGTAGAGTTGATTCATCCAGAATGATTTATGGATCCCCGGAGCAGAGTTACTTGATAGTTCTCCAGAATACCCAGCGGAGATGCGTCATCCCCAACAGGTTTCTGAGCAGCGAAGTTGAAACCTCCCTTGAAGACTTCATGATTGAAGTCCGACCATGTTAATGAAGCAGTTCTCTCAGCTGATGCGGAGTGCCTGATGGCAAAGGTTTAGATATTCCCAGTTGGCTCATGATTGACCAAGAATTCTATTCCCGACTTGCTGATGAAGTCCGGCTGATGCCCGACAGTTTTCTTTGAATGCCTGATGGCATGATCAACCTGATGGTTGACCTGATGGAGTCCGGCTGATGCCCGACAAGTTCTTTGAATGCCTGATGGCATGATCAACCTGATGGTTGACCTGATGGAGTCTGGCTGATGCCCGACAAGCTCTTTGAATGCCTGATGGCATGATCAACCTGATGGTTGACCCGAGGGAGTCCGGCTGATGCCCGACAGTTTTCTTTGAATGCCTGATGGCATGATCAACCTGATGGTTGACCTTAAGAGTCCCGAGGAATCGTGATGCTTGATGGCATGATCGGCTATGTATTACCAGTTACCGTGTGACCAATTCTCCAGCTAGTTGCCCTGCAACTATCAGTTCAGTTCTCAAAGATTCGTTCCCATCAGAGTACCGTGTACTTGTGCAGTTGGCAAATTTCCGGGTTTATCGGTATTCAACCGTCTCGTACCTTGATTGGCTGAGAGTCGTTTGCTCCTCACCCAGTCAGGTTCAAGCCGTTTAAACAGGGGCAGCTATTGCACCCCAAAATTTGACCAACATTTATGTACCAAGCTTGTGTTCACTAGCATGACCATCTGCTTCTCATTGATATGTGGGTAGTAGATCAAGGGGTATGATTACCCAGAAAAATTTGTATGAGACTTTGAAGCTAGCCAAGAAGGTTGTTCAAGTGTTCAAAGGTTGATACCTTTGTCATAGAACTCAAGAGATCCTCAGAGAGATTGGTTGAAACCAAGGTTGTGTGTCTCCTGACTTGAGAATTGTGGGAGCTCCTCAGATGATTCTAAAGCTATGAGGATGGACTTGAAGCTTTGAGAGAGATTATGAGAGGTCTTGAAAGCCATCATGAGGCCTAGAGAGGTCATTTTGCAAGAATTCAGAAGACTCAGCCATGAGTGGTGGAATTGGGGTTTGACTGGGTCAACCCTAGGTCAACTGATGATTTGGAGAGGGTTGAGACCTAATCCAAGAGTCATGTGATCATGGATTGATGCATTGAGATGCTATAAGGATTATTCCTAGACCAACTCATCATGATTGAGGAGTTTGAGAAGTTTCAAGCTAGGGTTTCTAAGGCTTGACAGTGTAAAATCCCCTAGTTTGATCCCTATCTTCAAGGCAGTTTAGCTCAAGATGTGATTGTCATCTCATCTTACCCACAACATGAATGTTGTAGAGCTTGTTCTTAGCTTTAATTTGAGTACTAGAAGTCCTTGATAGGATTTGTAGAGCTCAAGTTATGACTTTGACAAGTTGCAAGTCATCTGAGGTATGTGAATCTGGGTCCTTGAAAGTCACCCAACTTCCATCAATCTTTTGCCTAAGAAGGAGGATTCCTATGAACTTTTGGTCAACATGAATGTTGTTCCTCATCTTCTTATCTTTCTATAGAGTACTATAAGTCCTTGATAGGATTTGTAGAACTCAAGTTATGGCTTTGACAAGTCAAGGGCATTTTGGTCATTTGGATATTATAGGTCATTTCAAGCATAAGGCCATATCTCCTATTTCCAAGCTTCAAATGGAAAAATCTTCAACATAAAACATGCTTAAAATGATGTTTTAAGGCTAGTAGGGAGGTCATGAGGTGTTGAAAAGGCTTGTATCAAAAAGTGATAAAAATGACCTAAAATGGAGGCATAAGTTAATTAAGTTCAAATTGGAAATTGGAAATCCCAAGTTACACATCCAAACCATGTCATATAATAGGTCATTTTGACTATAAAATACATTCTAAAAACAATGGTTCAGCCACTTTTTTGAATTGAGGCCTAGATCATGGGGCTGCTTTGGAAATTGCTTGCTTGCATCTTAAGGCACAAATGCAAAACATAAGGAAACGCAATGTATGAGCTTGCTAAGCATCTTAACACATCCTATATCTCATATAAGGATAATTTCAAGCCATAATTGGTTGCTACAAGGGCTATGGCATGAGATAGCACATGATATGAATGAATTCATAAACTCATGACATGAGAATCCCAATTTCTCATGGGATGGTTCTAGATGGTTCTAGATGATTCTAAACCACTCTATATAACCTATAGAACTTGCGCAGATGCAAGGTTGGTGTAAGATTTGAGAGAAGAGAGAGTTGGCCATCTCACTTGCTTCCATTGCAAGTTGAAAGCAAAATCCCCATTCTGATTCAATTTCATCCATTCTTTCAATCTAAACACATTCCTCTGATCATAGTGAAGCTGTGCAGATCAATTTGAGAGCAAAACCATGGAGATTTGAAGAGTTGGCAATTGGATTTTCAAGGTTGCAAGTCATAATCGGTTTTGGAGATTGAAGCTTTCTTGGTCCAAACTTTTGCAAACAGTAGCAAGATCATCATTCAAGGAAGGTTTCTGAAGAGTTACAAGGCTTGAAGTGAAGGTTTACACCATCTGTGAATCAAGAAATACCAGGTTTGCAAAATTCACTCTACACCATAATTTATGCATCTTTAGGTAGAATGGTTAGGTTAGAAAGTTTAGAGACCATTAGGTGATCATTTCTGGAGAGTTAGGGATCAATTGATGAAGATTGAGTTATGGACACCATTACTTTGTTGAGCAAGAACTCGAGATATAGTGAGGAAGAATACAAGTTTGATAGCTTATTTTCACCAGTGAAGTGTGGTGATCATTTTAGTACCAAGAAATCCAAGAATTATTGAAGTTGAGGATTGACCATAATTTCAATCTTGGATCGTGTTTCATGTTGGAGGAGGTTTCAAGGAAATCTAAGGCCATGGGCGTGTTCTGCATTGAATTTAGAGTGGTTTAGTATTTTTAATTGTTAAATTTGATGATGATTTGAGGACATACGAATGGAGGAAAGTCTGGCATGTGAAGCTCTGTTTTCATGGAGAGCTGTTACAAACCCTAGCTGAAGGTTGAAGATGACTCCTCATCCGTCAGATCATGCTTGACTCGTTGACTACACCCAGATCCAGTGGCCACGATTGAACCTCAGCATTTAAGAGGGAAAATCTGAGAAAGAATGAAACACTCCGTTTCATTAAACGGGGATGCTGGGCCTAAGTGCTTTGATCACTATCCACACCACCCTCACGAGCCCAATTGGTTTTTGAATTGGATTTTGTTACTTTTCACACCGTGTGTTTTTCTTTTTCTTTACATTTTACTAATTGATTTTTCTGATGATAATTGGGCTTAAGCGCATTTCTGTTGACACCCCCATTTTGAGCCCATCTGCATTTTGAACTGAACATAGTTGCTATCCGCACCCATTATTTCACATTTTGTTTTCATTTTCTTTTATTTTTTCATTAATCTTTGAAAAATCATAATAAATGGAAAAATAATGATTTTTAAGTGGGAATTTTTGCTCCCATTTCACGTACATGTCTAGAAAATTATCAAATAAAAATATTTTCATTTCATGCATTTTTAATATTTTGTTGTGTATTTTCTCTTTTAATAGCTTTTTTAATTCTTTTATGTTGATACATAGTTTTGGTTAATTTTGTTTAGGTAGTTACCTTAGTATTTTTAGGCCATTCTTTTTAGGATAGTTAGATTAGGACTTTAGCTCCCCCCGGGATTTATTCCATAATTTTGTGATGAATTTTAGGTTAGTTTTTCTTAGATGATTTTAGGTTGTGTAGAATTAGGTTAATCCTTAACATAGGTCCACAATAACATTAGAATTTTGGGTTTCTAGGTCAAGATAGACATTGGGACATATAGGGTATTAAGGGTAGGTATGTAGGATCCCTTAGAAATTATATTAGGTTTTAATATAGTAGTATACTATTTTTAGATGATTTTTGTAGTGGATGATTGTTTGTGTTGCCCTTGTGGGCTTGTATTTTTGTTTGCTTTGCTTTGTGGGCTTGGGGAGCTTTGTCTTGCTTTGAGGAGCATTGTGGAGCATAGTAGAAGACTTGAGAGTTGATTGACGAGCTCGAGAGCTTGAATCTTGTTTGTTTTGTTGTTGTTGTAGGGTTAGGAACTAGGAAGAGCTTAGACCTAGTTAACTGCTTTCCTAAACATTGATGATATCCTTCACCTCCATTCCTCCCTATGATTCAAAGTCCTTCCATGGTATTCACCTCTCTCCTTGGGAGGGATAAGTTATGGTACCTAGGAAGTATAAGTTTTGAGGGAACCATTCCTTTGATATTGAACCTTTATAGGTCACCTTTGGTGGTCAATAAGCAGTTTAACACCCCAGCTTATCCAGTTAAGTGATTTCCTCTGGTTTGAATATCTTGAGAGATGTTGAGCTATAGTGTGAAGATGAAGACTTCATTGAAGAGTGTGGAGGAGGATGATTCCTTTGAGCATTGCCATTCCAGCTGAAGCCTGAAGAGCAAGAGCAAGTTGATACTTGAAGACCCAATGAAGATCCAGTAAAGACTAAATGAAGAGCTGAGGCTTAAAGACTGAAGGATGAAGTTGATACTTCTAGGTGACTGATGGTTACTCTGAGAAGCTGAAGCTTGCAGGAAGAGAAGACCAAGTTGAGACTGGTAAAGCAAAGAGAGCTTGAGATCTTGAAGACTAAGTTGATACTTAGGAAGAGGATTCAATTGAGATTGATTCTGAAGAGCTGAAGCTTGAAGATCAAAGGAAGTTGATACTTACTTTGAAGCTTAGAGATCCTGAAGGAAACCAAGTTGATACTTGTGGTTAATGGTGAAGCCTGAAGGTGGAACTGATTAAGGAGCTGAAGCTTGGAGTTGAGAGAGGAGTTGATATGCTTTCTTCTCTGTTTTCTTTTCTGTATTGATATGTTTTGTTTGACTTGCTTGATGCATTAGAATAAGACCATGACTAGACTAAGTAGAATCTAGGAGCATGATTGCACTAGAGGTTGAGTTGCTCCCTCTGCTTGTATTGTTACTGTGTGGCTTTGCTTGCGGGTATTCGGTAGAGCCCTGCTCCCTTGCTCATGTGGTTTGTTTTGCTCGATAGCATGATATTTTATTTCTTCTGTATGATTGCAATTGCTCTTATATTTTGCTGGATAGCATTCCATTTCCTCTGTATGATTGCAGTTTACTGTATCTTGCTTGATAGCATGTTGTTTATTTCAGTATGATTACTGTTATTCATTCTTGCTTGAGGTTGAGATGAGCTTGTGGAGGCTGAAGCCCCACACACATTTCCTCCCTCACTTGAATTGCATGCATTTTACAGTTTGAGCTGATGCTTTATCTGTTTCTGTGTATCATTAACATGATCCCTTAGGACTCTCATTTCCTTTGATAAGGAATTGATGATAGAACTTTAGGTTGAAACCTATGCATGACAACTTCTAGGAGTTCCATGTACAAACCTCAACCATAGGATGAATCCTTGGCATGACAACAGTAGGACTTGATAGTCTCCCTCCTAGTTGGGCCTGTTCTCTTCTCATCTCAAAACAGTTTAAGATACAGTAATCATGAATGATTTCTTTCGTACGTTACGAGCCTTAAGCTATCTGAGAAAGGATTGTGGGAGAGTTGCTTTTCCACGGTCTGGATGTTTAGTATGGTACCCTTTGGATGACATGCGGCGTATTCACTCTCAGGTCATAGTCTCTAGTGCGATTGAAATTGCAAACACAATAAAAAACACTTCTTTTGTAAAAGATAGAAGATAAACCGTAGTGTCCCGAACTACGTAAGCTCTGATCTCTCATACCTGTTGAGAGTATGTAGGCACAATACTGATGTATTGGCGAGCTACCTTCCCCCATAACCCGTCGTAGGTCGAACTACGTTGACTCTGATTTCTCGTTCTCTGATGAGAATACGTAGGCATAAAGTGCGACGCTTTGCCGAGTCATTTTCTTTTCTGTTTAAGCCAGCCTTGATAGGTAGATAGATAAACCAACCCATCCAGTAATCACAACAAGCGTGGATCCCGTCGAGTACGACGGACGTGAGGGGTGATAATACCTTCCCCTTGTGTAACCGACTCCCGAACCCAAACAATGGTTGCGACGACCTTGTCTTACCCTTTTTTTCGTAAGGTTTTTCTGATCGTTTCCTTTCCCGCTCCGAGGGATAAATAACGAAAGGTGGCGAATCTTCTGTTGTGCCGGCACCTTATTTTCGCGTAAGCGACAAGTAGAAAATGGGATTAAATTGGGTAAAATACAAGCAGGAGAAGGGACCTCATCTGGAGGTGGAAGAAAGAACTTCGGTATTAAAAGAAAGGAGAATGAGACAAACGCAATATTAGGTTTTAAGAATCAAAATTGGAACCAGAATTAGAATCAGTATCGCCCACGACCGTACTATTAACAACAACCACAAGTAGCTAGTATTGCCATCCCAGCATCACAGCCTCAGCAACAACCACGTCAACAGCCACAACAACAACGACAACAGCCACAACAACAAAATTATGCGCCAAGACCATATCAAGACCGAAGAAGGATGGTAGATAGGCACTTTGACACACCACCAATGCCTTACTCTCAGCTACTACAACACTTATTGCAACTTCAGTTGGTCCAGAAAAGGACGATGGCCCCTCTAAATGGCTCACCACCACTCGGGTATGATGCCAACGCTAGGTGTGACTTCCACTCTGGCGCTCTCGGCCATCATATTGATAATTGCAAAGCCTTCAAAAACAAGGTACAAGACCTTGTTGATAGTAGAGCCATTAATTTCAACCATGATGCGCCGAATGTTGATCAAAACCCTATGCCAAATCATGGAGCAGGTAGAGTAAATGGTGTTGTTGAAGGGGAGGATTTAGATCTGGTATATGATGTTGAAGAATTGAAGACTCCTTTAAGTTTTGTAAAATGCAAGTTGTTAGAAGGTAGGGTGTTTCCCGGGTGTGAAAAGGATTGTGAAAATTGTGTCGCCCATCCTGAAGGGTGTGAGAGTTTGAAGAGTTATATACAGTGTATGATAAACGAAGGTGCTCTGCAGTTTGACAAGATCTGTGAGAAAAAGAATGAGAAGATAGTCAGTAAGAAAGAGGATGAGGTGGCCACCATCTCTATTCCTTACAAAACAATCACTATTTCTGCGCCGCCAATGCGACCTACCATCATCTTTACGAAGGCAGGACCTATACCTTATGAAAGCTCTAAGGCGATCCCTTGGAACTATGGAGCGGAAGTCTGCTGCAATGGACAGAAGCAGGAATTAAAAAGCTTGCCTTTGGACTCAGTTGACAACTTGGTGGGAACCGGGGGAATGACTTGGAGTGGGAGGATATTTGCACCTCCTGAAGTAAGTACAGAAAGAGCTAATAAAGGTAAAGGGAAGGTAGTAGCAGAAGAGTTCATGCGCTTAATAAAAAAGAGCGACTATAAGATCGTGGATCATCTACAACAGACACCTTCAAAAATTTCTATCTTGTCGTTGTTGTTATGTTCCGAGGCTCATAGGAACGCTTTGCTCAGAGTCTTGGATAATGCTTATGTACCACAAGAAATATCCTTCAATCAGTTGGAAGGAGTAGTGGCCCATGTCAATGCAGGGAATGGTTTGGGATTCACTGACCGTGATTTGACACCGAAAGGAAGGAATCATAACTTGGCTCTGCATATCTCTATGGAAACTAGAGGTGTCGTTTTGTCTCATGTATTGGTAGACACTGGGTCGTCATTAAATTTGCTACCCAAGAAAGCCCTCATGAAGCTAGACACTCGAGGGATAATATGTACGCCAAGCGATATGGTGGTCAGAGCTTTCGATGGGACAAGGAGGTCCGTGTTTGGAGAGCTAACCTTACCAATTCAAGTCGGTCCTGAGGTTTTTGATGCGGTTTTCTGTATAATGGATATCCAGCCGGCATATAGCTGTCTCTTGGGTCGGCCTTAGATACACTCAGCAGGAGCGGTGACGTCAACCCTACACCAAAAGCTGAAGTATATGGTGGGTGATAACATTGTGACTGTTTGTGGAGAGGAAGACATCATGGTAAGCCATCTGTCCTCATTCTAGTATGTAGAGGTCGATGGTGAAATTCACAAAACCCTGTGCCAAGCCTTTGAGACCGTCCAAATCAAAGAGAAAGTAATAGTTGAAGCCAAGGCGCAAGAGGTTGCTATGTCATCCTACAAGGAAGCCCAAGCTGTGGTGAAGTCTGGATCAACGAAAGGATGGGGGGAGGTGATAAGCGTCCCCAACAAACAAGATAAGTTCGGATTAGGGTACAACCCGTATGCATCTTCTTCAAGCGCTCCTCGCTACAAAGGACCTATTCAATTCACCAGTGGTGGGGTGGTGTTCGAAGAGATCAACGTCGTATCTGACGAGGAAGGAGATAGTGACTGTGACATGGATGCATGGATCCAGCCATGCGTCTCCGGCCAAGGCTTGAAGAATTGGACCATGGAAGAAGTTATCACTGCGACTTATGAAGAGTAATTGTTTTGTTTTGATTAATGTATTGCCATATGCTCTGCCCGGGGCATAATGGTCTTTATTTGTTGGGCCTTATCTTTTATGTGTGTGAACAACCCTTTTATCATTATCAATCAAAAAACGTCTTTTTATTCAAGACTTTGTGATCCTTGTTTTTCTTATTTCCAACAATAAAATGGCAATGTGGTCTGTGTTTGTTTGTTTGCATATCATTTAAGCATAAAATCATCATCATTGCAGGTTGCACATTTCAGATACCACCAATTCAGACTCGTCTATAACTCGGTGTGACTTTGACAATCTGATCTTTCAAGAGGAAGGAGAGATTGACGAAAACGAAGACCTGCCCGAAGAGCTTGCCAGATTGTTAAAACGAGAGGAGAAGGTCATCCTGCCTCATCAGGAGGAAGTTGAAGTCGTCAACCTGTGAACAGAAGAGGATAAAAAGGAGGTCAGAGTAGGGGTTGCGCTGTAGAATGATATCAAGCAAAGATTGATTGAGTTACTCCAAGAGTATAAGGATGTCTTTGCTTGGTCATACGAAGATATGCCCGGACTCGACACATATATTGTAGTTCATCGTCTGCCTTTGCGTGAAGAGTGTCCTCCTGTCAAACAAAAACTGAGAAGAACCAGGCCAGATATGGCAGTGAAGATCAACGAAGAAGTCTAGAAGCAACTAGATGCTGGATTTCTTGTTGTGACAAACTACCCTCCTTGGGTCGCTAACATTGTGCCCGTGCCTAAGAAGGACGGCAAAGTCAGGATGTGTGTTGACTATAGGGACCTGAATAGAGCAAGCCCAAAAGATGATTTCCCGCTCCCCCATATTGACGTTCTTGTTGATAATACCGCACAATACTCAGTGTTTTCCTTCATGGACGGTTTCTCCGGATATAACCAAATCATGATGGCACCGGAGAACATGGAGAAGACGACTTTTATCACACCTTGGGGGATGTTTTGTTATAAAGTAATGCCTTTTGGGTTGAAGAACGCAGGGGCAACTTATCAGCGAGCAATGGTCACTCTCTTTCACGATATGATTCATCATGAGATTGAGGTCTATGTTGATGATATGATTGCGAAATCCCAAACAGAGGAGGAGCACCTGGTGAATCTTCTAAAGTTGTTTGAGAGGTTGTGAAAGTTCAAATTGAGGTTGAACCCGAATAAGTGTACTTTCGGCGTACGGTCAGGAAAGCTGTTGGGGTTCGTTGTCAGTGAGAAAGGTATTGAGGTCGATCCTGTGAAGATCAAGGCAATTCAAGAAATGCTAGCGCCAAAGACCGAGAAGGAGGTTAGTGGTTTCTTAGGTAGATTGAACTACATCTCAAGGTTCATATCTCACCTCACAGCCACTTGTGAGCCATTGTTTAAGCTATTGAAAAAGGATCAGGTGGTTATCTGGAATGAGAATTGCCAGAGAGCATTTGAGAAGATAAAAGAGTATCTACAAGAACCTCCAATACTGATACCTCCGGTGGCTGGAAGACCGTTGATAATGTACTTAACAGTTCTTGAGAATTCCGTGGGTTGTGTTCTCGGCCAGCACGACGAGACTGGAAGAAAAGAGCATGCAATTTACTACTTGAGTAAGAATTTCACAGACTATGAATCCAGATACTCAATGTTGGAGAAAACTTGTTGCGCACTCGCTTGGGCCGCCAAACGCCTAAGACAGTATATGCTAAACCACACAACCATGTTAATTTCAAAGATGGATCCTATTAAGTACGTATTCGAAAAGCAAGCACTATCAGGAAGGATTGCTAGATGGCAGATGGTTCTGACAGAATACGACATCCAATACGTGCCTCAAAAAGCTATTAAAGGTTGTGTCCTGTCAGAATATCTCGCAGAGCAACCAGTCAATGAAGTTTGATTTTCCTGATGAGGACATTATGTATTTAAAGATGAAGGATTGCGATGAGCCGTTTCCAGACGAAGGTCTAGAGTTGGGTTCTCAGTGGAAATTAATCTTTGACGGTGCTGTTAACTCTTACGGTAGCGGGATTGGGGCAATAATTACGACTCCCCATGGCTCCCATATACCATTCACTTCAAGACTAACATTCCCATGCACCAACAATGAGGCTGAATATGAAGCGTGTATCATGGGTATCGAAGAAGCAATCGAATTGAGGATCAAGAACCTTGATATCTATGGACATTCAACTTTGGTGGTAAACCAGATCAAGGGAGAGTGGGAGACCCGCCAGCTTAATCTGATCCCTTACATGAATTACGCCAGAAGGTTGCTACCTTTCTTTGACCGAGTAGAGTTTCACCATGTACCGAGGGCAGAAAATCAGATGGTCGATGCTTTGGCTACATTGTCCTCGATGTACAAAGTAAACTTCTGGAATGATGCACCGAGAATTGTCATCTCACGCCTCGACAGGTCAGCTTTTGTTTTCGCAATAGAAGAAGCTTCTGATGGTAAACCGTGGTTTTATGACATCCAGAACTTTCTCAAGAACCAAGAATATCCGCCTGGGGCATCGGCCCGGGATAAGAAGACCTTGAGAAGATTATCTGGTAACTTCTATCTAAATCTAGACGGTGTACTCTATCGGAGAAACTTTGACTTGGTGCTGCTAAGATGTGTGGACGGAAAAGAAGCAGGTTTTCTTATGGAAGGGGTCCACGAAGGTGCCTTTGGAACACATGCAGGTGGGCATGCCATGTCTCGAAAATTATTGAGGGCGGGCTATTATTGGTTAACTATGGAGTCCGATTGCTTCAAATACGCCAAAAAGTGTCATAAATGCCAGATTTATGCCGACAAGATTCATGTGCCACCTTGTCCTTTGAATGTCATGTCATCCCTATGGCCTTTCTCCATGTGGGGCATCGATATGATTGGAAAGATCGAGCCAACTGCATCTGATGGACATCGCTTCATCTTAGTAGCCATCGACTATTTCACCAAATGGGTCGAAGCAGCTTCTTACGCTAATGTCACGAAGCAAGTCGTAGCCCGGTTTATCAAAAGGGACATCATCTGTCGATATGGAATACCCGAGAGGATCATTACTGATAATGGTTCTAACCTGAATAACAAGATGATGAAGGAACTGTGCCAGAATTTCAAAATCGAGAATCACAATTCTTCTCCCTATCATCTGAAAATGAATGGCGCTGTAGAAGCGGCTAACAAGAACATTAAGAAGATAGTACAGAAGATGGTTGTGACTTATAAGGATTGGCACGAGATGTTGCCTTTTGCTTTGCATGGATATCGCACCTCGGTGCGTACTTCAACTGCGGCAACCCCTTTCTCGTTGGTATATGGCATGAAGGTTGTTCTACCATTGGAGGTCGAGATCCCATCTTTGAGAGTTCTGGCTGACATCAAGTTAGATGAAGCAGAATGTGTGAAGAACAGGTTGAATCACCTCAGTTTGATGGATGAGAAGAGGTTGGCGTCTCTTGCATACAGTCTTCTGTATCAGAGTAGGATGAAGAAAGCCTATGATAAGAAGATGCGTCCTCGAAGCTTTCAGACAAGCGATCTGGTGTTGAAGCGGATTCTCCCACTACAGAACGATCATAGGGGAAAATGGACTCCCAATTATGAAGGCCCGTATGTTGTAAGGAAGGTCTTCTCTAGAGGAGCCTTGCTACTTTCAACTATGGATGGTGAAAATTTTACATCCCCTGTGAACGCGGACGCAGTCAAAAGATACTTTGCTTAAAATAGACCCGCTGGAAAGAAAAAGAAAATCCAAGCAAGAATGGGGCATCTCGGCGAACCATAAAAGGATAGGTTCGGGCAAAAATTAGAGATAAAAATAAAATGTAAACCCGCAAAGTTGAAAACCTGAAAGGGCGACTTTGGCAAAAATGGGTATCCCAGTGAATCGAAAACCCGCAAGGGCAATTCAGGAAAAAGTTAGGGATTTGAAAAGCAAATGACTGCGTCCTGCGCATTGATCTTTAAAGCATAGTGGATTATGGGAGAACTCGAGAAGCAGTCATTCAAATCAATCTCTTCAGAAGACGAATCATCGGAAAGGCGTCGAAGTCATGCGAGTCATAGTTGAGTCGTTCTATGGTGGTTGTCTGTACCACATTGCCGACATTTTGATATTCTTGTGCATTTCTGTATATTTCTTGTGCAGCTTTCTCATTTCAGGAGTTGTGTCCCTTGTAAATTTGCCTATTTACAGGCGATTTATCAATAAAACATACTACCCAGAAAACCTTTTGTTTTGTTTTACCGTTTTGTTTGCAAAAGACGCCTGATGTTTTTGATAAAACTTTGCATACATAAATTTGTGGGCTTTGCTATCTATAATTGAAACATTGTATTTGCTTGAATAACGTCTTAAGTGATAATTGAGATGGTACCTGCTGCATAACATATTTGTTTATTTGTTATTTGCAAGAGAACTTTCCTCGAGGCTTCTCCAGAAGTTCCTCATCTAAAGGAAGTGTGCAGTTTAAGTGGGTTCTCACCCCCAGCAGTTTGAAACCTTGACAATCAAAGGATATCCTCAGCATGTCAAGATTGACATCTCCAGCAGAGCAGGATCGTTTCTGGTGAGCGGGTGTGGGTTTATCCCTCAGCAGTGGAACGAATTCAGAAATTTGTTTTCCCCACAGAGTTTGAACAACTGGCTCCTTTTTCCCTCAGAGTCTAGGTCATTGACTCATTCCTCAAGCGGAAGTTGTATTTGTTGAGTTTATTGCTCATTTCCCCTAGCAAAGGTTGATGTTGATTCCCTCATTTTCTAATCCCCAGCAGGGTGGATTTGCTCTTAGCGGAACAATTTTACCCAGAAGTTCGCTCAGAAGACCATCCAAGGTTTGTTTTTCCCAACATTTGTACTAGACGTGACTAGTCTTTTCCCCGGCAGAATTAATCCTTTCTCTTTGGCATTTATTTTTCTAAAGTATTTCCTTTGCATTTGCATCATACATAACATCCTCCCAAATGTGTAGCATTTCCATTTCGTATGGAGCATTACGCCATATTCAAACATATGCATGTAAAACATAAGTCGGGTTGCCACCCCTTTGTTTTCAAGCGTATCTCCAGCAGTTATCAGTATATTTCTCAATCCTGTGTGGTATCTAGACCTTTAGCCAGGTCATTGACAAATGTGTTCATCTTATCGGTCTCCCTAGCGGAGTCTATTTATTCAAGTTCATGTTTCCCCAACGGATTTCTTCACCCAGATGGTGAATTGACGAATGTTCTTCTGAACTTAGGGTTAAGCCGACCTTTGGGTTCGATGCTCGCTTTTTAGCAAAATGAAGTGACGGTGAAGTCAAATGATTTTGATAGCTAGCGGCGAAGTGAGATCCTATTAGAGAATTGACGACGAAGTCAGATTATGAAGAGAATTGACGACGAGGTCAGATTATGAAGAGAATTGACGACGAAGTCAGATTATGAAGAGAATTGACGACGAGGTCAGATTATGAAGAGAATTGACGACGAAGTCAGATTATGAAGAGAATTAACGACGAAGTCAGAGTATGAAGTGAATTGACGACGAAGTCAGAGTATGAAGAGAATTGACGACGAAGTCAGGCCATGTTGGGAGTCGACGGCGAAGTTAGATCATAAAGAGAGTTGATGGCGAAGTCAGGTTATGTTGAGAGTTGACGGCGAGGTCAGATTATGTAAAGAATTGACGGCGAAGTCGGATTATGAGAGGCGTTGACGGCGAAGTCAGATTATGGAGAGGTGACGGCGAAGTCAGGTGTCCTACCAATTTGATGTTAAGAACTGACAGCGAAGTCAGGTGTTTTTCCAAATTTTATGTGGAGAATTGATGACGAAGTCAGATCATGTAGAGGGTTGACGGCGACGTCAGAATGGTTTGAGAAATAACGGCGAAGTCAGATGATTTTAATTGACTACGAAGTCAGATTATGTTGTAAGTTGATGGCGAAGTCAGAGGATATGGAGGACTGACAGCGAGGTCAGAGGTTTTACTAATCAAATGTTTTTACAGATTATGTTGAATATTGACGGTGAGGTCAGATCTCACAGATTTGATGTTGAGTTCCGACGGCGAATTTAGAATGCTATTAAGAGCTGACGGCAAGGTCAGGAGTTTGTATTTGATCGACGACTGATGGCGAAGTCAGATGTTCTACCTGATATAGGTGCCTGACGGCGATGTCAGAGGTTTCATTCTGCGGTTGACAAATTTTTTGGGTTCTTTTGTATTCAATCACCTTTTACCTCGAATGTTTGAAAGCGTTTGCTTTTCATCCCTTCAGGTCCAAGTCGCTTGAATAGGGGCAGCTGTTGCACCCCAAAATTTTCCCTCTTTCAAGGCTTGACTCATTTCTTCATTTCTTTCAAATTCAATGACATAAGGGAGGCCCATCATTCCAAATTCAAGGTTCATGAATTCAAGGCTAGATTCAAGAATTTTTACAAAGAGAAATCTCTTGACCTTTGCAAGGATGTCACATTTGTTACAAAATCCAAACTCTTGGTAATGCTTAGGAAATTAAGCTATTTCTAGTCTTAATTCAAGTCTCTAAAAATAACTTCATGTCATGGTATCCCCCATGCTCCATCAAGTCCACATGACCCTCTTTGTGTTTACAAACATGCAAGGAAAATATTTAAGAGCAAATTCAATGTTGGAATATTTCAAGATCAATACCATGCATGTTCAACCACGAGCAATTTGAATATGGTCCAAAACAGCCCCATGCAAGAAGTGGCAATGTGTATCATATTACAAAATCATGTTATGTCACAAAACCAATGCTATAAGCTTATGTTGATACATTTACACATCAAAAGTCAGAATTTGAAAATGATGTCCAAAAGGTAGTGTATTGACTACATGAGTATGTCCAAACAAATCAACCAACCAATGGGTACAAGGATGAATAGTAAGGTAGAGTGTTGCAGAAGAAAATACAGCAAAAAACATACTAGAAATGGAAAGAAAGTGGGGCTGCACCAAAAGGTGGTAAAAGATATTGCCAAGAATGGAAATTCTGAAAATGGAGAAGTGTGCAAGAGTTGTGGTTTTGGTACAGCAGAAAAAGGCAGCAGCAAAAGTGAGATAAGGAGGGAATGAGATAAAAAGAAAGCATTCATTCACTATCATTCACAACACATTGAGATAGAGATTGAGAGCAAAGAGTAAGAAAAACCAGAAAAAATAGAGAAAAAAACAAACCCTAAAAAATAGAAAAAAAGGAGAGTGACATAGAAACACAAGAGCATCCTTGAAGAGCATAATCTTCACAACATAGAGTGAAGAGTGAAGTACATCCAACCAAAATCAGAAGAGGCTTAACAAAGAAGGAGAATATCTTTGGTATCCATTCCTTCAAACTTTTCCCTTTTTATACCTTGCACTTGTCATTTATTTATCTCTGTTAAGTTATTTGGTGTTGTGTATATTGTGTGAGGTTCCAAAGGAACCAAGAAACCATTTTTAAGAACCACAAAAAGAAGCAAAAAATAAGAGAAAAGTTTGGTTTTTCACCCTGGTAGCCTGACACGGCCACCCGTGTCACATCTCTGCTTGAGTTTTCATGGCGTATTTTCCCTGAGTCCCCTGACACGGGCCGTGTCATGCAACACGGGCGGCCGTGTCACACCTCTGTTTAACCTTTTTGGCCCAGACCTTGTGACACGGGCCGTGTCATGCAACACGGGCGGCCATGTCACACCGCTGTTTAAGTTTTTCTGCATTTTTCCCCCAGACCTTGTGACACGGGCCGTGTCATGCAACACGGGCGGCCGTGTCACGCCACTGTTTACCTCAAAAACCTGATTTCTCTGGAACTGTGACACGGGCCGTGTCACACAACACGGCCACCCGTGTCAAACCCCTGTTTCTCCGGACTTCGTGCCGTTTTTTTTGTGTTTTGTTTTTTTTTAAGCCGGTTAACCCGTTGTGATTGTTTGGTTCTTGTGCATGTTTATTGTTGGTCATTTTTGACCTTTGGTTCTAAAAACAATTTTCAAGAAAACAAACTCTCGATTCTCATCGAGCCATTTTTGACCTTGTAAGTCGATTGCCTTGTGCGTCTCCATCGACCTTGCTCGCTTCACCTCAAACCTTTTTAAGCAATTAAACCCTTGACCCAACGTCAAGCGGATTTTCTCAAACGATTGTTAAGCCAACCCACCATATTTAACAAAAGGATAAAGTTCACTTTGTATTGAACTAAAGAGAGGGGATTGAGTGTAGACTTCTTCCTCTCCGAGTGTCAAGATGCTCACTGTAGTGTGGGTGGTTTTGATACTCGTCTTTCAATACGAAGATGTTTTCATCCACACCTTTTTCTCCTAAAAAAACCTCGGCCCCGTACCGAGTGCATTTTCAAAACACTTACAATAAATAAATCGATTCTCTTTGTATTGAACTAAAGAGAGAGGATTGAGTGTAGACTTCTTCCTCTCCGAGTGTTGGGATATTCACTGTAGTGTGGGTGGTCTAGATACTCGTCTTTCAATACGAAGACGTGACTCTATCCGCCACTCATCTCCTTCTACAACTTCCTTCCGCAATTTTCCTCACCTAAAATCTCGGTCCTGCACCGAGCGCATTTTCAAACTTATTTTCGTAACAAAACTTGAATGGTCGTTGAGTGGTTAGGCGTATACCTCCTATCCCGAGTGCTGACGTTTACCGTAGGGTTCTCCGTCGCAAAAGCACTTACCATTCAAAACCAAAAACACTTCAATAAGAGAATGAAGTTCTCTTTGTATTGAACTAAAGAGAGAGGATTAAGTGTAGACTTCTTCCTCTCCGAGTGTCGAGATGCTCACTGTAGTGTGTGTGGTTTTGATACTCGTCTTTCAATACGAAGACGCTATGTTCGCCACACCCTTTCATAACAAAAATTTTGAGATAAAGAATTGGGTACTACCCATAGGGGTTACTATCCGAGGACCTATCTCGCCCCTAAAAAAAGCAATTCAACAAATCAAATGTGACATCTTGCCTCGCATGGCGAAAACTTATCTTTCGAAAAGGATATGATACGTCCGTTCTACCGCAAACAGGTAATGCTTAAGTCTCCAACGAGCGAGCAGCAATACACCTAACTGCTAGAATGCGTACAATAGCATCATCCATAAAAACATCAACAAATCGTAGGCCGAACTACGGCTGCTCTGATTTCTCATACCAGATGAGGATATGTAGGCATAAGACAACGATGTCTTGGCGAGCACAATCCCACATATCTGTAGTTTCCCGAACTACGTCGAGTCTGATTTTCTCATATCCGTTGAGAATACGTAGGCCTAGGACCGCAAAGTCCTACCGAGTCTTTTCTTTCTTTTCTTCCCCGTTATCCCTCCTTCTCTCTCCCTAGGAACACACTTTTATAGCATAATCTTTTAGCAAATAAATCACACACGACAAACAAATGGCTCCCATCGAGTACGATGGATGCGAGGGGTGCTAATACCTTCCCTTCGCATAACCGGCTTCCGAACCCGTTCATGGTTGCGAGACCATCTTATCCGTTTCTTTCTTAAGGTTTTCTTCAATATTTTCCTTTCCCCTAATGGGATAAATAAAGTTCGGTGGCGACTCTTCTGTCCTTTTCCTTTTCGCCTTCCCCGTCGTTGCGCGTATTTTTCGAGTAGAGACAATAGGATTAACATAATTGAACCAAGAAATTAATCATTGGATGGATAAAACAGAAAAAGACAATGTTGTCCTGCTCGCCACCCTTCGCCTGGCGAATGCTCGCTGGGACCTTCGCCCGGCGAACTCGCCAACGAACAAAGTCAGTAGCTACTGACTTGTTTCGCTACCCTTCGCTGATGTACTCGCCTGGCGAACCTTCGTCACTCACCTTCGCCTGGAGAACTTGCATGCGGAGACCACTAGGATTTTTCTTGAATTATTCGCCAGCTATTCGCTAGGCTTCGCCTTTACTCGCCTGGCGAGAGCCAGCGAACCTGCGATATCAGAACCCTTATTCTGTCCCAAAACTTCTATCCTCCAAAAATCGACCGATTCTCACCGAACCAGTTCCAGTAATCTTAATCCCACATCACCCGACTATTCTACGACATTATTTTCAGTTTCTAACCGATTAAACTATGATTCTACCGATTAAATCCATTTTTCCCTAGTTTGAAAAATGGTGGAAACTCACAACAAAACCCAACCCACACATACATAACCGCATACATTGACTAGATAATAATGTTTCTCACCCTTACCTTGATTGGATTGAAGCTTGAAGTTGATTCTTTGATGATTTCTCCAAGTTTCCCTCTTCTCTTCTCTTTTCTCCTCTTTCTCTATTCTCTCTCTTCTCTTTTCTCCTCTTTCTCTATTCTCTCTCTTCTATTTTCTTTCTATCAAATTCTTTCCACTTATTCCTTATATACTTCTATTATTTTCTTTCCTTCCCATTTCTCTCTTCAATTATCTACCAAATAAATCCAATTAATCCAAATCATTAAGATTAATTCCAATAAATCAATTAATTAACATAATTAATTAATTAATGAAATTTGGGCTGTTACAACCCTCCCCCACTTTAGGAATTTCCGTCCTCGAAAATGTTACCTGGTTCAAACAGTTCTAGATAAGACTCCCTCATTTGGCTCTCCAGTTCCCAAGTCACATTTCCACCGGCCGGTCCTTCCCAAGCGACATTCACCAAAGAAATATCTTTGCCTCGAAGTTGCTTCAACTTCTGATCCTCTATCCGCATAGGTGATGCCTCCACAGTTAGGTTATCTCTCACCTGAACATCATCTGCTTGGACTACATGAGACGGATCCGCAATGTATTTCCTCAACTGAGATACATGGAACACATCATGGAGATTAGCAAGCGACGACGGTAAGGCCACACGATAGGCCATTTCTCCTATCCTCTGCAAAATCTGATAAGGACCAATGACACGTGGCATCAACTTACGCGACTTCAATGCCCTACCAACACCGTTCGTTGGAGTAACCTGAAGAAACACATGATCTCCCTCTTGAAATTCAAGTGCCTTCCTCCTCTTGTCATGATAACTCTTCTGACGACTTTGAGAAATCCTCATCTTTTCTTGAATCATCTTAATCTTGTCCGTAGTCTGCTGAACTATCTCGGGTCCAACTACAGAACTCTCTCCGGACTCATACCAACACAGTGGTGTCCTACACCGCCTAGCAGACAATGCTTCTAACGGTACCATACCAATGCTCGAATGAAAACTGTTGTTGTAAGTAAATTCAATCAAAGGCAAGTAGCTATCCCAAGCTCCTCCTTTCTCCAATACACAAGCTCTCAAAAGATCCTCGAGTGATTGAATAGTTCTATCAGTCTGACCATCTGTCTGAGGATGATAAGCTGAACTCAAACGCAACTTCATACACAAAGCACTTTGCAAGCTCTCCCAAAATCTCGAAGTAAACCTCGGATCCCTATCCTACACAATACTAGACGGAATACCATTCAAACTGATAATCCTCTCGATGTATAGCTTTGCCAATTTCTCCAACGGATAATCCATTCACATAGGAATAAAGTGAGCAGATTTAGTCAATCTATCCACAATAACCCAAATAGCTTCAAAATTACCCGGCGTCCTAGGTATTCCAGACACAAAATCCATAGAAATGCTATCCCATTTCCACTCAGGAATAAACAACGGTTGCATCAAACCCGATGGTTTCTGATGCTCAATCTTCGACTTCTGGCAAGTCAAACAAGAATACACAAATTCGGCAATATCCTTCTTCATATGAGGCCACCAAAATATTTTCCTCAAATCTTGATACATCTTAGTAGCACCCGGATGAATACTCAATCCGCTACGATGTCCTTCCTCAAGAATACTCTTTTTCAGTTCATCAAGATCTGGGACACAAACTCTATCCCGACACCTCATAATACCATTCTCATCAATCCAAAAATCACCACCTTGGCCTTGGTTGATCAAAGTCAACCGATCAACTAGACTCAAATCGGATTTCTGTCCTTCTCGAATTTCGTCCAGAATACCACTCGTAAGCTTCAACATTCCAAGCTTAACCCCATACGAAGTCTCCTCACACACCAAACTCAAATCACGAAATTGCTCAATCAATTCCAACTCTTTCATCATCATCATCGACATGTGCAACGATTTCCGACTCAACGCATCCGCTACCACATTTGCTTTACCTGGATGGTAATTCAACCCAAAATCATAATCCTTCAAAAGCTCTAACCACCTTCTTTGCCTAGCATTCAATTCCTTTTGATTAAAGAGATACTTCAAACTCTTTTGATCATTAAACACTTCAAATCTCGCACCAAACAAATAATGCCTCCAAAGTTTAAGCACAAACACGATGGTGGCCAACTCTAAGTCATGCGTCGGATAATTCTTATCATGCACTTTGAGTTGCCTTGAAGCATAGGCTACAACTTGATTAATCTGCATCAACACACCTCCCAAGCCCATCAAAGAAGCATCACAATACACAACAAATGGCTCTTTTGGATTTGGCAAAATCGGAACAGGGGCTGTTGTCAATCTTCTCTTAAGTTCCTGAAAACTCTCTTCACACTTGGAATCCCAAACAAAAGCTTGACCCTTCCTAGTCAATTGCGTCAATGGTAACGATAACTTAGCAAATCCTTCAATAAACTTACGATAATAACCCGCTAAACCAAGAAAACTTCTAATCTCAAAAACTGATTTCGGAGTCTTCCATTGCGATACTGCTTCAACCTTCGATGGATCAACCGCAATACATTCACTTGAAATCACATGACAAAGGAAATTCACTTCTTTCAACCAAAATTCACACTTACAAAGTTTCGCATACAACTGCTTCTCTTTCAACACAGATCACACAATCTTCAAATGTTCGGCATGCTCCTTTTCATTCTTCGAGTAGACCAAAATGTCATCAATAAACACCACAACGAACTTGTCCAAATAAAGATGGAAAATCTTATTCATGTACTCCATAAATACACCTGGTGCATTAGTCACACCAAATGGCATTACAGAATACTCATAATGTCCATACCTCATTCTAAAAGCAGTCTTCTGAATATCCTCAGCTTTCACACGAATCTGATGATACCCAGACCTCAAATCTATTTTACTGAACACACTTGCACCAACCAACTGATCCATCAGATCATCAATCCTCGGAAGTGGATACTTGTTCTTGATAGTCACATTGTTCAACTGTCTGTAATCCACACAGAGTCTCATAGAACCTTCTTTCTTCTTAACCAACAACGCCGGTGCACCCCACGGCGACACACTCGAACGAATAAACCTCTTCTCAAGCAAATCTTCAAGTTGACTTTTCAACTCTTTCAATTCCTATGCGGACATACGATATGGAGCCATCGATATCGGACTAGTTCCAGGAATCAGGTCAATCGAAAACTCCATTTCTCGTTCCGACGGTAAATCCCTTATCTCATTAGGAAAAACTTCCGGAAAATCACGGACAATTGGTAAGGCATCAATTGCCTCACTTCTACCAATACTCAAAGTTGCCATCAATATAAATACCCTTGCACCATCTCGCACTAATTCTTTCACTTGCTTAGCAGTCATAAACAAATTCCCTTCATCACCCGGTTCAGGAAAAATAACTGTTTTATCAAAACAGTTAATATAAACACGATTGAATTTTAACCAATTCATTCCCAGAATGACATCAAGTTGATATAAGTGAAGACACACTTAATCAACCCCAAAGTCTCTACCGAAAATACTCAAAGGGCAATTCAAACACACATACGGTGTAGTTACCGAACCCATAGCAGGAGTATCAATAACCATGCCACCACCAATAACAGACATTTCAAGATTCAACCTTCTAACACACTCCAGAGAAATAAAAGAATGCGTAGCTCCAGTATCAATTATAGCGATCAAAGGCATACCATTAATAAAACACGTACCTCTGATCAAGCGATCATCACTAGCAGTCGCAGATCCAGATAGAGCGAACATTTTTCCGCTCCCTTGATTCTTCTTTGGCTTATCACATTTGGCTCTAATGTGCCCTTGCTCACCACAATTGTAGCAAGTCACACCCGTACTGCTTCTGCACTCAAGAGTCTTGTGGTCTGGCTTGCTACACTTGAAACACGTCTTCTCAACACTTTTGCATTCCGGAGCACGGTGTCCCTCTTCACTGCACCTATAACATCTCACCGGAGTAGAAACTCCCCCACTTGGTTTCTTACCGAAACCAACCCTTTGTTTCCCCTTTTCAGCAGGAGTCACGTAAGGTTCTCCTCTGATTTGGCTCTTTCCTTTCTTATCACTTAGGCTCTTGTAGTGGCTAGACCGAGCCCTACTATCCTCATCATAAATCCTACTCTTGTTTACCAACTCAGAAAATCGCGCGGATTTCCTGATAACCAATAGCTTGCTTGATCTCAGGCCTAAAGCCATTCACAAATTTGAGACACTTAGATCTCTCAGCATTAACAGTGTTGTAGTGAGGACAAAACTTGATCAACTCCTCAAATCTTGCCGCATACTCAGCTACCGTCGAATTACCATGCTTCAGCTCAAGGAATTCAATCTCTTTCTTTCCGCGCACGTCTTCTGGAAAATACTTCTCCAAAAATGTCTCTCTAAAAAGATTCAAAGTAATCACAATCTCATCCTCTTCAAATCTTTGGCGGGTATTACCCCACCAGTCCTCGGCTTCCTCTTCGAGCATATGAGTTCCGAACTGCACCTTCTGTGCATCCGAATAATTCATAACCCGAAAATTATTCTCAATAGCTTTCAACCAAATTTGTGCTTTGTCAGGCTCATGGGTTCCCTTGAACGTCGGTGGATTATTCCTTTGGAACCTTCCCAAAGCACGGAATTCATCGTCAGCATTATTCCCCCCATTCACGTTGGCCTGAGGATTCTGTCCCATTGCCATAGCCAATCTCGTCAAACCCTCCGCAATTGCTTCGTCATTCCTACCTGCAACCATCTTACTGAATTCCAACAATAGAACCACGTAAGAACACCAATATCGATAGTGTAACACACACACATATCAATATACACGGAGAACAACACACTAACAACTTGGCCGGATGGACCGACCTGCTCTGATACCACTTAATGTAACACCCCCTTCTATACCCCCAAATAAAACAAATGAACATTTCAAAATTCATCAGAGTACGATTTAATAAATGGTATAGAAGAAGTATGTCACATCATCACCAATTAAAACACTCCACACCCGCTCTTATATATAAAATATATATATATATATATATATATATATATATATATATATATATATATATATATATATATATATATATATATATATATATATATATATATATATATATATATATATATATATATATATATATATATATATATATATATATATATATATATATATATATATATATATATATATATATATATATATATATATATATATATATATATATATATATATATATATATATATATATATATATATATATATATATATATATATATATATATATATATATATATATATATATATATATATATATATATATATATATATATATATATATATATATATATATATATATATATATATATATATGCAACAGTGCGATAGTTTTCAAAATAGAGGGACTTAGTCCTTAACCCACACCTCAATATTTAAAATTAAAGCGGAAGAATAAAACATTTGATCACATAAATACATATTATCCAGTTGTTCATCAATCATTCATGTTACAAAACATCATCAACTGATACATCACAAATGTATCACAAAAGAATGCTATACAAGCCTAACTACCCGGTGTTACATAATCAGAGCAGTCCGACTAAAAAGAATGAAGCTATACTTCACAAAAGAAACCTCCCACAACCTAATCTGCAATGCCTCATAGAGCATTATAAAACAGCAGAAGGGTGAGAAATATTACCATAATAATGAATGCATACGATTATATATATATATATATATATATATATATATATATATATATATATATATATATATATATATATATATATATATATATATATATATATATATATATATATATATATATATATATATATATATATATATATATATATATATATATATATATATATATATATATATATATATATATATATATATATATATATATATAAGTAACAATTACATATAATCCACATTTCTCACCACAATTCATTTTCATTATCATATGCATCATCATACATATACACAAACCATTCATGGATATTCAACAAGTATATTTCACCCTACATATAACCAGGACATCCATGTTATGTGACTCAATCACAACTCAATGCAACTCAATGCTATGTGGTACCAACACTTGTTATCATTTTTCAGTTTTTACACTTAAACTAGGTCCACCCTTCTAGACCGATAACAACAAAGCCGGTCCCCTAGGCTTCAAACCCACCCTTCTAGGTTTGGGACAAGCCACTAGTCTCTACGAAACTAGCAACATTGCCTCTTGACTAAATGATGCATATGCAATCAACCAACAAAATGCACTTAAGACCGATCCCGCGTCTTAATCTCATGCATTCAAATAATTCATCCCTTCAAGAATTACAACATGATTGCACACACAACATATTCATAAGAATTCAAGGCATTCACATTCAATACCATCATCACATTCATCAAAACAATGCACACATATCTGCATTACATACATTAGCATACAACAATATGCAATTACGTACTTATTAGGCAATACAGACATATTCACTAATATCTTCTCATGTATCCCTAATCAATTCAAATAATACACATATCACAATGTAGGATTCACGCCCAAAGGCTACCTACAGCTCATCACAATAGTACACAAACTATTCATATCACATAGGATTAACATAATTGAACCAAGCAATTAATCATTGGATGGATAAAATAGAAAAAGACAATGTTGTCCTGCTCGCCACCCTTCGCCTGGCGAATGCTCGCTGGGACCTTCGCCTGGCGAACTCGCCAGCGAACAAAGTCAGTAGCTACTGACTTGTTTCGCTACCCTTCACTGATGTACTCGCCTGGCGAACGTTCGTCACTCACCTTCGCCTGGCGAACTTGCCAGCAAAGACCACTGGGAGTTTTCTTGAATTATTCGCCAGCTATTCGCTGGGCTTCGCCCGGCGAAGCTTCGCCTTTAGTCGCCTGGCGAGAGCCAGCGAACCTACGATATCAGAACCCTTATTCTGTCCCAAAAATCGACCGATTCTCACCGAACCAGTTCCAGTAATCTTAATCCCACATCACCCGACTATTCTACGACATTATTTTCAGTTTCTAACCGATTAAACTATGATTCTACCGATTAAATCCATTTTTCCATAGCTTGAAAAATGGTGGAAACTCACAACAATACCCAACCCACACATACATAACCGCATACATTGACTAGATAATAATGTTTCTCACCCTTACCTTGATTGGATTGAAGCTTGAAGTTGATTCTTTGATGATTTCTCCAAGTTTCCCTCTTCTGTTCTCTTTTCTCCTCTTTCTCTATTCTTTCTTTTCTATTTTCTTTTTATCCAATTCTTTTCACTTATTCCTTATATACTTCTATTATTTTCTTTCCTTCCCATTTCTCTCTTCAATTATCTACCAAATAAATCCAATTAATCCAAATCATTAAGATTAATTCCAATAAATCAATTAATTAACATAATTAATTAATTAATGAAATTTGGGCTGTTACACGAAAAAAGGTGCCAGCAAAGACAGATGACTCGCCACTTATCGTTATTTATCCCAAAGAGAGGGAAAGGAAACGATCAAGAAAAACCTAGCGAAAAGGGATAAGATCGGTCATCGCAACCAAATCTCGGGTTCAGGAGTCGGTTACGCAAGGGGAAGGTATTAGCACCCCTCACGTCCGTTGTACTCAACGGGATCCACGCTTGTTTTGTTTATCTAAAAGGGTTGTTTATCTATCTAACTAATGGTCTGGGTTAAAAGAAAGAAAAAAGGAAAATGACTCGACAGGGCGTCGCTGCTCTGGGCCTACGTATTCCCTCGTGCAATGGGAAAGTTAGAGTCAACGTAGTTCGGCTAACTACGGGTGATGGGGGAAGGTTGCTCGCCAAGACGTCGCGTCTTGTGCCTGCGCACTCTCAACAGGTATGAGAGATCAGAGCGAACGTAGTTCGGGATAAAACGGAACACAGGTTTGTTCAACCATTTTTTACCCGAGTAAGGTTAACAAGTAGTTCTAGCAGTTGGTGTATGCAGCTCGACCATTGGAGACTTATGCATTATCGTTTGCGGTTGAACTAAGAGTTAACAACACTCTTTTATCTGAAAAGATTTTCCTGGATTAAGGGAGCCCCAAAGGGCAAAAAGGAGTTTGATGTTTGTTTTTATTCTTTTAAGGAAAGAAGTGTTTTTTAAATGAATGTTTGAAATTCATATTGTACTAGAGACTATGACTTAGGAGCGAATGAGTCGCATATCGTCCTAAGGGTGTATGCTAAACACTCTAGGTAATTGAGGAGAAGCCCCCCAATCACCATTTCCTAAGTAGCTTAAGGCTCGTAACGTACAATACTCATTAGCCTTTATTAACTATTTTGCTTTTGTTTGAAGATGAGAAGAGAGAAGGACTCTATATGGGGACTATCAAGAACCCTACTGTTGTCATGCAATATGGTCCTAATGTTGAGATTGAAAGGAAATATATCCCAATGTTATCATGCATGGATTAGAACCTAATGTCTATCATCATCATCATTGAAAAAGGATGTGAGAATCCTAAGGGATCATGGCAATGGAAAGGAAAGCAACAGCAAAAAGCAGATGAATAAAGCTATCAAGCAGATAAAATGAGCATGAATGGGATGCAATGAAACAGTACAAGCAAAGGGAGGAAGCCTCAACCTTTAATGCAAACAAGCAAACACAAAAGAGAAAAGAAACAACCAAGCAAAGGGAGGAGACCTCAACCTTTAATGCAAACATGAGATTAAGGAAAAATGCCCACACATGCAATTATATCCTAATGCATCAAAGCAAACAACTAATCATGAAGAAGAAGGGTAAACAAGATGAGCAACAAGAGTCTATCAAAGGCTCAACCTCTTTATGGAATGCATAGAGTTCTTCCTAAGGAAGACTAGGCTCTCACAAGAGGGATCCTAAGATAATAAGATAGATAATAAAGAAGGACGAGGAGCATAGTGTGAACCAAGGGAACCCGCTATGTTCAATGTGTATCAACACAAGAATCCACTCAAAGGATTAACCTCTTTATGAAATGCACAGAGTACTTCCTAAGGAAGACTAGGCTCTCACAAGAGGGATCCTAAGATTTTAGGACAGATGAGAAGAGTGAGGTGGAACTTAGTGAAAATCTAGGGTAATAGGTTAATGTGTATCAACACAGGAGTCCTCAAAGGCTCAACCTCTTTATGGAATGCACAAAGTACTTCCTAAGACTAGGCTCTCACAAGAGGGATCCTAAGATAATAGGACAAAGAATGGTTGATTGATGATGGGAAGCATAGTGAGAACCTAAGGAACTCACCATGACACTTAACCAAATTCATCTTTATTCAGGAATAATCCTCAAAGGCTCAACCTCTTTATGGAATGCACAGAGTACTTCCTAAGGAAGACTATGCTCTCACAAGAGGGATCCTAAGATTAAGGACAAAGGAACGTGGAAATGGATTGATCAAGGCAAGGCAAAGGGAATCACACAAAGAAGAGAAACAATTCACTGAAAGCTTCTAGGGAACCCTAAAAGCTAAGCTCTAAAGGAAATCTAACCTAATCAAGCTATGGACATGTTAAGGACTTGAAATTTAATCTACATAGGCTTCAACCTATTTACTATGGGAACATGCAAGGATTGGGTGCCTAAGGATTGCGAAAGGATCACCTAAAATGCAAAACTAGGTGAAGGTTCAATGGGGGACACACTAACAACAGCCAGAATGCAAAATCTATTAAAAATAGGAAAACGGCCTAAAACATCTAATAAAAACCCTAGGGAGTCTTCATGATGTTAGGAATCTATGGTTAAAATTGTGGAGCAAAACTCCAAGCCTAAGTATGTGTTGCGGTGAAAATTGGATATCAAGCTATTAAGTTAACTTGAATCTTAATTCTTTTACAACCGAACTTTATTTTATCCAAAGGAAAGGTCTAAAGAAAGAAAAACCTTTTTCACGATGTAACGACAATGCTTAAGAGATTTGGGGATCGGGGGTTGGTTATACCTAGGGAAGGTGTTAGCACCCTAAGCAGCTGTAGTACTCTTCAGGAACCTTTTGTTTGATTGCTTGCTAAGTTTGTGAATATGTACTGTGGATTGGGATATGGATTAGGGATAAGTAAAGACCTAAATGGTTTTCTAAGTTTTCTCATAAAGACATCGCATCTTCTGCCTACGTATCCTAACTAGGATAGAATCAGAGCAATCGTAGTTCACCTCACAAGGGAAGAAGAACACTTGATTATGATCAAGGTTCAAGGGGGGAACAAACATGACAATGTTTGTGTGGAGTTTAGACAAAACTCCCTATTCTAAGTTGTAATATTCAAAAAAAAAGGGGAAGTAAGAAATCATGACGATGATCCTAAAATAGAGTTGACAAACTATATCCTAGGGTTCTAGTTGAATAACACTCCTAGTATAGGTGGGTCTTTTAGACTTAAAGCAAAGTCTAATGGTTTCTAAACTAAGGTTAAAATGACTTAACAAAGTCAAGGGAATGGGTGAGTGAGTTATCCATAACATAAGGGTTATTGGAAAGATCTTTTCCTTTGGAGAGAGAGAGGGGAGGCAACTGGGATGAGAGCTAACAAGCTTCATCACTTGGGAAAAGAAAATTTTGAACAAGATAACAACATAATAAATATTCATTCATGGTGAGTCCATTAAGTTAGCATGTGAAATGATGAAAAATGAAAATGCATTGATGACAATCAAAGCAGTTGATTAAGCAGGAAGTGTGACGACAGATCAACCTTAAGTGCATTTTAGAAGAAGAAGTAAAATGAACATGGCAACAACCAAAGATGAAATCATATCATGCTAGCTAAAATTTAAGAACATGAATGCAAACAAGTATCACAAACAATCACAAGTATAACAAGAGAAAAATTCATCTGCATACGCGAAAACGATCATAAAACGTACATAACTTTCACATAGTCAAACGAGATGAAAATTTAGGCAAACATAGAAATTAAAAAATATGACATGGAAGTAGACATAAAGATGAACAAAATGCAAAAAGAATGGGTGAAAAATAATTAAAAATGAGAGAGATATGAATTTTTTGAAAATGGTATGAAAAATGACAAAAATAAATAAAAGGGTTGCCCTCCTCAGGGGTCGAACCCACGCTTGCATGGTCAAAGGCGCTTTAAGTGACAAGTTTCTTACCACTGGGGTGGCTATACATCCGTTTGTAAATGCCACCCCATAAATATATATGGGATGTTTGAAAACCAGGTTGGGCAAAAAAACATGGACAAACTTGGATTTGCATTTTAGCCATAACTTCCTCAATTCTTGATGTTTTTTCACAAAATTTTAGTGTAACTTGAGTATTTTTTCATGAGAAACAAGATGACACTTTTAGTTTTTTGAAATTCTTCCTCTAACTCAAAACCCGATAGTGTGTGCTTTGTGATGTTTGAAAATGCAATTTGATATGAAGCTCATGTTACAGCTAGTTCTAAAGCAAAATGATCATGCACACACACCATAAAAATGATAATGGATGATTCTAACCACAAATTTAGGTTGAAAACCAACTGATGTGAAAAAAAAGGTTCAAGTTGCAAATTATTGTGAATGTAAGGCATGATGATGTCCAATTCAAGTTCTAGGCATACTTTGATCAAGTTAAGCATACATACACATCACATGCATACTATTAATTGAATTCAAACACAAAGAAATGCTCAAAAAGACCTGTTATGAGGAATGGTATTCTAAATGCAAGTTTGGCAAGTATTGATGCATGAGGGATGTCAGTGAAGGAAAATTGCGATCTAAACGCAGCGGAAAACAAAAATTTCCTTTAGTGATCCTTACGAATGAGCATGGTCAGTGATAGAATCGTTACCTCTTTGTGGAGATTCAGATCTTTGATGCAGCGATCACAAGCGTTGATGAAGTGCAACGCCTCTACTCAGTCCACACGAACAGCTTCCGGTCACAGTGCTAGCTGCTTACGAACGGAATTATTTGAGTGAGAAAAGAGAATCAAAAACGAAATTGCGTCAAGTGAAAGCTTCATCACAAGGGTTCCTTTTATAGACTCTCTTGTGGACTGCGGGCTAAAAACCCAATTCACATGATCCATAATAATATTATATATTATTATAATAACTATTATTATAATAAATATATTTATTTTATTATTATTTTATAACCATTATAAAATAACAATAATTATTATTATATTATCCGAATTTCTATTTTTTCACTTAAGTGCACCGTACCTTACGGTGTTCCTTTGATTTCTCTATCTCTCATCAAACTGTCCTTATGTGTGTGACCCTGTAGGATTTCGTAACATTGGTAATTATATTAAATTATATATTTAACATAATAAACAGTAAGCGGTATCTAGCAACACATCACTGCTACCCAAGTCACGAAAATGTCATGTGATCTGACAAAACCTTTTTCGTGATAATATATGTTTGTACAATTACCCTTTTGACCCTATGTCTATATTGAACACAAGGCATACACTGTGTCATCCTTGTCCAGTTCAATATTGGGCCCTTAGACATTTCTCCTGTTATGCAGGATTGGCAAATTCCATCTAGGACACTCATGTCCCTCAGCATGCTTCGTGGAGTGCCCATCAACTGTCTTTATGATCATCCAGTTACGGATAATGTTTGATCAGCAATAAAGCACCCGACTCTACATCTAGGGTCCATAGTGGTTTCAGGTCGAAGGGTGGTAATACACCATTATCACCATGAGAATAACTTATGACACTTTGCATAACATACTATGTAGTATTCTCATAGCGGGTCAATCCGGTATAAATATTACTCCTAATATTTATACCTATGTCAAGACTTGATAACTCTTTATCCATGATCCATGAGATGTGATCATCAGTCTATCTTCATAATAGTCTTAATGCTTTTAATGTTATCCCACTTTGCAATAAAGCTTGACTACGGATATTTTAAGAATAATGTCTTTATGTTTAATGGGATCTCATGATTAAGTCACACTTAACATTTCATTAAACAGACTAACTATTCTAGGGACTTTATTATTCTGAAAGACAAACATAATAAAGAAATGCCTTTTATTATTAAACGAATAATCTGATACAAGTACCAAAAAGTATTGGCCTCTAGGGCTTACACCAACAGTCAGTTCAGCTTAAATGCAAATTTTTACCAAGTTAATCACATACACATCTTAAAAACACGTTACTGAATGATTCTAGGCCCAACATTGGTTCCAAAATGTGCTGTGATGAAAAATGAGGTTCTTGCTACAAGTTGGCAGTTTAAGGTATACATGAAAAGTTCAGTCAAAGTTGTATTTCCATTCAATTAATCATATACACACACTTCATATATAGAAACAAATGTGTTCATGCTCAAGAATCACCTCAAAACAGGATGTAGCAAAATATGATTTTCAAAAGGGCATTTTGGTGTTCTTGCAAGACAGTAGGATGCTCAAAATTAATTCTAGGCACTTTTACACCAAATGGATCACACATACATCTTGTATACATGTAGACAAGTGAGTTTATGCAAGAAAAATGACTTAAAATGGTCTGGCCTAAAGAATGATACACAGGCTGCCAAATGGTGTTTTGAGGCAATGCATGAAAAGTTCAAAATCAGGTTCTAAGCATATAATGACCAAACTAGTTATGCCTACAGCTTACATGCATATTGAGGGATGATTTCAAACATCAAGGATAGTTCAAAATGGTCTGTAATGAAAAGTGGTTGTCAAAGTGCAAGTGTGTATGTGTGAAGATGCATGATGATACTCTACTCTAGTTCTGTGCACATTCAGGTCAAGTGAGTCATACATACACCATACATTCATGATATTGAGTGGAATAAAACAGATTTTGAAGTTAAAAGAATGCTGTCATGAAAAAATGGTACTTCAAGTGTAGGTTTGTGCTTGTGTAATGCATTAACATGTTCAATTTCAGTTTAAAAACAATTTCAGACCAATTCAGTCACACACACATCTCATATTCATGATATTGAATGAGTTTAAGCACAATTTGAAACCAGAAACAAGTTTCTACAAGGAATGATAACAGAGTTGCAAAAATTAGCATTTTGATGGAAAGTAAGAACAGTTCAAATCCAAGTTCTGCATATTTTGATCAAACCAGCTATGTACATAACTCACATACATGTTATTGAACAAACTTAAGCACACAAAATGGTTTAAACAAGGCTGTCATGAGAGATTGCATACAAGCTGCAATTTTGTGTTCTTTGTTCATGAAAATTCTCAAATCAGTTTCCAATCATGTTTAAATCAAACCAATAGCACACACAAGTCATAAATGCATGAGGGAATGATTCTGAGTTTAAACTTAAAACAACTTTAGCCTTTAACCAAAACTAGCATGTTCAAGACACTAATATGCAAAGTATGGCATTTTGTGAATGATCAAGCAAACCAGATGCAAACAGCTCTAAACAAACCTACATATCCAACATGTTCATGATTTTAAAGGTGTCTCAATTCAATCAAACAGCCACTCCTTGTCATGACAAAATTTATGCACAAGACCCATACATGACATATTTTCACATAATGAACTCAAAATGCAAAATCATGGAATTATGGTGCAAAGCAAGAATGGAGTGTTTACATACCTCTAGTGGACTGTGTTGAGTAGGTTAGAACACCAAGAAACCCAGAGAAACTTCCAAATAACACTAGCTTTGAAGCTTTCTTCTTTTTGAAGAAAGAATGCAAACTTTGAGACAGTTGGAGAAATAAAATCCACCAATGATCTTTAACACTTTAGACAGTTGAGAAATGATATATGACAGGTGTTTGAGTGATTAGAACACCAAGCAAATGCATCGAACAAGTTTTGGCAGATTTTGTGGTTTTTGGTCAAAGTAACTTGGTATGGAAGTTGACTTTTTGAATGGTGAGGTTTTTGAATGGTTTAAGGTCTTGGACACCTTCTATATCATATTTAGAGATTGTGTGGATGATTGTTTGGGTGTTTGAATGGGGAGAAATGAGTTTGGCAACAAATGTACCAAGACAGATTTTTTAAGCTTTTGGCAATTTTGTGATTTTGGTGATTTTGGAGTAAGGTGTGAAAGAGTCAAGGCTTGAGCTTTCTCTGGTTTTTAGAATCAATAATGTGTGTAAAATGAAGTGATGAGGGCTCTCTTTTATAGGCAAATGAAAAGAGGGGGCAAATTTGGAGATTTCTTCACATGAAATAAAGGTTTTACCACTTTTGGATCAAACCTCCACAAACGGTTTTCTTGGCAGATAGGTAAGCCCAATAGTCAAGAAAAATGATGATTTTGAAAGGGATAAATGCAGGCTAGAGGGCATAGCTTGATGGTTGTGGCAGATTTCACTTTACACCTCTTGCTTGGTTTAATCATTTTTTAAATGCAAGTTGCAAGGCAACTTGCAAACTTGGAGAATTCATCTTTTCTGCATAATCTTCTCATTTCTATGCTTCATAATCTCTACATATCAGAAATAATATCATCCAAGGGCTGAGATTGGCCAGTTTGATCAAAGGAATGATTTTTGAACTTTGGACAATGTGGGACTAAAGTGTGAAATCACCAACTTGCCATAACCATAACTTTCAGCTCAGAAATCCCTTTGAGATGTGCTAGTACTTCTTAGAAAGCCCTCAAATATATCTAAAACATTCAGGTTTTCATGAGTTTCAAATTCCCAAAGGAACTTGGCCAAAAAGTCTCTCAAAGTTGCTAAAAAATGAACTTAAAAGTGAAATTTCTCTAAGTCTTTTCCTTTCTTGAAATGAATTTGATCATAACTCCAAATCTATGCATTTTCTGATCATGGACCACTTAGGGACTTTTGTAGGATTTGTCAATAGCTTTCAAATGAGCTTTGAACCAACTCAATTGGATGTGTGGTTAAGGAGTTATGGTTTAGCCCCTTTCAAAATCCTCATTTCCCGATTTCTCGATTACTCCTTCATCCTTGATCCAATGGTCATGAAAATTGATAGGCAAGTGCAATATGGTATAAGGAACATTTTTTATTCACACTTTGAAGTCCAATTCCTTAAATTTGAAGAGTTGACTTTTTGGTCAACCGTACGATCGATCGGTGACTACCGAATCGTCTGTTGACACTCTGGACCTCCTGAGACTTTGAAACTTCTTGAATAAGCTTTATTAAGCTATATGAACTTCATGGATCATAACCCCACCATTAAAACACCTTCCAACATCAAAGTCAAACTACATTTGACTTTTACTAGTCAAAAACCCTACTCGGGTGCCCTGAAATACATTGTTCTTGATTCTGGGGTAACAATCTCAAATTGAATTCTAAATTGACATCATATGATACCTTTAATCTTGTTTCATGATTGAATTAGCCTAAAACTTGGATTGATCACAAACCCTGAAGCTTCGATTTGACTGTACAAAACCCTGATTCATTTGTAATTTGACAAAGGCAACTTGCACTGGGTTAAGGTTAGATAATTCATGAGTATGCTCCTAAAATGATAATGAGAATCTAAGGGGTCAAAATTTGGGGTATGACAGTTTCCCCTATTCAAATAGCTTTCACTAGATGGCGGTGAGAGATGACAATCCTCACAAAATCGTAGTGAAAGGTATTTAAATATAGAGAATCAAAAATTTTGTCCCTTAGATCCGATGACATGCAAAAGGAAAAGTCATGATATTCCATGAATTATAAATGATGCTTCATGATGCTTCATGATGCTTGGATGCAAGACATATGCAGAGGACAGAAAAGGCAGAACAACGAGTAACTGCTCATGGGACCTGGTTATGTGGATCCGACACTGGGGAAAACCGAGGCATAATAATCAATAGTTCAAACATGATTAGTGATAACTGAGAGAAAAAATTCACATGAGGATGCAAGAATTCCAGTGAAGATGACAATCTCACTGGGGAAGAGCAAACACCCCACCGGGGAAAGAGGTAAATTTTTACCGGGGAAAAGAGCGACTTTCATCTGGGGAAGTGAAGAAACAGAGACGTGAACCTCATTGGGGATGATCAGATGAGGAACTTCCTATAGTGAAGAGTTCAAACGGGATCTTCAGGAATGGACTAGAAACAAGGACCAAATACGTCGGGGATATTAGTGACGACTAGATCTCCGAGACTGGTCTGGGGAGAAAGATTTCACTAGGGATAATGATGTCGCCCAATTTTAACAAATGGTTCAGACAACGCTAGTAACCACAAGACTTTCCGGAGGTAATGGTAGCGACTAACCTGAGAAAATAACAAATGAGATTTCTCAAATCCAATCGGTAATACGTAGGACTTCGACTGGGGAAATTGGTGACGACCAAATTTCGATCAATGCCAGTAAACACTGGACTTTTAAAGGAGATTGGTAACGACCAAGTCTGGGTACCAATGACGATTGGATTTCAAGTAATGCCAGTTACGATTGGTCTTTGAAAGAAAGCGTGGTGACGACCAAATCAGGGTATATCAACACATGTGATTATGAGAATGCTAGCAAGCTACTAGGCTTTAGCTGGGGAGGTTGGTATCGACCAAGCCAAAAGGTACCAATAACGATTGGATTCCAAGTGACGCTAGTTACGACTGGACTTTCATGGGGAAGGTTGGTAACGACCAACATGATATTGATGCCAAATGGGACTTCAGACATCTGCCAGTTACGACTGGAAAATCAACTAATAACGACCAAACTTCACAGGGGATTTGCTAGTGACGACTAGACTTCAGAGGGAAAAGGTTGGTAACGACCGAACCAAAAGGTAACAACGAGTGAAGTTAAGACAATGCCAGTTATGACTGGACTTTAAAGGAAAATATGGTGACGACCAAAAGAAAACCAATAACGATTGGATTTCGAACACTTCCAGTTACGACTGGACTTCGAAGGAGAAGGTGGTAATGACCTAATCAAAAGACACCAACGAGTGGTGTTAAGAATATGCCAGTTACGACTGGCCTTAAAAGGAAAATATGGTGACGACCAAAAGAAAAACCAATAACGATTGGCTTCTAAAACAATGCCAGTTACAATCGGACTTTAGACGGAGATTCACTAGTAGTGTTTAGACATTCACGGGGATTTGACAGATAACACACCGACCCGAGAGACAAAATGAATCACACTGAACCTAGGCTGAAGGGTGTATGCAGACTGGAAAATAAATCCATTCCTAACAGGGGAACAGAGCTTTAAACAAGCTAGTCAGGGATGACAAAGTAAATGCTCAGACATCGTCTACTGGGGATGAGTCTTCACATCATCGTAAGAATATCTTGAGAGACAGTCTTCAAGCTTTGATAACTACACATGGCCAAAGGAACATCTGCAGTTCAACTTGCTTACTTCATCAGGGAGTGCGATAGGATTGTGTATCAAAGTTTCTGCTACCGTGAGGTTTCGGGGAAGTATGATTTTCCTTGATTCTTTTCCATAAGTTGAAGTTTTTTACGTTTGTTATTCTTTTCAAGTTTTATTCAATAATTTGACCCTTATGCTTTCAAAATTATCGTTGATCAACAAACAATATTTCGCATAACAAAGACAATAAAGGAAATGATAAATTTGCAAAAGAAAGAATGGCGCAAAACTAATTTTATTCAGGGATGAAATCTTGCAAATGACAAAATTCCATAAAAATTTTACAAGTGAAAAATGGCAACGTGGATAAGGTTACATTGAATCCCATGACCACTTATCCTTAAAGACTAAAACCCCCCAAAATCCTTGCTTCTGACAAGAGCGATTGGAGTGACTTCTTACATAATCTTCAGCGGTAGTGATGACTCATCTGATGCAGCGAAAGCCTTTGTCCCTAACTTTTGCCTAGATCGCCCTTTCGGGTTTTCAATCCACCGGGACGCTCATTTTTGCCTAAGCCGCCCTTTCGGGTTTTCAACTTAGCGAGCTCTTATTTTCTTTCTTTTTCTCTTTTTCTCTTTTCTTTTTCCCAACCCTAACTTTTGCATAAGTCGTTCCTTTGAGTTTTGGCTTATCGGGTTCTTTTAGGCGTAATATTTCTGTACTGCATCAGAATTCACTGGATGAGTAAGCTTCTCTCCATCCATGGTGGTGAGAATTAATGAGCCTCCTGAGAAGACTATTTTCACAAAAAATGGGCCGTCATAGTTAGGCATCCACTTTCCCCGTGCATCTTTATGAACTGGTAAAATCTTTTTGAGTACAAGTTCCCCTTCTCGGAACTCTCGGACACGAACTTTCTTGTCAAAAGCCCTCTTGATCCTCTTCTGATATAACTGACCATGACACATTGCAGACATGCGCTTCTCTTCAATAAGATTCAACTGATCAAACCTTTCTCTCACCCATTCTGCTTCTTCAAGCTTGGTTTCCATTATGACTCTCAAAGAAGGTATCTCGATCTCAATAGGGAGTACCGCATCCATTCCATATACCAAGGAAAAAGGGGTTTCCCCTGTTGAAGTGCGGACGGACGTTTTGTACCCATGCAAGGCGAATGGTAACATCTCATGCCAATCTTTGTAAGTTTTCACCATCTTTTGTAAAATCTTTTTGATGTTTTTGTTCGCAGCTTCTACAACTCCACTCATCTTGGGACGATAAGGAGAAGAATTGTGATGTTCAATTTTGAAATCATCGCACAAATCCTTCATGATTTTGTTGTTCAAGTTGGTACCATTGTCCGTTATGACCCTGCTTGGAATTCGTAACGATAGATAATCTCCTTCTTTATAAAACGGGCCACCACTTGCCGAGTAACATTAGTGTAGGACGTGGCTTCAACCCACTTTGTGAAATAGTAGCAACTAGAATAAACCGGTGTCTATTAGAAGTGTTTGGTTCAATTTCCCCAATCATATCGATGCCCCACATATAGAAAAGCCACGGTGATGACAACACATTTAGTAATGTCGGTGGTACGTGCATCTTGTCCGCATAAATCTGACACTTGTGAGATCTCCTGGCATATTGAATAAAGTCAGTTTCCAAAGTTAACCAGTAATAACCAGCCCTCAAAATCTTTTTAGACATAGCATATCCATTGGCATGAGTGCCAAATATTCCTTCGTGAACATCTTGCATTAACAATTCTGCTTCTCGTCTGTCGACACATCTAAGCAGGACCATATCATGATTTCTTTTGTAAAGCACATCATTGCTGAGAAAGAACTGAGATGCTAATCGTCTCAGAGTTTTCTTGTCAAGTGACGTAGCATCTGCTGGATATTCTTGTTTTAACAGATAATTCTTTATGTCATGGTACCAGGGCTTATCATCAGCTTCTTCTTCAACCATCTGACAGTAGGCGGGCTCGGTTTTGCGTTCAATTCGAATGAGAGTGGCATCATTGACGTCCCTGATTTTCTATATTTAGGATAACATGGCTTGGGCATCGACAATGTGATTCTCAGATCTCGAAACATGCTTGAAGGTGATTTCATCAAAATATTCCATCATCTTGACGATGTAGGCTCTATAAGGGATCAAATTCTCATGTCTAGTCTCCCAGTCACCAGTAACTTGATAAATAACCAAAGCTGAATCCCCACTGACTTCAAGAAGTTTGATTTTAAGGCCGATAGCTCCCTCAAGGCCGAGAATGCACGCTTCATATTCGGCGATATTGTTTGTGCAGACAAAATCGAACCTGGCTGTCAATGGAGTGTAACCACCTTCCGGACTCATTAAAACAACGCCTACACCATGCCCACTGTAGTTAGAGGAACCGTCAAACATCATTTTCCACCAAATACCTTCCTGCGGACCCTCCTCAAGACCTGGCTCTTCATAATCTTTTACCAACATAATGTCTTCATCTGGGAAGTCAAATTTGAGAGACTCATAATCTTCCACTGGTTGATCTGCAAGATATTCTGACAAAACACTACCTTTGATAGACTTTTAAGCTACGTATTGGATGTCGTATTCTGATGATAACATATGCCAACAGGCGAGCCTTCCAGTCTGAGCAGGCTTCTCAAAAATATACTTTATCGAATGCATTTTTGAAATCAACAAAGTGGTATGACAAATCATGTATTGCCTCAAGCGTCTGGTAGCCCATGCTAAAGCGCAACAAGTTTTCTCCAGGAGTGAATATCGGCTTTCACAATTAGTAAACTTCTTACTCAAATAATAGATAGCATGTTTTTTCCGTCCAGACTCGTCCTGCTGACCTAACACACAGCCCATTGAATTCTTAAGCACTGTTAAATACATGAAGAGAGGTCATCCTGGAACAAGAGGTATTAAGATCGGAGGTTCTTGTAGGTAACCCTTGATCTTATCAAACGCTTGCTGACAATCTGAATTCCAAACAACCGTCTGGTTCTTGCGTAATAATTTGAAGATGGGCTCGCAAGTAGGAGTCATATTGGAAATAAATCTGGATATGTAGTTCAGTCTTCCAAGAAAACCTCTGACTTGCCTCTCAATTTGTGGGGCTGGCATATCTTGAATGGCTCGGACTTTATCTGGATCCACCTCAATCCCTTGGTGACTAACAATGAAACCGAGTAACTTCCCAGATCTTACTCCAAAGGTACACTTGGCTGGATTCAGTCTCAACTGATACTTTCTGAGTCTCTTAAATAATTTCAAAAGATGTTCCAAATGGTCCTCTTTGCTTTGAGATTTGGCTATCATGTCATCAACATATACCTCTATCTCCTTATGCATCATATCATGAAATAAAGTTACCATGGCCCTTTAATAAGTAGCACTGGCGTTCTTCAGACCGAAAGGCATAACTTTGTAACAGTAAGTCCCCCACGGAGTAATGAAAGTAGTTTTTTCCATGTCATCGTGATCCATCTTAATCTGATTGTAACCGGAAAAACCATCCATAAATGAGAAAACTGAAAATGAAACTGTATTATCCACCAACGTATCGATATGCGGTAAAGGGAAATCATCCTTCGGACTGGCCTTGTTTAGATCCCTGTAATCCACACACATTCTGACTTTCCCATCCTTTTTTGGCACAGGTACAATATTGGCTACCCATTCGGGGTATTTGGACACTACTAAGAAACGTACATCAATCTGTTTCTTCACCTCATCTCGAATCTTGAGAGCCATGTCAGGTCTTGTCCTTCAGAGCTTTTGTTTAACTGGTGGGCATTCTGGTCGAAGCGGTAACTTGTGAACCACTATGTCAGTGTCTAAACCCGACATATCTTGGTACGACCAAGCAAATACATCCACATACTCTTTTAGAAGCTTTTCTAGTTACTGCTTGACTTCTGCCCCTAGAGCTGCCCCAATCTTGACTTCCTTCTTGTCTTCTTTGATGCCGAGATTAATGACTTTTACCTGTTCTTTGTAGGGTTGAAGCTCTGTGTACTCATGGTGTGCCAATTTTACCAGTTCATTAGGGATTTCGAAATCTTCATCCTCATCTTCATCTTGGTATATTGGTGAATCAAAGTCAGGAGGGAATGCAAAGTCATAGGATTCAATGGGTTCTAGGACATCACTGCACGTTGGAATGGCTTAATTTATTAAAACACACAAAGACAAATGCAGCACACAAAGGAGAATAATTGTTTTGGGTTTTTTAAGATTTCCATTTTTCTTTTTTTGAAATGAAGGCAAAAGCAGTAACGGAAATAGCACACGGAAATCAACAAAATAGTTCATTTTTCATTGATTTTCTTGAAAACATGGGGCCCTTACAAAACATTCCTATAGCCTTGGGCATGGCTATGAAGATTCAAAACAAAAACAAGAAAAGAAAGACAAACAAATTACTTTAACTCAGGAACAACCAAAGGAATCTCAATAGCTTCCCAGTTGCTCAAGGCAGCATTGCAACGATACACTAATTGTTCAAGGTCTTCATCTTCGAAATCTTCCTCCACAGCTCTGGTTTGGAAACCTCCACTGATGAATACTTCTTGTATAGTCTTTGGGCGTCCTTTGTCATGTGTCGGTGCTTCATTATGAGTTAGTTTGTAACCCAACCCTTGGCGATCTATCTTTGGCTTCACTTCAATAACCTCTCCCCAACCTGTGGTAGTACCTTTTTCTAGTGTAGATTTGATGCTCCGAGCAGATGCAAAAGACGAACCACTCTTAGCCACTGTTTCTTCCAACATCACCGCATTAGCTATCTCGAGTGCTTGAAAGGAAGTTTCTAACGCGCCCTCATCTACTTCAATATACTTAAATGATGACATATTGCTCACCATTAGGTCTTCTTCACCGTGTACAATCACTAACTTATCATCCACAACAAATTTCATTCTCTGATGCAATGTGGAAGTCACTGCCCCAGCGGTGTGAACCCACGGTTGTCTCAGCAAATAACTATAAGCTGGGTTAATGTCCATGACTTGGAACGTAATATTGAACACATGAGGTCCTATCATGATTGGCAATTCTACTTCTCCAACAACCGTTCTTCTTGAACCATCAAAAGCTTTTACAATCAATGACGCCGGTTTCATTTTTGCCCCTGCATATTCTAACCTTGAGAGCGACCTTGCGGGCAATACATTCAATGAGGATCCAGTATCGACCAAAACTCGTGCCATTGTGTCTTCTTGGCATCTGACAGATATGTGCAATGCACAGTTGTGATTGCGTCCTTCGTTCGGCAACTCTGCATCACTAAAGCTCAGGGTGTTACAGGCTGTAATGTTGGCTATTACTGAATCAAATTGTCCGAGAGTTATGTCTTTTGTCACATGTGCCTGCCTCAATACTTTTTGCAGAGCTTCTCTATGAGCTGGAGAGTTCATCAAGAGAGACAAGATCGATATCTTCGATGGGGTTTGGTTAAGCTGATCAATAACCCTGTAATCACTTTTCCGAATAATCCTTAAGAATTCTTCGTCTTCTCCCCCAGTACTTGGTACCTCTTTTTCTTTTGTCGTAGCAGGGGTGACTTCTTTTGGAGCGGTTATTGTTATCTTTGGCTGATACATTTGACCACTACGGGTCATTTTGCTTGTTCCTGCAATGTTTGTCATGTCTACTTGGTCGTCTTTTAGTGTCTCTTTCTGAATAACTTTCCCAGATCCTCGGTCTATCACAGTCATGTCATACTTCCATGGAACGACTTTTGTGCTTTCAAAAGGAAACGGTCTTGGTTTCTGAATAATAACCGGTTGAGGTTAATTGATGGCCGACTTGTTGAAAACAGGCTTCATACTTTTGTTGGTCATTTTGAACACCGGAACTTTCTCACCTTTCTTTGGTAAATTAAAAACAGGCTCAATTACCAAAACTTCTCCTTTCCTCACCTTACTACATACTTGCAATACTCCATCATCAATCAATCTTTGTATATCTCCTCGTACCTTATCACACCCTCTAGAATTACCGAACACTCTTTACAACCATTATGGGTATCCTCTACCAATCCTGCTTTCAGTAGTTTCTCGTGAAGTAACCTCAACGGGGTCTTGATCTCTGACACACCTCGGACTACACTTTCATCTAAAACTTCTTCTACAACATTAACCCCTCCATGGTTCGGTAATGGATTACTTTTAACATTTGGGGGTATATCATCAAAAGATAAGATCTTCTTTTCTATCAACTCCCTGACCAGATGTTTTTAAGACAACCTTCTAAATCATGACCGACAGCGCCTTCGTGAAAGGCACAATGGGCATTTGGATTATAGTGAGGAGATGTAGTGTCTCGATTTAATGGTCGTGTTGTTACCAATCCCTGCTCCACTAAGGAGGGGTACAACTCTGTGTAAGTCATCGGTATCGGAGGAAGTGGAGGTTTTGTTGTTGGTCTCCGATTCTGGTAGCTTTGTCTGGGTGCCTGAGCTCTAGGCTGATGATATTGCTGATAGGGTGGAGCGTTGGGCGCTCGTTGATACCCTTGTTGAATTGGTTGATATATGGGTGTTGGCTGCACTGTCTGATAACCGGAAATAGGGTGATTAAAAGTCGGAGTTACAGCTGCCACATATGGTTGTTGGGCATACTGCAACAGATACATTGGTCGTTGTTGCTGGGAGAGCTGAACAAAACTTGCTTGAGGCTGCTGGACAAAGCCTTGCTGAGGTTTGTTGAACATAACTTTGATGATACTGTTGGTAAGGCGGTTTCTAGGTGCGACTCTTTCTTCTCACAGTTACTGCATTTGTCTCCCCTTCCTTCTTCTTATGAAAATTACTGCTGAACTTCTTGACATTGTTGTTACCAGAACTGCTGGAACCACTAGCCACCTTTCCATTCTTCATTCCTAACTCCACTCTCACCCCCACTGCTACTATATCAAAAAAATTTGCGGTTACACTACTGATCATCTTCTCATAAAACTCCGGTCTCACTGTATCGACGAACCAATCAGTCAACTCTTTTTCACTCAAAGGAGGTTCGACCTGAGAGGCGGTTTCCCTCCACCTTTGTGCATACTCTTTGAAAGATTATGAACTCTTCTGTGACATACTCAGTAACTGTCTTCTATCAGGGGCTAAATCCATGTTATACTTGTAATTTTTCTCAAAAGCATCGGCCAAGTCTTGGAAACTGTGAATACGAGACTGATCCAAGCCCAAATACCATTTAGCAGGAGCTCCTTTCAAACTATCTTGGAAACAGTGAATCATTAACTTATCGTCTTCTACATGAGCGGCTATTCTCCGATAAGACATAATCAGATGCATCTGAGGACAAGTAGTACCAGAATACTGATCAAAATTGGGAACCTTGAATTTTGGCGGAATTACCAATCCAGACACTAAACACATATCTCTGGCATCAGTACCAAATATGTCATTTCCTTCCATTGCTCTGACTTTCCTTCCGATAGTCTCTACACTTTCTTTCAACTTATCATGTCGTCCACTCTCTTCTTCATACCCATCAAGACCTTCGTACACTTGTGGAGGATTATGAAAAACAGGGTGCGCTTGAATCTGAACAAAAGGCTGAGTGTAAGTAGGAATAGCTTGAGGAATTTCTGGCCCTAGGGGAACTGCTTGTTGATCGACTATTGGTGGAGGTACGAAACTAGGCGGTAACCCATATGGTGGAACATTTGAAACAGTGACTGCCGTTGGGATCAGCTCCACAGCTACGCCAGTGATTTCAGAGACAACAGTGGCTTGAGTGTCCAACTTTGCACGAATGACTTGTAAGGCTTCCATTATCTTCCCCATGCCTCCTCGTAGCTCTCCAAGTTCATTATCAATCCTGTCCACATCCAAATTCTGTCCTTCAATTCTTAGGCGAGCTTGGGCTCGGGTGTTGTATCGGTGTTGAGGTTTCAGTGTGATTTTTTCTGGAGACAAGACAACGAGATGAGACACAACACAAGAACATGCACATGCAATGCGTATGAATGCAAAATGCATAATTAATCATTTAAGGAATCCAAAGAAAATATTTGCAAAAATTATAACAATGGGGAAACAAGCAAATCCAAAAGTCTTCATTAACAACTGAGAGTTTTACCACAACGATTCTGAAACTGAAATACAAGTCTTCAATACAGATACATGATGAAATAAAACGGAAAACAAAAGGATTTTAGATCTTCTGGTTTGATGGCCCTTCGTCTTTTCATTGACTTCTCTTTCCACCTTGACGGATCAAATCTTGAAGCTCTTCTTTCTCTTGCATAGCCTTGAAATACTTATCCCTCCAAGCCTTTCCTTCTTTTTCAGCTTTTGCCAAAGCGGCTTTCAATTCTTCTAAGAGAGTAGGCTTGGGTGAGTCAGGCTCAAAGCGAGTATAGAACATCTTCAACGCTGCTTCTTTTACCTAGGATAAGTAAGATTCTGAAACAGTAGTGTCGTGGTAACCAAAGGCAGTTACTACCCTCGTGTGGACATAACGCCAAGCATACACAATTCAATCCCTGTAAGCGGGATTCTTCCCCTCTTCAATGTAAAAGCTTCTCAAAAAGTCTGGGTCTGGTTCATCCTCCATTGGGTGCCCCAACTGTCGATGAGCTAGGATAGGATTATAGATGATGCAACCATTAACGCTGATCAGCGGTACATTTGGGAAATCTCCACAGCTTTGGATCATGGCAATCCCCCCATACATAGGGTCATACCACTTAATATCTGAGTGTTTGAGCAACAACCGTTTTTCAACCCATGAGAGCCCATTTTGCTTATCCTAGAATGCTGGAATTCTTGGCAAGTGCGAAATAAACCACTTGTGCAAGAGAACGATGCAACACTCAATCTGTCCAACTCCGTAACGGTTCCTACGGTGGATGGTAAAGTACATATCAGCCAACAAGGTAGGTACAGGATTTTTTATTAAGAAAAGGTTGATTTCATTTGCGTCCATAAAATCATTAGCAGTCGAGAACAGGAACAATCCGTAAATTAGTAAAACCAGGATGGCCTCAAATGCTTCAATATTCTTTGATAAGGCATAGCTTTGAGCTTTTTCATACAGGAACATAGCTGGAAATCCATACAACCCTCCCTTAGCAATCATATGAGAACGTACCTCGTCCACCTCCAAATACGCGGCCTCTGCAACTGCTCTTTCATTAGGAGTCCCTTCTCTTCCAGAAAATGGTCTAGGAGTGACGCTTACTCCCATCAGGGCAGAATATTCTTCCAAGGTTGGTAGAAACTGATGATCTGGAAAGGTGAAGCAATGATAGGTTGAATCATAGAACTGCACGAGTGCGGATAACATCTCTTCATATACTTGAACTTCTAGCAAAGACAGCATATTCCCATACTTCTCTTTGAATGCCTCAGGGTCTTCTATTAAACTTCTCAGTTTCTTCAAGTTCTCCAATTTTGGTTTTTGGAACACAACCTCTATTTTCTTTCCAGAATCCATCCTATAATATCTGCAAAACAAGCTTTAGTTCCCTGAATGATTAATTAATGAGAATGCAAATGCAAAGGCAAAGGTTTCATGGAACTCAGATCAAAACATCGTTTCATTTCATTGATTTTCAAGTTTTGAATTACAAAATATCCAGTACATTTTACAAAAGTTCTAGATATGAGGCTGACAGTATTCTAAATAAAAGTCCTCTTTTGCTTTGAGCTTCTTGATTTCTTCTTCCATCTGAGTCTTCTCAAGAATGAGTTTCTCCACGACTAACTTCCATGGAGTTGGCTGAGAGCTAGAAGGAAATAAATCTTCCTGTGTCTTCCTCTTCTTATAAGTAATCATTTCTTCATCCTTCAACCAGAGTTGTCTACGGAGTTCATCATTCTCTTCCATGGCTACTTCAGTTTGTTGTGATTTCCTCAAAGCAATCTTCAACTTCTCCTCTTCAGACATAAAGATCATTGGGTGTTCCTCTTCTAAAACCATGGGTTTCTGCTGAGGATAAGGCATCTTCAGTTGAATAGCTCTCTTTCGAACCCATTGGAGATAAGGCTCGAGAGAGATGCAATTAGGTTTCCCTAAGTCTTCCTTTCCTTTCTTATGCACATGACCCCAAGCTTTTAGGATTTCTTTTCTTAATTCTGATTCTCCTTTAAAGAAAATATTCTCCACATGAGCGCTATTAGGTTTGTCCTTCAAAGGGTATCCAAGCTGTCGGCGAGCAAGAACAGGGTTATAACAGATTCCTCCATTTGTACCAAGAAGAGGTACATTACCGAAACTTCCACAACTATCAATGATCTTTAACCCATCGTAGTTACGGCTATACCAATCAATATCAGAGTGAGTAAGAGCCATAACCTTCTGAGACCACCAACCTTCCTTCCAAAAAGCATGAGCCTTAGGTAAGTGAGAAATAAACCACTTGTATAGTAAAGGGACACAACAGGTAACCATTCCTCCTTTATGAAGATTCCTCAAGTGAACAGAATGATAGGCGTCAGCTAGTAATGTAGGCACAGGGTTTTTCTTTAAGAAAATCTTAATGGCGTTGAGATCCACAAAATTATCAAAACTTGGAAACAAGAAGATCCCATAAACGAGCAAGGCAAAGATGGCCTCGAATGCATCCATACTCAAGTGATCAACGTAGTACTGAGCTTTCCCCACCAAGAACTCTGCAGTCAAACCAAAAACCCCTCCTTTAGTAGCCATATTTTTCTGAATATCCACCAATCCCAAACGTGTAACTTTAGCAATTTCTTCTTCCTTAGGGTCCTTCTCCATGATTGGAAAAGAAGAGTCTTCAAGAATAGGAAAACCAATCAAGCAAGAATATTCCTCAAGTGTGGGTGCTAGCTGATAATCAAGGAAAGTGAAACAATGATAAAGTGGATCATAAAACTGGAGAAGTGTGGAGAGAAGTCCCAGATCTATCTTCTTCCTTACTTTCAACAATGATAATAAGTTCCCATACCTGCTCTTGAATCCTTCTAGATCTGTTATCAAAGTGCTCAACCTTTCTATGTCATCCAAGTTAGAACTTTTGTAAGTGTACTTCATAGTTTTCTTTTTTCCACTATCCATGATGATCCTAATGTTTACAAACAAGAGATCTGAGTTCCATGAAACTTTTATGATATGATGTTCATGAATGCATGAATGCACAAACATAGGTAAGCACAGATTCACATATACACATGGGTAAACAGATAAAGGTTTTGGTTTGGAGAACATGAGTATGGAGTCAAGGTCTACCCACCCCAAAGGTATGTACTAAGGCCTTCAAAAACTGTAGAACAAGGTTCTAAAAGAGTTCCCAGAGTCTTCGACCCATCTTTCGGATATTATCAATTTCCCAAATACTTTGTGGTTGATAATATTCTCAAAAGAGTCTCGTCCAAGTGTAGTATCGCGTATCAACTATTTTGGAATTACTTCCTTATAGTCATCGCACTACATCCTAATAAAGCCATAGTGGGGAAAAGGTAATCTAAAGGTCCTCAGTATCACGGGCTCCCATGTAGAAAGTAGCATTGTGTTCACGAATACTCGATCAACAATACTAACTCTCAGAAGGGCCTCTACTGAGCGGAGGTTTTCTCAAGTCAACTTGGTCGGGAATCAACTCCCTATAAGTCTCCTTGAATATACCACCATCCTATCATAAGTACGCTCAAACACGGGTATAGTGTTGTCTCATCACTCAAAGTTCCCAAGAGCCAACAGGGCACATATGTACATATTTACAAGTATTCACAACTATAGCGAGTATTCAAACAAGATAGGCTAAACCCTCAAAACTAAGCAGTCCCTAGTGAAGTCGCCATTTCTGTTGCGGTGAAAATTGGATATCAAGCTATTAAGTTAACTTGAATCTTAATTCTTTTACAACCGAACTTTATTTTATCCAAAGGAAAGGTCTAAAGAAAGAAAAACCTTTTTCGCGATGTAACGAAAACGCTTAAGAGATTTAGGGATCGGGGGTTGGTTATACTTAGGGAAGGTGTTAACACCCTAAGCATCTGTAGTACTCTACAGGAACCTTTTGTTTGATTGCTTGCTAAGTTTGTGAATATGTACTGTGGATTGGGATATGGATTAGGGATAAGTAATGACCTATATGGTTTTCTAAGTTTGCTCGCAAAGACATTGCATCTTCTGCCTACGTATCCTAACTAGGATAGAATCAGAGCAATCGCAGTTCACATCACAAGGGAAGAAGAACACTTGATTATGATCAAGGTTCAAGGGGGGAACAAACATGACAATGTTTGTGTGGAGTTTTGACAAAACTCCCTATTCTAAGTTGTAATATTCAAAAAAAAGGGGGAAGTAAGTAATCATGACGATGATCCTTACATAGAGTTGACAAACTCTATCCTAGGGTTCTAGTTGAAGAACACTCCTAGTACAGGTGGGTCTTTTAGACTTAAAGCAAAGTCTAATGGTTTCTAAACTAAGGTTAAAATGACTTAACAAAGTCAAGGGAATCGGTGAGTGAGTTATCCATAACATAAGGGTTATTGGAAAGATCTTTTCCTTTGGAGAGAGAGGGGGGGCAACTGGGATGAGAGCTAACAAGCTTCAACACTTGGGGAAAGAAAATTTTAAACAAGATAACAACATAATAAATATGCATTCATGGTGACAACCATTAAGTGAGCATGTGAAATGATAAAAAATGAAAATGCATTGATGACAATCAAAGCAGTTGATTAAGCAGGAAGTGTGACGACAGGTCAAGCTTAAGTGCATTTAGCAGATGAAGTAAAATGAACATGGCAACAACCAAAGATGAAATCCTAGCATGCTAGCTAACATTTAAGAACATGAATGCAAACAAGTATCGCAAACAATCACAAGTATAGCAAGAGAAAAATTCATCTGCATACGCGAAAACGGTCATAAAACGTACATAACTTGCACATAGTCAAACGAGATAAAATTTAGAAAAACATGGAAATAAAAAATATGACATGGAAGTAGACATCAAGATGAACAAAATGCAAAAAGAATGGGTGAAAAATGATTAAAAATGAGAGAGATGTGAATTTTTTGAAAATGGTATGAAAAATGACAAAAATAAATAAAAGCGTTGTCCTCCTCAAGGGTCGAACCCACGCTTGCATGGTCAAAGGCGCTTTAAGTGACAAGTTTCTTACCACTGGGGTGGCTATACATCCGTTTGTAAATGCCACCCCATAAATACCACTGGGATGTTTCAAAACCAGGCTGGGCAAAAAAACATGAACAAACCTGGATTTGCATTTTAGCCATAACTTCCTCAATTCTTGATGTTTTTTCACAAAATTTTAGTGTAACTTGAGTATTTTTTCATGAGGAACAAGATGACACTTTTAGTTTTTTGAAATTCTTCCTCTAACTCAAAACCCGATAGTGTGTGCTTTGTGATGTTTGAAAATGCAATTTGATATGAAGCTCATGTTACAGCTAGTTCTAAAGCAAAATGATCATGCACACACACCATAAAAATGATAATGGATGATTCTAACCACAAATTTAGGTTGAAAACCAACTGATGTGAAAAAATATGTTCAAGTTGAAAATTATTGTGAATGTAAGGCATGATGATGTCCAATTCAAGTTCTAGGCATACTTTGATCAAGTTAAGCATACATACACATCACATGCATACTATTAAATGAATTCAAACACAAAGAAATGATCAAAAAGACCTGTTATGAGGAATGGTATTCTAAATGCAAGTTTGGCAAGTATTGATGCATGAGGGATGTCAGTTCAGCTTAAATGCATAGTTTTACCAAGTTAATCACATACACATCATGAAAACATGTTACTGAATGATTCTAGGCCCAACATTGGTTCCAAAAATGAGCTGTGATGAAAAATGAGGTTCTTGCTACAAGTTGGCAGTTTAAGGTATACATGAAAAGTTTAGTCAAAGTTGTATTTCCATTCAATTAATCATATACACACACTTCATATATAGAAACAAATGTGTTCATGCTCAAGAATCACCTCAAAACAGGCTGTAGCAAAATATGATTTTCAAAAGGGCATTTTGGTGTTCTTGCAAGACAGTAGGATGCTCAAAATTAATTCTAGGCACTTTTACACCAAATGGATCACACATACATCTTGTATACATGTAGACATGTGAGTTTAAGCAAGAAAAATGACTCAAAATGGTCTGGCCTAAAGAATGATACACAGGCTGCCAAATGGTGTTTTGAGGCAATGCATGAAAAGTTCAAAATCAGGTTCTAAGCATATTATCACCAAACCAGTTATGCCTACGGCTTACATGCATGTTGAGGGATGATTTCAAACATCAAGGATAGTTCAAAATGGTCTGTAATGAAAAGTGGTTGTCAAAGTGCATGTGTGTATGTGTGAAGATGCATGATGATACTCTATTCTAGTTCTGTGCACATTCAGGTCAAGTGAATCATACATACACCATATATTCATGATATTGAGTGGAATAAAACACATTTTGAAGTTAAAAGAATGCTGTCATGAAAAAATGGTACTTCAAGTGTAGGTTTATGCTTGTCTAATGCATGAACATGTTCAATTTCAGTTTAAAACAATTTCAGATCAATTCAGTCACATACACATCTCATATTCATGATATTGAATGAGTTCAAGCACAATTTGAAACCAGAAACAAGCTGCTACAAGGAATGATAACAGAGTTGCAAAAATTGGCATTTTGATGGAAAGTAAGAACAATTCAAATCCAAGTTTTGCATATTTTGATCAAACCATCTATGTACATAGCTCACATACATGTTATTGAACAAACTTAAGCACACAAAATGGTTTAAAGAAGGCTGTCATGAGAGATTGCATACAAGCTACAATTTTGTGTTCTTTGTTCACGAAAATTCTCAAATCAGTTTCCAATCATGTTTAAATCAAACCAATAGCACACACAAGTCATAAATGCATGAGGGAATGATTCTGAGTTTAAACTTTAAACAACTTTAGCCTTTAACCAAAACTAGCATGTTCAAGACACTAATATGCAAAGTATGGCATTTTGTGAATGATCAAGCAAACCAGATGCAAACAGCTCTAAACAAACCTACATATCCAACATGTTCATGATTTTAAAGGTGTCTCAATTCAATCAAACAGCTACTCCTTGTCATGACAAAATTTATGCACAAGACCCATACATGACATATTTTCACATAATGAACTCAAAATGCCAAATCATGGAATTATGGTGCAAAGCAAGAATGGAGTATTTACATACCTCTAGTGTACTGTGTTGAGTAGGTTAGAACACCAAGAAACCCAGAGAAACTTTCAAATAACACTAGCTTTGAAGCTTTCTTCTTTTTGAAGCAAGAATGCAAACTTTGAGACAGTTGGAGAAATAAACTCCACCAATGATCTTTAACACTTTAGACAGTTGGAGAAATAAACTCCAGCAATGATCTTTAACACTTTAGACAGTTGAGAAATGATATATGAGAGGTTTTTGAGTGATTAGAACACCAAGCAAATGCATAGAACAAGTTTTGGCAGATTTTTTGGTTTTTGGTAAAGTAAGTTGGTATGGAAGTTGACTTTTTGAATGGTGAGGTTTTTGAATGGTTTAAGGTCTTGGACACCTTCTATATCATATTTAGAGGTTGTGTGGATGATTTTTTAGGTGTTTGAATGGGGGGAAATGAGTTTGGCAGCAAATGTACCAAGACAGATTTTTGAAGCTTTTGGCAATTTTTTGATTTTGGTAATTTTGGAGTAAGGTGTGAAAGAGCCAAGGCTTGAGCTTTCTCTGGTTTTTAGAATCAATAATGTGTGTAAAATGAAGTGATGAGGGCTCCCTTTTATAGGCAAATGAAGAGAGGGGGCAAATTTGGAGATTTGTTCACATGAAAGAAAGGTTTTACCACTTTTGGATCAAACCTCCACAAAGGGTTTTCTTGGCAGATAGGTAAGCCCAATAGTCAAGAAAAATGATGATTTTGAAAGGGATAAATAAAGGCTATAGGGCATAGCTTGATGGTTGTGGAAAATTTCACTTTACACCTCTTGCTTGGTTTAATCATTTTTTAAATGCAAGTTGCAAGGCAACTTGCGAGGCAACTTGCAAGCTTGGAGAATTCACCTCTTCTGCATAATCTTCTCATTTCTATGCTTCATAATCTCTAAATATCAGAAATAATATCATCCAAGGGCTGAGATTGGCCAGTTTGATCAAAGGAATGATTTTTGAACTTTGGACAATGTGGGACTAAAGTGTGAAATCACCAACTTGCCATAACCATAACTTTCAGATCACAAATCCCTTTGAGATGTGCTAGTACTTTTTAGAAAGCCCTAAAATAGCTCTAAAAAATTCATGCTTTCATGAGTTTTAAATTCCCAAAGGAACTTTGCCAAAAAGTCTCTCAAAGTTGCTAAAAAATTAACTTAAAAGCGAAATTTCTCCAAGTCTTTTCCTTTCTTGAAATGAATTTGATCATAACTCCAAATCTATGCATTTTATGATCATGGACCACTTAGGGACTTTTGTAGGATTTGTCAAGAGCTTTCAAATGAGCTTTGAACCAACTCAATTAGATGTGTGGTTAAGGAGTTATGGTTTAGCCCCTTTCAAAATCCTAATTTCCCGATTTTTCGATTACTTCTTCATCCTTGATCCAATGGTCATGAAAATTGATAGGCAAGTGAAATATGATATAAGGAACATTTTTTATTCACACTTTGAAGTCCAATTCCTTAAATTTGAAGAGTTGACTTTTTGGTCAACCGTACGATCGATCGGTGACTACCGAATCGTCTGTTGACACTCTGGACCTCCTGAGACTTTGAAACTTCTTTAATGAACTTTATTAAGATATATCAACTTCATGGATCATAATCCCACCATTAAAACACCTTCCAACATCAAAGTCAAACTACAGTTGACTTTTACTAGTCAAAAACCCTAATCGGGTGCCCTGAAATACTCTGTTCTTGATTCTGGGGTAACAACCTCAAATTCAATTCTCAATTGACATCATATGATACCCTTAATCTTGTTTCATGATTGAATTAGCCTAAAACTTGGATTGATCACAAACCCTGAAGCTTCGATTTGACTGTACAAAACCCTGATTCATCTGTAATTTGACAAAGGCAACTTACACTGGGTTAAGGTTAGATAATTCATGAGTATGCTCCTAAAATGATAATGCGAATCTAAGGGGTCAAAATTTGGGGTATGACAGTATGCTAACAAGGGCCAAAACCCTAATGTGTTCTATGTATAAGGCAAAGGGAATGGGTGCTAAAGATCTATTCCAAACCCTAACTAAATGATATCTAAGAAATCAGAACCAAAATACCTAGAAATCAATCAAGGTGTCTAGAATCATCACACAAAAAATCAGAAGTTTATTCCATGCATCGAATAGGAAATGAAATTCAAGAAGCAAGCATGTATATTTTCACATTTAAAGAAATAACCAATCATGGAAAATTCACATTAAATTGAAAAATGATCTAAAAATCAATCTAACAATTTGAAAAATCAATTGACATATTGAGGAATCTTGGGAAAAAATTTCATGAATTATGAAGGCATTTTACTATTTTTAATGGATTAAAAGCAAACATGCACAGAATAAAAGAAATCAAGAAAAAGAAATAAAAAAGATAAAAGCCGGTGATGAATAGTAATATGTACACGCTTATTTCAATGGGCCAGTCTAAAGGGGGGGGGGGGTGGAAATCAAATGTGGCCCTAGTCCAAGGTGCTAAACGCACTGTTTCATTAAAACGTCCTCAAATGAAATCAAGGCCACACATCCTGAGTACTAGTCAACACATCCAAAGATTCACAAAATGCCACGTAATTAAATGAAAACTTAATATAAACTGAGATTAAACCACAGCCGTGAGATGAAGTCAAGGTATGCCAATCCTAAGATCTACAAGATGACACGCTAGCAAGAAATCCTCAATACAAACTGAGAGTGAATGAGGGCCACACGATGAGGTCAAAGTCCATCTTTTAACCAAGATGCTATGGCTACGATCACACCTGGAGATTTAAACTGGGAAATGGTGGGAAAGTGCAGAAGGAGGCCGGAGAAGTCTCCGGTCGTCTTCTCCGGTTGCCATGAACAGTACCAGTCTTCAAAACTCAACAAAACCTAGAATTTCTTATACTAATCGAATCCTCTCATCATGCAGATCATCATGTCGTGGTTTATTCCCATTTTTCATCCCTAAATCATGGAAACCGCAAGCTACAAATCTTGATGTCATTTCAAGAATTGTTGTAATCGAGCCCAAAACTTATCCTAAATCCATCTACAAGTCTAAGGGAACATGTTTATACAACAATGGAGTGATAAAGATCCCTAAACAGTGAGCTATGATGAATTCTAAATACCTGGTTAGAAGCTTGCACAGATCCTTGAATTATTGATGATCCTTGCGCAAATTGATACAGAAAGTTTCTATGAACCTCAATGGAGCTCTTGGTGATCCTGAATTGAGTTGAATTTGCTTGATTCTTGAAAATGCACTTTCACTTTCTCCTTCACTTCTCTAATTGCTTCTAACATAATTTTCCACCAAACTTCATCAATCCCATCATGGAAATACTGTAGAGTTTATATAGAATTGAATGGGAATGGATTAGAGGCCCAATTATGGCTGTAATTGAAAATGGATATCCAACTTTAATTCTCACTTGGAGGCCCATGGAAGTGCACGAAAATGGCTCCAAAATGCCTTCATTTTTGCTCAAATCAAATGCTTGGGATGTAAGGTAGTTCAAAGGATGAGATTTGCTTCTTGTTTTGGAGGAATGGTGTATCTTGATTATGTTACTTCAAGATTAAGTAACATGTAAAATGACATGGTTTTATGGCTCAAATTTCAAGTCCACCAATGTCATTGTGTTTGAAATGCACATAGTACTCAAAATATGCACAAATTTGGATGAATTTGGTCCATCATGAATTTATTTGAATTTTTTACTTTTAATGGCCTTTAATGCTCCTTTCATGAAAATTTCTTCATTAAATCTTTAATCAAAGCCATATCAATGGTTCCTTGATGTTTGGTTGAGCAAATGACCCCATTTTGAGCAACTTTTATGTTGGAAACTTAGTCATTTGAAATGTGTAAAGTGGTGAAATTGACCTATTATCCAAAGTGACCTATAATCAAAGTTTCCCAAAATACCCCTGCCTCGCAAGCTTCATATCTTGAGCTTCACAAATCAGATGAAGGAATTCTAGTACTCTTTGGAAAGCTAAGATGGTAAGGGAGAACTTCCATGTATTGGTCAAGATGAGGAGAGACCTCCTTCTAGGTAAAAAAAATGTCTTGGAAGTTGGTTGACTTTCATGGACTAAAATCACATTCATCTGATGACCTGTAACTTGTCTGCATCATAACTTGAGTTCTAGAAATCAGATGAATGACTTCTAGTACTCAAAAGAAATTTAAACACATGCTCTATAAGTCTCATGTTGGTGCCAGGATGAGATGAAACTTATATCTTGAGTTATGCGCTCTTGAAGTTAGGCACTAAAATAGGGGATTTTACACTGTCAAGCTTAGAAACCCTAGCCTAGCAACTTCTCACACTCTTGAGTATTGATGAATTGATCTTGGAACAATCTTCTAGGTGTCTCAACACAACATACCATGATCATAGTTGCTTGGAATTGAGTCTCAAACTCCTTCAATTCAACTATTGACTTAAGGTTGACCAGGTGAACACCCTAGCTGCACCACCTTTGTCTATACTGGATATAATGACTTGTATAAACTCTTTAATGACTCTCAAGACATCCAATGAGATTTCTTAATGCTTTACACCCACCTCTATGGATTCAAAATCATCAGATAATCTTCATGGACTCCCAAGATAGGAGGTATGCACACTTGTATCCATCCATTTTCCCAAGGGCTTTGACTTCTTCATGAAGGCTTATTGAGGGTGATAACTTGACTATAGCTTCTTGATGGGCCCTAGAACCTTTAGTGGCCTCTTCTTAATAGGCACATTTCTTGATTCCCTGCACAAATGAAAATGTAATGCATATGCTAATTCTATGATGAATGCAATGAAACAAAAGTTAGGTAAAGAAAAAGGTTGGGCAAATTTTGGGGTGCAACAATAATCACAGGCCAACAAGAAATGTATAAGCTACAACTAAGTACAATAAGGAAAATACCTCAACCAACAAGCCTGGTGATGGTCAACAAGCATCAAATTATAATAGAGATAAACAAGATAGTCAAACAGGATGACGTGATCGGAAGTCCTCTAGCAGCTTCAGCGTCTCAGGATGATCTGGCCTAGCAAGCAGTCCCTGAATAAGCAACTCCTGCTGGCTAACAGTATGTTGTAGACTCTCAACATGATCTTCCCAAGCTCCTTCCCCAAAACACGCCTCAAGCCTGCATCTCTTGGAATCAGCTCTCAACCTGAAATCCTTCAAGTTTGCAATAGCTTCGTTCAACCTGTACTCACTATCTCGTCTGAGTGACGCATCCACTGCAATCTTCTCATCTTTGGCATTGAGCTGTGTCTTCAACTTGTTGATCTGCATCTTCATCCTGTCTTCGCGCTCTTTGTTGTTGGTGAGCGTGGCATTCCATTGGTTCTCGAACTTAGAAATCTTCAAGTAAGCTCTATCCAAATCTTCTTTCTTGGAAGCAAGAACACTATTAACAGCCTTGAAATCCAAACCCAAACGCTCCCTAGAATTGGTTTCCTTGGTCAGATCTGTACCCAATTTGTTTACAAGCTCAGTTTGTTTCCTGAAGGAATGAACAACATCAATCTTCTCACTTCGAAGCTGGATGATTTTTTTCTCCAATTCCTCATTAGCTTTTCTCAACTCTTCATTCTCAAACAATAACTGATTGTATTTCTGAATGTCTATGGTGGTGGGTTCCTCAATCATGAGAGGATACAGAGGTGTAACTGAAGGAAACGGCATCAGAAACTTCGGCTGTTACTCTTCCCCAATAAGGCTTTCCCCTTCATGTGAATGTTGTTCCAAGCATGCTCAAGTCTAGCTAAGGCATCACCCTCCAATAAACCAGTGAGATACATAGATTCCTGTATCTCCTCTTCTTTAGGAGGATCCTTCAGTGCATATCCAAACTGTCTGACCAATAGAGAAGGGTTATAGTTGGTGCAACCTTTCCTTCCGACCAAAGGGATGTTAGGAAATCCATTACAACTATAAATAACCTCTCTACCAATCAGATCTCAGTTAAACCAAGTAATGTTCTCTGCAGATAAACCCATCAACCTCTCCGACCAATCTGAAGTACCAGCGGTAGCAACAAACAGACTAGCCTTGGGCATATGGCTAGCAAACCATCTGTACAACAAAGGAACACAACAAGCTACATTCTTTCCCCTTCGTTTCTCATTCTTGTAGTGAATAGAATGATAAACATCTCCAAGAAGAGTAGGCACTGGGTTTCCTGAAGCCAGGATATGGAATGCATCTAAATACACAAAATTAGGAAGATTAGGAAACAATATAATGTCGTAGATACAAAGAGCAAGAATAGCGCCGAATACAATCCAACAACCATCCTTAGCGAACTGGCGAGCCTTATCAACCAAGAAAGCCAAAGGAAAGCCATAAACTCTATTCCACTTAGTCAAATTCCCCTCTAGATCTGAAGCATCCAAGTGTATTACATCAGCTAGCTTAGCCAGATCAGGCTTAGCGTCAGTATGAACAAATGGCATCTGATCCAGAATGGGCAAGCCTAACAACATAGAATACTCCTCCAAGGTAGGTGCCAGAATATAGTCAGGGAAAACAAAACACCTCAGATGTGGATCGTAGAACTATAGAAGAGCATAAAGACCATCCATCTCGTACACCGAAGGCTTGTAGACACATCTCAATAACCTCCCATAGGACTGTCTGAAATCTTCCATCACCTTCCCATCAGCCATAGAAATCAAACTCAGCAAAGAACTAACATCAGGAGCTGGAAGCTTGTAAGCCATTGTTCTCTTCAAGGGCTCCATATCAGCAATAAGGGAACAAGATCACTAGAATCAGAGGAGAAGTATGCACCTGCAACATAAATACATGCTAATGAAATGCAGATGAAAATGCAAATGAAAATGCAAACAGGGGATCCAGACTACTGTGCTGTTGGTCGAGAATAACCAGCGCGCCGCTTTAGCAAGAACAAAGTACCGACAATAGGACCCACTGATATCAGTAACACGAACCGGGTAATCTAAAAGCTGAGGTTTCCTGTACAACCCAATCCCTCTCACAGGTATGGACCTATCCACTGATAAGGTTCAGCATCCTATGCGTTTGTCAGCGTCACAAACTTTCAATAAATGATGATACGTTCACCATTTCTGGTTTAGCATCATAATCTCTGGAAGATGCCTCACTTAGATGACTCACAAATGATCGGTCCTCATAGTCGACAATCCTCAGATCCAAAATTCCTTCGAGCCCACTACTCTCCACTACTAAAGCTATGTCTATACTCAAGCCTAGGTCTGGCTTATCTCACAATGGAACATCCCCTTCCCACAGCACAGCAATAACGATATATGATGCTGAAAATAAATGCGGGAAAATAAATAAAGCACATATATACAACACCCAATGATAAACAAATAATCGCTAGGATTGACTCGCATAGGGAACCAGAGTCCCCAGCAGAGTCGCCAGTTGTCGCAACTGCGAAAAACACCCGGCAGAAAACAGAAGAGTCGCCACCTTTCGTTATTTATCCCAAAGAGAAGGAAAGGAAACGATCGGGAAAACCTAACGAAAAGGGAAAGACAAGGTCATCGCAACCAAGTCTGGATTCGGGAGTCGGTTATGCAAGGGGAAGGTATGAGCACCCCTCATGTCCGTCGTACTCGACAGGATCCACGCATTGTTGTCTATCTAAAAGGGTGATCATCTATCTAGCTAAAGGTTAAGGGACAAAAGAAAAAGAAAAGAGACTCGTAAGAGCATCGCCGCTCTGTGCCTACGTATTCCCTCGTGCAATGGGAAAGTCAGAGTCAACGTAGTTCGGATAAGTACGGGTGAAAGGGGGGAAAGTTGCTCGCCAAGACATCGCGTCTTGTGCCTACGTACTTTCTTCTGGTATGAAAGATCAGAGCAAACGTAGTTCGGGCTAAAAAAACCACAGGTTGGTTCAAAAGTTTTTAGGCCCGAGTAGGGTTAACAAGTAGTTCTAGAATTTGGTGTATGCAGCTCGACCATTGGAGACTTAGGCGTTACCATTTAAAAAGATTTAAAAGTTAACAACACTCTTTTATCTGAAAAGATTTTCCTTTATTAAGAACCCCAAAGGATGAAAAAGATTTGAAGTGTTTTTTTGTGTTTTTTATAGAACAAGTGTTTTGAGTTTGATTTGTAACTCATGTCGCACTAGAGACTATGACCTAAGAGAAAATGCATCGTATATCACCTAAAGGGTGTACACTAAACACTCTAGGTCATTGAGAGGAATCCCCCAATCACCATTTCCCAAGTAACTTAAGGCTCGTAGCGTACAACACTTGTCATTCTTTATTAGGTTTTTTATGAGTGTTTGAAGATGAGAAGAGAAAAAAGAACCACTAATGGGAGACTAATCAATCCTAAAAGTTGTCATGCAAAATGTACTTAAAATTGGGATACAAAAGGGAACTACCTAATGTTATCATGCATGGTTAAGCACCTAATGTCTATCACAATCCAACTTGAACAAGAAGAATTGGAAGTCCTAGGGGGAACATGGCAAAGGAGGACAAAAGAAGGATGAAGCATACACAAGTAAGATGCACAGAGGGAGGAAAGGAAGTGTGGGGCAGTAGCCGCCACAAGCGCATCTCAACCTTTTTGGAGCATACAAGAATGCAATGCAACAAAGCCAACATGCATAAAGAAGGCAAGCAAACAAACATGCAAGAACCGAAGCAAAATGAGCGGATGAGACATAGGGAGAAGAAAAACCTCTACAACCGTCGACTATCGATCATCGGAGGCAAATGGGAGGAAAAGAAGCGCGGGGCAGAAGCCGCCACAAGTGCATCTCGACCACTTTACTCAAACACTCAAACGAAAGGGAAACATCACTTTGTACAATGCATATCGGAAATAGGAATTCAAGTTGAAGACAAAGTATGAGTCAACGAAATCTCGATTAAATAACCAAGAGCAGCGACAAATTTCCAGAAAAATTTTATTCCTTATGCATCACATTGATTTATTATGATTCGAAATGAAACGGCATGCGAAAACACCTTGAAAAACAACAAATATGACATTCTGGTTCAGTGTTAATCGGTTAACACCCTGGGTTAACCGATTAACCATGTGTTAACGTTTGAAAGATTTGAAAATTTGAATTGGTTAACCGGTTAACCATATAGGTTAACCGATTAACACTGTACCAGAAGCCAAAAAAAGCTGCAGAAAATCACTTCTAGCACAAAAACAGCTTATCCAAGGATCCAAAAGATTAACTTATCACTTAAGCACGAAATTACACCTGTAAACAGAAAACCAATAGACATGCAAACATGTCTACACAGCACAATCACAATTTAAACGGATCGAAATCAACCAAAATTCAATCGAATATGAAGATTAACATGATCAGCTCAAAAATTAAATCGGATCGAGAATTCCAACCTTCGAAGCAGAGATTTGCTTCGGTAAGTGTTAATCAACTGAATTTGAGCAGATCCAAACATGATTATCCGGAAAACTTCAAGATCCACAATAATTCTTGCAAGAGGAATGAAGATCAAACACTTTTAAGCCAAGTTACTCCAAATAAGCACTTTCAACTCAAGCTCCAAAATCAGATCTCAATTTGCACGAAAATTGATTATGAAAATTGATCTAATGATGATGATAAATGGAGGTTTATGCTCAATAATCCATTGATTTCATTGAAAAATCAATGAATCCAAATGATGAAGAGCTTTGAGTGATGGTTTTGGGAATGGGAAAGTTTGAGAGAAAATTGAGAGCTCAAGAGTGAATTCTGAAAAATGAATTGAATTATGAGAGATTAGATGGTGAGGTTTGGAGTGAATCATTTAAATATCACTTAGGTTTGGATCCAATGCAAGGTTTGGAATTTGGATTGGAAAATGTGGTATGGAATGTGGAATGGGCATTTGGTGGGAAATTGAAATTAAACCAATTTCAAATGAGGTTCTAGATCCTTCCCAACTGTAAAAATGAAATTCAAATGATCAAAATGGGACTCCAAGAGTGGCTGGACTTGAAAATTCACGTACAGGGCAAAAATTACACAAGTTAACAGGTTAATAAAGGTGAGAAAAACACTTAGAAGGGGGGGGGGGGGGGTTGAATAAGAGTTTTAAGAAATATGGCAATAAAAACAACTCAAGATTTTTATCCTGGTTCATTGAACTCAACTACTCCAGTCCACCTTATCAAAGATGATTTGCCTTTCTCTGCAAGGACTTGATCAACTGATTACAATAGAAAGCACTAAGAACAACTGTCTTAGTCTTCTCAAGAACTACTGACCACACCTTGGTCTTCTTAAGGAACTTCTTACAGTTTAATGTAAACTAACAAGTGTTTGAATGCTTCAAATAAGCTGTATCACAACTATGATGTTTACACTTAAGATTAAGTACAAATAAAACTATACAGTTTTATGAAATAACAAATGAATAAGATCTTTGAAAGATTTTCACTTTGATGAATCAAGCGTATATGAATATTTATTTCTGAGTGAACTAGCAATGAGCAAAATATGAGTAGTGAATTAGCAGCTTCAAAATGTTGACGTAGTTCTCCTTTTATAGCTTTTTCAAATGCCTTGAGTGATGTGCAGCTGAATATAATATTTTGATTGTATGACTTTTCATCACCAAAAGTATGGGCAGAGATATGCTTTCTGCAGAAAGGTATGGTTGTAGAAGCCTTGGGATTTGCACCACGTCACTTCTTTGGAAAAATTAGCCGTTGGTTACTTTGGAAGTAGCACCACGTCTAATCAAGTTTACAGCTTCTTCAACAAGCTTCCTTCAAGATGAAGTCTTCACAATCTGCACTTCAGAACTTGTAGTAAGCTTAAAAGGAATGGAATGCTTTAAGATGTTCGGAGTTTAAGATGAATGACAAGTTCAAAGTCTTAATAGATGATCAGATCTTTAATGTATCAGAGTCTCAGTCTTGATCACAGTTTCAGCCTTGATCAGAGTCTTCATCAAAGTATGTAGCAGTATGTGCTTTGAGCGTGAATATTAATGATAAGAGTCTGGTTATAAAAGCCTCTGAGTTTGTAGTGAAAAGATCTTCAGAGTCTGATAAGATCAAAGCTTTCAGCTTTTGTATACTTCTTTCAGTAACGCTTCAGATCATTCTGTAGCTTTTGCTTCAGATCCTTCTGGCAGCGCTTCAGAATCTTCTGATAGTCTTGCATCTGATGCTTCCAGATCTTTGCATAGTTTCTTTGTACTTATTTGCTTCTTTTAAGAGTATTTAATTTTATACCTGAAACAATAATACTTGAACAAATTTTAGAGTGTATATTTGCTCGTTACAAAATTCCATAAAAGTTATCATCAAAACATAGAGATATAAGAAACACCAATCTGTGTTCTAACAATCTCCCCCTTTTTGATGATGACAAAACATAGGGAATTTTGTTCAATGAAAAGAAATAAAATAAATAACTCCCCCTGAGATTAAGAATCTCCCCCTGAAATGAGTACTCTAATAGAAGAGAACACTTCCCTTTTTCTTGAGCATATTTCAGAACCTGATAGGAATCCTTGATGAGAGAAAAAAACTCAGCATCAGCTTGCTCTCCAGAATTTGTTTTCAAGGATCAGAGCCTGATTGGATAATTCTCAGGGTAACTTTAGATCATTTTGTTAGATGAGATAATGAGATCTGAAAGTATTAAGATTCAATGTTAGATTAAAACAATGTCTGAATTTCATTTTTAGCATTTGCTTATGTTGAACAATCAAATTCTTTTTCTCCCCCTTTTTGTCATAATCAAAAAGAACTTTAAAGACAGAAAAGATAACAGAAGAAGAGAGAAAAAAAATATGACACACGAATGGAAGACAAAATAGCCAGATTTAATCAGATCAGAAAATCACAAAGCATAAGAAGTTCGTAGAGCAGATGATAAAAAAACACGTGCAAACACGAGAATGCAGAGACATGAAAAAGAAAACTAGGGCTGGAGAGAAGCAATCAGTGTTAGAAGATCCGTAATCTTAGCAGTGGACTCTTCTTGCTTGGCCATCCAAGTCTTGATTTCTTCAGTAGTCTGTTCCTGTTTTATCATCCATGTTCTGATTTCCTTGACTTCTTGGACAACATCTGGAATCTCAGATGCAGAAGGTTCAAAAGCAGATGCAGTTGCCATTGGATGATCAATCTCCATGTCATATGCATGTGTATCTTCTATCATTGCAGAATTTTCAGCAGGAGCATCTTTTAGAAGAAGCACTAGAGTTGTGATAATGTTCAGCAGAGTTTGCCTGACCATTTCAGCAAACATAGCCTTTGCATCATCAGTACAGAGTGTTCTGAGATCAGATGCAGCAGAGTTGAATTTTGATATGAATCTATTCCAAGAAGTTTCAGATTCAGCAGGATTCAAACTAGCCATGCATTCTCTCTCCACAGAAGCAATTCCTTTACGTAATTCCTTCTTGAAATTTTTGAACAGAGTAGAAACATCTGATTTGGGTTTTGGGTTGAGAAAGTCTTCTATGGTGACAGGTTGTGATGGTTCAGGAGGTGTTTGAGTTTGTTCAGGATGTGGGTGATCAGATGATGGACGTTCAGATGGTGTTTGTGTTTGAGGTATGGATGTATGTGGTATGGTAAGTTGAGGAATGGAGGTGTCAGTATCAGATGGTGTTGATATAACAACATCAGATGAGGATGATATAAAATCTGTGAAGTTGAATTTGAAACGAAGAGGGTTTTCAGATGCAGGTAGATCAGATGATAGTGGTTTATAGGGATCCGGAATTTGTAAGCTAGTTGGAGAGGGTACTTCAGATTCATCAGAATCAGATGATTCAGTTGAATGACATGAAGTTGAAGAGAGGACATACAAGGTTGCAAGTGGTGATATATCCAGAATGTTTTCAGATGGTTGTTGGACAGATGGTTGAGGATGTTTGTTAGGAGATGAAATAGGTTCATATGATTTAAAAGGAGATGGTGGAGGTGAAGGTGAGGATGAAGGTACATATGGTTTGGGATCAGATGTTAATACTTGGTGAATTGTTTCTCTGATTTCTTCCACAGTAGCTTATAGAGGATTTTCATTTTGCTTCTTGTCCTTTTCAGGCTTGTCACCAACATCAGAGGCTTTCCTCTTGGGCTGTGCAAAAGATCCTTCCTCAGCCTTCCTTTTCCTGCGCCTTTCTCTCATAAGATATGGCAATACTTCTCCTTCCTTCTGTACTATGTTAGCAGGCAGAGGAATACCATCTCTTAAACATTCAGCAATGAATGTCAGAATGATGTGCCTAGGTTCATCAGCACTGAACATAGGAAAATATGCTAGAGGAATTCTCCTTCTGCTGACGTCTTCAGATTGAAATTTCTTGGGTTTCCAGCAAGCTCTGAAATAACCTCCATTCTCTTCAGAGTGTTCCCATTAATGACAGATCCTATTACATAGGACAGATCCTCTGTCACCCCAGCATCAAACAGATGTTTCACAAGACCATTCTCTGTTAGAATGTCTGATATCAGTCTTCCCATAGGGATCCAATTTCTGATTTTTCCAGCTTTAACCCTAACTTCTTCTCTTGTTTCTTTGATATGGTTCATAAGATGACTGATTAGAAGATAAGGTAAATCCACCTTCTTTCCATTCCTCATACAGTACATGAAGTACATTTGTTCTGAATTTACATAATCTGATGAGTTAGAAGATTTCCTATGAAAGATTGAACTCATGAAGATCTTAGCCCAGATTCTGTAAATAGGTTTCAGATCTCTGACCTTGTTAGATGGTTCCCCATAAACACAAACTTCTTGAAAAATGTCAGCCAAATCCACACGATCAATAGCCATACTTGTGATTCCATCAGTTTCCTTATACTCAAGTAGTTGTCTGATTAACTTTTCAGTAATGACAATTTCCTTTCCAAGAACAGATGAATGAATAAACTTAGGGCATACTTGAGCGTGTATCCAGAATTCTTTTACCAAAGCTGGATAAACAGGACCCATCATCCTGTCAAAATATTTTTCCCAGTTCTGAGCTTTGATAGTTGAAAGGAGATCAAAGCCATTTTCTTTGATGGATTGAAAATCCACAAAGTTCTCACACAGAACCTCAAGTTCTTTGATTGGAGTGAGAAGAGTTCTTACTGGTTCTTTGTACACAACGGGAGTTTGGGATGAACCAGCAGCATTTGGAGATAATGCAACAGTTGAAATTTTCATCTGAGCAGGTGTTGATGAAGGTGAAGCCATTGAAGTTCTTGAGATGCGTCTAGGTTTACGAGGATTTTTGGGTTTTGAAATAAGATGGAAACAATAGAGAAGGCAAAAATGCATATGTAAAGTGTGATTTGAGAAGAGTTTGAGAGAATTTATAAGAGAAAATTTTTAGGGCATGCAAAAAGACATACACACTCAAGCGTGCACAAACATTTAATGAGGTAAACCATAATCAAATCAAGCAATTAATGCAAAGAATAAAATCATATCAAACATTTAAGATTCTGACGGAAGGGGGGAAATCAAAAGATTTTGGATGTTCAAAGCAATACCTCAAATGTCACTTCAGTATGGTGCACTCTATCTTTCCAGATTCTTAGCTACACGTGTTTGCTTGCATGTGCCTCTGAAACTCTTTGAGAAATGACACGTTAGGAAACGTTCAGATCCTCTGAGCCTTCTTAGTTCAGATTTACACACAAAGAAATAAACACAGAATTCAACAAACAAAATACTTCAGAGTTTAGACATTTATCATCTGAAATAAATTTCATCGGATGAATATTCTATTCTGGACAGAAGTCTATACTGATATTTTTCAGAATAAATTTAAATCTATCTTCAGTAAGGGGTTTTGTAAAGATATCAGCCCACTGATGATCTGTATCTACAAAGTTTAAATTGATAATTCCCTTCTGAACATAGTCTCTGATGAAATGATGTTTAATCTCTATATGTTTAGCTTTAGAATGTAAAATGGGGTTTTTAGATAAGCATATAGAAGAAGTATTATCACAGAAGATAGAAATGTTACTCTCAAAGATTTGATAATCTTCTAGTTGACTTTTCATCCAGAGCATCTGAGTGCTACATCTAGCAGTAGCAATATATTCTGCCTCTATTGTTGAAAATGCAATTGTGGGTTGCTTCGTGCTGAACCAAGAGATCAGATGACTTCCAAGAAATTGACAACTTCCAGAAGTGCTTTTACGTTCTACTCTGTCTCCAACATAGTCAGCATCACAGAATCCAACTAATTTATACTCATCAAATCTTCTGTAACACAGACCCACATTAGTAGTACCTTTCAGATACCTTAGAATCCTCTTAACAGCTGTTAAGTGTGATTCTCTGGGATCTGATTGGAATCTAGCACACAGACACACACTGAATAAAATATCAGGTCTTGAAGCAGTCAAATATAAGAGAGATCCAATCATACCTCTGTAAAGTTTTTGATCAACTTTCTTACTTACCTCTTCCTTACCAAGTGTGCTTGTAGGATGCATTGGAGTCTTAGGAAATTTGCTTTCATTCAGATTGAATTTCTTCAGAAGCTCTTTGACATACTTAGTCTGGTGAATATATGTGCATTCTGGAGTCTGATTTACTTGGATTCCCAGAAAGAATCTAAGTTCTCCCATCATGCTCATTTCAAATTCAGCCTGCATAGACAAAGCAAACTCCTTTCCCAGCATAATATTGGTAGATCCAAAAATAATATCATCCACATAAATTTGACAAAATAATAAATCTTTCTTAAATGTTTTACAGAAAAGAGTTGTGTCCATTTTGCCTCTGATAAAGTTCTTTTCCAGAAGAAAATTACTTAATCTTTCATACCAAGCTCTGGGAGCTTGTTTCAAACCATAAAGAGATTTTTTGAGTTTGAAAACATGATTTGGAAATTTATTACTTTCAAAACCAAGAGGTTGATGGACATAAACTTATTCTTCTATAATACCATTTAAGAAGGCACTCTTAACATCCATCTGATATAGAGTGATGTTATGTTGTGCAGCAAATGAAATAAGAAGGCGTATGTTGCACCCAAAATTTGACCAACTTTTCATTACCTAGATTATGTTTCATTTCATTCACATTAGCATTGTCATTTGCATTTCATTGACATGTGTGCAGGAGATCAAGAGGTATGAGTACCAATCAAGATCTACACAAGAGTTTGAAGCTAGCTAAGAAGGTTATTCAGGTGTTCAAGGGTTGATATCCTTGTCAGAGAAGTTAAAAGATCCTCAGAGAGAGTGGTTGAAACCAAGAATGTGTGCCTCCTAACTTGAGAGTTATGGGAGCTCCTCAGATGATTCTGAAGCCAGGAATGTAGACTTGAAGCCTTGAGAGAGCTTATGAGATGTCTTGAAAGCCATCATGAGGCCTAGACAGGTCATTGTGCAAGATTAAGAAGACTCAGCCATGAGTGGTGTAACTCGGGTTTGACTAGGTCAACCCTAAGTCAACTGAAGGTTTGGAGAGGGTTGAGACCTAATCCAAGAGCCATGTGATCATGGATTGAGGCATTGAGATGCTATAAGGGTGATTCCAAGGTCAACTCATCATGATTGAAGAGTTTGAGAAGTTTCAAGCTAGGGTTTCTAAGTGTAAAATCCCCTAGTTTGACCCCTATCTTCAAGGCAGTTTAGCTCAAGATGTGATTGTCATCTCATCTTACCCCCAATATGAATGTTGTAGAGCATGCTCTTAGCTTTAATCTGAGTGCTAGAAGTCCTTGATAGGATTTGTAGAACTCAAGTTATGACTTTGACAAGTTACAGGTCATCTGAGGTATGTAAATTTGGGGGCTTGAAAGTTACCCAACTTGCATCAAACTTTTTCCATAGAAGGATGATTCCTATGAACTCTTGCTCAACATGAATGTTGTTCCTTATTCTTTTAGATTTCTAGAGAGTACTAGAAGTCCTTGATAGGATTTGTAGAACTCAAGTTATAGCTTTGACAAGTCAAGGGCATTTTGGTCATTTGGAGATTACATGTCATTTCAACCATAAGGCCATAACACCTATTTCCAAGCTTCAAATGGAAAAATGTTCTACATCAAACTTGTTCAAAATGATGTTTTAAGGCTATTAAGGAGGTCATGAGATGTTGGAAGTGCTTGTAGCTCAAAGTTGCAAAAATGACCTAAAATAAGGGTATAAGTTAAATGAATCAAAGTTGGAAATTGATATTTTCAACCTACACATCCAAACCATGGCATGTAATATATCATTTTGACTCTAGAAAACATTTTAAGAACATTGGTTTAGCCACATTTTTGAGTGAGGTCTAATTTGTGGACTTGCTTTGAAAAGTGATTACTTACATCATAAGTAACATTTGCAAAACTCAAATTCAAGGCATGAGCAAGATCCCTTGCAAGCTAAACACTTTCAAAATGTCACTAGGGGAGAAATTGGAAGATAAAGGGATTGGTTTTGTAATACCCCAAATTTTGCCCTAAGATTTGTCGTCGCATTTCATTGCATTTAATCAATTACTAACAAATTTGTGTAGTCGTTTGACTTTTTGCAGGTAAATATCATATGGCATGCATTTTTTTTCTAAAAAGTAAAAATGGTACAATTGGCAAGAGGACATGTGTAAGGAGTTGTGAGTGTGAGAGGTTGAGAGTTTGAATCTCACCTTTGTCACTTTTTGTTTTTTATTATTTTTACTCTAAATTTTTCTATCTTTCATTAAAAAATAACAAAAATAGTTTTTTTATTATTATTTAATTATTATTTTCGTATTTTTAATTAAATCATTTTTTAAAATATTATTTTTTTCACCTTTTTCTAAATTATTCATAAAAATATCCAAAAAAATCATAAAATAAAAAATATTGGAAAAAATCTTGTTCTTTTTATAATATTTTTGATTTTAGGAATCAATAGGATTATTAGTTTTTATTTTAAGTTTATTTTAATTATTTTAAATTATTTAAATTATATTTTTTCTTAACTAATTATTTATTTTGGGCTTTAAAATGGGCTTTAGGGACATTATTGACAATTTGGTGTTAACCCTAATTTGTTCCCTATATATACATGTGTTGCTTTGTTGAAAAAGGTCAGAAGGTTTTTCTTCAGAAAAGAGGAGAGAGAAAGGGAGAAACAAAGGAGATCCCCAGAGAAGAAAGACGGTCGTTCCCACAACTCGTCAGAAGGATTGGAGCTCTCCAGTGTTCCCTTATTCAAACCTTTTTCACATTTACCGAAGCAAACCTCCGCTTCGTAGGTTAAATTACTAAACCTTTTGCCTTTTCATGTTTATGTGCATATTTTGCCATGTTAATGTGTTTAGGTCTGTTAAATTACTAAATCTTTTGCCTTTTCATGTTTATGTGCATATTTTGCCATGTTAATGTGTTTAGGTCCGTTAAATTACTAAACCTTTTGCTTTTTTATGTTTATGTGCATATTTTGCCATGTTAATCTCCATGTGTGTTTAGGTCCCTAGATTTTAATATCAAAACCTTTTTTTAAAAATCAAAACCCTTTTTTTATTTATTATTAAAACCTTTTTTAGTAAGACCTTTTTTAAAAACTGAAAAGCCTTTTCACAAAAAAAAAAAGCCTTTTCGCAAGGAACTTAAATATTAACTTAAATATTTTTTATTAAAAAATTAAAACCTCTTTTTTATAATTAAAATATTAAAAAATTAAAACCTTTTCGTAAGGAACTCCTGATATTTGATGTTTGTCGTGTCATTTTATGTACCCTTTTATTACTTTTCTTTCTTTTGGCATTTCATGTGCATGCTCGAGGTTGAGATGTGCTTGTGGTGGCCACAACCCCACACTATTTTCCTCCCTCACTTCATTCTAAGTGTCATTACATATTTTCATATTCTTCATGTTTTCAGAAATGTTTCTTTGTTTCCTTATACCCTCTGCCTTTATTACTTTTCTTATTTCTGTACCTTAATTATTCCTCCATATAATGATTTGTCATATTTTCACATTTTTTACAGTTTTATCCTTCCGAAGGATTAGGTCTAGCCTTTTGGCCGCCGAGTCAATAGCCTTACCCCTTTAATGGATCAAACCCTGTTTAGCCTAGGTGTCCCGCCGTGGGCAAAATTGCTTTTATCCTAGTGTTAGGCCAAAAGAGTCGCCGTACTCTGTTTTAAGGTTTTCCGCCGTGGAATCCCTAATTTACCCTATTTTAATTTTAATTAACATTTTTTATAACATAGAGATCGGAGTTTAAGACTCCATGTAAGCATGTCCTTAAGATGCGTTTATTCCCCTTGAGACCTTGACCACAATCAAGAAGTCTCTAACCTCCCTTTTGAGGGGAACTACAGTTACTCTGATTCCATTCCCGTAAGGATATGTAGGCACAAGATGCGATGTCTTGCCGAGTAAACTTAGAATTAACCCCTAGGTCTTTTTTAATTTTCAATCCTTTGTATATACCCTAAAGCAAAATAATTAATGAAATAAATAAAAAAAAATAAACAAAAGGTTCCCGTAGAGTACTACGGAAGTTTAGGGTGCTAATACCTTCCCTAATCTTAACCAACCCCCGAACCTTAGATCTCTCCCCTTTAGGTTTTTCCTTTCTTTAACCTTTCCTTCGGATAAATCAAAGACCGGTTGTAAATGAATTAAGATTCAAGTTAATCAATAGCTTGACATCCAAATTTCACCGCAACAGAAAATGGCGACTTCACTGGGGAGTCCTAACTATTGAGGGTTATCCCTATTGTGTTTGTTTTTCTTTATATATTTGTTTTATTATATATTTTGCTCACTTGTATGTATATATTGGGGTACCTTACTTGGAGTTACTGTGTTGTGAGATAAGTCCTACACCCGGACTTGAACGACCTTATGATAGGATGGCTGATATATTCGACGAGGCTTATAGGGAGTGAGTCCCGACTAAGCTAAATCGAGAATCACCGCTCAGTTGAGACACTTTCGGAAATGGTTCGGTTGATCGAGTGTAGTCGTGAAAACTTTTACCGTTATCGATTGGAGTCTGTGATACTGGGAACCGTAGTACCTTTACACCATCTTGACCTTATATAGGACGTAGTGCGGGAACTATGTGGGAGTAGTCCTACAATGGTTGCTACGCGATGCTACACTTAAAAGAGGTTCTCTTGAGAATATTATTGACCCTCGAGTCAGTCGGGAAGTCGATAATATCCGAAAGATGGACTGATGACTTTGGGCACTGATTTAGAACCCTTGTTCTGCAGGTACAATCAACCTATAGTACACACCACTTTGGGAAGGGTAGACCTTGACTCCATTCATTGTTCCTCTAACTTAGGACCTTTTGTTTGCTTATGTGTGTTTGTGCTTTGCATCCATAAAGCATCATATCATTTCTAGTTTCAAGGAATTCAGCAGTCCTTTGCAAATTCGAAAAGCCTTACATTTTAAAGTCTAAAATTTTTTCCAACTTTCTTAAAAAGCAATATTCGCAATCGACCGTTGAAATTCTTGAAACCATTGCATGGCATCAGCATCACATTTTTGCATTGCATTTGTTCCCCAGTTTCTCCTTCTTGGTCCTATCGTTTTCTAGTGTACCTTTGAGTCGTCAAGCTGATTCCTCGACACAGATATCAGACCAGAAACGGAACAGGAGTCACTTTGATCCTATTCTCATGACTTACACAGAGCTATATCCTGACTTAGTCCGGCAAGGACTGATTACTACAAAGGCTTTACCACCTCCTCTTAATCCTCCGGCTGGATTTAGGGCTGATCTCCATTGTGCTTCCCATGAGGGTGCCCTAGGCCATGACTTGGAGCATTGTTTTGCATTGAAGGCTAGAGTATGTGAATTGGTTAGAACTGGAATACTTGATTTTACAGACAGTCATCCGGATGTTCAGAAAAATCCCTTGCCAGTACATCAGAAATGAAGTTTTGTCACTAGGCCTTTTGTTTCTCGTTGTTTGCACTTTCCTTATTTTGTTTAAGTTGTTTGCTTTTAATTATGTTTGTACTTTCATTAATGAAATAAGCATTGCGACTTTTGATTCAATTCATTTCCGTCCATTTATTTGCATCTTTATGCTTTATTTTTCAAATGTTTACTTCTTGTCCAAAATTTTGATATGCTAAGATTGGAGAGAGGATGACGAAAATGTTATACCCATAACTGCTGTCAGTATGCTTTCAATTAAACCTTGTTGACGATGTAAGGCATTGTTTCAATTCCCAAACACTGGAGAAATAAGGAAGTTAATCCCTCGTCACCCCCTTCGGGCCTAGAAGTTGGAGTTTCTTTTGTTACAAAAAACCCACAATTTTTAACCTTGGGATGGGTAGTTCTCAGTTAACTTGGTTGTGTGTTCATACGATACACCTTTCATTAACAAATTTTCCTTCGCACACGTCAAACAAGTGTTGAAGATGTTTTCTAATAAAAAGGTCGATGATGGTTCACCGTAATCATTAAAATCAAACAGTCACTTTCCTTCACACAAAAAAATAATATAAAAAAATCAAAAGAAGCCCGCTAAGTCAAAACCTATGAAGGAGACTTCGGCAAAACTGGGGCATCCCGCTGACTGTAAACTCTAAAATAAACAGTTCAGGCAAAATTTAGGGATAATACGAAGAGATTTTTAAATCCTTATCTTGAAAATCCTCAATGTCAAAACAATCAAATGTTATAGGGGAGTAGTGGCTGCCTTTTCATAGGTCCCTTTGACTTCTGAGTCATCATTGCTACGATCAATGAAATCCCTAACTTATGGGAACCTGAATGCATAGTATGAGTTAACTGAGCATAGGACTGAAGATCATCACGTAGATTGGGTGGGTACAAATAAATTTTGAGCCTTTATCTTTTGTTTCATAAATCGTGAACCAGGCCACATTACAACCCTCAAAAGACCTAATTGAAGCAAGGTTATTTAGAAAGTATACTACAACAAGGTTGCGTAACCTGACTCCAAAAGATCCTTGCGAATCATTTATTTTGGCAATACACTTTTATTTTAAACTTTGAGTGTCTTGAACCGCCTTGTTCTGACTAACGACTCATGTATTTTCCATCTTTCAAAAATAATTTTTCAAAAATCGCATGAACTTTGCATTACCATGTTTGTATGAATATTTTTGTTTGCAAACTGGATTTCCTCCAAGGAATTTTCAAACAACGAGAAACTTGGTAAAGTGATCTTATCAGGGGCAAGTTCCTTTTACATCCTGTTAAAGAATCAGTTCAAGATTTGTTCAAGGCAATATCTTCTCAGATTTGGTTTATCCAGAGAATTGTTCAAGACTCAGACTGGGGCAAGCCCTCCGAGGATACAGCCAAACAGTCGATTCCACGAATCAGATAGCTGAAGCAATTATCAATTCATTTGACCTGGGGCAGTTTACTTGCATAATCCCCAAGCAGTTATTCATCATTCCTACAGTGACTATCAACTTGATACAGTTTAACAGAATGACAGTGATCTCCGTGTTGAGGAATCAGTCCTCCAGTTTTGTCATCTCACAGAAAGAGTCGAGTCTTGTCGTCGACGTATGCATTTGCATTTGATTATATGTCATAGCATAATTCATATACATGTGCACATCTTGGGTGCTTTACTCCCCATTTACATTTCTATCTTGGGTGCTTTATTCCCCATTTACATTTCTATCTTGGGTGCTTTACTCCCCATTTACATTTCTATCTTGGGTGCTTTACTCCCCATTTACATTTCTATCTTGGGTGCTTTATTCCCCATTTACCTCTCTATCTTGGGTGCTTTACTCCCCATTTACATTTTTATCTTGGGTGCTTTACTCCCCATTTACATTTCTATCCTGGGTGCTTTACTCCCCATTTACATGTCTATCTTGTGTGCTTTACTCCCCACTTACCTTCTATCCTTGGGTGTTTTATCCCCCATGTACCTTTATCCCGGGTGTTTTATTCCCCGTTTACGAGATATTCCTGGGTTTACCTAACATCATGGTGTTTTACCCCCATTTACTTTTTTTTCCCCTGAGGTCGTGTTTTACTCGTGTCTTACCTTGTGGGCAAAATTTATTTACTTGGCATCATGGGTGTTTTATCCCCATTTGCGTTTTTCTCTTGAGCTCGTGCTTTACCCGCGTCTTACCTTGCGGACAATTTCTAATTTACTTGGCACCTATCAACAATTCTGTGTCGTGTCTGCCCGACGTTCTTCCAGATATGACATGTCTTCTTCCCTAGTGCAATTCCTCGATGGGTCGTCCCCTGTGACGTTGTTTCGTCTGTATCCGTGCATTTGTCATTTTCATCATACGCATCATATCAGATTCATATCGTATTTAGCATTATAGTTCGTTTTGTTTTGTCCATATCATTGCATAGCACTGCGTCTAAAGGCAAAATTTTCGGTTATCTGTATTTAAATCCCTCCACCATGATTTCTCGAGTCTCCGTTGCTCAAATCACCCGGTGAAGTTATTTAAATAGGGGCAACTGTAATACCCCAAATTTTGCCCTAAGATTTGTCGTCACATTTCATTGCATTTTTATTGCATTTAATCAATTACAAACAAATTTGTGTAGTCGTTTGACTTTTTGCAGGTAAATATCATATGGCATGCATTTTTTTCTAAAAAGTAAAAATGGTACAATTGGCAAGAGGACATGTGTAAGGAGTTGTGAGTGTGAGAGGTTGAGAGTTCGAATCTCACCTTTGTCACTTTTTGTTTTTTATTATTTTTACTCTAAATTTTTCTATCTTTCATTAAAAAATAACAAAAATAGTTTTTTATTATTATTTAATTATTATTTTCGTATTTTAATTAAATCATTTTTTAAAATATTATTTTTTTCACCTTTTTCTAAATTATTCATAAAAATATCCAAAAAATCATAAAATAAAAAATATTGGAAAAAATCTTGTTCTTTTTATAATATTTTTGATTTTAGGAATCAATAGGATTATTAGTTTTTATTTTAAGTTTATTTTAATTATTTTAAATTATTTAAATTATATTTTTTCTTAACTAATTATTTAGTTTGGGCTTTAAAATGGGCTTTAGGGACATTATTGACAATTTGGTGTTAACCCTAATTTGTTCCCTATATATACATGTGTTGCTTTGTTGAAAAAGGTCAGAAGGTTTTTCTTCAGAAAAGAGGAGAGAGAGAAAGGGAGAAACAAAGGAGATCCCCAGAGAAGAAAGGCGGTCGTTCCCACAACTCGTCAGAAGGATTGGAGCTCTCCAGTGTTCCCTTATTCAAACCTTTTTCACATTTACCGAAGCAAACCTCCGCTTTGTAGGTTAAATTACTAAACCTTTTGCCTTTTCATGTTTATGTACATATTTTGCCATGTTAATGTGTTTAGGTCTGTTAAATTACTAAATCTTTTGCCTTTTCATGTTTATGTGCATATTTTGCCATGTTAATGTGTTTAGGTCCGTTAAATTACTAAACCTTTTGCTTTTTCATGTTTATGTGCATATTTTGCCATGTTAATCTCCATGTGTGTTTAGGTTCCTAAATTTTAATATCAAAACCTTTTTTTTTTAACAAAACCTTTTTTTAAAAATCAAAACCCTTTTTTTATTTATTATTAAAACCTTTTTTAGTAAGACCTTTTTTAAAAACTGAAAAGCCTTTTCCCAAAAAAAAAACTGAAAAGCCTTTTCCCAAAAAACTGAAAAGCCTTTTCCCAAAAAACTGAAAAGCCTTTTTTGTTCTAAAAAAAACTGAAAAGACTTTTCCCCTAAAAAACTTTTTTTTTTATAATTTAAACTTAATTTTTTTTTATAATTTTAACTTAAATATTTTTTATTAAAAAATTAAAACCTCTTTTTTATAATTAAAATATTAAAAAATTAAAACCTTTTCGTAAGGAACTCCTGATGTTGGATGTTTGTCGTGTCATTTTATGTACCCTTTTATTACTTTTCTTTCTTTTAGCATTTCATGTGCATGCTCGAGGTTGAGATGTACTTGTGGTGGCCACAGCCCCACACTATTTTCCTCCCTCACTTCATTCTAAGTGTCATTACATATTTTCATATTCTTCATGTTTTCAGAAATGTTTCTTTGTTTCCTTATACCCTCTGCCTTTATTACTTTTCTTATTTCTGTACCTTAATTATTCCTCCATATAATGATTTGTCATATTTTCACATTTTTTACAGTTTTATCCTTCCGAAGGATTAGGTCCAGCCTTTTGGCCGCCGAGTCAATAGCCTTACCCCTTTAATGGATCAAACCCTGTTTAGCCTAGGTGTCCCGCCGTTGGCAAAATTGCTTTTATCCTAGTGTTAGGCCAAAAGAGTCGCCGTACTCTGTTTTAAGGTTTTCCGCCGTGGAATCCCTAATTTACCCTATTTTAATTTTAATTAACATTTTTATAACATAGAGATCGGAGTTTAAGACTCCATGTAAGCATGTCCTTAAGATGCGTTTATTCCCCTTGAGACCTTGACCACAGTCAAGAAGTCTCTAACCTCCCTTTTGAGGGGAACTACAGTTACTCTGATTCCATTCCCGTAAGGATATGTAGGCACAAGATGCGATGTCTTGCCGAGTAAACTTAGAATTAACCCCTAGGTCTTTTTTAATTTTCAATCCTTTGTATATACCCTAAAGCAAAATAATTAATGAAATAAATAAAAAAAAATAAACAAAAGGTTCCCGTAGAGTACTACGGAAGTTTAGGGTGCTAATACCTTCCCTAATCTTAACCAACCCCCGAACCTTAGATCTCTCCCCTTTAGGTTTTTCCTTTCTTTAACCTTTCCTTCGGATAAATCAAAGACCGGTTGTAAATGAATTAAGATTCAAGTTAATCAATAGTTTGACATCCAAATTTTACCGCAACAGGTTTCAAGCTGCAAACAGAATTATGCATATCATGGCATATGGTTGAAAATCTCATGACATGAGAGATTGAAACTCTCATTAGAAGGATCTAGAGGGTTCTAGATCATCCACACATCATCTATATATTGAGTAGAGGTGATCCAATGAAAAGGTTGGTGATGATTGAAGGAGAGAGCATAGATTGAGATTGAGATTTCTTGGCTTGCAACTGAATTCGGTTTCACCAATTTCTTCACTTTCCATCCATTTTCTTGATTGCAACTTCTTCCATGGATGTTAGAGATTGAGTCCAGATCATAATCCAAGAGAATTCGTGGCTGATTGGTGTTCTTGAGCTCGAATTTCAGCACCTGCAACTCACCATCGGGTTTCAAGATTCAGGAGCTTTCAACCATTTCTATTGCATACAGAAGCAAGGAAAGGATCCATTGATCATGTTTGGAAGGTTGTAGAGCTTGATTTGAAGATTTAGTGCATTTGTTCATCCAAGATTTTCAGGTTAGTAACTTTCTTCCTCTAGCATGAATTAGGTTGAATCAAGATGAATTAGGGTGTTAGATGCATTATAGAACGGTGTAGGATTGATTTCAGACCATTAATTTGAGAATTAGTGACCAATCTAGGGTGTTACCATTTTCGGTTGAGATTTGGATATGGTGAATCTTGAGGTTTCAGAAAGAACTAAGGGCATGAATGAACTCATGAGGGAATTTGGGACATGTTTCATTAAGGGATCGTGGCCTATAGTGGACTCTAGGTTGAACTAGGGTTGTGGAATGGTGACCGGAGCACCACCGGTGGTGGCCGGAGATGCGCGCGAGTTTCAGAGGTTTGAATTGGAGAAGATGACTCTAGAGCCATCAGATCAAGGTTGGACTTTGACTGAAGACATGATCCAACGACCACGCGAGCTTCTCAATTTGTGAAGGGTCTGAACCTTGCAACGCTGCGTTTCATTTAATCAGTGGTTTTGGGCTTATGATTCAAATTGTTATCCCCACCCCCCTGATGGCCCAATTGTCATAGTGAACTGTGTTTTATTTCTATTTGCACCGCGCGTGTGTTTATTTTAATTGGATTTTAATTATTTTTTCATTTTGTTCATGTATCTTGGAAAAATCATATAAAATTGAAAATTAATTCAATTAATCCCATTCTTTTTGAATTATACTCATGATTGGGTCTAGTTTTTTTTAGATAAAAAATATTTTCATTTCATGCATTTTCTGATTTTATGGGAATTTTTATATTTTAATTGATATTAAAATGGTTATGTTTTATACCTAATTTCGTGGAATTTTGTGTGATCATGTGGTGATGACTTTGATCCTAATTTTTTGTGTGTGATTATTTTAGACATGTATGCTCCCATAGAATATTTCTCACATTTTTGTGATGAAAATAGGTATGCTTTCTAGATTGATATTTAGGTGCTTCCTTTTACGGTTTAGGTTTAGCACCTTATAGTGTAGAATTTATTTCTAGGTCTTATTTGATGATTTGATCTCTGGAATTAATGTGGTAGAGTCACGAATGACCTAAGTTCCCATAGTTATTTTTGTAGGATTTTACAATTGGTTTTAGTATTTTAGTTAGGAATAACTTTAGTACTAGGTTTTAGGTGATCCTAACTTACTAATTCAACTAGATTAACTGCTTTAGTTCCCCTAGATTAGGGTTTTGCTTTGTTTGCCTTTAGTTGAGATTGAAGACAAGTTGAAGACAAAGTGAGGATGCTTGAAGTTGCTTTGAAGTTGCTTGGAGCTAGGAGTTGTTTATGCCTGAAGGTGTCTGATGAAGATTTAGGAGGTAGGAGACATAGGGAGAGACTTAGAATTAGAATGATTTCTTTCACAAATAAGGAAAGCATCTTGTGCTTCCATTCTTCCCAATGACTAAAAATCCTTCTAAGATATTCACATCCCTCCTTTGGAGGGATGAATGGCTTTATCTGGGAAGTAGAACTTTGAGGGAACCAGTCTCTCATAATGATGAACCCTTACAGGCTTCCTTTGGTTGTCAATAAGCTGTTTATCATTTCCACTCTTTCTGTTAAATCAATTGTCTTCTGGTTTGGGTTTCTTGAAAGATGTTAGACTTGAGTTTGAAGATGAGGACTTCATTGAAGAGTATGGAAGAGGATGATTCCTTGAGCATTACCATTGCAGCTGAAGCTTGAAGAGCAAGAAGAACAAGTTGATACTTGAAGATCCAAAGGAGACTGAGTGAAGAGCTGAGGCTTGAAAAAAGAATTGAAGGATGGAGTTGACACTTCCATGTGATTGAAGACTACTCTGAGAAGCTGAAGCTTATAGGTGAAGAAGACCAAGTTGATATTGGTGAAGCAAAAAGAGCTGAAGCTTGAAGACTAGGTTGATACTTATGAAGAGGATTCAATTGAGATTAAGTATAGAGCTGAGGCTTGAGGAATAAAAGATAAGTTGACACTTACATTGATGGAGAGCCTGAAGGAATCAAGTTGATACTTGTAGTTAGAAGTGAAGCCTGAAGGTGGAATTGACTGAAGAGTTGTAGCTTGGAGAAGAGAGAATAAGTTGATACTTATGGATTAAAACCTTGGAGGAGCAAGTTGATGCATGTCATGAAAGGTGATAGCCTTGAAGGGTGATTGAAGTCTGGAGACTGGTTGGCTGTTAGAAGAGCTGAAGCTTGGAGTTGCAAGAGTGGTTGATCTGCTTTCTTTCTTGTCTGTTTTCTTTTCTGTGCTGATGTGCCTTGTTTGACTTGCTTGATGCATTAGAATAAGTCCATGATTAGACTGCCTTTAATCTAGGAGCATGATTGCACTAGAGGTTAAGTTGTTCCCTTTGCTTGTATTGTTACTGTATGGCTTTGCTTGCGGGTATTCGGTAAAGCCCAACTCCCTTGCCCATGTGGGTTGTGTTTGCTTGATAGCACTTTATTTGATTTCTTATGTATGATTGCAGTTATTCATATCTGGCTTGAGGTTGAGATGAGCTTGTGGAGGCTGATGCCCCACACACATTTCCTCCCTCACTTGCATTGCATGCATTTTACCGTCGTTTACTGTTTACTGTTTAAGCTGATGCTTTATCTGCTTCTGTATCATTGACATGATCCCTTAGGAATCTCACTTCCTTTGACGAGGAAGTGATGATAGAACTTTAGGTTGAAACCTATGCATGATAACTTCTAGGAGTTCCCTGTTTCAAACATCAACTATAGGATGAATCCTTGGCATGACAACAGTAGGACTTGATAGTCTCCCTTAGTTGAGCCCCCTCTCTTCTCATCTCAAAACAAATGAAAATACAGTAATAAAGGTTAACTGACGTCGTACGTTACGAGCCTTAAACCCTAAACCCTTTGGGTGACATGCGACACATTCACTCTCAGGTCATAGTCTCTTGTATGACCCTAGTTGCAAACAACCATAAGAAACAATTCTTCCGTAAAAGACAAAAAACAAACCCCAAACCTTTTTGCCCCGTGGGCCCATAATTCAAAGGAAAGCTTTTCTGAAGAAAATAGTGTCGTTAAACTTCAGCGCCACCGCAATCAGGCTTTGTCCCTAACTGCTGGAACTGCTGTTTAACCCTACTCGATAAAACAGATGAATTTGAATTCCTGTAATCCATATTATCCCGAACTACGTAAGCTCTGATCTCTCATACCTGTTGAGAGTACGTAGGCACAATACTGACGTATTGGCGAGCCACCTTCCCGTAACCCGTAGTAGGTCGAACTACGTTGACTCTGATTTCTCATTCTCTGATGAGAATACGTAGGCATAAAGTGCGACGCTTTGCCGAGTTATTTTCTTTTTTGTTTAAGCCAGCCTTGATAGGTAGATAGATAAACCAACTCATCCAGTAAACATAACAAGCGTGGATCCCGTCGAGTACGACGGACGTGAGGGGTGCTAATACCTTCCCCTTGTGTAACCGACTCCCGAACCCAGACAATGGTTGCGACGACCTTGTCTTATACCTTTTCGTCAGGTTTTTCCTATCGTTTCCTTTCCCGTTCCGAGGGATAAATAACGAAAGGTGGCGACTCTTCTGTTTTGTCGGCACCTTATTTTCGCGGAAGCGACGGCTGGCGACTCTGCTGGGGACTTGATAGTTTCCTGGGATCCAACGTCCCGTATGCGAGTCAGTTTGGGGATCCAAGGTCCCCTGCGAGAGTCAATCCTAGCGCTTGTATGATTACTTGTTGGGTTGTGATTATTTATCGCATCTTTATTTCCCGCACTTTATTTTCAGTATGATATGATTATCTGTGCTATTATGGGAGGGGAATTCTAATGAGTGAGAAGCCAGACCCAGGCTTGAGTGAACATAGCATTAGTTGTCGAAATTAGTGGGCGCGTGCTTGCTTGGCAGGCACTAGTGTCTCATGAAATCCACGCTCAGACGAGGTTCTCCCGGTTGACTTCTTTTTCAACCCTTTGGGTTGAGGGGGTTGTTGGTTTGGAGGATTGTCGACTCTGGGGACCGATCATTTGGGATTCAGCCGAGTGAGGCCGCTTCATGAGCTGGTGATGCCACACCTTCTGGGTATCGTATCACCCCTCTTGAATGTCTGTGACGCTGATGACCGCATAGGATGCCGAACTTGTGTCAGTTTAGGTCCATACCTGTGAGCAGGGTTGGGTTTGTTGCAAGAAACTTTAACCTTTAGACTACGTGGTTTTCTTGATAGTGAATCAGTTTTGTTGGTACCGGAGGTTCGCATCAGCAGATGCGTATTTGTTCTTGACATAGCAGGTTTATGATTGGGATCTGAGGATCTCATCTGCAGATGTATGTGTGTTCTTGAAAGAGCAGAGTTTTGGTCCTGTACCAGAGGTCCTTTATCAGATGTTTGTTCTTGATAGAGCAGAGTTATGGTCCTGTATCAGAGGACCTTATCTTCAGAGATGTATTTTGTTCTTGACAGAGCAGGTTTTTGTTGGGATCTGAGGATCTCATATGCAGATATATGTTTGTTCTTGACAGAGCAAAGTTTTGGTCCTGTATTAGAGGTCCTTATTATCAGATGGTTGTTCTTGACAGAGCAGATTTATGGCCCTATGTGTGTGTGTTCTTGACAAAGCAGATTTGTGGCCCGATACCGAGGTTTTCTTCTTATCAGAGATAGTGGTTGTTCTTGATAGAGCAGGATTATAGTTTTGTTGATACAGAATTTCCACAACACAGTTGCCTTGATCTCCTGCTGCACGATTGCATTTTACATTGCTTTGCATACTCATTTGCATTTCATTAACGTGTGTCTGTGTTGCAGGTACCGTTTCCCCCCAATTCAGGATTTCTTGCCTCCTATTGTATTGTTATGGGTTCTCTGAGGAAGACTGTGGCTTACAAGCTCCCTGCCCCTGATGTGGTTCAGCTGACTGGTTTGATTGCTTTAGCAGATGATTCTGTGAGAGATGAGTTCAGAAAGTCTTACGGAAAATTGCTCAGTTTGGTTCGTAAACCCTCTGCATTTGAGTTGAATGGGTTGCACGCTCTGCTGCAGTTCTACGATCCTCCGTTGAGATGCTTCACTGTCCAGGATTTTGTTCTCGCACCCACACTAGAGGAATACGCTGATTTGTTAGGTGTGCCTATCAAGAGGAAGATGCCTTTTATTCATATGGATGCTGAGCCTAATCTGGCTGGTCTAGCTCCGTCACTTCATCTGGATGCCTCCGAGTTGGTATTGTCTAGTTGGAACAAGGTTCCCGGTTTCTCCTTGCAGTTCTTAGTGGGAAAGGCTCAGCAGTACGCCCAAGACGGATGTTGGGTTGTGTTCAACGCCATTCTCGCCCTATGCATATATGGCATTATTCTGTTCCCCCATATGCCTGACTTTGTAGACTTCGACGCCTTTCGCATCTTTGCTTCAGGGAATCCAGTCCCTACCTTGATAGGAGACGTCTACCATTCCGTCCACTACAAAAACGAGAACAGAAGGGGCAAGAATGTCTCGTGCTGTGTGCCACAGCTGAGTGGTCCGAGCGTTTGATGAGTCTCTCAGCGGAGAATATTGACTGGTTTGACAGAGATAGGTTGGGTACCGAGATCATCTTCAGCTGCAGCGGGTTTCCGAACGTGCCTTTGATAGGCAGGAAGGGTTGCATAAACTATAACCCGTCTTTGCTGGTCCGACAGTTTGCCTACGCTTTGAGAGCTCCGCCGAAGGATGAAGAGGTGCGGGAATCTCTGTACCTCACTAGTCTTCTAGAGGGTGATATGTTATATAAGCTTCAGCGCACTTGGAATGGTATCAGTAAGAGGGGAAAACCATTGCTGGGGAAAAGTAATAGTCAGGCCTACACTCCGTACGTGTCATCGATCAGAGCCAGAGCAGATGCTATAGGGATGTCGTTTCCTCCTGCCAAGCCAGAAAGCCCTCCAGTGATTGAAGAGCCTACCACCATGCCCATTCAGCAGCATAATCAGGTGTTAGCTGAGCGAGATGAATTGAAGAGGGCAAATGAAGAATTGGAGAAAGAATTGGTTCAACTCAGGAGCGAGAGAAACGAAGCTGTTCATTCCTTCAAGAGGCAAACCGAGCTGGTGAACCAGCTGGGGACAGATTTGACTAAGCAGATAGCTGAGCGTGAGCGCATGGGTCAAGACTTCAAAGCTGTCAATGATGTATTGGCCATGAAGAAGCAGCACTTGGACGAAGCGTATCGGAGGATATCCAAGTTCCACCAGCACTGGAAGGCCTCCCTAGCCACCAGGAAGGAGCGGGAGGATAAGCTGATGCAACAGATCTCCAAGCTGAAAGCCCAGGTGAAGGCTAATGAGAAGAGGTTTGATGAAGAAACCGCTCGCAGATATGCTGCCGAAGGCCAGCTCAACAGAGCTCTTGCTAACCTGAAGGAGTGCAAACTGATGTTTGAATCCAAGAAGCGGAAGCTAGAAGATTTTTTCGGCGAAGGAGCATGGGAAGATTCGGTCGAAGGTCTTCAGTACACCATTGTGCAGAGAGAGTTACTCGTCGAAGGGTTACTCACTCGGCCTGATCATCCAGAAACGAAGGGGTTGTTAGAAGAGTTTCGCGCCTATGGTCGTGCTTGACTATTTGTATTCCTTTTGTTTTGATCATTATTGTACGCTGACCATCACCAGGCTTGTTGGTCGAGGTCATGCTATCGATTCAGCTTGTACTCGGTGATGTTGTGTACTGCCTTGATGGGCTTTCTTTATATATATATGAGATGTTATTTCCATGACTGGACTCGGACTTCTTATTATCAGCACCGGCACTCAGGCACTAGGATCGGGGGAAATCTCCCTAACACACAGACACACGTTTTCATTTGCATGAAGCATTTGCATAACGAGCACTTTGTCGTTTTTCCTAACCCTTTTGTGTTTTCAGGTTGTTTCAGGTTGTTCCAGGATTGATCAGGGACCTCTCCACCGCTATCCGACCAGAGCAAATCAAACCAGAATCATGGAGCAAGTGCAAACTGATGTTCAAGAACTCCGCAAAAGAATGGATCGCTTCATGGAGCTCATGCAAGCGGTCGCCAATGGCCTGGATCAGCTCAGAACCTTGGTTCAGCCTCTGATTTCAAGGGTCGATAGCAATGGCGTACTCCATAGTGGGATCGTGCCTACCCCTCCACCAGTTGAAACTCCTCAGGATGGTGTCCCCGTGACCGGGGGGAATGGCAGTGCCAACGACAATGTGATGGCTAACATGGGACTCAATGGTAATACGACGGGCGTCGGTAATGGGAGTCTTGAAGCTAATGTCAATGTTGGGCTGGGCAACGGCAATGCAGGTGTTGGGAATCTGTTCGGGCCTCAGCCGTGGTTGGAAGACCGTCAAGACGATGTGTTCTCTCAGAAAGGTGCTGAAGGGGAACTGACTGCTGAAGCACAGCTTAGGTTCAAGGCCCTCGAGGATAAGATGAGAAATATCGAGAACCAGAACACCCTGGGCGTTGATATGTCCAAATTGGGACTGATTGCTGATTTCAAGGTGCCTCCCAAGTTCAAGGTACCTGACTTTGAAAATTACAAGGGCACCACTTGCCCTCGCGTCCACCTGAGATCATATTATAGAAAAATGTCCGCTCATTCTGAGGACGAGAAGTTTCTGATGCACTTCTTTCAAGACAGTCTGTCCGGACCCTCCCTCGAATGGTACATGAGTCTGGAACCTACCAGTGTGCGCACGTGGAAGGACCTTGCTGAAGCATTCGTGCACCACTACCAATATAACAGTGACTTGGCCCCGAACCGAGTCCAACTGCAGAATCTGTCGCAAAGGAACAACGAAGGGTTCAAGGAATACGCCCAGCGGTGGCGAGAATTGGCAGCCAGGGTTCAGCCGCCGATGGTTGAACGTGAGCTTGTGCAGATGTTCGTGGCCACCCTCCCAGGGGTTTACTATGAGAAATTGGTTAGCGGTATGTCCGAAACCTTCTCAGATCTCATTATCACAGATGAGCACATTGAAAATCGGATCAAACTGGGGAAAATTCAAGGTGATTCATCCTCAGCTGGAGGAGGCGGAAAGAAACATTATGGTGGCAAAAGACGGGAAGGAGAGACGAACTCCGTGTCTAACGCTCGAAGGAAGGGTAAAGGCCCTCACCAACAGGTGGCCAGCATAACTATCCCGGTTGTTCAACAGCTACAGCAGCAGCAGCAACCGAATCAAAAAGGGTACAGAAAGTATCAAAATCGGGCACCTTTGTCGAGTCGTCACATCGAGACACCGCCCATGTCGTACGTGCAACTATTGCAGACTTTGCTTCAGCTATAGTTGATCCAGAAGAGAACCTTGGCTCCCTTGACAGGGGCACCTCCGCCAGGTTATGACGCGAATGCGACTTGCGAGTTTCACTCAAGGGCACCAGGCCACACCATAGAGAATTGCAAAGCCTTCAAGCACAAGGTACAGGACATGGTGGACGCTAAGATCATCAATTTCTCAGATAATGTGTCAAACGTCACGAAGAACCCTATGCCGAATCATAGGGGAGGTGCAGTAAATGCCATTATTGAAAACGAGAGCTTGGATTTGTTAACTGACGTCAGAGATCTGAAGACACCGCTTAGCTTCGTTAAAGCTAAGTTGATGAAAAGAGGTTTCTTTCCAGGTTGCGGAGAGCTGTGTATGGGCTGTGCGACAAGTCCTGATGGATGTGAACAATTGATACAGGGAATTCAAAGTCTGATGACTGAAGGGATCTTACAGTTTAGCCGGAGGGCCGAAAGTGGATCGGGAGAGGTAATGCTGAAGCAAGATGATGAGGTCGCCACCATCACCATCCCTCGCCAGACGATAACTATTTCTGCACCCAGGCCGCCCATGATTACTATCACCAAAGCTGGGCCAATAACGTTCGAAAGCACTAACGCTGTCCCATGGCATTATGGGGCAGAGGTCTACTGCAACAGACAGAAGTTGGAACTAGAACCGTTTGGGTCGTCTATGGAGAACCTTGCGGGCGTTAGCGGAATTACTCGCAGCGGGAGAGTGTTTGCACCACCTGAGGTCGTGGCGAACAAAGCGGACAGAGATGATGCAACTGATAAAGGGAAGAGTAAAGTCGTTGAAGAGACCCCTCGGGGGGTAGAAAAAGACTTACTTGTTAAAGACGCCGAGGAATTTATGAGGTTGATTAAAAAGAGTGACTACAAGATTGTGGATCATCTCCATCAGACACCCTCGAAAATTTCCATCCTGAACCTGTTGCTGTGTTCTGAGGCACACCGCAACGCACTGCTGAAGGTGTTGAACGCCACATATGTATCGCAGGAAATATCGGTAAACCAGCTGGAATAGGTCGTAGCCCACGTGAATGCTGGAAATGGGTTAGGGTTCACTTACCTAGAGCTGACGCCGAAGGGGAGGAACCACAATAGCGCCCTGCACATCTCGATAGAGTGTAGGGGAACGATTATGTCTCACGTGTTGGTAGACACCGGGTCATCACTCAATGTTCTTCCGAAGAAGGCATTGATGAAGTTGGATACTCGTGGAGTGATTTGCACACCCAGTGATCTGGTTGTGAAAACGTTCGATGGAACCAAACACCATGTTTTCGGGGAGGTGACCCTACCAATCCAAGTTGGGCCAGAAACATTTGATGCAGTTTTCTACATTATGGACATCATGCCCGCCTACAGCTGTCTCTTGGGCCGGCCATGGATCCATTCGGCAGGTGCCGTGACCTCCACGTTGCACCAGAAGCTCAAGTACGCTGTCGGAGGTAGCATCGTGACTGTATGTGGCGAGGAAGATATAATGGTGAGCCATTTGTCGTCCTTTAAGCACGTCGAGATGGATGGGGAAATCCACGAAACCCTATGCCAAGCGTTCGAAGCTATTAAAGTCAAGGACGTAGCTCCTGCAATCACTGAAAAGCCAGAGATGACTCTCTCCTCCTTCAAGGAAGCCTGGGCTGTTGTCCAAGCCGGATCTACCCCAGGCTGGGGGCGAATTTTGAAGATACCTAACAAGCAAGACAAGTTTGGGCTGGGATACTCTCCTAGAGCTGAAGCCTCCTCTTCTAGCAGTGCGTCGCGCGGTAAAGGGCCGATCCAGTTTACCAGTGGCGGGGTGATATTTGAAAGCGTCAATGCAGTGTTTGAAGACAGCGGAGATAGCGACTGTGACCTAGACTCTTGGATCCAGCCAAGCAAGCCAGGCGAGAGCCTTACCAACTGGTCCGTCAAGGATATCATCCAGATGACAAGCGAAGAGTAATGATTTACTTTTTCCAATCATTGTACAACCCTATGTCCTACCCGGGGCATAGTGGTTTTATTGTCAGGGCCTCGTTTGATTATGTACATGCATTTTATCAATAAATCAAAAGGCGTTTTTCTTCGTATTCAAATATTGTGATCTCTGTTATTCCTGTTTTATATTTGTTTTGAAAAACAATAAAATGGCAATGGGGTTTGTGCGAACCTGCATATCCTCGTTTTAAGCTTAACCCTTGTTATTGCAGGATCCACATAGCAGATGACATCGACTCTGAACCTTCTACGACTCACTTCAACTTTGATTGCCCGGTCTATCAAGCCGAAGAAGAGATTGATGAAGACAAAGACCTTCCTTAAGAGTTGGCCCGCTTGTTGAAACAAGAAGAGAAAGTTATCCTGCCTCATGAAGAGGAGATCGAGATTGTGAATCTGGGTTCTGAAGAACTTGTCAGGAACGTCAGGATAGGGGCTGCATTGCAGAGTGATGTCAAGCGAAGACTGGTCGAGATGCTAAGAGAGTATAGTGACGTCTTTGCTTGGTCATACGAAGATATGCCCGGACTTGACACTGACATCGTGGTCCACCACTTGCCGCTGCGAGAAGATTGTCCTCCCGTTAAGCAGAAGCTTAGGAGGACGCGACCAGATATGGCCGTTAAGATCAAAGAAGAAGTGCAAAAGCAGCTTGATGCTGGCTTCTTAGCGGTCACTACTTACCCTCCGTGGGTCGTCAACATAGTGCCTGTACCGAAGAAGGACGGTAAGGTACGAATGTGCGTCGATTATCGGATTTGAATAGGGCGAGCCCTAAAGATGATTTCCCGCTGCCTCATATTGATGTGTTGGTCGACAATACAGCTTAGTTCTCCGTGTTTTCGTTCATGGATGGCTTCTCCGGTTACAATCAGATCAAGATGGCGCCGGAGGACATGGAGAAAACTACGTTTATCACGCCTTGGGGAATGTTTTGCTACAAGGTAATGCCTTTCGGTCTGAAGAACGCAGGGGCCACTTACCAAAGAGCAATGGTTACTTTGTTTCATCACATGATTCATCATGAGATTGAAGTCTATGTTGATGACATGATTGCGAAGTCCCAAACGGAGGAAGGACATCTGGTCAATTTGCTGAAGCTTTTTGAGAGGCTTAGGAAGTTCAGGTTGAGGCTGAATCCTAACAAGTGTACTTTCGGAGTACGGTCCGAAAAACTACTGGGGTTTATTGTGAGTGAAAGAGGCATCGAGGTTGATCCTGCGAAGATTAAAGCGATACAAGAAATGCCAGCGCCAAGAACAGAAAAAGAAGTTCGTGGTTTCCTGGGCAGAATAAACTATATTGCAAGGTTTATCTCTCAGCTCACGGCCACGTGTGAACCGATGTTCAAGCTGCTAAAGAAAGATCAGGCGATTATCTGGAACGAAGATTTCCAAAAGGCATTTGATAAGATAAAATAGTATCTATAGGAACCTCCAATCTTGATACCCCCAGTGGCCGGACGACCCTTAATCATGTACTTGACAGTTCTTGAGAATAGTATGGGGTGTGTTCTCGGTCAGCACGACGAGACGGGCAGAAAGGAGCATGCCATTTACTACTTGAGTAAAAAGTTCACAGGCTATGAATCTCGTTACTCGATGCTGGAGAAAACGTGTTGTGCACTAGCCTGGGCTGCCAAACGTTTACGACAGTACATGCTCAATCACACCACCATGCTGATTTCGAAGATGGATCCGATCAAGTACGTCTTCGAGAAGCAAGCACTTTCGGGCAGGATTGCCAGATGGCAAATGGTGTTGACGGAATATGACATTCAGTACGTTTCCTAGAAGGCCATCAAGGGGAGCGTATTGTCTGAGTACCTTGCCGAACAGCCGATCAAAGATTACCAGCCGATGAAATTTGAATTCCCTGATGAGGATATCATGTTTCTCAAAGCAAAAGATTGCGATGAGTCATTGCACGACGAGGGGCCAGATAGGAAATCCCATTGGAAATTGATATTTGACGGGGCGGTTAATTCTTATGGAAGTGGTATTGGGGCGATCATCACGACTCCCCATGGATCCCATATCCCGTTCACTGCGAGACTGACGTTTCCAGTCGCCAATAATGAAGCGGAGTATGGAGCATGCATCATGGGTCTAGAAGAAGCAATTGATTTGAGAATCAAGAACCTAGACGTATATGGTGACTCGGCGCTTGTGATTAACCAGATTAAAGGGGAGTGGGAGACCCGTCAATCGAATTTGGTGCCGTACATGAACTATGCCAGAAGGCTGCTTCCGTTCTTTGATCGAGTGGAACTCCATCATGTGCCCAGAGCAGAGAACCAGATGGCTGATGCCCTAGCCACGTTGGCTTCAATGTATAAAGTCAATTTTTGGAATGAAGCTCCAAGAATTGTCCTTTCCCGTCTTGATAGACCTGCATTCGTCTTTGCGATCGAGGAAGCCTCCGACGGCAAGCCGTGGTTCTATGATATCCAGACCTTCCTTATAACTAAGGAATACCCTGCGGGAGCGTCAACCCAGGATAAGAAGACTCTGAGGAGGCTGTCTGGAAATTTTTACTCAATCCTGATGGAGTTTTGTATAAAAGAAACCACGATCTCGTGCTACTCAGATGTGTAGATGAGAAAGAGGCGAGTATGCTCATGGAGGAAGTCCATGAAGGCACATTTGGTACGCACGCCGGCGGGCATGCTATGACAAGAAAGATCCTGAGAGCAGGATACTACTGGCTGACGATGGAATCGGATTGCTTTAAATTCGCGAAGAGATGTCATAAATTCCAGATTTATGCTGATAAGGTTCATGTACCGCCGTGCTCGTTGAATGTCATGTCCTCCCCGTGGCCGTTCTCCATTTGCGGCATCGACATGATAGGCAAGATCGAGCCCACTGCGTCTAACGGTCATCGCTTCATTCTAGTAGCTATCGACTACTTCACCAAGTGGGTGGAGGCAGCCTCATATGCTAATGTGACCAAACAGGTGGTGGCTAAATTCATAAAGAGGGACATCATCTGTCGTTACGGAATTCCCGAGCGAATCATTACTGGTAATGGTTCGAATTTGAATAACAAGATGATGAAAGAGTTGTGCCAGAGTTTCAAGATTGAACACCACAACTCATCTCCTTACCGGCCGAAGATGAATGGCGCCGTTGAAGCGGCCAATAAGAACATAAAGAAGATTGTTCAGAAGATGGTTGTGACCTACAAAGATTGGCACGAGATGTTGCCATTTGCACTGCACGGTTATCGAACGAAGGTACGTACGTCAACCGGGGAAACTCCTTTCTCCTTGGTGTACGGTATGGAAGTTGTCCTACCGTTAGAAGTGGAGATCCCTTCTTTGTGAGTTTTGGTTGAAGTGAAACTCGACGAGGCAGAATGGATTCAGAACCGACTAAACCAACTCATCCTGATGGACGAGAAGAAATTAGCATCGATTGCGTATGGTCGTCTGTACCAGAGCCGAATGAAGAAAGCTTATGATAAGAAGGTGCTTCCTAGAAGCTTTCAGACGGGTGATCTCGTCCTGAAGAAGATTCTTCCTCCACACTCCGATCACCAGGGCAAGTGGACTCCCAATTACGAAGGTCCGTACATCGTCAGCAAGGTCTTCTCGGGAGGAGCTTTGTTGTTATCCACGATGGATGGTGAAGATTTTGCATCCTCGGTGAACGTGGACGCAGTTAAAAAATACTTTGCTTAAAAATGACCCGCTGGAAAGAAAAAGAGTATCCAGGCAAAAATGGGGCATCCCGGCGAACCATAAAAAAGGAAAAAAGGTTCGGGCAAAAATTAGGGATATAAATTGAAAAAATGTACACCCGCAAAGTCGAGAACCCGGATGGGCGACTTTGGCAAAAAAGGGTATCCCGGTGAATCGAAAACCCGAAAGGGCGATTCAGGCAAAAGTTAGGGATTTGAAAAAGCAAATGACTGCGTTCCGCGTGTGGACTTTCATTGTTTAGGGGTTTGGAAGACCTGAGGGCCGTTTATCCGAATCAATCTCTTCTGAAGCCAAAGCGTCGGAGAAGTATCGAAGTCGAGTGGGTCATAGAAGGATCAACTCATGGTGTTCATCTACGCCTCGTTGCCGACATGTGTATATACTGATGTATATTTATGTTTTATTTTTGCGCGGCTTCCTCATTCCAGGAGCTTGCATCTGTTGTAAAACATTTTTACCCATTCAGGGGTTCGTTATCAATAAAATGTATACTATTCAGCAATTCAGTTTGTTTGTTTAGCATTTACCCGTTTTGTTTGCGAAAAAAGAACGCCGATGTTTTTGACAAAATGCGCATACATAAACTTACTGGCCTAGGCCACTGATTGTTGAAACAATGAATTACTTGAACATTGTCACAAGATGATAACCTTGATAGGTCCCTTTTGAGAAGGGTATCTTGTCCATTTGTTTGTGTTGTTGCAGGTATGGCATATACCAGACAGTGCGCCGTGCGCATCCCCAAGCAGGATGATTCCTTCTTCTCCAGCAAAGTTCGGAAGCCTCTCCCCACAGAGTCTGAACGTGAGATCGTAAGCATTGATATGTCTCCCCAAGCAGAGAAGATTCTCTCCCCCAATCAGATGCATCCCGAAGGAATGTCAATCTCCCCAGCCGAGTCGTATACTGAAGTGTGCAGCAAGTGGAAGTTCACGACCGAAGTCTCCGGCAGAATTTAAATTCCCCACAGAGGCGTACTCCCCCCAGCAAGCAGGGTGATTCCTTCTTCCTCGGCCGAGTTTGCAAACCCCCAAGAGAGTCGAGTCCTTGGAAGCAGTTAGGACCATGATTGGTTTTCCCCAGTAGAGTGTTGAATAGCTGATGCCGTATTTCCCCACCGGAGTCGTTATCTCCAGGAAGGTTAGCCGTGAAGGCCGTGCAGTTTATTTCCGCGATTGACATCGCTTTCCTTAGCAGGTCTGGGTTCTCGTAGAGCTTCGTTCCCCGGCAGCAGTCAACTGAAGTTTGCTTCCCCATGCGGAATCCGATTGAGATTGGTGTGACCTTTTCTCCGTGGCAGGATAATTCCTTCCCCCCACCAGAGTGGTCCTTTCTCCTTGACAGGAAGATTCTCCCTTCAGCATTTATTTTGCTGATGGGGTCGCAGCATTTTGCATGATTGCATAGCATTTATCATAAACACGTAGCATTTCCAGCGTGTGGAGCATTGCGCCGTTGTCAAAGCATATGCATACGAAGCATGAGCTAGGTCGTTACCGTTCTTGTTTTGCAGGTGTTCCTCCACAGAGCCACTTGCTCAAGATGATTCTTGAATTCCGCAAAGTCGTTTTCCCAAGATAATTCTTGAATTCTCCAGCGAAGGCGTTCGTTTAAGATGATTCTTAAAATCCCCAGTGAAGTCGCCAGAGAGGGCCGCTCAAGTTAATGCTTAGAGTCCCCGACAGAGTGTTTGCTCAGGATGATTCCCGAAATTTCCAGCAGAATTATTGGTTCAAGATGATTCTTGAAGTCCCCACGGAGTTATTTGTCCAAGATGATTCTTAATGTCCTCAGCAGAGATGATTCACCCAGAATGATTTCTGGATCCCCGAAGCAGAGTTACTGGATAGTTCTCCAGAATCCCCAGCGGAGATGCGTCATCCCCAGCAAGTTTCTGAACAGCAAAGCTGAAACTTCCCTTGAAGACTTGATGATTGAAGTCCAACCGTATTGACGAAGCAGTTCTCTCAGCTGATGCGGAGTGCCTGACGGCAGAAGTTTGGATATCCCCCAATTGGTTCATGATTGACCGAGAATTCTATTCCCGACTTACTGACGAAGGCCGACTAACGATCGAAAATTTCTTCGAATGCCCGACGACATGATTAACTTGATTGTTGACCTGATGAGTCCCGAGGAATCTTGATGCCTGACAGCATGATCGACCATGTATCGCCGGTTACCGTGTGACCAATTCCCCAGGTAGTTGCCATGCAACTAATATCTCAGTTTTCGAAGATTTGTTCCCATCAGATTTGTGGCCCGATACCGAGGTTTTCTTCTTATCAGAGATAGTGGTTGTTCTTGATAGAGCAGGATTATAGTTTTGTTGATACAGAATTTCCACAACACAGTTGCCTTGATCTCCTGCTGCACGATTGCATTTTACATTGCTTTGCATACTCATTTGCATTTCATTAACGTGTGTCTGTGTTGCAGGTACCGTTTCCCCCCAATTCAGGATTTCTTGCCTCCTATTGTATTGTTATGGGTTCTCTGAGGAAGACTGTGGCTTACAAGCTCCCTGCCCCTGATGTGGTTCAGCTGACTGGTTTGATTGCTTTAGCAGATGATTCTGTGAGAGATGAGTTCAGAAAGTCTTACGGAAAATTGCTCAGTTTGGTTCGTAAACCCTCTGCATTTGAGTTGAATGGGTTGCACGCTCTGCTGCAGTTCTACGATCCTCCGTTGAGATGCTTCACTGTCCAGGATTTTGTTCTCGCACCCACACTAGAGGAATACGCTGATTTGTTAGGTGTGCCTATCAAGAGGAAGATGCCTTTTATTCATATGGATGCTGAGCCTAATCTGGCTGGTCTAGCTCCGTCACTTCATCTGGATGCCTCCGAGTTGGTATTGTCTAGTTGGAACAAGGTTCCCGGTTTCTCCTTGCAGTTCTTAGTGGGAAAGGCTCAGCAGTACGCCCAAGACGGATGTTGGGTTGTGTTCAACGCCATTCTCGCCCTATGCATATATGGCATCATTCTGTTCCCCCATATGCCTGACTTTGTAGACTTCGACGCCTTTCGCATCTTTGCTTCAGGGAATCCAGTCCCTACCTTGATAGGAGACGTCTACCATTCCGTCCACTACAAAAACGAGAACAGAAGGGGCAAGAATGTCTCGTGCTGTGTGCCACAGCTGAGTGGTCCGAGCGTTTGATGAGTCTCTCAGCGGAGAATATTGACTGGTTTGACAGAGATAGGTTGGGTACCGAGATCATCTTCAGCTGCAGCGGGTTTCCGAACGTGCCTTTGATAGGCAGGAAGGGTTGCATAAACTATAACCCGTCTTTGCTGGTCCGACAGTTTGCCTACGCTTTGAGAGCTCCGCCGAAGGATGAAGAGGTGCGGGAATCTCTGTACCTCACTAGTCTTCTAGAGGGGGATATGTTATATAAGCTTCAGCGCACTTGGAATGGTATCAGTAAGAGGGGAAAACCATTGCTGGGGAAAAGTAATAGTCAGGCCTACACTCCGTACGTGTCATCGATCAGAGCCAGAGCAGATGCTATAGGGATGTCGTTTCCTCCTGCCAAGCCAGAAAGCCCTCTAGTGATTGAAGAGCCTACCACCATGCCCATTCAGCAGCATAATCAGGTGTTAGCTGAGCGAGATGAATTGAAGAGGGCAAATGAAGAATTGGAGAAAGAATTGGTTCAACTCAGGAGCGAGAGAAACGAAGCTGTTCATTCCTTCAAGAGGCAAACAGAGCTGGTGAACCAGCTGGGGACAGATTTGACTAAGCAGATAGCTGAGCGTGAGCGCATGGGTCAAGACTTCAAAGCTGTCAATGATGTATTGGCCATGAAGAAGCAGCACTTGGACGAAGCGTATCGGAGGATATCCAAGTTCAACCAGCACTGGAAGGCCTCCCTAGCCACCAGGAAGGAGCGGGAGGATAAGCTGATGCAACAGATCTCCAAGCTGAAAGCCCAGGTGAAGGCTAATGAGAAGAGGTTTGATGAAGAAACCGCTCGCAGATATGCTGCCGAAGGCCAGCTCAACAGAGCTCTTGCTAACCTGAAGGAGTGCAAACTGATGTTTGAATCCAAGAAGCGGAAGCTAGAAGATTTTTTCGGCGAAGGAGCATGGGAAGATTCGGTCGAAGGTCTTCAGTACACCATTGTGCAGAGAGAGTTACTCGTCGAAGGGTTACTCACTCGGCCTGATCATCCAGAAACGAAGGGGTTGTTAGAAGAGTTTCGCGCCTATGGTCGTGCTTGACTATTTGTATTCCTTTTGTTTTGATCATTATTGTACGCTGACCATCACCAGGCTTGTTGGTCGAGGTCATGCTATCGATTCAGCTTGTACTCGGTGATGTTGTGTACTGCCTTGATGGGCTTTCTTTATATATATATGAGATGTTATTTCCATGACTGGACTCGGACTTCTTATTATCAGCACCGGCACTCAGGCACTAGGATCGGGGGAAATCTCCCTAACACACAGACACACGTTTTCATTTGCATGAAGCATTTGCATAACGAGCACTTTGTCGTTTTTCCTAACCCTTTTGTGTTTTCAGGTTTTTTCAGGTTGTTCCAGGATTGATCAGGGACCTCTCCACCGCTATCCGACCAGAGCAAATCAAACCAGAATCATGGAGCAAGTGCAAACTGATGTTCAAGAACTCCGCAAAAGAATGGATCGCTTCATGGAGCTCATGCAAGCGGTCGCCAATGGCCTGGATCAGCTCAGAACCTTGGTTCAGCCTCTGATTTCAAGGGTCGATAGCAATGGCGTACTCCATAGTGGGATCGTGCCTACCCCTACACCAGTTGAAACTCCTCAGGATGGTGTCCCCGTGACCGGGGGGAATGGCAGTGCCAACGACAATGTGATGGCTAACATGGGACTCAATGGTAATACGACGGGCGTCGGTAATGGGAGTCTTGAAGCTAATGTCAATGTTGGGCTGGGCAACGGCAATGCAGGTGTTGGGAATCTGTTCGGGCCTCAGCCGTGGTTGGAAGACCGTCAAGACGATGTGTTCTCTCAGAAAGGTGCTGAAGGGGAACTGACTGCTGAAGCACAGCTTAGGTTCAAGGCCCTCGAGGATAAGATGAGAAATATCGAGAACCAGAACACCCTGGGCGTTGATATGTCCAAATTGGGACTGATTGCTGATTTCAAGGTGCCTCCCAAGTTCAAGGTACCTGACTTTGAAAAGTACAAGGGCACCACTTGCCCTCGCGTCCACCTGAGATCATATTATAGAAAAATGTCCGCTCATTCTGAGGACGAGAAGTTTCTGATGCACTTCTTTCAAGACAGTCTGTCCGGACCCTCCCTCGAATGGTACATGAGTCTGGAACCTACCAGTGTGCGCACGTGGAAGGACCTTGCTGAAGCATTCGTGCACCACTACCAATATAACAGTGACTTGGCCCCGAACCGAGTCCAACTGCAGAATCTGTCGCAAAGGAACAACGAAGGGTTCAAGGAATACGCCCAGCGGTGGCGAGAATTGGCAGCCAGGGTTCAGCCGCCGATGGTTGAACGTGAGCTTGTGCAGATGTTCGTGGCCACCCTCCCAGGGGTTTACTATGAGAAATTGGTTAGCGGTATGTCCGAAACCTTCTCAGATCTCATTATCACAGATGAGCACATTGAAAATCGGATCAAACTGGGGAAAATTCAAGGTGATTCATCCTCAGCTGGAGGAGGCGGAAAGAAACCTTATGGTGGCAAAAGACGGGAAGGAGAGACGAACTCCGTGTCCAACGCTCGAAAGAAGGGTAAAGGCCCTCACCAACAGGTGGCCAGCATAACTATCCCGGTTGTTCAACAGCTACAGCAGCAGCAGCAACCGAATCAAAAAGGGTACAGAAAGTATCAAAATCGGGCACCTTTGTCGAGTCGTCACATCGAGACACCGCCCATGTCGTACGTGCAACTATTGCAGACTTTGCTTCAGCTATAGTTGATCCAGAAGAGAACCTTGGCTCCCTTGACAGGGGCACCTCCGCCAGGTTATGACGCGAATGCGACTTGCGAGTTTCACTCAAGGGCACCAGGCCACACCATAGAGAATTGCAAAGCCTTCAAGCACAAGGTACAGGACATGGTGGACGCTAAGATCATCAATTTCTCAGAAAATGTGTCAAACGTCACGAAGAACCCTATGCCGAATCATAGGGGAGGTGCAGTAAATGCCATTATTGAAAACGAGAGCTTGGATTTGTTAACTGACGTCAGAGATCTGAAGACACCGCTTAGCTTCGTTAAAGCTAAGTTGATGAAAAGAGGTTTCTTTCCAGGTTGCGGAGAGCTGTGTATGGGCTGTGCGACAAGTCCTGATGGATGTGAACAATTGATAGAGGGAATTCAAAGTCTGATGACTGAAGGGATCTTACAGTTTATCCGGAGGGCCGAAAGTGGATCGGGAGAGGTAATGCTGAAGCAAGATGATGAGGTCGCCACCATCACCATCCCTCGCCAGACGATAACTATTTCTGCACCCAGGCCGCCCATGATTACTATCACCAAAGCTGGGCCAATAACGTTCGAAAGCACTAACGCTGTCCCATGGCATTATGGGGCAGAGGTCTACTGCAACAGACAGAAGTTGGAACTAGAACCGTTTGGGTCGTCTATGGAGAACCTTGCGGGCGTTAGCGGAATCACTCGCAGCGGGAGAGTGTTTGCACCACCTGAGGTCGTGGCGAACAAAGCGGACAGAGATGATGCAACTGATAAAGGGAAGAGTAAAGTCGTTGAAGAGACCCCTCGGGGGGTAGAAAAAGACTTACTTGTTAAAGACGCCGAGGAATTTATGAGGTTGATTAAAAAGAGTGACTACAAGATTGTGGATCATCTCCATCAGACACCCTCGAAAATTTCCATCCTGAACCTGTTGCTGTGTTCTGAGGCACACCGCAACGCACTGCTGAAGGTGTTGAACGCCACATATGTATCGCAGGAAATATCGGTAAACCAGCTGGAATAGGTCGTAGCCCACGTGAATGCTGGAAATGGGTTAGGGTTCACTTACCTAGAGCTGACGCCGAAGGGGAGGAACCACAATAGCGCCCTGCACATCTCGATAGAGTGTAGGGGAACGATTATGTCTCACGTGTTGGTAGACACCGGGTCATCACTCAATGTTCTTCCGAAGAAGGCATTAATGAAGTTGGATACTCGTGGAGTGATTTGCACACCCAGTGATCTGGTTGTGAAAGCGTTCGATGGAACCAAACACCATGTTTTCGGGGAGGTGACCCTACCAATCCAAGTCGGGCCAGAAACATTTGATGCAGTTTTCTACATTATGGACATCATGCCCGCCTACAGCTGTCTCTTGGGCCGGCCATGGATCCATTCGGCAGGTGCCGTGACCTCCACGTTGCACCAGAAGCTCAAGTACGCTGTCGGAGGTAGCATCGTGACTGTATGTGGCGAGGAAGATATAATGGTGAGCCATTTGTCGTCCTTTAAGCACGTCGAGATGGATGGGGAAATCCACGAAACCCTATGCCAAGCGTTCGAAGCTATTAAAGTCAAGGACGTAGCTCCTGCAATCACTGAAAAGCCAGAGATGACTCTCTCCTCCTTCAAGGAAGCCTGGGCTGTTGTCCAAGCCGGATCTACCCCAGGCTGGGGGCGAATTTTGAAGATACCTAACAAGCAAGACAAGTTTGGGCTGGGATACTCTCCTAGAGCTGAAGCCTCCTCTTCTAGCAGTGCGTCGCGCGGTAAAGGGCCGATCCAGTTTACCAGTGGCGGGGTGATATTTGAAAGCGTCAATGCAGTGTTTGAAGACAGCGGAGATAGCGACTGTGACCTAGACTCTTGGATCCAGCCAAGCAAGCCAGGCGAGAGCCTTACCAACTGGTCCGTCAAGGATATCATCCAGATGACAAGCGAAGAGTAATGATTTACTTTTTCCAATCATTGTACAACCCTATGTCCTACCCGGGGCATAGTGGTTTTATTGTCAGGGCCTCGTTTGATTATGTACATGCATTTTATCAATAAATCAAAAGGCGTTTTTCTTCGTATTCAAATATTGTGATCTCTGTTATTCCTGTTTTATATTTGTTTTGAAAAACAATAAAATGGCAATGGGGTTTGTGCGAACCTGCATATCCTCGTTTTAAGCTTAACCCTTGTTATTGCAGGATCCACATAGCAGATGACATCGACTCTGAACCTTCTACGACTCACTTCAACTTTGATTGCCCGGTCTATCAAGCCGAAGAAGAGATTGATGAAGACAAAGACCTTCCTTAAGAGTTGGCCCGCTTGTTGAAACAAGAAGAGAAAGTTATCCTGCCTCATGAAGAGGAGATCGAGATTGTGAATCTGGGTTCTGAAGAACTTGTCAGGAACGTCAGGATAGGGGCTGCATTGCAGAGTGATGTCAAGCGAAGACTGGTCGAGATGCTAAGAGAGTATAGTGACGTCTTTGCTTGGTCATACGAAGATATGCCCGGACTTGACACTGACATCATGGTCCACCACTTGCCGCTGCGAGAAGATTGTCCTCCCGTTAAGCAGAAGCTTAGGAGGACGCGACCAGATATGGCCGTTAAGATCAAAGAAGAAGTGCAAAAGCAGCTTGATGCTGGCTTCTTAGCGGTCACTACTTACCCTCCGTGGGTCGTCAACATAGTGCCTGTACCGAAGAAGGACGGTAAGGTACGAATGTGCGTCGATTATCGGATTTGAATAGGGCGAGCCCTAAAGATGATTTCCCGCTGCCTCATATTGATGTGTTGGTCGACAATACAGCTTAGTTCTCCGTGTTTTCGTTCATGGATGGCTTCTCCGGTTACAATCAGATCAAGATGGCGCCGGAGGACATGGAGAAAACTACGTTTATCACGCCTTGGGGAATGTTTTGCTACAAGGTAATGCCTTTCGGTCTGAAGAACGCAGGGGCCACTTACCAAAGAGCAATGGTTACTTTGTTTCATCACATGATTCATCATGAGATTGAAGTCTATGTTGATGACATGATTGCGAAGTCCCAAACGGAGGAAGGACATCTGGTCAATTTGCTGAAGCTTTTTGAGAGGCTTAGGAAGTTCAGGTTGAGGCTGAATCCTAACAAGTGTACTTTCGGAGTACGGTCCGAAAAACTACTGGGGTTTATTGTGAGTGAAAGAGGCATCGAGGTTGATCCTGCGAAGATTAAAGCGATACAAGAAATGCCAGCGCCAAGAACAGAAAAAGAAGTTCGTGGTTTCCTGGGCAGAATAAACTATATTGCAAGGTTTATCTCTCAGCTCACGGCCACGTGTGAACCGATGTTCAAGCTGCTAAAGAAAGATCAGGCGATTATCTGGAACGAAGATTTCCAAAAGGCATTTGATAAGATAAAATAGTATCTATAGGAACCTCCAATCTTGATACCCCCAGTGGCCGGACGACCCTTAATCATGTACTTGACAGTTCTTGAGAATAGTATGGGGTGTGTTCTCGGTCAGCACGACGAGACGGGCAGAAAGGAGCATGCCATTTACTACTTGAGTAAAAAGTTCACAGGCTATGAATCTCGTTACTCGATGCTGGAGAAAACGTGTTGTGCACTAGCCTGGGCTGCCAAACGTTTACGACAGTACATGCTCAATCACACCACCATGCTGATTTCGAAGATGGATCCGATCAAGTACGTCTTCGAGAAGCAAGCACTTTCGGGCAGGATTGCCAGATGGCAAATGGTGTTGACGGAATATGACATTCAGTACGTTTCCTAGAAGGCCATCAAGGGGAGCGTATTGTCTGAGTACCTTGCCGAACAGCCGATCAAAGATTACCAGCCGATGAAATTTGAATTCCCTGATGAGGATATCATGTTTCTCAAAGCAAAAGATTGCGATGAGTCATTGCACGACGAGGGGCCAGATAGGAAATCCCATTGGAAATTGATATTTGACGGGGCGGTTAATTCTTATGGAAGTGGTATTGGGGCGATCATCACGACTCCCCATGGATCCCATATCCCGTTCACTGCGAGACTGACGTTTCCAGTCGCCAATAATGAAGCGGAGTATGGAGCATGCATCATGGGTCTAGAAGAAGCAATTGATTTGAGAATCAAGAACCTAGACGTATATGGTGACTCGGCGCTTGTGATTAACCAGATTAAAGGGGAGTGGGAGACCCGTCAATCGAATTTGGTGCCGTACATGAACTATGCCAGAAGGCTGCTTCCGTTCTTTGATCGAGTGGAACTCCATCATGTGCCCAGAGCAGAGAACCAGATGGCTGATGCCCTAGCCACGTTGGCTTCAATGTATAAAGTCAATTTTTGGAATGAAGCTCCAAGAATTGTCCTTTCCCGTCTTGATAGACCTGCATTCGTCTTTGCGATCGAGGAAGCCTCCGACGGCAAGCCGTGGTTCTATGATATCCAGACCTTCCTTATGACTAAGGAATACCCTGCGGGAGCGTCAACCCAGGATAAGAAGACTCTGAGGAGGCTGTCTGGAAATTTTTACTCAATCCTGATGGAGTTTTGTATAAAAGAAACCACGATCTCGTGCTACTCAGATGTGTAGATGAGAAAGAGGCGAGTATGCTCATGGAGGAAGTCCATGAAGGCACATTTGGTACGCACGCCGGCGGGCATGCTATGACAAGAAAGATCCTGAGAGCAGGATACTACTGGCTGACGATGGAATCGGATTGCTTTAAATTCGCGAAGAGATGTCATAAATTCCAGATTTATGCTGATAAGGTTCATGTACCGCCGTGCTCGTTGAATGTCATGTCCTCCCCGTGGCCGTTCTCCATTTGCGGCATCGACATGATAGGCAAGATCGAGCCCACTGCGTCTAACGGTCATCGCTTCATTCTAGTAGCTATCGACTACTTCACCAAGTGGGTGGAGGCAGCCTCATATGCTAATGTGACCAAACAGGTGGTGGCTAAATTCATAAAGAGGGACATCATCTGTCGTTACGGAATTCCTGAGCGAATCATTACTGGTAATGGTTCGAATTTGAATAACAAGATGATGAAAGAGTTGTGCCAGAGTTTCAAGATTGAACACCACAACTCATCTCCTTACCGGCCGAAGATGAATGGCGCCGTTGAAGCGGCCAATAAGAACATAAAGAAGATTGTTCAGAAGATGGTTGTGACCTACAAAGATTGGCACGAGATGTTGCCATTTGCACTGCACGGTTATCGAACGAAGGTACGTACGTCAACCGGGGAAACTCCTTTCTCCTTGGTGTACGGTATGGAAGTTGTCCTACCGTTAGAAGTGGAGATCCCTTCTTTGTGAGTTTTGGTTGAAGTGAAACTCGACGAGGCAGAATGGATTCAGAACCGACTAAACCAACTCATCCTGATGGACGAGAAGAAATTAGCATCGATTGCGTATGGTCGTCTGTACCAGAGCCGAATGAAGAAAGCTTATGATAAGAAGGTGCTTCCTAGAAGCTTTCAGACGGGTGATCTCGTCCTGAAGAAGATTCTTCCTCCACACTCCGATCACCAGGGCAAGTGGACTCCCAATTACGAAGGTCCGTACATCGTCAGCAAGGTCTTCTCGGGAGGAGCTTTGTTGTTATCCACGATGGATGGTGAAGATTTTGCATCCTCGGTGAACGTGGACGCAGTTAAAAAATACTTTGCTTAAAAATGACCCGCTGGAAAGAAAAAGAGTATCCAGGCAAAAATGGGGCATCCCGGCGAACCATAAAAAAGGAAAAAAGGTTCGGGCAAAAATTAGGGATATAAATTGAAAAAATGTACACCCGCAAAGTCGAGAACCCGGATGGGCGACTTTGGCAAAAAAGGGTATCCCGGTGAATCGAAAACCCGAAAGGGCGATTCAGGCAAAAGTTAGGGATTTGAAAAAGCAAATGACTGCGTTCCGCGTGTGGACTTTCATTGTTTAGGGGTTTGGAAGACCTGAGGGCCGTTTATCCGAATCAATCTCTTCTGAAGCCAAAGCGTCGGAGAAGTATCGAAGTCGAGTGGGTCATAGAAGGATCAACTCATGGTGTTCATCTACGCCTCGTTGCCGACATGTGTATATACTGATGTATATTTATGTTTTATTTTTGCGCGGCTTCCTCATTCCAGGAGCTTGCATCTGTTGTAAAACATTTTTACCCATTCAGGGGTTCGTTATCAATAAAATGTATACTATTCAGCAATTCAGTTTGTTTGTTTAGCATTTACCCGTTTTGTTTGCGAAAAAAGAACGCCGATGTTTTTGACAAAATGCGCATACATAAACTTACTGGCCTAGGCCACTGATTGTTGAAACAATGAATTACTTGAACATTGTCACAAGATGATAACCTTGATAGGTCCCTTTTGAGAAGGGTATCTTGTCCATTTGTTTGTGTTGTTGCAGGTATGGCATATACCAGACAGTGCGCCGTGCGCATCCCCAAGCAGGATGATTCCTTCTTCTCCAGCAAAGTTCGGAAGCCTCTCCCCACAGAGTCTGAACGTGAGATCGTAAGCATTGATATGTCTCCCCAAGCAGAGAAGATTCTCTCCCCCAATCAGATGCATCCCGAAGGAATGTCAATCTCCCCAGCCGAGTCGTATACTGAAGTGTGCAGCAAGTGGAAGTTCACGACCGAAGTCTCCGGCAGAATTTAAATTCCCCACAGAGGCGTACTCCCCCCAGCAAGCAGGGTGATTCCTTCTTCCTCGGCCGAGTTTGCAAACCCCCAAGAGAGTCGAGTCCTTGGAAGCAGTTAGGACCATGATTGGTTTTCCCCAGTAGAGTGTTGAATAGCTGATGCCGTATTTCCCCACCGGAGTCGTTATCTCCAGGAAGGTTAGCCGTGAAGGCCGTGCAGTTTATTTCCGCGATTGACATCGCTTTCCTTAGCAGGTCTGGGTTCTCGTAGAGCTTCGTTCCCCGGCAGCAGTCAACTGAAGTTTGCTTCCCCATGCGGAATCCGATTGAGATTGGTGTGACCTTTTCTCCGTGGCAGGATAATTCCTTCCCCCCACCAGAGTGGTCCTTTCTCCTTGACAGGAAGATTCTCCCTTCAGCATTTATTTTGCTGATGGGGTCGCAGCATTTTGCATGATTGCATAGCATTTATCATAAACACGTAGCATTTCCAGCGTGTGGAGCATTGCGCCGTTGTCAAAGCATATGCATACGAAGCATGAGCTAGGTCGTTACCGTTCTTGTTTTGCAGGTGTTCCTCCACAGAGCCACTTGCTCAAGATGATTCTTGAATTCCGCAAAGTCGTTTTCCCAAGATAATTCTTGAATTCTCCAGCGAAGGCGTTCGTTTAAGATGATTCTTAAAATCCCCAGTGAAGTCGCCAGAGAGGGCCGCTCAAGTTAATGCTTAGAGTCCCCGACAGAGTGTTTGCTCAGGATGATTCCCGAAATTTCCAGCAGAATTATTGGTTCAAGATGATTCTTGAAGTCCCCACGGAGTTATTTGTCCAAGATGATTCTTAATGTCCTCAGCAGAGATGATTCACCCAGAATGATTTCTGGATCCCCGAAGCAGAGTTACTGGATAGTTCTCCAGAATCCCCAGCGGAGATGCGTCATCCCCAGCAGGTTTCTGAACAGCAAAGCTGAAACTTCCCTTGAAGACTTGATGATTGAAGTCCAACCGTATTGACGAAGCAGTTCTCTCAGCTGATGCGGAGTGCCTGACGGCAGAAGTTTGGATATCCCCCAATTGGTTCATGATTGACCGAGAATTCTATTCCCGACTTACTGACGAAGGCCGACTAACGATCGAAAATTTCTTCGAATGCCCGACGACATGATTAACTTGATTGTTGACCTGATGAGTCCCGAGGAATCTTGATGCCTGACAGCATGATCGACCATGTATCGCCGGTTACCGTGTGACCAATTCCCCAGGTAGTTGCCATGCAACTAATATCTCAGTTTTCGAAGATTTGTTCCCATCAGAGTACCGTGTACTTGTGCAGTTGGCAAATTTCCGGGTTTGTTGGTATTCAATCGTCTCGCACCTTGATTGGTTGAGAGCCGCTCGCTGCTCACCCAGTCAGGTTCAAGCCGTTTGAATAGGGGCAGCTGTTGCACCCCAAAATTTGACCAACTTTTCTTTACCTAGCTTATGTTTCATTTCATTCACATTAGCATTGTCATTTGCATTTCATTGACATGTGTGCAGGAGATCAAGAGGTATGAGTACCAATCAAGATCTACACAAGAGTTTGAAGCTAGCTAAGAAGGTTATTCAGGTGTTCAAGGGTTGATATCCTTGTCAGAGAAGTTAAAAGATCCTCAGAGAGAGTGGTTGAAACCAATAGTGTGTGCCTCCTAACTTGAGAGTTGTGGGAGCTCCTCAGATGATTCTGAAGCCAAGAATGTATACTTGAAGCCTTGAGAGAGCTTATGAGATGTCTTGAAAGCCATCATGAGGCCTAGACAGGTCATTGTGCAAGATTAAGAAGACTCAGCCATGAATGGTGTAACTAGGGTTTGACTAGGTCAACCCTAAGTCAACTGAAGGTTCGGAGAGGGTTGAGACATAATCCAAGAGCCATGTGATCATGGATTGAGGCATTTATATGCTATAAGGGTGATTCCAAGGTCAACTCATCATGATTGAAGAGTTTGAGAAGTTTCAAGCTAGGGTTTCTAAGGCTTGACAGTGTAAAATCCCCTAGTTTGACCCCTATCTTCAAGGCAGTTTAGCTTAAGATGTGATTGTCATCTCATCTTACCCCCAACATTAATGTTGTAGAGCATGCTCTTAGCTTTAATTTGAGTGCTAGAAGTCCTTGATAGGATTTGTAGAACTCAAGTTATGACTTTGACAAGTTACAGGTCATCTGAGGTATGTGAATTTTGGGGCTTGAAAGTTACCCAACTTGCATCAAACTTTTGCCATAGAAGGATGATTCCTATGAACTCTTGGTCAACATGAATGTTGTTCCTTATTCATTTAGCTTTCTAGAGAGTACTAGAATTCCTTGATAGGATTTGTAGAACTCAAGTTATGGCTTTGACAAGTCAAGGGCATTTTGGTCATTTGGAGATTACAGGTCATTTCAACCATAAGGCCATAACTCCTATTTCCAAGCTTCAAATGGAAAAATGTTCAACATCAAACTTGTTCAAAATGATGTTTTAAGACTAGTAAGGAGGTCATGAGATGTTGGAAGTGCTTGTAGCTCAAAGTTGCAAAAATGACCTAAAATAAGCGTATAAGTTAAATGAATCAAAGTTGGAAATTGATATTTTCAACCTACACATCCAAACCATGGCATGTAATATATCATTTTGACTCTAGAAAACATTTTAGGAACATTGGTTTTGCCACATTTTTTATTTGAGGTCTAATTTGTGGACTTGCTTTGAAAAGTGATTACTTACATCATAAGTAACATTTGCAAAACTCAAATTCAAGGCATGAACAAGATCCCTTGCAAGCTAAACACTTTCAAAATGTCACTAGGGGAGAAATTGGAAGAGAATGGGATTGGTTTCAAGCTGCAAACAGAATTATGCATATCATGGCATATGGTTGAAAATCTCATGACATGAGAGATTGAAACTCTCATTAGAAGGATCTAGAGGGTTCTAGATCATCCACACATCATCTATATATTGAGTAGAGGTGATCCAATGCAAAGGTTGGTGATGATTGAAGGAGAGAGCATAGATTGAGATTGAGATTTCTTGGCTTGCAACTTAATTCAGTTTCACCAATTTCTTCACTTTCCATCCATTTTCTTGATTGCAACTTCTTCCATGGATGTTAGGGATTAAGTCCAGATCATAATCCAAGAGAATTCGTGGCTGATTGGTGTTCTTGAGCTCGAATTTCAGCACCTGCAACTCACCATCGGGTTTCAAGATTCAGGAGCTTTCAACCATTTCTATTGCATACAGAAGCAAGGAAAGGATCCATTGATCGTGTCTGGAAGGTTGTAGAGCTTGATTTGAAGATTTAGTGCATCTGTTCATCCAAGATTTTCAGGTTAGTAACTTTCTTCCTCTAGCATGAATTAGGTAGAATCAAGATAAATTAGGGTGTTAGATGCATTGTAGAACGGTGTAGGATTGATTTCAGACCATTAATTTGAGAATTAGTGACCAATCTAGGGTGTTACCATTTTCGGTTGAGATTTGGATATGGTGAATCTTGAGGTTTCAGAAAGAACTAAGGGCATGAATGAACTCGTGAGGGAATTTGTGACATGTTTCATTAAGGGATCGTGGCCTATAGTGGACTCTAGGTTGAACTAGGGTTGTGGAATGGTGACCGGAGCACCACCGGTGGTGGCCGGAGATGCGCGCGAGTTTCATAGGTTTGAATTGGAGAAGATGACTCTAGAGCCATCATATCAAGGTTGGACTTTGACTGAAGACATGATCCAACGGCCACGCGAGCTTCTCAATTTGTGAAGGGTCTGAACCTTACAACGCTGCGTTTCATTTAATCAGTGGTTTTGGGCTTATGATTCAAATTGTTATCCCCACCCCCCTGATGGCCCAATTGTCATAGTGAACTGTGTTTTATTTCTATTTGCACCGCGCGTGTGTTTATTTTAATTGGATTTTCATTATTTTTTCATTTTGTTCATGGTTCTTGGAAAAATCATATAAAATTAAAAATTAATTCAATTAATCCCATTCTTTTTGCATTATACTCATGATTGGGTGTAGTTTTTTTTAGATAAAAAATATTTTCATTTCATGCATTTTCTGATTTTATGGGAATTTTTATATTTTAATTGATATTAAAATGGTTATGTTTGATACCTAATTTTGTGGAATTTTGTGTGATCATGTGGTGATGACTTTGATCCTAATTTTTTATGTGTGATTATTTTAGACATGTATGCTCCCATTGAATTTTTCTCACATTTTTTTGATGAAAATAGGTATGCTTTCTAGATTGATATTTAGGTGCTTCCTTTTACGGGTTAGGTTTAGCACCTTATAGTGTAGAATTTATTTCTAGGTCTTATTTGATGATTTGATCTCTGGAATTAATGTGGTAGAGTCATGATTGACCTAAGTTCCCATAGTTATTTTTGTAGGATTTTACAATTGGTTTTAGTATTTTAGTTAGGACTAACTTTAGTACTAGGTTTTAGGTGATCCTAACTTACTAATTCAACTAGATTAACTACTTTAGTTCCCCTAGATTAGGGTTTTGCTTTGTTTGCCTTTAGTTGAGATTGAAGACAAGTTGAAGACAAAGTGAGGATGCTTGAAGTTGCTTGAAGTTTCTTGGAGCTAGGAGTTGTTTATGCCTGAAGGTGTCTGATGAAGATTTAGGAGGTAGGAGACATAGGGAGAGCCTTAGAATTAGAATGATTTCTTTCACAAATATGGAAAGCATCTTGTGCTTCCATTCTTCCCAATGACTAAAAGTACTTCTAAGATATTCACATCCCTCCTTTGGAGGGATGAGTGGCTTTATCTGGGAAGTAGAACTTTGAGGGAACCAGTCTCTCATAATGATGAACCCTTACAGGCTTCCTTTAGTTGTCAATAAGCTGTTTATCATTTCCACTCATTCTGTTAAATCAATTGTCTTCTGGTTTGGGTATCTTGAAAGATGTTAGACTTGAGTTTGAAGATGAGGACTTCATTGAAGAGTGTGGAAGAGGATGATTCCTTGAGCATGGCCATTGCAGCTGATGCTTGAAGAGCAAGAAGAACAAGTTGATACTTGAAGATCCAAGGGAGACTGAGTGAAGAGCCAAGGCTTGAAAAAAGAATTGAAGGATGAAGTTGACACTTCCATGTGATTGAAGACTACTCTGAGAAGCTGAAGCTTATAGGTGAAGAAGACCAAGTTGATATTGGTGAAGCAAAGAGAGCTGAAGCTTGAAGACTAGGTTGATACTTATGAAGAGGATTCAATTGAGATTAAGTATAGAGCTGAGGCTTGAGGAATAAAAGATAAGTTGACACTTACATTGATGGAGAGCCTGAAGGAATCATGTTGATACTTGTAGTTAGAAGTGAAGCCTGAAGGTGGAATTGACTGAAGAGCTGCAGCTTGGAGAAGAGAGAATAAGTTGATACTTATAGATTAAAACCTTGGAGGAGCAAGTTGATGCTTGTCATGAAAGGTGATAGCCGTTAAGGGTGATTGAAGTCTGGAGATGATCGCGACTTTCTATGTCTAATACAACTAACTCCAAGTGCACAGTCTATCGCGTAGTAATAAAAGATATCGATCCCACAGGGACTCGTAATCAAACTAGTGTTCTCGGGAGTTACTATGTTTAGCTAGGTAGAATATGTTTTAAGGGAATAATGTTGTCACTAAAAGGGGAAACTAAGATTACTATTTAGATTTTTAATTAATTAAATCGATACGTAGTAATTATGTTCTTCAGGGACTTGATAAGTGACTGGTGTATGAAATAGTTTTCACAGTTTATTTAAGCAGAAAATGGAGATTTGAAGACTCTCGTCTCACAATGGTTATTGACGCTAATCATAATCCTAAGGGCCTAACGTACACTTTCGTGTTCCGTTCGGGGTTAAAATTACTTTTTGGAAATCTCTAAGTTCTAATTCGTTTTAAAGTGCTTTCGCTGTTATTAAAACAAATGCCTAGTGTTTACTATCTGACCTTACCGCATCTTTCGCTTGTTGGTTCGTATCTTAATTAATTTCCCACTTTCGTGGCAAAACTACTTTAAAATAAGTTCTCGCTTTCGCGACGAAGTTTATTTCGTAAATCAATTTTAAACACTTAGACCATAAGTTATTTTTGTGAAAAGAAAGTTTTCAAACAAGAGTTATCAAGTCCCATTCGAATTATTACTACATATCGATTACCTAAGTTTAGCTAGACATGGAATTTAGAAAAGCAAAACATAAATAATAATCATAAATAATAAATTGCATTATGATAAAATAAAAGTCGATCAAAATGAAAACCTGTAAATAATGCCAATTGGCCTAGGGCAGATCCTCCACAGATGTTGGCAGGATTCTGTCTTTAGTTCCAATTCAATCGTACAGTGCACTAATAATTACAGAAGAGCGGAAATGGGAATGAGTAAAAATGGAAAGGGAAATAAAGGAAAGGGATACAAATGAAACTGGAGAAATGGATACAAATAATAACTGAAAGTAAATTTGCTGGAAAGTAAATTTGGCAGCACTTCGTGGTATGAATGCAGCTCCCTTTTTGAAGTCCCATGCTTCCCTTTTTATAGAGGTGGAATTCCAACGGTTACCTCTGAGGATGATGGACCTTGAGGCAGATAATTTAGGGAGTAGTGGACCATTTAATGGGAATTGGAACTGCTCTTTTGACGTGTAATCTGAGTGGGGCGTTTTTGCCTGCATGACGGTCGTCACAAGGTGTGACGGTCGTCACCCGTGTGACGGTCGTCATGCATCTGTGACGGTCGTCACATCAGCAAAAACTGTCTGCTGCGCTTTTCGTTGTGTTTTCACTCCTTTTTCGTCCATATTTCATCTGGGATTGCTTCTTTTCTTCATGTTGCCTTGTTTAGACGTGATCGTTGAATACCTGCAAAAACATCAGACAAATACATGGAAATAACCCGAAATCGGATCGAAAACGGTTAGACTTTAGTTGAATTATGCATGAGAATATCTATACGATTTCGTGTTATCAGGAGACTGGTTGGCTGTCAGAAGAGCTGAAGCTTGGAGTTGCAAGAGTTGTTGATATGCTTTCTTTCTTGTCTGTTTTCTTCTCTGTGCTGATGTGCCTTGTTTGACTTGCTTGATGCATTAGAATAAGTCCATGATTAGACTGACTTTAATCTAGAAGCATGATTGCACTAGAGGTTGAGTTGCTCCCTCTGCTTGTATTGTTACTGTATGGCTTTGCTTGCGGGTATTCGGTAGAGCCCAGCTCCCTTGCCCATGTGGGTTGTGTTTGCTTGGTAGCACTTTATTTTATTTCTTCTGTATGATTGCAGTTATTCATATCTGGCTTGAGGTTGAGATGAGCTTGTGGAGGCTGATGCCCCACACACATTTCCTCCCTCACTTGCATTGCATGCATTTTACCGTCGTTTACTGTTTACTGTTTAAGCTGATGCTTTATCTGCTTCTGTATCATTGACATGATCCCTTAGGAATCTCACTTCCTTTGACGAGGAAGTGATGATAGAACTTTAGGTTGAAACCTATGCATGATAACTTCTAGGAGTTCCCTGTTTCAAACATCAACTATAGGATGAATCCTTGGCATGACAACAGTAGGACTTGATAGTCTCCCTTAGTTGAGCCCCCTCTCTTCTCATCTCAAAACAAATGAAAATACAGTAATAAAGGTTAACTGACGTCGTACGTTATGAGCCTTAAGCTATCTGAGGAAGGATTGTTGGAGAGCTTCTTTCCAACAGTCTGGATGTTTAGTATGGCACCCTTTTGGGTGACATGCGACACATTCACTCTCAGGTCATAGTCTCTAGTATGACCCTAGTTGCAAACAACCATAAAAAACAATTCTTCCGTAAAAGAGAAAAAACAAACCCCAAACCTTTTTGCCCCGTGGGCCCATAATTTAAAGGAAAGCTTTTCTGAAGAAAGGAGTGTCGTTAAACTTCAGCGCCACCGCAAACAGGCTTTGTCCCTAACTGCTGGAACTGCTGTTTAACCCTACTCGATAAAACAGATGAATCTGAATTCCCGTAATCCGTATTATCCCGAACTACGTAAGCTCTGATCTCTTATACCTGTTGAGAGTACGTAGGCACAATACTGACGTATTGGCGAGCCACCTTCCCGTAACCCGTAGTAGGTCGAACTACGTTGACTCTGATTTCTCATTCTCTGATGAGAATACGTAGGCATAAAGTGTGACGCTTTGCTGAGTCATTTTCTTTTTTGTTTAAGCCAGCCTTGATAGGTAGATAGATAAACCAACTCGTCCAGTAAACATAACAAGCGTTGATCCCGTCGAGTACGACGGACGTGAGGGGTGCTAATACCTTCCCCTTACGTAACCGACTCCCGAACCCAGACAATGGTTGCAATGACCTTATCTTATACCTTTTCGTCAGGTTTTTCCTATCGTTTCCTTTCCCGTTCCGAGGGATAAATAACGAAAGGTGGCAACTCTTCTGTTTTGCCGGCACCTTATTTTCGCGGAAGCGACAGCGTATAGATTCTAACCTTGCCACTGGAGCATAAGTTTTAGTGTAATCAAAACCTTCTTGTTGACTGTACCCTTGAGCTACCAGCCTTGCCTTGTTCCTAAAAACTTCTCCTTGCTCATTTAATTTATTTCTGAATACCCACTTTGTTCCAATAATGTTGAAACCTTTTGGTCTAGGAACCAGATCCCACACATCATTTCTTGTAAATTGATTTAGCTCATCTTGCATTGCAAGTATCCAATCATTGTCACTCAGAGCCTCGTCCACAGATGTTGGTTCAATAATAGACACCAACCCAAGAAGTGATGTTCCAAATGATTTGATAAACGACCTTGTTCTTATAGGGTCATCTTTCTTTCCAATATTCATTTCTTCTGGATGAGAAGCCTTGATTCTGGATGATCCTTTAACTGTTGGTTCTTCAGAAATATTCATGTTATTCATCTGAGCAGCTAATGGAGTTGCATCTGGCGTAGCTTCTTCTTGAGCTTTCTCTACTTCTGGTTTCTCAGACTCTATGAGAATAACTTCTCCATCTGCAGAGTTTTCAATCTGCTTTGGCTTTTGATTGCCAAGCTTATCATCAAATCTAACATGTATAGATTCCTCCACAATCTGTATCTCAGTATTGTATACTCTGTAGCCTTTAGAGCGTTCAGAATATCCAAGCATGAAACACTTTTGTGCTTTAGAATCAAACTTGTTAAGATTCTCTTTAGTGTTTAGTATAAAACAAATACATCCAAAAGGATGGAAATAAGAAATGTTTGGCTTTCTATTCCTCCACAATTCATAAGGAGTCTTTTCCAGAAGAGGTCTAATTGACACTCTGTTCTGAATGTAACATGTTGTGTTAATTGCCTCAGCCCAAAAATGTTTTGCCATGTTAGTCTCATTGATTATGGTTCTGGCCATCTCTTGCAAAGTTCTATTTTTCCTCTCTACAAATCCATTCTATTGTGGAGTTCTAGGACAGGAGAAATCATGAGCAATGCCATTTTCATTAAAATATTTTTCAAAATGTTTATTTTCAAATTCACCACCATGATCACTTCTAACTTTAACAATTTTGAGATCTTTTTCAGTTTGGACTTGTTTGCAGAAGTCAAAGAACACAGAGTGTGACTCATCCTTGTGTTTTAGGAATTTTACCCATGTCCATCTGCTGTAGTCATCAACAATGACTAATCCATACTTCTTGCCTCTGACGGATGCAGTTTTCACTGGTCCAAACAGATCAATGTGAAGTAACTCTAATGGTTTTGATGTTGAAACAACACTTTTGGATTTAAAAGATGATTTTGAAAATTTTCCTTTCTGACATGCTTCACAAAGAGCATCTGAGTTGAACTTCAGATTAGGAAGTCCTCTGACCAGATTAAGCTTATTAATCTGAGATATGCGTCTCATATTAGTATGACCCAATCTTCTGTGCCAGACCTATTGCTCCTCATTAACAGACATAAGGCATTTAACATTCTGAACCTTAAGTTCTGAAAGACTAATTTTACAAATGTTGTTTTTCCTTTTACCATTAAAGAGGATTGAGCCATCCTTTTGACTAACAGCTTTGCAACACTTTTGATTAAAGATAATGTCATAACCATTGTCACTTAATTGACTTATGGACAATAGATTATGAGCTAACCCTTCAACAAGCAATACATTAGTTATGGAAGAAAATTTACCATTGCCTATGGTTCCAGAGCCAATAATTTTGCCCTTTTGATTCCCTCCAAACTTAACATTTCCTCCAGATCTAAGCTCCAGACTTTGGAACATAGACCTTTTTCCCGTCATATGCCGTGAGCATCCAGAGTCCAGGTACCATGACTGGAGTCTTGACTTTGCTGCTAAGGATGTCTGCAACATAGATTATTTTGTCCTTAGGTACCCATATTTTCTTGGGTCCTATTTGGTTAGTTGCCTTAAAGCTTTTTCTGAACTTCTGTCTTTCAACATAAGACTTGTTCTGATTAGCTTTAGATTTATTAAACACAGGTTTGTTCTGATTAGAACTTGTGTGTTTAATATCATTCAAGTGACCAAATGTAAATTGAGAATATAAAGGAGGATACTTGATATCCAGTTTATCTACATATTTTGGATTTGAATCTTCATAAGAGAAAGATTTATATCCAACACCTTTTCTATAGTTTCTGCTAATACCATAGATCATTGAAGCCATTTTGCTTCTATCTAGGCTTTTAGTTAGAAACTTCCTGAAACTATAGTCATATTCTTGTAAAATATTTTTAAAGCATGATTCAGATTTTGAATCAGAGTTTAATTGAGCAGACTCTAAATTATTTTTCAATTGAAGATTTTCAGCTTTTAGTTCAGCTATTTCTGATTCAAACTTGTTACTCTCAAATTCAAAATTCTTTTGAAGTGTTTTGTATTTGAGTTTAACTTTACTATAGTTTTCAAAAATATCAGATAAACTTTCAACAAGTTCCTGTCTAGAAAGTTTAACAAATACCTCCTCAGAATCAGATTCTGATTCTGATCCAGATGATTCAGCATTGTCCTCAATGTCAGCCATGAATGCTACATTTGCACATTCTTCTTCTGACTCTGATGACGAATCAGATGCATCTGAGTCATCCCAGGTAGCCATCAGAACTTTCTTTTTATGATCTGAATTTCTTTTTGGGTTCTCCTTCTGAAGCTTTGGACAATCACTCTTGTAGTGCCCAGGTTCTTTGCATTCATAGCAAACAACCTCTCTTTTTCCAGATCGTCTGTGTCCAGAGGATTCTCCAGATCTTCTGTATACAGAATGTTCTCCAGATCTTCTGTGCCCAGAAGATTCTTTGTGTTGATCTGGTTTTCTAAAGTTCTTGAACTTCCTTTGCTTATTCTTCCAGAGTTTATTGATTCTTCTGGATAGCAAGGATAGTTCTTCTTCATCTTTAGAAGCAGACTCTTCAGAGCTTTCTTCTAATACATGTAATGCTTTAACAGCTTTATTAGATTTTAACGCAATTGACTTACCTTTCTTTAGAGGCTCATCTTCCTTTAGTTCAATCTCATGACTCCTTAGAGAACTGATTAGTTCCTCCAGCGTAATCTTGTTCAGATCCTTTGTCAGCTTCAGAGCAGTGACCATGGGTCTCCATCTGGTCGGCAAGCTTCTGATTATTTTTTTTGACATGATCAGCTGTAGAGTAACCCTTGTCCAGAACTTTTAGGCCAACAGTGAGAATCTGGAATCTGGAAAACATTGCTTCAATAAATTCAGATTCTTCCATCTTGAAAGCTTCATACTTCTGGATCAGCGCCAGAGCCTTGGTTTCTTTGACTTGAGAGTTCCCTTCACGAGTCCTCTTCAGGGATTCAAATATATCAAAGGCAGTTGCTTTTTTGGTTATTTTCTCATATTCAGTATGAGATATAACATTTAGCAATATAGTTCTAGCCTTGTGGTGATTTTTGAATTCATTCTTTTGCTCCTCAGTCATTGATTTTCTGTCAACTTTTTTGCCATTCCCATCAGTGGGATGAACATATCCATCAATAACTAAGTCCCTAAGATTAGCATCAAATCCTAAAAAGAAACTTTCCAGTCTATCTTTCCAATAATCAAAATTTTCTCCATCAAACATGGGAGGTTTTGTGCTGACTCTTTCTTCATATTTGTTGTTGTTGGGTGTTTGAATTTCAGCAGCCATAATGTATATCAACCAAGAGTATCAAGAGTTTTTCTCACTGGATCTTTTCTGGTCACGGTTAAGTGATAGCACAAACAGAACCGGAGCTCTGATGCCAACTGAAGGTGAGAAAAACACTTAGAAGGGGGGTTGAATAAGAGTTTTAAGAAATATGGCAATAAAAACAACTCAAGATTTTTATCCTGGTTCGTTGAACTCAACTACTCCAGTCCACCTTATCAAAGATGATTTTCCTTTCTCTGCAAGGACTTAATCTACTATTGATCAACTGATTACAATAGAAAGCACTAAGAACAACTGTCTTAGTCTTCTCAAGAACTACTGACCACACCTTGGTCTTCTTAAGGAACTTCTTACAGTTTAATGTAAACTAACAAGTGTTTGAATGCTTCTAATAAGCTGTATCACAACTGTGATGTTTACACTTAAGATTAAGTACAAATAAAACTATACAGTTTTATGAATATTTCTTTCTGAGTGAACTAGCAATGAGCAAAAGATGAGTAGTGAATTAGCAGCTTCAAAATGTTGAAGTAGTTCTCCTTTTATAGCTTTTTCAAATGCCTTGAGTGATGTGCAGCTGAATATAATATTTTGATTGTATGACTTTTCATCACCAAAAGTATGGGCAGAGATATGCTTTCTGCAGAAAGGTATGGTTGTAGAAGCCTTGGGATTTGCACCATGTCACTTCTTTGGACAAATTAGCCGTTGGTTACTTTGGAAGTAGCACCACGTCTAATCAAGTTTACAGCTTCTTCATCAAGCTTCCTTCAAGATGAAGTCTTCACAATCTGCACTTCAGAACTTGTAGTAAGCTTAAAAGGTATGGAATGCTTTAAGATGTTCAGAGTTTAAGATGAATGGCAAGTTCAGAGTCTTGATAGATGATCAGATCTTTAATGTATCAGAGTTTCAGTCTTGATCAGAGTTTCAGTCTTAATCAGAGTCTTCATTAAAGTATGCAGCAGTATGTGCTTTGAGCGTGAATATTAATGATAAGAGTCTGGTTATAAAAGCCTCTAAGTTTGTAGTGAAAAAATCTTCAGAGTCTGATAAGATCAAAGCTTTCAGCTTTTGTATACTTCTTTCAGTAACGCTTCAGATCATTCTGTAGCTTTTGCTTCAGATCCTTCTGGCAGCGCTTCAGAATCTTCTGATAGTCTTGCATGTGATGCTTCCAGATCTTTGCATAGTTTCTTTGTACTTATTTGCTTCTTTTAAGAGTATTTAATTTTATACCTGAAACAATAATACTTGAACAAATTTTAGAGTGTATATTTGCTCGCTACAAAATTCCATAAAAGTTATCATCAAAACATAGAGATATAAGAAACACCAATCTGTGTTCTAACAGTTAACACTGTGAAAACCTACAAAATTAGCCTGATTTTGATTGTGTTAATCGGTTAACCCTATGTGTTAACCGATTAACACCTTCAAAATTTTGAATTTGGCGCCTTTCGGAGGGAAACGTGGCCACCTGCCCGTTTTCCACTGTTTGGATATTTGTTAAGCCTCTGAAACTTGTTTTCGATCATCCTGACTGTGAAACTGCTCAAAGTAGCCTGAACGCTAGAAATTAACCTACACAATAAAATAAAATTGACCGCTCTATCGGGAAAAATAAATACCGACTGCTGCTGCTTTGATTGCTTGTATTGCGAGTGAATTGGTTTCGATCCCCTGTCAAATGAACTATGTTATGCAATGCAAATGTTAGGAAAAATGAAATGAAACATAAATCAAGTTAGAAAAGGTTGGGAAAATTTTGGGGTACAACAACTAACACCGTTGAACCATTAATTCAAAACACTATTATGTGCCAAGCGTTAAGTGCATAGGAAATGATGAGTGGGGAGGTCTCTCTTCACTTGTCGAGAGTGTTTAGCGTATGCCGTTTGGGCGATATGCAACACATTCGCTCCTATGTCTTAAGATTTAGCGTAGTACGTGTCCCAAGCCAAGCCTGTTCACTTCCGTTCAGGCTTTCCAGGCCTAGGACCTTTTTCTCTCGCCCTCGTGTGATCGAGATCTCGTTTTCCCGTAGTAGCATGAATTACGAACGCTCTGATTCCTCATTCCCTAATGAAGATACGTAGGCACAAGGATTCCTATCCTTGACGAGCACACTAACAAATAACTTCCCCTTTCTCTTGCCCCCAGTGCAATCGAGACCAACCTATTTTTTTCAAACCTTTTCGTCCTTCGGGATTGTTTCAAATCTCACCCAAAAAGAGTACATTACTTTTCCGTTCTACCGCAAACAGTCATCGTCCCTAACTATTGGAACCGAGATTTAATGTCACTCGCAAAAACAACCTTCCCCCATCACCCGTAGTTTCCTGAACTACGTTGACTCTGACTTTCCCATTGCACAAGGGAATACGTAGGCATAGGGCGATGATGTCCTATCGAGTATGTTCTTTCCTTTCACCCCAGTTTAGCAGCAACTTTTAGATAGTTTTCACCTATAGATTAGACAAAAAGCATGGATCCCATTGAGTAGAACGGACGTGAGGGGTGCTCATTCCTTCCTCTTGCGTAACCGACTCCTGAACCCAAGATTTGGTTGCGATGGCCTTGTCTTTTCCATTCTCTTAGGTTTTCTTCGATTGTGTCCTTTCCCTCTCTCTTTGATTAATAACGTTTGGTGGAGAATCTTCTGTTTGTTTCCGCCGACCCTTTTTTCGCAGTTGCGACAATGGAGCACCTAATTTCCTTGTCCTGACGAGCCCTCTCTCTACCAGCATAGGAAATAAATTAGTATATCTCATAGGTATGGCTTATATCCTTGGTTCCCACTTTTATAATCTGCCCTTGGTTTAGTGTTTACTGGTTGTATTGTTTGTATCCTTGGTTTAGTGTTTGCTGGTTGTATTGTTGATATTGGTTGGGTGCCCCTTGCTGAGGACCCTGCCGAACTTGTTGCTGAAAGACAAGTGTCATCGCCGCTACATAAGGTGGTTGTTGATACCGCTGTCGCTGATTCCTTTGATATTGTGCTCTTCTTTCGTGTGTCATGTCGCTTCCTTCACCTTCTTTCTTTTTATGAAAGCTGCCGGTTGGCTTCTTGGTAGCACCGGTGCTGGAGCTAGCAGTCGAATTTGACACCTTGCCACTCTTAAGCCTGTTGTACCCCAAAATTTGACCAACCCCTTTTCTTGCATTCTGGCTTATGTTTCATTACATTTTAACATCTTGCATTTGCATAACATAGTTCTTAAAGGGGACCAAGATTGTTTGTGTGCCACCCAAGAGGAGAATCTTATTTGCTTCAGGCCCTAGTAAAGGCATTGGTAGAGGTTATTGTGTGTGTGCTATCATCATGAGGTTATCAGAGCTCCTAGAGTGGAGAGATGTGCCACAACTCATTGCCAGAGAATCACCAGAGAGTTTTGTCAAGGATTCATGAGGTCTTATCATTGGTGTAAGCATAAGATAGAAGATTGTTGAGTACCTCAGAGGTTATTGTTGAGTTGGAATGGTCACTCAGTTCATCTGCACAATGCCTAGGCAAAAAGGATGAAATTAGGGTTTCACTTTTAATCAGAATAAACTTGTTTCTTGGAGAAAAACTTGTTTCCGTGGTCTTCCATATGTCCTAAGGTGTTTGGGGATGGGAGATTGATCATCAATTTTAATCAGAAAAGCCTCAATTGATTAGTCAATTGAAAATCAGGAGATTTGGGGAAAAAGTCAATTGTGCAGTGAAAAAGTCAAATCCTGACTTTTTGATGTCAAGATCATGTTCCTAGAGTTTAATATGGCCAATCGATGGAATTTTATCAAGAAATATCAAGGGAATCATGAAAAATCAAGATATGTTGAAAGTTGCCATTTTGGGAAATTAGGGTTTTAGAAACTTTCCATTTATTGAAAGTTTCAGTGTTGAATCAACCATCTCCAAGGCCATTTTTCTCCATGATCCATGTTTCAAATGAACTTTTGTCCAACATCAAACTTGTTCCTTGTATTTCAAGCTTTCTTTTAAGTATCAATTCATCATCATATGATATTTGGAGCTCAAGTTATGATGGATCAAAGTTAGGGTTTCCAATGGTTTCAACATTAGCAAGATTGGACAGATTTTTGTACCTCTTTTGCAAGTCAATTTTCAGCACTTTCTTGATGTCAAATGAAACTTTACCCCAAATGAAAGTTGTAGAACTTATTCCAAGCTTTCCATCCATTACTAGAAGTCGTTCATATGATTTGTGAAGCTCAAGTTATGGAAGTTCAAAGTTGAAAAAAAATAGGCTAAAACTCATAACTTAGAAATTTTTCTAAGTTACCTCTAGGTAAATTTTGTGCATTATTTTTCAAGCCCACTTTTCATGATCTTGTAATCACCAATTGAAACTTTCACCAAAATAAAAATTGCTCTATGTTATGCAATCTTTCATTTGAGCACAATTTCTAAGCAAAATGAGCTTTGTGCATCAAGTTACATTGGCTCAAAGTTGGTGTTTTGAAAAAAATTACAAGGCATGAATTACAAGCCTTTTGGGCATGTTTGTGCATTTCAGCCATGTAGCCTTGTTTCACTCTTAGGTCATGCGCATGATTTGCAATTTGGTGTACACCAAACATTGCCAAAATAAGACCAACACATGATGTACCCTAAAGGAGCCATTTTGAATTTCTTGCCAAACAAGGAAAGGAAAATCTGCCCTTTGCTCTGACCACTATGCAGCCTCTCCATATTGCCTTCCCACTCAAACCAACCAGCCACACTTTTGCAAGTCATTCATGATGATGCACAATCAACCATTGATCCAAAATATCAATTTGGACATAACATCTGCTCTATCCATTTTTCACCACAGTTAAACTTGCAAAATCATTTTTCACTTCATACTTAAGCTAAAGAGAAACCCTAGAGGAACTCTCAGCCACCATTTGCATGAGAAACCAGAATTTTACATTTTGAAACCTCTGATGTTTTCCTTCGAAACTCACTCACCTTTGAGCTTTTATCCAAGTTCTTTCACATTCCATACTCACCATAACACCACCTCCAATCAGCTAGCAAGGGGATAACCATTTGAGAGAGAACCATAACTTGCCATTTCTTGTTCTTTTTGAAGTTTCCTTCAAAACACACAAACCTTTAAGCCATTTCACAAGTTCTTCATCAAATCATCATCCCCTCAACATCCTCTTTCAACTGTTTTCATTAAAAACCATCTGCGCACACATTGATCAACCACTACTCAAAATAATTTCTGGAGATTGGAGAAGATTAAAGACTTTTGAAGATTAGCAAAAGCATCTACAAGTTACAAGGGTTCATTCTGCACATTTTGGTGAAGTTCTATCAAGCTCTGAAGAGGCATTGGACTTTCCTCCACTAGGTACTTTTTCCAACTTTTTCTCTCATTCTAGCCATGAAATAGATGCATTATGTGTACACCTGGAGTCCTACATATATAGGAAATGTTTTTCATTGGTTTGGTGAAGTTCCATGGAGTTTCATATTTTGGTACCAAAACTGTTTGCCTTCGAAAACCTGGGAGGAAGATGTTATTTTTCAAAACTAAGGGAAAATTTGAACTCTCCATGGAATTTAGAGGGGGGAGGGATCTTGTTTTCATGTTTCTGGGTGGTCTGAACCCTAGCTCCGGCAGCCTCTCGCCGGAGAAGACGACCGGAACTAGGGTTCTGACGTCTGTGAAGAAGAAGTTGGTTACGTGGCCGTTGGCGCCTGATTTTTAAATTCAAATGAGTTCCGTTGTCATGTTTTAAGCCACTCAAAATGCCACGTTTTGTCCACATCATTTAATGAAAGCCACATGGGATCAGACTGGGTTGTGGGCTTAAGTTTCACTGCTATTCACGCCCCCCTTTGGGGCCCATTTCCATTTGAACTGATTGCAGTTATATTGTGCTTTACTTATTTCACCCCCCATTGCGCCTTGTTCCATTTTTATTTCTTTTTCTTGCAATTTCTATTTAAATCTTTTAAAAATACTTATTTAATTCACAAAAATCCCAAAAAATCATATTCTGACATTTTAATGTGTTAAGTTATTTTTCAACATTTTTATTCTTAATTTCATTTTATTTTACTATTTTATTTTGAATTTACAAATTAGTCTATTTTATGGTTTATACCCTATTTTAAACTTGATCATTGACCCTCTGTTGAAAACCCCCAAGGACCAATTTTCCTCTCTCACTTAGGTATTAGATTGAGGTAAATGTGAGGGCTGGTTTGGGGTCTTGCTGATCATTTTTCATTGGTTTCTCATGGGCTTTTTATGGACCCTCGATACACACTCGATAAGTGGAACACCTTGCATTGTTTGATACAATTGGTGGTGCTTTGAGTTTCTTTTGGCCATGAGATTTTGCATTCTATTTTTCATTTAATTCAACTTGCTTTAGGTATTTTATTTTGAATTTACTTGAGTTGTCATCTATTTTTAGTGAATATTTCAAGATCAAGTGATTTTCACCATGTATATTCATGCTAGTTTTGACCTAATCTTTGGGATATGATCACGAGTGATCCCTTGAGCACCTCTTAAGCCTTGTTAACTCATTTTGACATGCTTGAGGTGATGCCTTGATTGTTATAGGTCAATATCATGTTTAACTTGCATCATAAGTCATATTTGAATCATGCTTATCCATTTGTTTAAGTGTTGAGATTGTGTTAGGAATTTGTTTCCTTCACGTCATATGATCGTGATTGTGCTTTGCTTCTTGTTTGTTATTTGAATTTGGATCATTTCCTTTGAGTTTCACTTATTCCCCATGTGGTTTATCATTTGTTCATGATAGTTTGTTGTCATTTGTGTATACTTTGAACTTGTCATGAACATTGGGGCTCATTTGCATTGTTTGTTTGCATTGTTTTTGTTTACATTGTTTTTGTGTGGATCTTAAGGATTGTTGGTTGAGATGTGCTTGTGGTGGTGGCTGCCCCACACTTTTTCCTCCCTCTTTTCTTTGTGTATGCATCTCTTCTTTACATCTCATGTCTTTTGTTTGCATTGCATTTGACTTGTTCAAGTCATTTTCTTTTCTATCTTCATTTCATCTGTGAGTGAATTATTTGGTGTTTACTTGGCCTTTGGCCATGATCCCCCTAGGATTCCTAGTCCCTCTATTTAATATGGGAGTAGGAGAGACATTAGGTGTTCAATCCTTTGCATGATAACATTAGGAAAGTTTTTCCCCTTTTAATCCCAACTTTAGGAGCATTGTGTATGACAACATTAGTGTCTAGTTTCCCCTTAAGGATAACATGTATTGTATACTACGAGCCTTAAGTACTTAAGGAATGATGGTTGGGGGGCCTCCTCTCAACTGTCTAGAGTGTTTACCGTATGCCCTTTGGGAGATATGCGACGCATTCGCTCTCAAGTCATAGTCTTTAGTGCAACATGAGTTACAAATCTAACTCAATTCACTTCTTGGTAAAGAACACAAAAACAAATACCTCAAACCTTTTTATCCTTCGGGATTAATTGAAAACCATTTTCAGAAAGAGAATGTTAACTTTTAGTTTTACCGCAAACAGGTAACGCCTAAGTCTCCAATGGTCGAGCAGCAATACACCTAACTGCTAGAATGAAGGATTAACCCTACAAGGATACGTAGGCACAAAATGGCGATGTCATCCCGAACTACGTTTACTCTGATTTCTTGTACCAGACGAGGATACGTAGGCACAAAACGACGATGTCTTGGCGAGCAACTTTCCCCCCATTACCCGTAGTTTTCCGAACTACGTTGACTTTGACTTTCCCATTGCACGAGGGAATACGTAGGCATAGAGCAGTGATGCTCTATCGATTCTCTTTTCTTTTTCTTTGCCCCCGTGAACCTTTAGCTTAAATATTTTAATACCCTTTTAGATAGATAACAAGCATGGATCCCGTTGAGTACAACGGACCTGAGGGGTGCTCATACATTCCCCTTGCGTAATCGACTCCCGAACCCGAGATATGGTTGTGATGACCTGTCTTTTCCCTTTTTCATATGTTTTCTTTGATCGTTTCCTTTCCCTGTTTTGGGATAAATAATGAACGGTGGTGAATTTTTTGTCCTTGCCGGCCCCCTCTTTCGCAGCGATGGGACAAAGCCCTGACTCAATTTTTACTCCCACGACTACAATGTCAGAGAAGTTTGTTGTGACGCTGCTGATTAGTCTCTCATAGAACTCATGCCTGATTGTGTCTACGAACCAGTCAGCTAGTTCTTTTTCAGTCAGGGGTGGCTCAACTTAGGCAGCCATCCCGCTCCATATTTGTGCATATTCCTTGAAGGATTCAATGTTTTTTGCGTCATGCTAAGGAGCTGACGGCGATCTGGGGCCAGATCCATATTGTACTTATACTTTTGGATAAATGTGTCGGATAAATCCTGAAAGCAATGGATCTTCGCCTGATCCAGACTCAGATACCACTTGACAGATGCTCCCTTGAGGCTATCTTGGAAACAGTGTATCGGTAGCTTGTCATTTTCGATGTGCGGATCCATCCGCCTGCAATACATGATCAAGTGAACTTTGGGACAAGTGGATCTCTCGTACTTGTCGAACTTTGGCATCTTGAACTTTGATGGAAACACAAAACCTGACACTAGACATATGTCTTTGGTATCTGATCCAAAGACGTGGCTTCCTTCAATATCTCTCATTCTCTTGGCCATGATGCCAATCTCAACCCTAAACTTCTCGTGCTTTTCGTCTTCGATTTCAGAACCATCGGGTATATCAAAGATCGGTTGATGATTGTTGGAAACAGGTCAAGCATGTGTCAGACCTCCTGCCTGGGTGAAGAGAGGATCTATTGTCATCGGAACAACTTGTGGTTGAAAGCTAAATTGTTGAGGATTTCTAAGCGGAGGCAAAAAGTCCCTGGAGATGCCAAATAAAAACTCAGTTGTCAAACTTGGAACTGTAGGAGGATTTACTGCTGATGTAGTGATTTCAGAGACCACAGTAGCCTGTGAGTCCATCTTTTCTTTGATTCCATTGAGAACTTCCATAATCTGACAGACATTGTCTTTGATACCTTCAATGTTGTTGTCGATCTAGTCGATTCTTTGGTCGTTGTCGGCCATCCTCCTTTGAGCTCTGGCTCGAGTGTTGTATTTGTGGGAACTCAGCGTGACTTATTTCCTCCCCCTCTAGCATACAAGAACAATAGATGAGCTGTATAACTCATGCAAGACTATGCAGAATGATATGTAGATGCACATGCAAATGCAAAAACCAACCATTCAAGGAAAAACATCAATTTTGTTCACAAACAAAGTTAGAAATATGTGTAACAACGTGCTTTAAAAGCATATTTTTATTGATAAGTTGAGATCCAATACAATAGATGGCTCTTGCTAACAAGCAAAACCTTTCTTACAACAAAAGTAAATACAATAAAAGGTTACAATCTTTAAAGAAAAAGCAGGAAATGGGAAGTTTTGATTGTTCTAACTAGACGATCCTTCTCTTTCTTCAGACTTGGGCTGGAGTGGATTCTGACGAATAATCTCCCACAGTTTAGCATTATCACGCTTTTCTTTAACTAAAGCATACTTCAGCTCCTCTCTAGGCATAGGAACCTCGGGCTCCTTAGTGATCTCATAAGTATGGGTGTAAAACATTCTCAAGGCTATCTCCTTTGACCAAAGTAGATAGGCCCTTGTGGTTAAACCGCTCCCATTCCCTTCTGGGGTTTCTCCTTGTAGAAGAGGATATCGCCAAGCGAAACTAGCTTGAGTTTCAAGTTCTTCATTGCTGCCTTTTTCACAAAAATAGGCTCTTAGCATATCTGGCTTAGGCTCTGGTCCTGTTGAGTATCCATGCTAGTGGCGTGCAAGGATTGGATTGTAGCTAATTACCCTTTTAGTACCAATGAGGGGTACATTCAGGAAGTCTCCACAGCTCGGGATAATAACGACATCGCTAATCTTGGTATCATACTAGTTGATATCATAGTGTCTGAGAGATGTTAATTTCTCAACCCATGCTTCTTTTTTGGCGAGGTTCCAAAGCACTTGAATTCTGGGCAAGCGAGAAATAAACCACTTGCTGAGCAAAGTACAACATGAGAACTGTCCAAGGTCATACACTTTTCGACGATGGATGGTGATATATGTATCTTCCAGCAGAGTGTTCACAGGATTCTTGATGAGGAAAAGTCATATGTCCTCCTCACCAATGAATTCGTCACAACATGGGAAAAGGTACATACCATAAATCAAGAATTCTAGGATTGCCTCAAAGATTCCCAGATTTCTGTTGAAATTCAGCCATCTCCATGAATGGTCTTGCTTCCATTCCAGAGAAACCACTCCTAGTTACCAATTCAGCTGGCAGCTCAGTCAGCCTAATGTGAAGTGCCTTAACAAGGTCTCTCCTTCTTAGTTTCCCATAATAAGTTTTGAAGGTGAAAGGAATCCTTATGTAAGCAGAGTACTCTTCTATAGTTGGGAGCAATTGGAAATCTGGGAAGATAAAGCAGTGATATATTGGATCATAGAACTCGACGAGTGCTTGCAGCATGTCCTCATTGACTCAAGTGTTGAGTAGCGGCAGAAGATCTCTGTACTTTGCGATGAAAGCGGCAGGGTTCCAGACAAGGCCTTCCAGGATCCTGAGGTTACCCAATCTTTAGGTTTAGAAATGGAAACCTGCTTCGTCGTTCCATATAAATGTTTGCAAACGAAAATTTTGAATTTCCTTGAATGGTTAGTAAAATGCAAAGATGCAATGCAAATGCGACCGGTTTTACAAAACTCAGAAGATCAATTATGCCAAACCTTCATTTCATTCATAATGGTAAAAAGTTACAACTTTTGAGACACAATACAAGAAGCTTAAATTACATCAAGAAACTAGGTTCCATGGTCTAAACTATGAACTTCAGACACGAGGCCTCTTCAACTTCTTCAGAATTACGTTCTCCATTACCAATTTATCCATTATTACTTTCCAGGCTCCAGAGGTTGGAGGGATATTTGAGTATTCATGATTTCTTTGAGTGGGCTTGATACTGGAGAAAAATAAATTCTCCTTTGTTGCTTCCCCATCAATCACTCGTTGTTCGATCCAATTTATTAGTTCATCCTTTTCTTGTACTTCTCTGATAAGCCTTGTTGTCTCGGAGGAAAGTGCATGATACTTTCCTTCCCAAGTGTCCCTCTCGAGTTGAGCTCTCGCAAGTAACTCTTGGTATTCTTCCATCTTATCAATGAGAATTGCAGACGATGACGACGCGATGACAATCTGCGTATTCTTCTTTGGGTGATATGGCATTTTCAAATCCCTTGCTCTGGACTAGACCCAATAAGTAAATGGTTCAAACGCTATACAGTTTCTTTTCCCCAAGTCTGCTTTTGTCTTTTTCTGAATATTCTCCCAAGCGTCAAATGTGCTACTTCTCATATTTTCCGCTGTTTCGGCGTTGAGATAAAAGAAACCGGACAAGAGCAAATTGTTGGGTTTATCCTTCATTGGAAAACCAAATTGTAGTCTAGCCAAGGCTAGATTGTAATTGATTCCTCCTCTTACTCCGACGAGTGGTATATTTGGGAAGCTTCCGCAATGATCAAAATAAACTCCTCGATCATAGGCGGGATTGTACCAATGAATATCAGCTTATGTTAAGGATATTATCCTTTGAGACCATCTCCATCCATTGGGATTTTCTTTGAAAGTGTCGGTTCTTGGCAAATGGTTGACGAACGATTTGTACAACAGAGGTTCACAACAAAGAATAGCTCCCTTTCCTTGACGTGTCTGATGATGAATTGAGTGATAAGCATCTCCTAACAAGGTAGGAATAGGGTTTCCACTTAAAAATATGGTGATGGAAGAGAAATTGACAAATTCCTCGACTTCGAGAAACAATACTAGTCCATAGATCAACAAAGCTAATACTTCTTTCAAATGCATCCATGCTCCCTTACTTGGCAAGGTAGGCAGCTCTCTTGACTAGGAAATTTGAATGGAAACCTTCTACTTCATTTTTGATGGCACGATGAGCTTTCATTTCAGATACTTCAAGGTGAAGAGCATCTTCTATTTCTTTCGGTGAAGGTAAGCTTTCCAACCCACTGTATGGTTTCTGATCCTTCACAGGGACTCTCACATGGTAGGCATACTCTTCCAAAGTCAGCATAAACTGATAGTCGGGAAAAGTAAAGCAATGATACAATGGGTAATAGAACTGAACCAAAGTGTTGAGGATTCCTTCTTCCATCCCTGTCCTGACTAGGCTCAAAATCTTTCCATATCTTTTTCCAAATTCATCTGACACCATAGTCCTTAGTTTTCTCAACTTGGATGTATCAAGCTTCTTGAAATTATATCTCTTGGTGTTCCTTGTTCCAATATCCATGATGTATCTAGGATTTTGTACAAAGAGATCGACTGAGCTTTACAAAACCAGTTGCAACATGAAATGCCATGATGAGATGATGAGATGATGCACACACAATACAAAGGCAAGTATTCACAAGGATTTGTACTATGAGTCGATTGTACCTGCCAAACAGGTTCTATCAAAGTTCCCAAAGTCATAGTAAATCCTTTGGATATTGTCAACTAACGCAACTACTTACGTGAGTCGACAATATTCTCAAGATAAACTCTTCTGAGTATAGCACCGTGTGACAACCATTGAGGGACTACTCCCTAACAGTTTCCGCACTACATCTTACAAAGGCCAAGTGAGGTAAAAGTATTACCAAAAGGTGCTCAGCTTCACAAACTCTCAGGTTGAAACAATTAATAAATACACGACTACTCATGCATCACTAATCATTCCAAGGAGGTCTCTACTGAGCGTGATTACATCATATGTCACACTTATTGAGACTACTCCCAACAACCCAATTATTGATCCTATCACAATCCTATCTCATGTGTCACTCAATCCTATCTCATGTGTCACCCAATTTGGCTTGCTTATGCTTCAAGATGGACGAAATTATCATTTTTTTTGATATGAAGTGTGCTACAATTTGGTTAGATCCTTCTTGTCTCTAGCTTTTATTTTTCTTTCTAGGGTAGTCACTTCATCTCCTCCCCTTTTTTAATTTTCAAAATCTTCTCCCTTTTTCAAAAACCTTCTTGTTTTCAAACTTAAAACCACTTTCATAATAAAATTTTGAATTTTGTCAAGTGATTTTCAAACTTTGTTTTCTTTAAAAAATGTCAAAAAGACTTAAAAAATACAAAAACTCATTCAAATCTTTTTGTGCCTTTGTCCACTTTTACGTTTTAAAAACTTTTCATAAAGTTTAGACATGAGTCATTTCCATATTTGAGATATAATTCTACTATTCCTCATAGTATTTAATATGTTGACATTTTCCACTTAGATGTTGAGTGATAAACTTGTTGATTTTAATTCAAGCAAAAATCCTCCACCTTTAGGTGATGCAAATGTCATCTTATACTTGTGGGCGACTAGTCGTAGTTTTCTCTTTAAAATGATGACTTGTCTTTACATTTAAAATTCAATCCTAACCAACAAATATTTGTTGTTTGTACCATGAACTGCGAGGTTTTGGTCTATATTGCACTTTGTGGGTATGTAGGCATGAGGCGACAAGTCTCTTCAAACACAAAAATGTTAAAAATATTTCTCTTCTCATCTCCCCAATCACTTTTTCAAACCAAAAAGCATAGATATTTCAAAGGGCTCCTATAGAGTACTATAGACGTTTTGGGTGCTAACACCTTCCCATCACGTAACCAACCCCATACCCATTCTATGTATGTTCTTGTTTTAGAACTCTTAGGGTTTGTTCGCTCTTTTTCCTTTCCTTTTTGGATAAAATAAAAGTGCAGAGGCAACTCTTGTATTTTGAGTTAAGTTAATCAATAACTTACACTCACAATTTTACCACTACAGAAATGTGGCGACTCTAATGAGGAATCTCTGGTTCCTAGTGAGTTTAGCCTACTTTGATTTATTTATAATTTTTTTTATTTGATTTGTTTGTTATTGCTTTATTCGTTTGGGTGCTTGGTGATCTGTGTGGTGAGATAAGTCCTATACCCAGACTTGAGTGCACTTATGATAGGAGGGTAGTATAGTCTTGTTTGCATACGTGGAGTAGTCTTTACTAAGCTGACTTGAGATCCCTCACTCATTGGAGGCCCCTTTGGGATTACTGATGTCTTACGAGTAGTCATATTTGGCATTACTTTTTCCGACTTGGGAGCCTGAGAAGCTGAGGACCTTAGAAACCTTGAACCCATCTTGGCCTTATTAAGACGTGGTGTGGTGGCTATTTAGGTGTAGACTTGAATTAATTGTTACACGATACCATACTCATAAAAATTTCTCTTGAGAATATTGTTGGCTAACGAGTAGTCGTTTAAGCCGAAAATATCCAAAAGATGGAATTATGAATCTGGGAACTTTTTAGAACCTTTTTCTACAGGTGATTATATAACCTTAGTACATACCATTATGGGTTGGTTCTTAGCCTTCGCTCCATACTCGCGTCGAAACTTTGAACCTGTGTGCTTTATGTGATCTTGTTTATGGGTGTTGCAACTTGCACTCATGCATTCATGGACATTTTGTTTCAGTCAGTTTTTAAGAATCTCAGAGATTTTCCTTTGCAAACATCGCAGATATTGTGATTATGGACATTGGAAATAGAAACACTCAAAAGTACGGTTTTTGAGCTCTCGATCTTACAAATTTGAGAAAGCTAGTGTCCTTGGTAGTTGATCGTGCAGGCTTCAGATCTTGTTATGAGAGACTTCAATTTGTTCTTTCTACGAACATTGAAGAAGGAATTTTAAACACCCTTGTGCAATTCTATGATCCTATCTACTGATGCTTTACTTTTCCTGATTATCACCTCATGTCAACCTTGAAGGAGTATGCTTATCTGTTGGGTGTACCAGTTTCTGATAAGGTTCCTTATACTGGTTTGGAGGAAGTTCTTAAGCCCCAAGATATTGTTGCAGCCACCCATTTGACGAAATCTGATATAAATGTTAATCTGATGTTTAAGGGAGGCATCAAGGGTTTGACTTATAAGTTCTTGATTGGGAAAGCCACTTTATTTACAAACGCTGGTCACACATTGGAATTTAAGGCTATATATGCTTTTCTTATCTACGGACTAGAGTTATTCCATAACGTTGACAACTTTGTAGATGTTAACGCTATTAGGATTTTCTTGATTGGAAACCCTGTTCTGAGTTTACTTGGTGACACTTATTTCTCCGTCCAAAGTAGGACTTCTAAGGGGAACGATACCATCGTTTTTTGCCCACCTCTGCTGTATAATTGGTTTATTTCGCACTTGCCATAATCATTTGTTTTTAGAGAGAACAAGAATTGTTTAAGGTGGTCTCAGAGGATCATATCCTTTACTCATGCTGACATTACTTGGTCTTCTTCTATTTGTAAGAATGTCCAGATTATTTATAGTTGTGGGGAATTCTCCAATGTTCCTCTTCTTGGAACACAATTCGGAATTAACTACAACTCGAGTTTAGCTCGCCGTCAGCTTGGTTATATGTTGAAGAATAAGCCTAAAAATATTCTATTAGAGGGTTTATTTTTTCAATTAGGGAATGACTCTCTTGGTTTGAGAAGAAGAAGGGCTCATGCTTGGGTTAAGATTCATAGGATTGTTAAAGGAGATCTTGGAAGAGAAGTTTACATTGCCTTGGGACCATATACGCTTTGGGTGAAGAATAAAGCTAATGAGCTTAAAATGCCTTATCCTTTTAGGAAACCCACGACTATAATGGTTTCTACGCCACTCCCTGTTTCTTATGATGATGTGAAGACTCTTAAAGATGCTTTGGCTAAGATGAAGAAGGAAAAAGAGATGTGGGAAAGTAAGTTTTATGCTTATGACAAGGAGAAGACAGAGTTGCAAAATCAGATGAAGGAGAAAGATGACTTGATTGAGTTTCTTGAGCGACGCGTTGTGAAGAGACATGGGGAGAATTTATTTTCCTCTACCACTTCATCATCACATCCTCCTCCTTTCGGTGCTTGGAAAGGTATCACGGATCAACCCGTGTTAGAGAAAACCGCCATGAAGGACAACTATGAGAGAGAGATTAAGAGACTCAAAAGGAAGTATCAGCTCAGATCGTCATTAGATGCTCCTTAGGACCTACCTTTTTCTTATTGAATTTTGATATTATGTAACTTTTACTTCCAAGTGTAGCTCTTTTCAATATTCAACGAAATGATATGTTTATCAATATTTCAAAAAATATTATGGCTTTATGATGTTTCCAATTAGTTTATATTTTAAATATACTAGAAAACTGAATGAAACATTTGCATTTTGGATTTGCATTAGCATCTTGTGCATTGTATTTTTCCTTTTTCAAGTGTCTTATTGTTTCGTTTGGTCTTTGGTCAGCCAAGTTATCGCATCACTACAACACTCGAGATAATCTCAGGAAAAAGATGGATCAATTTCAACAAGAGAACTGCGAGCTTCGTGAAGAGGTGACAACTCTGAAGGATATTTTGGAATGACTCACTGCTATGATGGAAGCTCTGGTGGTTGCTCAACCACCACCACCTCCTCCTTCTCACGTGTAGAGAACTGTGACTTCTGAGATCGGATCAATGCCCATTTCTATGGCTCTAGTTAATGCTTCTCAATATCAGATGCCTCCTGGGATGCCTCTCAATTATGTGCAAGAGGGATTTCAACCTCCTGCTTCTGAAGGTCCAAGAGTTCCTACTGTTATTACGGTACCATTTCCTGCGGTGTTGTACCCCAAAATTTGCCCAACCTTTTTCTTTGCTTCACTTGTGTTTCATTTCATTTCATTAGCATCTTGCATGTGCATAGCATTGCCCTTTTTAGGGGATCAAGAGAGTGTGCCATACAAGATGAGAGTATCAAGGGTTTCAAACTTAACCAAGAGTGGTTACTCACCCAGTGCTTATACTCATCAAGAAGTGGTCAAAGTTCTCTAAGGGAGAAGATTGACAAGTGTGGCTTATCTTCTATCTTGGAGGTCAATTGAGGATCATCAGAGGATCATAAGACCATGGTTATGGATAGGAGATGTTGGAGAAGCTCATTGAGTGCCTTTGAAGTCATTGAGGAGTTTATCTAAGGTGTTATTTCACTTGCAAGAGGTTGCAGTCAAAGTTTGTGCATCTAGGGTTTCATCTGCCTAGTTCAGGGTCCACTATTGGCTTGAAGGAATTTGAGACTTGGTTCTAAGTCATTAGAGTCATGGGAAGTCATGTTGATACGTCTAGGATGTTATTTCAAGTTCAAATCAAGAAGAATAAAGAGTGTGAGAAGTTACAAAATTAGGGTTTAAGAAGGTTGTCAGTGTAAAATCCCCTATTTAGTGCCTAACTTCAAGGCCACATATCTCAAGATACAAGTTGAATCTCATTTTATTATAAAAATGAGACTTGTAGGGCATGTTATTGTCTTTATTTTGAGTACTAGAACTCATCCATTGGGTTTGTGGAACTTATGTTATGATGCCGTCAAGTTATGGGTCTCAGATGAACAAATTTTTCAGTCAACAAAAGTCAACTCACTTCCAAGACACTTTTGACCTAAAATCATGTTCCTCCTCAACTTTTGATGAACATAAAAGTTATTCCTCATGATCCTAGCTTTCCAAAACGTCCTATAAGTCCTTCATATCATTTGTGGAACTCAAGTTATAAAGCTTGCAAGGCAGGAGTATTTTGGGAAACTTTGATTATAGGTCATTTTGGCTATGCGTCATTTACATACACTTGTGCCAAATGAAACTTTTACCAACATGAAAGTTGCTCCAAATGACCTCAGTTTCATCATGAAACTCAAGATTGGAATGAGTTATGAGTGGTTAGAGAGATTGGTGAAGAAATTTCAAGTAAAAATAAGCTTTAAATCATGAATTCAATTAAATTAGTTTTAGAACTTTTTTCATGCCATGTTTGTATTCAAAATGATTCACAATGTACCAAAAAAACAAAGTGCACAAATTTATTTTGGTGTATGAAGTGAAAAACACGTGGAATTGAAGCTTGCTTCATGAAAAAGTTTTCATTCAAAACTCCATAATTGGACCAAATCAAGAGCCCAATCCAATCCACATGTGAAATCCAAGTTCCCAGCTGCAAGATCATGCAAAATTCAAGTGTGTACACAGCCATATTCATGTGTGCATGGATCACTTGCCAAATTGGGCATTTTCAAAATTCTCTTCAACCAAGCTTCATTGGGCCTCCAATCCATCAGATATCCATAGTATATAAGTTCAAAATGAAATTTGAGAGCTCACTTTGGCATTTTCATGGAGGGGAGAGAAGAGCCATATTTGGAATTCAAGAGAGAAATTCAAATTTGGAAACTCAGATTTACATCAATTCAAACCAAATTGAAACATACTTCTCATTCGTCAAGTGAAATAGAGTGGATCTGCACGTTTTATATAAAGCTCGGCCTCAATTAAAGCACCAACGGAGTGTCTCCGTTAGGCAACTTTCTCTTCCAAATTTCTCTCATGCTAGGCACTATATCGAGGTCATTGTTGGCGCATCTGAAGTCCTACATCTTGTAGGCAATGTTTGCATTCTTAATTGTGATGATTGATGAGTTTTTTGGTTGTGTGCTCAAAACTTTACTCGTTTGAATCTCATTATTTAAGCATGATAAATGAATTTGGAGACTGGATTCGTGATCTACGTGATGAGACCTTTATTTTGATATAAGATTTTGCTTGATTTGTTGGTGTTTTGGAACCTGGTGACCGGCCACCTCGCCGAAGAAGACAACCGGAGCTAGGGCTCCGGCATCTGGTTCAACGTTCAGATGATCTAATGTGTCCATGTTTGACATGTTGACCAAGTGAGATGAACGAATCAGATTGCCTTGACCAACTTGCGTGGATCCCTTGACTGCCACCTCAATTAGTGATACGCATCGTTTTGATGCTAAACTAAATTGGTTTTTGTTTGGGCCTAATGTGCTATCTGTACCCCACTTCTGATGGAGCCCAATGTTTTGAACTGGATTGCTTGCTATTTGCACCACGCTCATGTTTAATTGTTTTTTTTTATTTTTATTTGTTTTTCTGTTTTGACTTTAAATCATTAAAAATTCCACCAAAAATATTTTATGATACTTTAATGTGTCATTTAATTTTTGATGATTTTTATTTTCATTTTCCAATTATTTTTCACTTAAAAGTGGAATTAAAAATTTAAGGTGTTTTTAAATGGATTTTTCACTTGTTAGTTTGTGTTTCTTGTTTGTTCTTGATCCAATTCTCACCACCTATGAATGAGACTCATTCCTCATTTCAATGATGAGTTGAGAGGTCTTTGAGGCTAGTTTGTGGATTTTTGTTTGACCTTTTTGGTGACTTTTGTGAGTTTTCTTTTGACCCTCGACAACCCTCCTTCAAAATGGTGCACCCTTGTGGATCAATTGCTTTGGTGATGTTTTGAATGGACCTTGGTTGTGTTGTTTTGGCCTCTGGTTGCCAACATCTTTATGTGCTTTTGGTATTTTATTTGGAGTTATTTGAATCATTTTCCTATTTTTGGAGTAGCTTGCAAGTCAAGCTACCCCTAAAGATGGTTCACACACACACACTTGACCTAGTTTTGATGGGAAGTGAGCCTTGTGGATCCCATATGCTTCCAACTCTTTTTGATTCACATTCCTAACAAGTTGAGGTGATTGGTTTCCAATTTTTAGGCCATACACGTGTTTGGTTCTTGTGGTGAGTTGCATTCTTTTTAGGCCTTCCATTTGGTTTCAAATATTGAAAGTGTTTAGGACCTAGGTCCTTTACCATGCCTATTCTTGCAATTTGCTTTGGTGTGTTTTCTTCTTTGCTTTTCCTATTCTCTTATCTTGTTCTCACTTCTGTCCTAAGACATTGGGGACTCATCCAAGTTGATTTGATGCCTCTTGTTTGCACTTTGAATTTGACTTGGATGAGAGGCCATTTTGAGAACTTTCTTTTGGTGTGAACTTGTCTAGTTTCTTTTGTGTGCACTTCCATTTTGTCTTGCATCTATCATTTGCATGCTTGAGGTTGAGATGTGGTTATGGAGGCTACTGCCCCACCATTTTTTCCTCCCTCTTTCTTCATGTTTGTTGTGCATTACATGTTTGCATCTTCTTTCTTTCTTTCATCGTATGCTTTCTTCTTCCACTTTCTTTTCCATGTTCCCTTAGGACCTCTAATCCCTCTTGTTCAAGGTTGATTATGATAGACCTTAGGTTTAAATCCATGGATGATTACATTAAGTAGAATTCCCTTTTCATCGCAATCATAGGTGCACATTGTATGAGAACATTAGGTTGAGTCTAGTCTCCCTTTAGAGTTGTGTCTCTCTCTTCTCATCTTCAAACTTCCTCAAGACACTTAATAATGGATAATGAATCTTGTACGCTATGAGCCTTAAGCATTTGGGGAATGGTGATTGGGGGGTCTCCTATCAATTGTCTAGAGTGTTTAGCGTATGTCCTTTGGACGATATGCGACGCATTCGCTCCGAAGTCATAGTCTTTAGTGCAACATGAATTACAAACACAATTCAATTCACTTCTTCATAAAAGACTAAAAAAAAACTATAAATCTTTTTATCTTTCGGGTTTATTTAGAAAACATTTTCATAAAGATATTTTTGTTAACTCTTGGTTCTACCGCAAACAGGTAACGCCTAAGTCTCCAATGGTCGAGCTGCATACACCTAACTGCTTGAACCAAGTTTTAACCCTATTCGGGTAAAACACTTGAACCAACCTGTGGTCTTGTTAGCCCGAACTACGTTTTCTCTAATTTCTCGTACCAGAAGAGGATACGTAGGAAAAAGATGGCAATGTATTGGCGAGCAACCTTCCCCACCTTTACCCGTAGTTTTCCAAACTACGTTGACTCTGACTTTCCCATTGCACGAGGGAATACATAGGCATAGAGCGGCGATGCTCTATCGAGTATTTTTTCTTTCTTTTGTCCCTGTGGCATGTAGCTTAGATAGATAAACACCCCTTTAGATAGACAACAAGCGTGGATCCCGTCGAGTACGACGGACGTGAGGGGTGCTAATACCTTCCCCTTGTGTAACCGACTCCCGAACCCAATACTTGGTTGCGATGACCTATCTTATCCCTTTTTCATAGGTTTTTTCTGTTTGTTTCCTTTCCCTCTGTTGGGATAAATAACAAACGATGGCAACTCTTTTGTCTTTGCCGGCCCTCTTCGCACCGATGCAACAACTGGAGACTTCACTGGGGAGTTTCTCGATCCCCTATGCGAGTCAATCCTAGCGCTTGTGTGTTTATCTCTGGGTGTGTATGTATGTGTTGTATTTTTATCTGCATTTGCATTTTACTTTCCCGCATTGTACATTATCATTATTACTGTGTTGTTGGGTGGGAGTTCCACTGTGAGATAAGCCAAACCCAGGCTTGAGTACAACCATAGCATTAGAAGCAGAAAGTAGTGGTGAACCTGTATGTTTGGCATGCACTAGTACCCACGAAATTTGCGCTCAGACGAGATTCTCTTTGATGACTACCTTTCCAATCTGTCTCGGACAGTTGAGAGGTTGTTGGATATGAGGGTTGTCGACTCTGGGGACCGATCATTTGGGAGTCATCTAAGTGAGGCCGCTTCGTTAGACTATAATGACAAACCGGAAATGGTGAACGTATCATCGTTTCTCGAAAGTCTGTGTCGCTGACGACCGCATAGGATGTCGAACCTTTATCAAAAATAGGTCCATACCTGTGAGTGGGTGGGTTATGCAGGAAACCTTGACCTTTAGCCTACCCAGTTCTTGTCAGTGTGAACCTGTGATTTTGATACAGAGGGTCCTTATGATGGTGTTATGTTCTTGATTAAGCAAAGCTCTGGTTCTTCTTAATCAGCAACACAACAGCCTTGATCCCTTGTTGCATGTGCATTTTTCATCTGCATATTAACATTTGCATTTTCCCTTCGATTCTAGTGATCTTATTTCTCTGCTGACATAGAGCCTATCCTGAAGAAGACAATGGTTTATAAGTTCCCTACTCCAGACATTAGATCTTTGTTTAGTTTGATTTCTGTTGCTGACAGGAAGGTGATGGAAGATTTTAAGCAATCATATGGGAAGCTTTTGAGTTTTGTCTACAAGCCCTCAGTATATGAGTTGGGTGGTCTCCATACTCTGTCAAGATAGTCTGTCAGGACCTTCACTGGAATGGTACATGGGCTTGGCGCCTGTAAGTGTACGTAGCTGGAAGGATCTTGCATAAGCATTCGTTAGACATTACCACTACAATAGTGACCTGGCGCCCAACCGGGTCCAGCTGCAAAATCTGTCACAGAAGAATGGGGAATGCTTCAAAGAATATGTGCAACGCTGGCGTGAATTGGCAGCCAGGGTACAACCGCCGATGGTTGAACGTGAACTGGTAGATATGTTTGTGGCTACCTTGTCGGGAGTTTATTATGAAAATCTAATCAGCAGCATGTCAAGGAGCTTCTCCGACTTAATAATCATTGGTGAGCGAGTTGAGAATGGGATTAAGCTGGGAAAGATCCAAGCCGATGAAGGTTCCTCAGCTGGAGGAAGGAAAGTGTTTGGAGGAAAGAAGAGAGAGAGTGAAGCCAACTCTGTATCTAGGTCCCGGAGGAGCAGAAAGCCGACAAAGAACCATCAGCAACAAAGGGTCGCTAGTATTACCATCCCTACAGCCCTATAGCAGCAGCAACCACATAACCAAAATTAGCAGGGGAATAGAAAGTACCCAGTCCGACCAGCGAATAGACAACTTGAGACGCCGCCAATGCCATACTCTCAGCTACTTCAAGCGCTACTACAATTGCAACTCGTTCAGAAGAGGACGCTGGCTCCACTGACCGCACCACCTCTACCCGGTTACGATACGAACGCCCGCTGCAAGTTCCATTCCAGGGCACCCGGTCACACCATTGAAGATTGTAAAGCCTTCAAGCACAAGGTCCAAGATCTGCTGGATAGCAAAGCGATCAATTTCTCTGACGACGTGCCGAATGTCATTCAGAACCCACTGCCAAACCATGGACAGGCTGGGGTTAACGCAATTATCGAAGATGAGGACTTGAATTTAGTGAAGAAGGTTGATGATCTAAAGACACCATTGAGTTTTGTCAAAGCCAAGTTGTTGAAAAAATGCGTATTCCGAGGCTGCGAAGAGTTCTGTATTGAATGTGCGAGGCATCTGGATGGGTGTGATCAGTTGAAGGACGATATTCAAAGTCTGATTGATGAAGGGGTCCTATAATTTGATCGGAAGATTAAGAGTAAGACCGGAGAAGTGCTGACCCAGCAGAACGATGAAATTGCTACAATCACCATTCCATATTAGACCATCACCATTTCTGCTCCCAGGCCACCCACGATTACCATAACTAAAGCTGGCTCCATACCGTTCAAAAGTACCAATGCTATCCCATGGAATTATGGAGCGGAGGTTTACTGCAATGGACAGAAGATGGACTTGAAGTACCCACCGGTAGGGTCTGTGGATAACTTAGTTGGATCAAGGGAATCACCCGCAGTGGGAGGGTGTTCTCGCTTCCTGAAGTCAGTGCCGACCGGGTGGATAAGGGAAAAGACAAAGCTGTCGTTGAAGAAACCTCTCGGGAGGTAGAAAAAGTCTTGCTGGTAAGGAATGTTGAAGAGTTCATGAGGTTAATCAAGAAGAGCGACTATAAGATAGTTGACCACCTACAGTAGACGCCTTAAAATATCTCTATTCTGAATTTGTTGCTTTGCTCCGAAGCACATCACAATGCCTTGCTGAAGATCTTGAATGCAGCATATGTACCTTAAGAAATTTCTGTCAACCAGCTCGAAGGGGTGGTTGCACATGTCAATGCTGGCAATGGTTTGGGCTTCACTGATCGTGACTTGACGCCTAAGGGCAGGAACCACAACAATGCGCTGCACATATCGCTGGAATGTTGGGGAACTGTTATGTCACACGTACTCGTGGATACCGGGTCTTCCTTAAATGTATTGCCAAAGAAAGCGCTTATGAAGCTGGACACTCGTGGGTTGTTGTGTACACCCAGTGATCTAGTGGTGAGGGCCTTTGATGGGACCAAGCGGTCCGTGTTTGGAGAAGTAACATTGCCCATTCACGTGGGGCCAAAAACCTTCAATGCGGTATTTTATATCATGGGTATCCAGCCCGCGTACATCTGCTTGCTAGGCCGACCCTAGATCTATTCAGCGGGAGCTGTGACCTCTATGCTGCATCAGAAATTGAAGTACGCTGTGGGTGGCAGTATCGTCACGATCTGCGGGGAAGAAGACATTATGGTGAGCCATATGTAGTCTTTTAAGTATGTAGAAGTGGACGGTGAGATTCACGAGACCTTGTGCCAAGCATTCGAAATTGTCAAAGTTAAGGATTCGGTTCCTACCTCAAGCAAAACACCTGAAGTGGCTCTCTCTTCTTTCAAAGAGGCTCAAGCTGTGGTACAGACTGGTTCAGCTCAAGGCTGGGGGCAGGTGTTGAATATCCCCAACGAGCAAGATAAGTTTGGCTTGGGGTATCACCCTTCTGCTGCTTCATCCTCTCAGAATGCGCCGCGTTACAAGGGGCCGATTCAGTTCATTAAGGGTGGAGTCATATTCGAACAGGTCAATGTTGTGTTCAACGAGGAAGGAGACAATGATTGTGATATGGAGGCATGGATCCAGCCGTGCAAGTCAGGGCAGAGCCTCAGCAATTGGTCCATCCAGGATTTCATCCAAGTGACCAGTAAAGAGTAATGATTTGCTTTTTCCAATTACTGTACAACCTTTTTTCCTACCCGGGGCATAAAGGTTTTATTGTCAGAGCCTTGCTTGCTTATGCATGTGCATTTTATCAATAAATCGAAGGGCGTTTTCTTTGCATTCAAATTTTATGATCTCTGTTATTCTTGTTTTGTTTTTTTTGAAACAATAAAATGGAGAAGTGGTTCATGCTGCCTTGCACATTGTTTTTATGATTAACCATTTTCACTGCAGGAATCACACTACAGATGACATCGATCCAGAACCTTCCATGACTCATTTCGACTTTGATTGCCCGATATATCAAGCTGAAGAAGAGATTAACAAGGATGAATACCTTTCAGAAGAGTTGGCTCGGATTTTGAAACAAGAAGACAAGATCATTCTGCCTCATGAGGGAGTTATCAAGATTGTTAATCTGGGGTCTGAAGAGGTGGTTAGAAATGTCAGAGTAGGGGCTGCGCTACAGAGTGACATCAAGCAAAGACTGATCGAGATGCTTCGAGAGTATACTGATATCTTTGCTTGGTCCTATGAATATATGCCCGGACTTGACACTAACATAGTGGTTCATCACTTGCCATTGCGCAAAGACTGTCCTTCAGTCAAGCAAAGACTGATCGAGATGCTTCGAGAGTATAGTGATATCTTTTCTTGGCCGTGACTACCTACCCTCTGTGGGTCGCCAACATAGTACCTGTACCGAAGAAAGACGGTAAGGTGCGGATGTGCGTGGATTATTGGGATTTGAACAAGGCGAGCCCTAAAGACGATTTCCCGCTCCCTCATATTGATATATTGGTCGACAATAGTGCTCAATTTTCCGTGTTTTCGTTGATGGATGGATTCTACGGCTATAACCAGATTAAGCTGGCACCGGAAGATATGGAGAAACTACATTCATTACACCATGGGAGACGTTCTGCAATAAAGTAATGCCTTTTGGGTTGAAAAACGTAGGGGCAACTTACCAGCGGGCTATGGTCACTTTCTTTCATGATATAATTAATCATGAGATTTAATTATATGTTTATTACATGATAGCAAAGTCTCAAACGGAGGAGGGACATCTAGTCAACTTGCGGAAGCTATTTGAGAGGCTTAGGAAATTCAGGTTGAGGCTGAATCCTAACAAATGCACTTTCGGGGTGCGGTCCAGAAAATTTCTGGGTTTTATCATAAGCGAAAAAGGCATCGAGGTTGATCCTGCCAAGATCAAGGCCATTCAAGATATGCCAACGCCTAAAACTAAAAAAGAAGTTTGTGGTTTCCTGGGGAGATTGAACTACATTGCTCGGTTCATATCTCAGCTCACAGCCACATGCGAACCAATGTTCAAGCTATTGAAAAAAGATTAGGAGGTTGTCTAGAATGAAGATTGCTAGTGGGCATTCAACAAAATTAAAGAATATATGCAGGAACCTCCAATTTTGATACCCTCAGTCGCTGGAAGGCCTTTAATCATGTACTTGACAGTTCTTGAGAATATCATGGGTTGCATTCTCGGTCAACACGACGAGACTGGCAGAAAGGAGCATGCCATTTATTATCTGAGTAAAAAGTTCACAGATTGTGAGTCCCATTACACAATGCTGGAGAAAACGTGTTGCGCACTCGCATGGGCAGCCAAGCGTTTAAGACAATATATGCTAAATCACACAACCAAGCTAATTTCAAAGATGGATCTGATCAAGTATGTCTTCGAGAAGCAAGCCCTTTCAGGGAGGATTGCCAGGTGACAGATGGTACTGCCAGAGTACGACATCCAGTACGTATCCCAAAAGGCCATCAAAGGAAGTGTTCTATCAGAGTACCTTGCCGAACAACCTATCGAAGACTATCAGCCAATGAAATTCGAGTTTCCCGATGAAGACATTATGAACTCTTGATAAAAACCCTATGGTGGTTCTTAGACAAGGAGTTGCAGCACGCGTCTCCTCTCAAGAAGTTTTGACAACTTCACAATGATACCACACACTTAATAACCTCCACTAAGGCCTTTTCTTGAAATTGAAGCCAATAAGACCTTCTTCTTAGATGGGACACAAATAATCTTGATCCCCTGTAAGAACAATGCCATGCAAAAATGCAAATTCTAAAATGAAAATGAAACATAAGCCAGGTACAAGAAATGGTTGGTCAAATTTTGGGATACAACAGGTGTGTATCATTTTCATGGCCTGATTTCTCTGTGTTAGAAGAAACTTTTTCAAAAACCAACACCATTTTTGGGACCTATGTGAAAAATGCTTTGAGATGGTACCACAGGTTTTAATTTTTATGTTAATTTACAGTTTCCACCGGTGAAGCTCATCGGGGAAGACGACTGGAGCTAGGGCTCCAGTGTATGAGGTGATGCTGAAGTGTCTTTTGATGTGGCATTGATTTTGCTTGAGCTTGCATGCGTGGCTTGTGTTGACTCCTACGTGGTAGCCAGCTCGTTTAGTGAAACGTAGCGTTTTGCTCAATCTGGTGATTTGCTTTGCTTTGGGCTTTGTCATATTGATATGCACACCCCCTTGTTTTGGGGCCCAAACATGTTGTACGTGATCCTAGTTCAAGTCCACTTTACTTCTGCACCCCTCTTCCATTTCTATTTTTTTTCTTTTTATTTCATTTCCAATTTAAATCATTTTAACATAATTTGAGCATATTAAAAATCCCAAAAAATATGATTCTGACATTTTAGGATGTTAGGATATTTTTCAATATTTTTATTTTATTTTTCATTTATTTTTAGTATTTTTAATTGATTTAATTTGATAAGTGGTTTTATGATTGATATTTGGAATTGAAGCTTGATCTTTGACCTTGATCAAACACCCCCTTTGACCAATTTTCCTCTCACACTTAGGTGGTTGATTAAGGCTTATTTGAGGGTTGGTTTGAGGTCTTGATGATCATTCCTTGTTTGTTTTTCATTGGCTCTTCTTTGTCCCTCGATGCTTGCTCAACAAGTTGAACACATTGCCTTAATTGATATGATTGGTGATGCCTTGATGCATTTCTTGCCATGACCTTTTGCACTCTGACTTGTAATTGATTCAACTTGAGTTTTCAAATTTATTTGGATTTTATTTGACCTTGCTTCTATTTTTAGTGGATGCTTCAAATTTAAAGGTGTTTTAACTATGTGTATGCTTGCAATCTTTGACCTAGTTTTGGGATATGATATTGTGTGATCCCTCGAGGACCTCTTAAGCCTTGTTAGCTTTTGTTAACATGCTTGAGATACTGCCTTACATGATTAGAGGTCCATTGGATGTATACCTTGTGCCACAAGTCTTATTTGATCATGTATTTCTACTTAAGTTTGAAGTGTGAGATGTTGTATGGAATTTGGTCCCTCAAATTGATTTGATTATTCTTATGTTGGCTTGATGACTTGATTTTGAATTTGAGGTATTTCTCTTGAGTACACTTCTGACCTAGATGGTTATGTTCATGTTCTTGATGCTTTGGTGATGTTTATCTCACTTTGAGGTTGTTTATGAACACTTGCACTTCTCTTGAGTTGTTTAAGTGTTTTTCTTTATTTGACCATGAGTGAATGTGGGATTTAGATGTTCATGATATGGTTACTGCCCCACTCTACCTTTCCCCTCACTTCTTTGATTGTGCTTCTTTGTTTAGCGCCTTTATTTTTCTGATGATTGATGGCATTTGATTGTAGGAGCTTGCTTCTCTCATTTCCTCTCATCTTTCTTGACCTGTTTAAGTCTTCCCTTTTGTTGACTTGTGTGTGCCATTTGTGTATGCTTCATGATGGCATATTTTGTTTTCTTTTGCATATTTATTTTCATCTTGCATAGTCTTTTTTCAGTCTTCCCTTTTGTTTCATTTGCGATTGATTATGCATTGTGTTTACTTGTGCTTGTTCACATGACCCCTTAGGATTCCTAGTCCCTCAGTTTAAGATGGGAGTAGGAGAGACACTAGGCTTTCAATCCTTTGCATGATAATATTAGAGTTTCTTAGTTCCCTTTCGACGCCTAATAAAGGATAACAAGCATTGTACGCTACGAGATTTAAGAACATGAGGAATGATAAGTGGGGAGGTATCTCTTCACATTATCGAGAGTGTTTAGTGTATGCCCTATGCGACGCATTCGCCCTTATGTCATAATCTTTAGTGCAACATGAGTTTCAAACTAACTCAATTCACTTCCTCTAAAAAACACAAACCAAATTCAAACCTTTTCATCCTTCGGGATTGTTTTCAAACCTCATTTTAAGAAAGAATATTTTACGTTTCTGTTCTACCGCAAACAGGCATTGTCCCTAACTGCTAGAACGGAGATTTAACATTGCTCATAAAACACTTAACCTACCAGTGGTGTAGTTTTCCTGAACTACGTTTGCTCTAATTTCTCATACCAGATGAGGATACGTAGGCACAAGACAGTGATGTCTTGGAGTGGAACCTCCCCCATCACCCACAGTTTCCCGAACTATGTTGACTCTGACTTTCCCATTGCACGTGGAAATAAGTAGGCATAGGGCGACGATGTCCTATCGAGTATGTTCTTTCCATTCACCCCCGTTTGCAGTAGCTTCTAGTTAGCTTTCACCCATAGATTAGATAACAATGATGGATCCCATTGAGTACAACGGACGTGAGGGGCGCTCATACCTTCCCCTTGCGTAACCGACTCCCAAACCCAAGATTTGGTTGCGATGACCTTGTCTTTCCCTTTCTCTTAGGTTTTCTTTGATCGTTTCTTTTCCCTCTCTTTTAGGATAAATAACGTTCGGTGGTGACTCTTCTGTCTGTTTGCTGGCCCCTTTTTCGCAGTTGCGACAGCTGGAGACTCTGCTGGGGACTATGGTTCCCTCTGCGAGTCAATCCTAGTGCTTGTTTGTTTTTTGTTTTTGGCTGTGTATATTTGTGTGCATGTGTGTTGTATTTGTACATTATTGCATTTTGCATTTTATTTTCCGCACTTTATTGTTATTATCATGTTGTTGCTATGCTGTTGGGTGGGGTTGTTCCATTGAGAGATAAGCCCAACACCCAGGCTTGAGTACATATATAGCCTTAGGGTGGAAAGTAGTAAGGGCTTGCATGTTTGGCATGCAATAGTCCTCATGAAATTCGCGTTCAGACGAGGTTTTCTTTGAAGACATCCTGTCCAGTACGTCTCGAACAGTTGAGTTGGATCTAAAAACTAACGACTCTGGAGACCGATTATTGGGAAGACAGTTGAGTGAGGCCTCTTTGTTTGACCATGATGCCAAACCAGAAATGGTGAACGTATCATCGTTTCTCGACTTGAGAGTTTGTGACATTGACGACCTGCTTAGGATGTCGTACCTTATTAGAGATTAGGTCCTACCTGTGAGTGGGGAGGGTTATGCAGGAAACTTGACCTTCAACCAACCTGGTTTTCTAGTTTTCTCGTCACTGCAGACCTTTGATATTTGATACTGTGGGTTTCTATACTTTGGTGTTCTGATGTTCTGGTATTTTCTTGCCGAAGTGGAATTCTGGTTCAACTCAGTCAGCAGCACATCAGTCTTGATCCCTTTGATTCTAGCAATCTGATCCACTGTCAACATGGAGCCTGGTTTGAAAATGATTGTCACCTACAAGTTCCCGATGCCGGACTTAGGGCCTTTATTTGGTCTCGTTTCCGTGGATGATCATGGTGTTATGGAAGACTTCAAGAAGGATTATGGGAAGATTTTGAGTTTTGTTCGTAAAATCTCGAGATATGAATTAGGAGCCATTCACACTCTGCTGCAGTTATACGACATCTGAGAATATTGTTTGGTTTCATAGATATCTGCTTCATAAGGAGATTATCTATAGCTGTGGAAGCTTTCCTAATGTACCTCTGATAGGAAGGAATGGTGGTATCAACTATAATCCTGATTCGAAGAGGTGCAAGCTAGAGCAAGTCTTTGGTGAGGGACCTGGGAAGACTATGCTGAGAGATTATAAACCATTATCAGACAGCGAGAGTCGCTCATTCAGGGATTACTTGTCAGACCAGACCATTCTGAGACAGGAGTTGTTGGGGGAGTTTCGTACTCGTTGTCGTACCTGATGTCTTTCTTTTCCTTTGTAGCCTATTTGTAGTGACCATCACCAGACCTGTTGGCTGAGGTCCTTTTTTGAATTCATTGTACTCAGTTGTATGATTGTACATTGCCTGTTGGCCTTTTCTTGTATGTATGAGGTGTTTGGCTTAGTTTTGGTTTCCCTATGGCTCGTTGTTCGCGCAGGAACTAGAATTGTGGGGAAACGTCCCTAATGCATATATATATATATATATATATATATATATATATATATATATATATATATATATATATATATATATATATATATATATATATATATATATATATATATATATATATATATATATATATATATATATATATATATATATATATATATATATATATATATATATATATATATCTGTGTGTGTGTGTGTGTGTGTGTCGTACCTAAAAAAATACGATCCTCGCGATGGACGCGGAAAATACGTTCGAACAGAGTCGCCACCGAACTTTATTCATTCCAAGGATGGAATAGGAAAATATTGATAAAACCTTTAAGAGAGATAGGAACATGGTCATCGCAACAAATATTCTAGGTTCGGGAGTCGGTTACATAGAGGGAAGGTATTAGCACCCTCTACGTCCGTTGTACTCAACGGGAACCTCTTGATTCGATTCGAGAGTAAAGTTAACTACGCTTGTTTGTTTTCTTCTATGGTTTCTCCTATAGGGGGAATGGTGGTTTTAAGATAGGGTGCTCGCCAAGGATTGGGGCCCTTGTGCCTACGTATCTTCACTTATAAGAAGTGGAAAATCAGAGCGTTCGTAGTTCATGGGACTACGGGAAAAATAGGGGATTGTGCTCGCCAAGATCATCGCAATCTTGTGCCTACGTATCTTACATTCAGAAGAGAATGAAGAATCAGAGCAGCCGTAGTTCGGCTGACTACGGTAAAAGGTTTGGTAAACGAATGAGTGTTTAGGTCGCATTCTAACTGCTAAACATTGGCTTGTCTGCTCGCTAGGGGAGGCTGAAGCACGAGTTTGTTATGCGCGGAAGAAGGGATTAAACAATGTTCTTTAAGAAAAGGTGTTTGGATTGGAAATCGCACGAGGGCGAGGACTTTAGTGTTTAAGAAAGATTCAATCGTACGGGGGGCGAGAAAAGAGTTGGAATGACTGAACATGTATTTAGGGTTTCGATCGCGCGGGGGCGAGAAAGAGGAGTTTGGTTAGGTTATTTGACGGTGAATGACGACTATTTGATAAACGAGACGTCAGCCTCGTAATCAGTTAATCGGGGCATTATTGGAATGCTAGATACCAACGACACATTTTTTATTCGAATAATTACGAAATATGTTTGAGAAAGTTTCAATTGCACTAGGGCGAGAGAAGAGAGTTGGATTGAATATTTTAAGGGAGGATGACGACTACTCGATAAACGAGACGCCAGTCTCGCAATCGATTAATCGGGATATTATTGGAATGCTAGATCCCAATGATATCCTTTTCACTCAATTAATTATGAAAGTATATTTGAATGGACAATTAAGGTATTCATCCCAATAGTTAGGGCACGTGTTTTATAGACGAAGGGTCGAGTAATCCACTACCTAAGGCGTACGCCCTAAGAGTGGTCACTCAGGAATTCAAGGAGTGCGAGACCCCAAGAACTCAGTTCTTTCGTAATTTAATTAAAAAAATAGTTTTGATTTAACGTACGGTTTAGAAGTGTACTAGGGTTTATACTCGATCGCACGAAGGTGGGGAACGAGGTTAGACGGTTTGAAAAATTAGGAGGAACGACGACTACTCGATAAACGAGACGTCGGTCTCGTAACCAAATAGTAGGGATATCATTGGAATGCTAGATCCCAACGACATCTTTTTCATTCTCTTAATTACAAAATATATTTGTTGGATAGTAAATACTTGTCCAAATAATTAGAGATGTTTTAAGAACGAAAATTCGAACGACACACCATTCAAGGCGTACGCCTCAATAGTAGTCACTCTCGAATTCGAGGAATGCGCGACTCCAGGAACTCGATTATTTCGTGATTTAATTTAGAAAAAAATTAATTTGAATGGATTAGCGTACTCGAACTAGGCGCGCTAGGTATTCTTGAAAATAAGATCGAAAGGGTCACAACTCGAGGTGTGCACCTCGAGAGCGGTCGCTTAAAAAATTCAAGGAAGGCGAGATCCAAGAATTTAATTGTTTTGAAATTTGTTTGAGAAAAAATAGTCTAATTTAATTAAGAAAACTAATTTTAATTTTCATATATAAAAATAAATTAATCAATTGTTTATAAAAAGATTTTGAGAAAAGCTAGTCATATTTAATTGTTTTGAAAAAAGTTTAATATCTTAGAAAAAATATTTTAACTTTATTAATAAAGTAGTTTTGTTTAAGTTTAATATTTAAAATATTATTTGGTAATAATTTTGAAATATATTTTTTAAAAGAGAGAATAATTGGAATTCCTTATAAAAACATATGATTAAATAAAACTGATTTAAAAAATATCTTTTGTAAATTTTAATTTGAGTGAAAAAAACATTTTGGAAACCGAAAGACGAAACAACCACAACTCAAGGGCGTGCGCCTCGAGAGCGGTTGTCCAAGGAGGTGCAACAAATTATGGACTTAATGTATATGAGAAAAATCCAATTTTAATCTCAAATATCTTTTAATGTCTTATAATATAATGATAAATAACAAGCTTAGAAAAAACAAATTAAAATAAAATAAATTCATGAATCATTTCTAGAAACAGTAAATCAAAAATATCTTAATAAAAAATATCTTAATCTAATATAATGCTAATAATAATGAAATTCTAACATAAAACAAATACTAATTAAAAATAAATAAACTTTCTAACGACTAAGCATAAATCAAGTGAGTAACTATTCTTAAAACTTATAAATAAATACCATTCGATTTATAAACATGCTGAAGATTATAAAACAGTAACATAACTACTCAATATTTAAAATCCAGTCTTGAATTCATGCTTTATGCAAATATGTGTAATGCATATAAAACTAAAGGTCAATAACCAAAAACAAAAGCATGTTACTGTCTTAGATTGTTTGGCCATAAAAAAGTGAATATCCAAATCATCACGGCGGAAACAAGAGGAGGGTCCTAGAAAAAACATAAGCTTACGCAGAATTCCGGCGACAATTATCATATCAGTAACAGCATGAATTTAAGAATTAATACATTACTCAGCACAAGTGTATTCGTACACCAATTAACGTTTTTTTTTAATGAAAATGTAAACATCAGGAAATGTCCATAATGTCGATACCCAACAAGATGAATAAAAATAAACTCAGTATTAGCGGCAACATAAACATGGCATTATCGATAACTACAGCAAACGTGTAAAGCCAACAAAGGTTGAAATCGTTACCGACGCCGGAGCTGCTTGATGAAATATGCCGCCACTTCGAATCGGCTGTCGAGATGTACGGTGGAGGAATATGCTGACATATTTAGCATCAATAACTCCCACCATCTTCAATCCATAATCTTGTTAGATGTGGTTATTGCGACAATTGCCACCCGAAAAACATGACCGAACATTATCCCGAACAAAGTGTCGGGCAACCTGTTTTCACTCTTCCTAACAGAACCAAATCAATCCCCTACTACACCATATTACAGCATCAATTTCTCTTGTTGCTTCTCGCCTGAAGTTGCAGTTGAAAAAAAAAACTGCGTCGCATATACGAACATGAACGGAACAGGTCTGTTGTTGCTGTCCTTAAGCCTCTCGGATCCAATTCGCAACTTTGAATAAATGACACAAGTTAAGTCATATCGGACTTATCAGTATGTTGTAGAGCTCCAGTTGACTTGTTGTAGCCCACGCGACAAACCGATGTAGTTCCTAATAGGTTTAACCCTTAATTTGCACATAATGGACACCACAAAACAAGAATGCAAACCAAACAGAACAAAAGAAAAATATAGCGAAAACAGAGCTAATGTTAGAAATACAACCCTTGTGAGTGTGGCTACGAAGTTGGAACAGCGCGAGCCTTTGAAGATGGTGTATTGTTGTTGCTAAAGTTACGGGACGAAACTCACAAAATGTTGAGTTGCTCCATTTAACCAGTGATACCACTGCAGAGTCGAGTAAAATTGGATTTGGAATCGCTTGTGAATATTGCTGTCGTGGGGATGATGTTGGCTTTCTTGAAAAAATACTCAAAGCTCACACATGATCGATTCCCACGTCGCGTTTGGCTCGAACATGCACATAAATAACCATACAAACAAGCAGTACGGGAAACTAATACGAAAATTGAAATGGAAGTTTTACAGTATTAAATTTAACATGAACTCCACGCGCGCTTCAAATAACCGAACCTATCGAATATTTATCGCAACACATTTGGTATGCGACCATTTACAACCATTCTCCTATCATGATTCATTACGTCAGGCAAACAACATATGAAATTAAATAAACTCTAACCAAAGCAATATTTCATATTCACCAACAAGTAACCATTGAAGCACTCTTAACCAAAGTAGAGCCAGTGAACAAAAAATAAGAAATAAGCTTTAAATTACCAGAGTTTTCAACACAACCCAATCTTAAACTACACGGTTAGGAGAAAGCAACTGAAATGTTACGCAACAGGTTATCCTCACCATATATCAATACCAATTAGTTTCAAATAAGAGCTATAAAAACTATAGTAACAACAAACCAGTTCTGCAATACTCAGCACGTACATAGGGAGTTACCATTAAAACTCAAAAACAACAACAATACCTAGAATTAAAACCTTACACAACCAAACCGAGCCATAAAAATTCAAAGAGAAACACTAGTTGATGTGGAGTCGGAAGTGATTGAAGGAGAAGAGAGGAAAGGGTTTTGCGATTTGGTTTCAGAGAAGAAGAGGAAGGGTTTGGAAGGAGAAGAAGTAAAGGTTTTTTTTATGAAATCTGAGAGGGTCGCGTAGAGGTAGGCTCGGGGGCTAGGGTTAAGGAGCAGGGGAAAGTTGAGAGGTTTTAGGGTTTGGCGGCTTAGAGAATTTCTTGATTTTGATGAACAGTAAAACCCCCTCCCCCTTTTAGCTAGATGAAGTCCCTCCTTTATATGTTGTTGAATTCAACCCTAACGGGCCAAACATGGGCCTTCCCCAACTTCCATTTTTTCTCTTAAAAATTGATTTTAATTTTTATTAATTTTCTGTTTGCTTAATCAATTAACTCTAACTTAAATTTAATTCTAACTCTAACATAATTACTAACTATTAAAAAATTAATCTAATCTAAACTAATTAATTAATTAATATTAAAACTATATTATATTTACATATTATAAAATAAAAAGAAATTATGAAACAAAAATAATTATAAATATATACAAAAAAAAATGTTACGTAGCACAAATAAATCACAAACAAATGCCACGTGTCAAAATTTATTGGGCTAAAAAATGAAAAATGCCACGTGCCGAAAAATACGCTACGCTGAATGAAAAATGAATGATGATTTTGAAAAAGGTAGGACAAATTTGGGGTATGACAGATGCCCCTATCTAATTGCCTTGAACCTGAGAGAATGAACAGCTGCATGGCGTTCATTTTTAGGGTGGAAGTTAATTAGATACAAAAAGACCCCGAAATTTGTCCGACAAGCAAAGTACAGAGATTAGGTATACCAAAACGGGATGACAAGATGCGAAATAGATGAACGAGATAACCTGATATTCTCTGGGTAGTCGAAGCAGTCCCTCATTCGTTAAGGTCCTTCGATGATACCAAAGTGGTATCTCGAACAAAACTTGAGATTATTCGGGTGGTCGAAGCAGTACCTTATCCATTAAGGCTCTTTGATGATACCAAAGCAGTATCTCGAACAAAACTTGAGATTCTTCGGGTGGTCGAAGCAGTACCTTATCCATTAAGGCTCTTCGATGATACCAAAGCAGTATCTCGAACAAAACTTGAGATTCTTCGGGTGGTCGAAGCAGTACCTTATCCATTAAGGCTCTTCGATGATACCAAAGCAGTATCTCGAAAAAAACTTGAGATTCTTCGGGTGGTCGAAGCAGTACCTTATCCATTAAGGCTCTTCGATGATACCAAAGCAGTATCTCGAATGATAATTTTGCTGAGGAATAATTGAGCTAAAATTCCTATTAGAGGAACGACGTTGTCAAAACTCTGTAGGGGGAAAAGCCTTCAAGAAACTATTTTAAGGATAACCTCTGCTTGGGGAGCAATAAGAGCAATGACTGCTGGGAACCGTCATTATCAAATGTATGGTTGAATAATGACTTGCTGGGGATAGAATTCCTTGAACACATGCGACATTAACTCTTTTCAAGAGAAATACTGTCGGCCTTTATAGAGGACCACTCAAGATGCTTGTGAACTGATCCTGGATCCTGCTATGCCATGTCGCTGGGGACAGAAATGCCATGCTCTGTATGATGCGCAAATATGCAAATGATGCAACTGCTAGGAAAATAAGATGTATATGGGAATGAAAATGTAATGCTTGATATGGAATGCACATGAGAATGCAACCGGGTAACCAAATTGGTAAGGCTTTATTTCTGGTTTCCAACGAGGGATTATTGGGATTAAGTGCAGCAGGGTGAAAATATTTACGGGGTATATTGGTATGTCAACTCGGGGGTTGAAAAAGGTAAATATCGACTCGGGGGTCGAGAGAAAAAAGATAACAAAGATATCGACTAGGGGGTCGAGAAAAATAAAGACATATCAACTCGGGGGTCGAGAAAAAGGAAAATATCGACTCGGGGGTCGAGGAAAGGTAAATATCGACTCGGGGGTCGGAGAAAAAGGAAAACATCGACTCGGGGGTCGGGAAAACAAAAATATCGACTCGGGGGTCGAGGAAAGGTAAATATTGACTCAGGGGTCGGAGAAAAAGGAAAACATCGACTCGGGGGTCGGGAAAACAAAAATATCGACTCGGGGGTCGAGGAAAGGTAAATATTGACTCGGGGGTCGGAGAAAAAGGAAAACATCGACTCGGGGGTCGGAAAAACAAAAATATCGACTCGGGGTCGAGGAAAGGTAAATATTGACTCGGGGGTCGAGAAAATAAAGACATATCAACTCGGGGGTTGAAAGAGGAAATGATCGTGCTATGTATGCGTATGATACATGTCAATTATATGATGCATATGTGAAGGTGCCAACAGGGGTGGACTTTGGTAGTTGCCAATAAAGGATTGGACTTTAAGAGATGCCAATCGGGGTTGGAATTTTAATGGTTGCCAATACAAATTGGACTTTAGGAGATGCCAAGCGGGGTTGGACTTTAGGAGAGGTGCCAAGCAGGGTTGGACTTTTATTGATTGCCAATACAAATTGGACTTTAATAGATGCCAAGCGGGGTTGGACTTTTGGGTCATGATGCCAGCCAGGTGGAATTTTATGTGGTGAAGGGATTTGACTTCCCGACACTCGGTATCTGATAATGATATAATCAGAGAACATATGTGGATGCTCTTGGTGCTCCAAGTTAGATCCTTGCAGAAGTTGGCTGCTTATTCCTGGGAGAACCTTAACTTCTAGCCAATGTGCCATGACGGCTTACAAATGTTGAGCGTAGCGACATAACCAAAGCATGTTGAATATGCGAGCGTAGCGACTTAACCAATGCATGTTGATCGTGCTTTTGCTCTGCCCCAAGGCTTTTGACGCTTGTTGTGAACTCAACAGTTACTGATGTCTGGCATGGTCAGCTTGACCAACTTTGAAAGTAAGGAGGGAAACTGCCCCTGCTCAACTAGTCTGCCTTAGTCCGCCAGGTATTTGAAGATTTTTTCTTAAAGATTTATACCATGACATGGTCTACGATGATTACCCCAGTGTCTGGATTTTGCAACAATATGCCCCTGTTTGAAACTCGGAAGAACTTGCCCCAGTCTGCAGGGTTATGAGGAATTCTTGATTCAGGTCAACACCAATGAGTGATCGAGTTCCTCTTTGATTGTTCTTTTGTTGGAATTTCCATAATGCCAAGTACTGACTTGCAGTTTTAAAATTCTTCATTCAAAAAATGGTAATTTTAATGCGACATTCATGCATGCTTTGAAAGGATCATTTATTAGGAACGATGTGAAAATGTGTGACGAATGGACTGTTATACCAAATGCAATGCTTATTTAATTAGTGTGTGACGAATTGGACCATTAGTCCAAACGTAATGCTGATTTAATTGGTGCGAAAAATATAGCAAGCATATGACACCAATACAAAAGATTAGAAAATATGTAGGAGTCAGTTTACTCAACCTTGCTATAGTATGCTTTCAGAATAAACCTCGCCTCAATTAGGTCTTTTGAGGGTTGTAACATGGTCTGGTTCACGGTTATAGAAACAAAGGATATAAGGCTCAAAGTTTGATTTGTACCCACCCCTTCTTCGTGATGAACTTCAGTTCTACATTCAGTTAGTTTAACACGCGCACTTAGATTTTTACGGTGAAATGATGATTCAAGATTGCCTGAAATGGCAGCCACCTTATTTGATGGATGTCAGTAACCCCTTGATTTGGTTGGCCACTAAATCTTATTTTGTTTTTGTCGAGGGTTTGAGGACCTCTTTTTGGTTTTGTTTTTGATCCCTAACTTTTGCATGGACTGGTTTTATTCTTTAAGTCCATCGGGATTGCCTTGATTTTTGCCTAAGTCCCCTTTTGAGGTGTTCAACTTAGCAGGCTTTTGATTTTTTTTGAAAGGCTTGTGACTGCCAAGTCATTGGTCATTGACAAACAACCGTCCTATCTTTTGGATTTTGTCTCGATCGCGGGATTGGATTAACTGAATAACTACCCATGCCCCAGGTTAAGTGTAAGGGTTTAGAAATCCGAAGGAAACTCCTACTTCTAGGCTCGAAGTGGTTAACTAGGGACTAACACCTTATCTCTCCAGTGTATGAGGGGTTGAAACAATGCCTGTACATCATCAGCGGGACTTTATCCAAAAGCATACTATCAACAATTATGGGTATTTAGCTTTCGTCATCCTCCCTCAAATCTTTGTTAAACAGCAGTGCGATAAAGGAAGTGGAGTGAAAAACATTTTTGTGATTTTTTGCAATAAGTGAGAAAATGTGAGTGAATACGAATGGATTTGATCAAAAACATACATAATTATCATATTAACAATACCATTAATAAGAAACAATGTCTAAAAGCAAGTAGCATTATAACAGAAAAGAAATTACAAATGCGTAAAAACAATATGGAAATTGCCAGTATTGAGGAACTGGGATTTTGTCTCTTGCATCACAGTTGAGCTACCCTTCTTGCTCATCGAGACCAGTATGATAACCTTCTTCATATCTACTTTCTGTAGCTTCTTCCATGTCATGGACTGATGAACTCACTTGACCAGATGAAGGTTTGATATTGATATGAAGTCCTTGAGGTGTGAACGAGATTAGCTTGGACTCAATCAGATCTTGAAACTTATTTTTGAACTGTTTGCAATCGTCTGTTGAATGCCCCATTGCGCCAGCATGGTAGCCGCATCCTGCATTGGTGTCAAAGCCTGGTGGGTATGGTGGGATCACAGGATCTAAGGTCTTTGGCACTATCAGTCCACTACTAATCAAACGTGGTAGCACGTGATTGTATGGCATTGGTAATGGATCAAAGTGTCTCTTTGGTCTTTGATTATAATAACATCGTTGTTGCGGACGTCTATTGACAGGAGGATATTGACCATGTGAAGAGATTGGAGTCACACAGGTAGACCCATAGAATTGCTGGCTTCGAACAGTCGAGATGATTGGGTACTGAAGATAAGGCACCGAGGATGGAGGCAGGGGAGTGTCCCTGATCGTACTAATTTCATCCTTTTCTTCCTCTCGGGAGCTGACAACTGATTCACTTTCACCAGCTGGGATGTTCGAGATGTCATGAACCTTTTCACTCTTGAGATAGCTCTCGATACGTTCTCCTACTGAAACCAAGTCATAGAATTTTGATGTCCTATTGCCCATCATCTTTTCCAAATAGGGTTCTTGCAAAGACTCTATGAACATGTCAACCAATTCCCTGTCCAAGAGCGGTGGTTGGACGTGAGCAGCTACCTCTCTCCATCTCTGAGCATACACTCTAAAAGACTCGTTTTCCTCTTGAGATAGGCCTTGCAACTGTATGCGGTTGGGAGCCACGTCAAGATTGTATTGGTATTGTTTCACAAAGGCGTTGGCTAAGTCCGACCATGACTGGACATGGCTATTCTCTAGTTTCATGTACCAACTCAATGATGCCTCACTCAAACTGTCTTGGAAACAGTGAATCATAAGTTTGTCATTGTGAGCATAAAACGTCATCTAAAACGTCATCTTTCTGCAAAACATTACCAAATGTTGCTTTGGACAGCTATCTCCTTTGTACTTTTCAAATTTTGGCATCTTGAACTTTGGAGGTATCACCAGTCCGGGTACCAAACACATATTCAAAGTATTCAAATCAGAAGTATCACGCCCCATCATGGCTTCAACTTTCTCTTCCAACACACGATATCTTTCAGCAAACTCAACATCCTGAGATTGCTCAACATTCCCCACCAAGCTTGCCACTTGGGAATTTGGTGTAGTGAATGCGAAACTATGGTACTCAACAACATCAAGAGACGAGGTATGTTCATCCTGAATAGTGTGATGCTCTTGTATAACCTGGTCTTCAACAGAAATTCGCACAGGCTGAGGTATGACGTTCTCAGTGACTATAGGCTGTTGAGGGTTGTTCTCTCTCCTTGCCAAGGCTAACATAGCATCCACAAGCTGGTCCAACTGGTTCTTCATTAAGTCAACATCTGCTCATGATGCAAACTGGTTCTGCTCTTCTGAACTCATGATTCTTCCAAAAGCTGCTTCAAGTCCGATACGGGTGTCGGGAAATCAACTGCGGATTATGGACAAAGGATGGATGAGCTTTCTGGTTTTGGAAGACGATATGCAATGCAAATGAAATGCAAACCCAGTGATATGCGAATGCAATGCAGGTGCAAACAGGATCCAGGATAACATAAGCAACTCAAAGCAACCTAACCGGTAGGCTATACCAAGCAAGTTCTAGATTCTTTACCCACAGACCCACTCACGGGATATCTTTTATGTTGATGGACAAGGTTCCAAGGATCACGGACACCAAGCGCATCAATATCACGCAACAGGCTAGCTGTATTATAACGAGAGTACGATAGGGTCTCTCCTGAGCGGAGTCCTCATGCTAGGCACACAAGGAGCGGGTCCTTAGAGACTAACATTACACGACCACCAATGCAGAAACTGGTTCTAAGAGTGGTTCCCAGAGTCACGGACCCTTCATGAATCAAATCGTGCAATAGGCTAGTTGTGTTACGATAGGATCTACGAAAAGGTCTATTCTGGAGGAGCTTTCATGCTAGGCACACAAGGAGCGAGTCCTTGGGGACTAACACTAATCACTACCAATTCTAAGCTATATTTTCTCTCTTCTTTTTCCAAAGCTCGGGTGTAGAGCTTTACTTGCAATGTTTTCCCAGAATCCAACAAGCAAATATACTATAGAGCATATAATAGAAAGAGAAAGCAATAAATAAACAATAGGAGAAAATAAACACAAAAGAAAAACAGTTAAGTAAAAGGTTAACACTCTCAAACCGAGTCAAGTTAGGCTTGACTCTCTCTTGCATAGGGCAATGCGTATCCCCAGCAGAGTCGCCATCTGTCGTACCTCGAAAAATACGATCCTCGCGATGGATGCGGAAAATACGTTCGAACAGAGTCGCCACCGAACTTTATTCATTCCAAGGATGGAATAGGAAAATATCGATAAAACCTTTAAGAGAGATAAGAACATGGTCAACGTAACCATTATTCTAGGTTCGGGAGTCGGTTACGTAGAGGGAAGGTATTAGCACCCTCTACGTCTGTTGTACTCAACTGGAACCTCTTGATTCGATTCGAGAGTAAAGTTAACTACACTTGTTTGTTTTCTTCTATGGTTTCTCCTATAGGGGGAATGGTGGTTTTAAGATAGGGTGCTCGCCAAGGATTGGGGCCCTTGTGCCTATGTATATTCACTTATAAGAAGTGGAAAATCAGAGTGTTCGTAGTTCATGGGACTACGGGAAAAATAGGGGATTGTGCTCGCCAAGATCATCGCAATCTTGTGCCTACGTATCTTACATTCAGAAGAGAATGAAGAATCAGAGCAGCCGTAGTTCGGCTGACTACGGTAAAAGGTATGGTAAACGAACGAGTGTTTAGGTCGCATTCTAACTGCTAAACATTGGCTTGTCTGCTCGCTAGGGGAGGCTGAAGCACTAGTTTGTTATGCGCGGAAGAAGGGATTAAACAATGTTCTTTTGGAAAAGGTGTTTGGATTGGAAATCGCACGAGGTCGAGGAATTTAGTGTTTAAGAAAGATTCAATCGTACGGGGGGCGAGAAAAGAGTTGGAATGACTGAACATGTATTTAGGGTATCGATCGCGCGGGGGCGAGAAAGAAGAGTTTGGTTAGGTTATTTGACGGTGAATGACGACTATTCGATAAACGAGACGTCAGCCTCGCAATCAGTTAATCGGGGCATTATTGGAATGCTAGATACCAACGACACCTTTTTCATTCGAATAATTACGAAATATGTTTGAGAAAGTTTCAATCGCACGATGGCGAGAGAAGAGAGTTGGATTGAATATTTTAAGGGAGGATGACGACTACTCCATAAACGAGACGCCAGTCTCGCAATCGATTAATCGGGATATTATTGGAATGCTAGATCCCAATGATATCCTTTTCACTCAATTAATTATGAAAGTATATTTGAATGGACAATTAAGGTATTCGTCCCAATAGTTAGGGCACGTGTTTTATAGACGAAGGGTCGAGTAATCCACAACCTAAAGCGTACGCCCCAAGAGTGGTCACTTAGGAATTCAAGGAGTGCGAGACCCCAAGAACTCAGTTTTTTCGTAATTTAATTAAAAAAATAGTTTTGATTTAACGTACGGTTTAGAAGTGTACTAGGGTTTATACTCGATCGCACGAAGGTGGGGAACGAGGTTAGACGGTTTGAAAAATTAGGAGGAACGACGACTACTCGATAAACGAGACGTCGGTCTCGTAACCAAATAGTAGGGATATCATTGGAATGCTAGATCCCAACGACATCTTTTTCATTCTCTTAATTACAAAATATATTTGTTGGATAGTAAATACTTGTCCAAATAATTAGAGATGTTTTAAGAATGAAAATTCGAACGACACACCATTCAAGGCGTACGCCTCAATAGTAGTCACTCTCGAATTCGAGGAATGCGCGACTCCAGGAACTCGATTATTTCGTGATTTAATTTAGAAAAAAAAAATTTGAATGGATTAGCATACTCGAACTAGGCGCGCTAGGTATTCTTGAAAATAAGATCGGAAGGGTCACAACTCGAGGTGTGCACCTCGAGAGCGGTCGCTTAAAAAATTCAAGGAAGGCGAGATCCAAGAATTTAATTGTTTTGAAATTTGTTTGAGAAAAAATAGTCTAATTTAATTAAGAAAACTAATTTTAATTTTCATATATAAAAATAAATTAATCAATTGTTTATAAAAAGATTTTTAGAAAAGCTAGTCATATTTAATTGTTTTGTAAAAAGTTTAATATCTTAGAAAAAATATTTTAACTTTATTAATAAAGTAGTTTTGTTTAAGTTTAATATTTAAAATATTATTTGGTAATAATTTTGAAATATATTTTTTAAAAGAGAGAATAATTGGAATTCCTTATAAAAACATATGATTAAATAAAATTGATTTAAAAAATATCTTTTGTAAATTTTAATTTGAGTGAAAAAAAACATTTTGGAAACCGAAAGACGGAACAACCACAACTCAAGGGCGTGCGCCTCGAGAGCGGTTGTCCAAGGAGGTGCAACAAATTATGGACTTAATGTATATGAGAAAAATCCAATTTTAATCTCAAATATCTTTTAATGTCTTATAATATAATGATGAATAACAAGCTTAGAAAAAACAAATTAAAATAAAATAAATTCATGAATCATTTCTAGAAACAGTAAATTAAAAATATCTTAATAAAAAATATCTTAATCTAATATAATGCTAATAATAATGAAATTCTAACATAAAACAAATACTAATTAAAAATAAATAAACTTTCTAACGACTAAGCATAAATCAAGTGAGTAACTATTCTTAAAACTTATAAATAAATACCATTCGATTTATAAACATGCTGAAGATTATAAAACAGTAACATAACTACTCAATATTTAAAATCCAGTCTTGAATTCATGCTTTATGCAAATATGTGTAATGCATATAAAACTAAAGGTCAATAACCAAAAACAAAAGCATGTTACTGTCTTAGATTGTTTGGCCATAAAAAAGTGAATATCCAAATCATCACGGCGGCAACAAGAGGAGGGTCCTAGAAAAAACATAAGCTTACGCAGAATTCCGGCGACAATTATCATATCAGTAACAACATGAATTTAAGAATTAATACATTACTCAGCACAAGTGTATTCGTACACCAATTAACGTTTTTTTTTAATGAAAATGTAAACATCAGGAAATGTCCATAATGTCGATACGACCAACAAGATGAACTTGCAGAAAAAAAAACCGAAGCTGAGTATGCATCCACAAAATCAAACCAAAGCCAGCGGTAAGAATATTTATTTCTACCAAAATTGCAAGGAGCAGAGTTATAAGAAACTAAGTATAAATTCAAACATATTGTAAAAAGGTACATAAAATTCCAATCAAAATTGAATAAAAATAAACTCAGTATTAGCAGCAACATAAACATGGCATTATCGATAACTACAACAAACGTGTAAAGCCAACAAAGGTTGAAATCGTTACCGACGCCGGAGCTGCTTGCTGAAATATGCCGCCACTTCGAATCGGCTGTCGAGATGTACTGTGGAGGAATATGATGACATCTTTAGCATCAATAGCTCCCACCATCTTCAATCCATAATCTTGTTAGATGTGGTTATTGCGAAAATTGCCACCCGAAAAACATGACCGAACATTATCCCGAACAAAGTGTCGGGCAGCCTGTTTTCACTCTTCCTAACAGAACCAAATCAATCCCCTACTACACCATATTACAGCATCAATTTCTCTTGTTGCTTCTCGCCTGAAGTTGCAGTTGAAAAAAAAAACTGCGTCGCATATACGAACATGAACAGAACAGATCTGTTGTTGCTGTCCTCAAGCGTTGCTGTCCTCAAGCCTCTCGGATCCAATTCGCAACTTTGAATAAATGACACAAGTTAAGTCATATCGACCTTATCAGTATGTTGTAGAGCTCCAGTTGACTTGTTGTAGCCCACGCGACAAACCGATGTAGTTCCTAATAGGTTTAACCCTTAATCTGCACAGAATGGACACCACAAAAAAGGAACGCAAACCAAACAGAACAAAAAAAAATATAGCGAAAACATAGCTAATGTTAGAAATACAACCCTTGTGAGTGTGGCTACGAAGTTGGAACAGCGCGAGCCTTTGAAGATGGTGTATTGTTGTTGCTAAAGTTACGGGACGAAACTCACAAAATGTTGAGTTGCTCCATTTAACCAGTGATACCACTGCAGAGTCGAGTAAAAATGGATTTGGAATCGCTTGTGAATATTGCTGTCGTGGGGATGATGTTGGCTTTCTTGAAAACATACTCAAAGCTCACACATGATCGAATCCCACGTCGCGTTTGGCTCGAACCTGCACATAAATAACCATACAAACAAGAAGTACGGGAAACTAATACGAAAATTGAAATGGAAGTTTTACAGTATCAAATTTAACATGAACTCCACGCGCGCTTCAAATAACCGAACCTATCGAATATTTATCGCAACACATTTGGTATGCGACCATTTACAACCATTCTCCTATCATGATTCATTACGTCAGGCAAACAACATATGAAATTAAATAAACTCTAACCAAAGCAATATTTCATATTCACCAACAAGTAACCATTGAAGCACTCTTGAACACAAAATAAGAAATAAGCTTTAAATTACCAGAGTTTTCAACACAACCCAATCTTAAACTACACGGTTAGGAGAAAGCAACTGAAATGTTACGCAACAGGTTATCCTCACCATATATCAATACCAATTAGTTTCAAATAAGAGCTATAAAAACTGCAGTAACACCAAACCAGTTCTGCAATACTCAGCACGTACATAGGGAGTTACCATTAAAACTAAAAAACAACAACAATACCTAGAATTAAAACCTTACACAACCAAACCGAGCCATACAAATTCAAAGAGAAACACTAGTTGATGTGGAGTCGGAAGTGATTGAAGGAGAAGAGAGGAAAGGGTTTTGCGATTTGGTTTCAGAGAAGAAGAGGAAGGGTTTGGAAGGAGAAGAAGTAAAGGTTTTTTTTTATGAAATGTGAGAGGGTCGCGTAGAGGTAGGCTCGGGGGCTAGGGTTAAGGAGCAGGGGAAAGTTGAGAGGTTTTAGGGTTTGGCGGCTTAGAGAATTTCTTGATTTTGATGAACAGTAAAACCCCCTCCCCCTTTTAGCTAGATGAAGTCCCTCCTTTATATGTTGTTGAATTCAACCCTAACGGGCCAAACATGGGCCTTCCCCAACTTCCATTTTTTCTCTTAAAAATTGATTTTAATTTTTATTAATTTTCTGTTTGCTTAATCAATTAACTCTACGCTGTAACATGAAAAATGCCACTTGCCGAAAAATACGCTACGCTGTACATGCGAGGTAAATAAAAAAAATTAAAGTCGGATGAATGATGATTTTGAAAAAGGTAGGACAAATTTGGGGTATGACAATATATATATATATATATATATATATATATATATATATATATATATATATATATATATATATATATATATATATATATATATATATATATATATATATATATATATATATATATATATATATATATATATATATATATATATATATATATATATATATATATATATATATATATATATATATATATATATATATATATATATATATATATATATATATATATATATATATATATATATATATATATATATATATATATATATATATATATATATATATATATATATATATATATATATATATATATATATATATATATATATATATATATATATATATATATATATATATATATATATATATATATATATATATATATATATATATATATATATATATATATATATATATATATATATATATATATATATATATATATATATATATATATATATATATATATATATATATATATATATATATATATATATATATATATATATATATATATATATATATACATGTTTGCATTTTGCAGAGCATTTTTGCATAGCAGGTGCAACAGAACCATTTTTCTTACCCCTGTTGGTTTGTTAGATTGTTTCAGGATAGACGGCCAGACTACTCACCGGTACGTTACAAGAGGGAATCAGCGCAGAGTTATGGAACAAGTGCAAGCTAAGATGCATGAGATGAGGGACAGGATGGCTCAGTTTATGGAGCTGATGCAGGGTGTGGCACATGGTCAGGAGCAACTGAGGACTCTGGTCCATCCATTGATTGCTCGTGTTGACAATAATGGTGTGCTTCATGGAGGAATTGCTGCTAATCCTCCTCGTGTTGATGGTACGCCATATGCTCACGCTATTCCTACAACAGTTATCCCTCCGGGCGGAGGCAACGTAGGTGGAATCCCTGAAGTGGTATGTGTTATGCATGGCAACAATGTTCCTGAAATGGATGAGGACCAGCAGGAAGACGCATTTTCTATGCGAGATATCGATGCTGGACTAGCATCTGAGACTGATAAAAGGTTTAGGTTGATTTAAGCAAAGATGAGATCTTTTGAAAATCAGAATTCCGTGGGACTAGACATGGCCAATCTGGGACTGATCCCAAATCTGAAAGTTCCTTTGAAGTTCAAAGTCCCTGACTTTGACAAGTATAAGGGAACTACTTGCCCGAGGGTCCACTTGCATTCTTATTACCGCAAGATGTCTGCTTACTCGGATGACGAGAAATTGCTCATGCACTTTTTTCAAGACAACTTGTCAGGACCCTCGCTTGAGTGGTATATGGGATTGGAGCCTGTTAATATCCGTAGTTGGAGAGACTTAGCTGAAGCCTTCGTGAAGCACTATCAGTATAATAGTGACCTTGCTCCTAATAGGGTCCAACTCCAGAATTTGTCTCAAAAGGCTGGTGAATTCTTTAAGGAATACGCACAGAGGTGGCGCGAACTTGCAGCGTGAGTGCAACCTCTGATGGTGGAGCTTGAGTTGATTGATATGTTCGTGGCCACGTTGCCTGGTGTCTATTATGAGAAGCTTATCAGTAGCATGTATGGTAGCTTTTCTAATTTGATCATCACTGGGGAGAGGGTAGAGAATGGTATAAAGTTAGGAAAGATCCAATATGGTGAGGTGCCCTCAGCCGAAGGAGGAGGTAAAAAGGTGTTCGGTAAAAAGAAGCGTGAAGGCGAGACTAATTCAGTGTTTAATTCCCGAAGGAATAGATATCAATGACCAGTACAAAATCGTCAGCAGCAGCAATAAGTTTCTAGTATCACAATTCCAGCCGTTCCTCAGCAGCAACAACAACCACAACAACAGCCGCAACAACAGAATCAAGAGGGTTATAGAAGATTTCAGGATCGAGGCCGGGTGAATAGACAATTCGAAGCGCCTCCGATGCCGATGCCCAACAGCTTCAGCACTTGCTACAACTACAGTTAATTCAGAAGAGGACCATGGCTCCTCTGACAGGACCACCACCACCCGGTTATGATGCGAATGCTCGTTGTGAGTTCCATTCCGAGGCAGCTGGCCACAACATTGATAACTGCAAGGCCTTTAAACCCAAAGTTCATGATTTGGTGGATAGCAATGCAATAAAATTTTCTCACGACGCTCGCAACATCGTGCAGAACACCATGCCCAACCATGGGGCAGCTGGAGTCAATGCAATCATTGAAGATGAGAGTTTAGATCTGATAACTGATGTCAATCATTTGAAGACACCGTTGGGCTTTGTGAAGGAAAAGTTATCGAAGGGAGGGATATTCCCGGGCTGTAACGAATCATGTGCTGAATGTTTGAGTCATCTCGAGGGATGTGCAAAACTTAAGAGTTGTATTCTGGGTATGATGAATGATGGAATGCTGCAATTTGACCGGGTTGCCGAGAAGAAGTCTGAAGAGGTAATGGTTGAAGAAAGGGATGAGGTTGCAACGATCTCGATTCCATACAAAACTATAACTATTTCTGCACCGAGTCCTCCAACCGTTATCATCACCAAAGCTGGTCCTGTGCCATATGAGAGTACCAAAGCAATTCTTTGGAACTACGGAGCGGAGGTATATTGTAATGGGAAGAAATAGGAATTGAAGAGTTTGCCGACTGATTTTGTGGATAATCTAGTTGGATTTGGGGGAATCACTCGAAGCGGAAGAGTGTTCTCATCACCTGAAGTGGTTGCTGACAGAGTTGATAAGGGGAAGAAAGCTGTGATGGAGGAAACTTCTCAAGCTGGAGAGAAGAGTTCTTTGGAGAAGGAAGCGGAGGAGTTCATTAGATTAATAAGAAAGAGTGATTACAAGATAGTTGATCACTTGCAACAGACTTCCTCCAAAATCTCTATTCTGTCACTGTTGTTATGTTCGAAAGCGCACCAGGATGCTTTGTTGAGGATATTGAATACTGCTTACGTTCCGCGAGAGATATCGGTTAACCAACTCGAAGGGGTTGTAGCGCATGTCAATGCAGGAAATGGTCTAGGTTTCACGGATTTGGACTTGACCCCGAAGGGCAAGAATCATAATTGTGCGTTGCACATTTCAATTGAATGTCGTGGAGCCGTCCTGTCTCATGTGCTGGTAGATACAGGATCGTCTTTGAATGTGCTTCCGAAAAATTCACTGATGAAATTAGATACTCAGGGCATTACGTGTACGCCAAGTGACTTGGTAGTACGGGCTTTTGATGGTACCAGAAGATCTGTATTTAGAGAACTAACGTTGCCTATTCAGGTGGGTCCCGAAGTATTTGATGCGGTATTCTATATTATGGACATTCATCCTACCTATAGTTGTTTGTTGGGCCGCCCATGGATTAACTCGGCGGGAGCTGTGACTTCCACGCTGCACCAGAAGCTTAAGTACATGGTGGGAGGCAGCATCGTCACTGTATGCGGAGAGGAAGAAATAATGATCAGTCATTTGTCTTCGTTTAAGTATGTTGAGGTGGATGGTGAAATCCATGAGACTCTTTGTCAAGCCTTTGAGACGATAAAGATTAAAGACAAAGTGTCTACTGTGAGCAAAGCGCCCGAAGTGGCCATGTCATCCTTCAAGGATGCCCAAGCAGTAGTGCAGGCTAGGGCAGCGCAAGGTTGGGGTCAAGTGCTAGATATACCCCATAAGCAAGATAAGTTTGGTCTGGGATACCGCCCATCTTCTTCGTCATCCTCACAGAGTGCGCCGCGCTACAAAGGGTCGGTACGGTTTACCAAAGGCGGGGTTATCTTCAAGCGGATCAACGCTGTTTTAGATGAAGATGGGGACAATGACTGCAATATGGACTCGTGGATTAGGTTGTGCATTCCAGGACAAAGCCTCAACAACTGGTCTATCGAGGAATTCATTCAAGTGACAACGGAAGAGTAATACTTCGTTTTTCTGATTATTGTACAACCCTATGTTCTACCCGGAGCATAGTGGTTTTTGTCTTCAGGGCCTTACTGTTTATGCTTGCACAATCTTTTTCAATTAATCAAAGGGCGTTTTTTCTGCATTCAAATATTGTGATCCTTGTTTTTCATGTTTTATGTTTAATAATAAAATGGCAATGTGGCTTTGTGCTTGTTTTGCATATCATTATACGCATTTAACCATTATCATTGCAGGATTCACATTGCAGATGACACCGCGCCAGAGACATCTATGACTCGCTTCGACTTTGACAATCCGATATTTCAAGCCGAAGAAGGGATTGATGAAGATGAAGGCTTACCAGAAGAGCTAGCTAGACTTTTGAGACAGGAAGAAAAGGTTATTTTGCCTCATCAGGAGAAAATCGAGGTTATTAACTTGGGTTCTGAGGAAGTTGTGAGGAACATTCAGATAGGGGTTGTGCTGCAGAGTGACATCAAGCAATGATTGGTTGAGATGCTCAGTGAGTATAGTGATATCTTTGCTTGGTCATATGAAGACATGCCCGGGCTTGACACAGACGTTGTGGTTCATCGCTTGCTGTTGCGTGAAGAGTGTCCGCCAGTCAAGCAGAAGCTCAGGCGTACGAGAGCAGATATGGCTGTGAAAATCAAGGAAGAAGTCCATAAGCAGTTGGACGCAGGATTTTTAGCCGTTACAACTTACCCTCCGTGGGTCGGAAACATCGTGCCTGTGCCTAAGAAGGATGGCAAGGTACAAATGTGTGTTGATTACAGAGATTTGAATAAGGCGAGCCCGAAGGATGATTTCCCGCTCCCTCACATTGACATTTTGGTTGATAGTACTGCTCAATATTCCGTATTTTCCTTCATGGACGACTTTTCCGGTTATAATCAGATCAAGATGGCACCAGACAATATGGAGAAAACGACGTTTATCACGCCGTGGGGGACTTTTTGTTATAAGGTAATGCCTTTTGGGTTGAAAAACGCATGGGCAACCTATCAGCGGGCTATGGTGACTTTGTTTCATGATATGATTCATCATGAGATTGAGGTTTATGTTGATGACATGATAGCAATGTCGCAAACGGAGGAAGAACATCTGGTCAACCTATTGAAGCTATTTGAGAGGCTCAGGAAATTCAGATTGAGGTTGAACCCTAACAAGTGTACTTTCGGGGTCAAGTCAGGAAAGCTGGTGGAGTTCATTGTCAGTGAAAAAGGAATCGAGGTCGATCCTGCAAAAATAAAAGTTATTCAAGATATGCCAGCGCCAAAAACAGAAAAAGAGGTTCATGGTTTTTTGGGGAGATTGAACTACATTGCTCGGTTCGTATCTCATCTCACAGCCACGTGTGAACCCATGTTCAAATTGCTAAAGAAAGATCAAGCGGTCGTTTGGAATGAAAATTGCCGAAGGGAATTTGATAAAATAAAATAATATTTGCAGGAACCTCCGATACTGATACCCCTAGTTGCTGGAAGACCTTTGATAATGTATCTTACGGTTCTTGAAAACAGCAAGGGTTGTGTTCTCGGTCAAGACAACGAGACTTGAAGAAAAGAGCATGCAATATATTATCTGAGAAAAAAGTTCACAGATTGTGAGTCTCGGTACTCGATGTTGGAGAAGACGTGTTGAGCACTGGCGTGGGCTTCCAAACGTTTAAGACAATATATGCTTAATCATACAACCATGCTGATTTCGAAGATGGATCCGATTAAATATGCCTTCGAAAAGCAAGCACTTTCTAGAAGAATTGCCAGGTGGAAGATGGTACTAATAGAGTACGATATTCAATATGTTTCCCGAAAAGCTATAAAGGGGAGTGTTCTGTCAGATTATCTCACCGAACATCCGATCGAAGACTATCAACCGATGAAATTTGATTTTCCTGACGAAGACATCATGTATTTGAAGATGAAAGATAGTGATGAATTGTTGCCAGATGAAGGTCCTGAGCTTGGCTCCCAATGGCAGATGATATTTGATGGCGCTGTTAACTCATATGGAAGTGGAATTGGGGCTATCATCATGACTCCCCATGGCTCTCATATCCTATTCACTGCCAGGTTAATGTTTCCTTGCACCAACAACGAAGCAGAGTATGAAGCGTGCATCATGGGGTTGGAAGAAGCTATTGATCTGAGGATCAAGAACCTAGATGTGTACGGCGATTCAGTGCTATTTGTAAATCAATTTAAAGGAGAATGAGAGACCAGGAAACCCAATCTGATTCCTTACATGAACTATACCCAGAGGCTGTTGTCATTCTTTGATCGTGTATAGTTCCATCACGTGCCAAGAGCGGAGAACCAGATGGAAGACGCTCTGGCGACGTTATCCTCAATGTACAAGGTGAACTATTGGAATGATGCTCCAAGAATAGTCATCTCGCGCCTTGATAGGCCGGCATTTGTGTTCGCTATTGAGGAAGCCTCTGATGGAAAGCCATGGTTTTATGACATCCAGAACTTTCTTAAGAAGCAAGAGTATCCGCCAGGGGCGTCGGTCCAGGATAAGAAGACTCTGAGAAGGTTGTTTGGCAACATTTATCTGAAGCAAGATGGTGTCCTCTATATGAGGAATTTTAACTTGGTGTTACTCAGATGCGTGGAGGAAAAAGAAGCAAGCTTGCTTATGGAAGAGGTCCACGAAGGAGCCTTTGGTACGCATGCCGGTGGGCACGCCATGTCTCGAAAGCTGTTACGAGCAGGGTATTATTGGCTGACGATGGAGTCTGATTGTTTCAAATATGCGAAGAAATGCCATAAATGCCAGATTTATGCAGACAAGATTCATGTGCCGCCGTGTCCTTTGAACGTTATGGCATCTCCTTAGCCCTTTTCCATGTGGGGCATTGACATGATTGGCAAGATTGAGCCCACCGCATCCAATAGACATTGTTTCATTTTGGTTTCCATTGACTACTTTACCAAGTGCGTGGAAGCAGCCTCCTATGCGAATGTCACGAAGCAAGTCGTAGCTAGATTTACCAAGGACATCATCTGTAAATACGGAGTGCCTGAAAGAATCATTAGTGATAATGGTTCAAACTTGAACAATAAGATGATGAAGGAACTGTGCCAGAGTTTCAAAATCGAGCATCACAACTCATCGCCCTATCTGTTATACCCCAAAATTTGACCAACCGTTTCTTGCACTTGGCTTGTGTTTTCTTCTCATTTTTGCATTTCTGCATTGCATAACATTTGTTCTTGGGTCAGGGGATCAAGGTCTTCCTGTGACTCAGGGCTCATTTTTAGGGCAAGGGACGAAACGACAAACATCAGGAACTCTGGCATTTATTTTGCCCGACGATCGAGCATTCAATTTTATTTTATTTTGTAAGGCATTTTTTCAGCTCAGAAAACAACATTCAGGCTATATCAGGCATTCTCACAATGATAATATTCAAGAGCAAGATTCAGAAGTTTAGCATAGCTCCAAACAGTTGAAACAGAGCAAATGTGCAGATTTTCCTCCAAAAGGCGCCAAAATTCAAATTTTGAAGGTGTTAATCGATTAACCAATATGGTTAACCAATTAACCAAGTTAAAATCAGGTCAAATTTGAAGTTTTGAAGGTGTTAACCGATTAACCTATATGGTTAATCGATTAACCAGTGCAGATTTTGCCTCTGCGCGTGAATTTTCAATACAAGCCACTTTGGGGTTCAATTTTGGTTATGTGCAAATCTGATTTTACACTTGGGAAGGATCTAGAATCATTTCAGAATTTGATTAATTTCATTTTCCCTCCAAATGTCCATTCCTAATTCCAATCCATAATTTCACAAACCATGTTCCAAACATTACATTTGGATCCAAGCCTAAGTGATATTTAAGTGATCCACTCCAAACTAAAGGAATCTAATCTCTCATAATTCGCTCTCATTTTTAGAATTGATCTCATTTTCTCTCAAGTTTCTCTAAACTTGTTCATCTTCCAAAACCTTCACCAAAGCTATTTTCCATTGAATTCTTTGATTCTTCCTTGGAATCAATGAATTCTTGAGCTCAAACCTTCATCCATTCTCTCCATTGAATCAATTTCTTCATCCAATTTTCGTGCAAAATTGGATCTGAATCTGGAAGTGATTATTTGGCTTATTTTGGCTTGATCTTGGTGAATCCTCACTCCTATAACAAGAACATAATTGGATCTCGAAGAATCTACGGTTTTCTTGCTTCGATCTGCTTATTTCTAGCAAATCAACACTAACCGGAGCAAATCTCCGCTTCGTAGGTTGGAAATTCTTGATCTGAATCTGTTTTTTGGCTTATTTGCATAATCATGTGGATTTTCATATTTGATTAACTTTTGGTTAATTTGATCCGTTTGATCCATGATTTTGCTGTGTTAATCTGTTCATATGCTGTTTGAATCATGATTTGCTGGTTGAATTTCGTGATTAAGTGATTATGCGATCATCAGGTTGATCGGATAAGTGCTTATTTGCTGAGCATGCTGCTTTGTTGTTGTTTTTCTGCTGTTGGCACAGTGTTGATCAGTTAACACATTTGTTTAACCGATTAACCATCTCAGATATTCAAAATTTTCAAAGTTTTCAAGGTGTTAATCGGTTAACACCTAGTGTTAATTGATTAACATGTACAAATTTCCAAATTTTCAAACATTTTTAAGTGGTTAATCGGTTAACCTCTGGTGTTAACCGATTAACACTGTGCTAGTGGGTCTATTTTGCTGTTTTTCTTGCTTGTTTGAGTACCGTTTCACAATAGATCATCGTAGATCAATATGATGTATTAGAAGTGAAATGTTTTAGGATATATGTCACTGTTTTGGTTGTTTAATCAAGACTTCGTCGACTTGTGTTTGTTTTCCACTTGGATGCACACTTATGTGTTGTTGTTCGTAGTGATGATGTTCTTGCATATTCATGTTTGCTTTCCTTCTTGCATTTGCATTTCCTCTTGTGTTTTGCATCTTTATTTCATGCATTAATAAAGGTCGAGATGTGCTTGGGGTGGTGTTTACCCCACACTTTGTTCCTCCTTTTGCTTGTGTGTTGCATTCCATGTTTGCATCCCTATTTTCACTCTCATATGTGTTTGATCTTTCTTCTTCATTTGTCTTTCTTGGCCATGCTCCCTATAGGATCTCCAATCTCTTTTGAGGTTATGATAGACATTGGGACTCAAACCATGCATGATAACATTAGGGTAGATGTTTCCCCTCTTTGATCCAAACCTTAGGACCATTTTGCATGACAATGTTAGGGCCGAGTTTCCTTTAGACCTTTCGTGCGTCTTCTTCTTCTCATCTCAAAATCATTCTAACTCATCTAATAAATATGATGAACATTGTGCTCTACGAGCCTTAAGCTACATGGGGAATGATGAGTGAGGGGTCTCCTCTCGTTTCTCTAGAGTGTTTAGTGTACGTCCCGTTTGGGGGCGACACGCGACGCATTCGCTCCTATGTCATAGTCTTTAGTGCAACGTGAATCACAAACCGAATTAATTCACTTCACTAAAAAACTCAAAAACAAACTTCAAACCTTTTTCCTTCGGGATTAATCGGAAACCTTTTTTCGTAAAAAGAGTGTTGTTAAGCTTCGGTTCTTCCGCAAACAGGCATCGTCCCTAACTGCTGGAATGGAGGTTTAACCCTACTCGGTTAAAACACTTAATCAACCTGTGGTTTCGTGTCAGCCCGAACTACGTTTGCTCTGATTTCTCATACCAGATGAGAATACATAGGCACAAGACGTGATGTCTTGGCGAGCAACCTTCCCCACCTTCACCCGTAGTTTTCTGAACTACGTTGACTCTGAGTTTCCCATTGCACGAGGGAATATGTAGGCATAGAGCGGCGATGCTCTATCTAGTCAATTTTCTTTTCTTTTTGTCCTGTGAGACGGTAGCGTAGATAGTTAAACACACCCTTAGATAGTCAACAAGCGTGGATCCCATCGAGTACGACGGACGTGAGGTTTGCTAATACCTTCCCCTTGCGTAACCGACTCCCGAATCCAGGACTTGGTTGCGATGACCTCGTCTTTTCCATTTTCCGTTAGGTTTTTCTGATCGTTTCCTTTCCCTCTCTTTGGGATAAATAACAAAAGGTGGTGACTCTTCTGTTTTCCGCCGGGTGTTTTTCGCAGTGGCGACACTTTCGTCCGAAGATGAACGACGCTGTTGAAGCGGCCAACAAAAACATCAAGAAGATAGTGCAAAAGATGGTTGTAACCTATACAAATTGGCATGAGATGTTGCCCTTCGCTTTGCATGGATATCGTACAACGGTACACACTTCAACTAGGGAAACTCCTTTCTCGTTGGTGTATGGTATGGAAGTTGTCCTACCATTAGAGGTCGAGATTCCTTCTTTGAGAGTTCTGGTCGACGTCAAGCTCGATGAGGCAGAATGAGTAAGGAACAAATTGAATCAGCTTAGCCTGATGGATGAGAAAAGGTTAGTGTCTAATGCATACAGTCGGTTGTATCAGAGCTGGATAAAGAAAGCTTTCGATAGAAGGTGCGCCCTCAAAACTTTCAGACGGGCGATCTTGTGTTGAAAAAGATTCTCCCTCCACAAATAGATCATAGGGGAAAATGGAATCCCAACTATGAAGTTCCATACATTGTGCGAAAGGTCTTCTCCGGAGGAGCCTTGCTGTTATCCACTATGGATGGTGAGGATTTTACATCCCTTGTGAACACAGACGCAGTTAAAAAATACTTTGCTTAAAGAGACCCGCTGGAAATAAAAAAGAATATTCAGGCAAAAATGGGGTATCTCGGCGAACCATAAAAAGAATGGGTCCGGGCAAAAGTTAGGGATATAAAAAGAAAAAAGATGTAAACCCACAAAGTTTAAAACCTGAAAAGGCGACTTCGGCAAAAATGGGTATCCCGGTGAATTAAAAACCCGAAAGGGTGATTCACGCAAAAGTTAGGGATTTTAAAAAGCAAATGACTGCGGTCTGCGTGTGATCTTCAGAGCTTAGTGGAGTGAGGGAGGACTTGAGGTCTATTTATCTTAATCAACCTCTTTTGAAGACGAAGCGTCGGTGAAGCATCGGAGTCATGCGAGTCATAGATGGATCAACTTATGGTGTTCGTATGTGCCATATTGCCGACATTCTGTACATTTCTGTGTATTTCTGTATATTTTTGCGCAGCTTCCTCTTTTTAGGGGTTGCATCTGCTGTAAAATCTTACCTATTTACATGCCCATCTGTCAATAAAACATATACTATTCTGTAATTGTTTTGTTTTGCTTTAGCCTTACTGTTTGTTTGCAAAAAATGCCCGATGTTTTTGATAAACTGTGCATACATAAACTTGCAAGCTTTGCCAATAATCGTTAAAACTTTGAGTTATTTGAACAATGTCACAGATGATGACTGAGATAGGTCCTTTGTACAAGATATCTTGTTTGTTGGTTCATTTTTGCAGGGTCGTTGCCCTTGGGGCAATGTGTCAGAGGTGTATCTCCGGTATGATCACCATTTCCCTAGCTATTGATGTTTGAATATCTCTATCCCTGGTAGAGTTGTATGCAGATGGAGCAAGCAGATTAAGTGTGCACGCTCTTTCCCAGCAGTTGGTCGGTGCAAATTTAACTCTTCGCAGTTCGAGACCGAAGTCTCCGGAAGAGTAAGGTTATCCCCAGAAGGTCGAGATTAATATTCCCTCATGCAGATCAGATTAAGTGTGTCTGCTTACCCCCCAACAGTTGGTCAATACACATTTAATCCATGCAGGTTGTAGGTATGTACTTAATCTCCTCAGCGAGTCGAGACTGGATTTCTTTCCACCGTACAAGGGTAGAACTTTTCCCAAGAGTGGGGAAATGTCAGGAGTTGTCTCCCCACAGAGTTTGAACGTATAACTGTGTATCCCTTCAGAGTTCAAGTTACTGACCCATCCCTAAATAGAGGTCGATGTTGTTCCCTCATTGGGCGATCCCTAGTTGAGTTGGCTTTTCCCCTTTGCCGGTTAGCATAGGCGTCTCTCTATCCTCAGCAAAGTCAACATGAAGTAGTTTTATTTCCCTGTAGAGATAGACTATATCCCAGCAAATTCGGAAAGTTTGTGATTCCCTGGCAGAGTGGATCTATGGCAGAGAATGATTGTTCCTCAGGTGAGTAAGTCCCGGTAGGTTGAATTTTGACTTTTTGCCCCAGTAAGTCGTCACTCTCAGGTAAGTATTGGTGAGCCATTCATGGTTATTCTTCTTCGAGCAGGGCGTGTTGTGAATCTCAGCGGTTGATTTCGGATTCCCCGCAAAGTTGTTGGTTCCCCAGTATTGTGAGGTTTGTTTTCAATGTCTGGTTGTCTATCCGGCAGAGCCGTCTTTTCCCCAGAATAGTTGTATTCTGGAAGGCCGTTGAGGGCATTTTCCTCAGCAGGCTTTGACGTGAATCCCCAGCTGAGTTTGAACTTCTTGTTCTCGTAAGAACTTTGTTCCCTAGTAAAGAAGCCGTCCAAGGCTCGCTTCCCAGTTTAAGTCCAGTTGTGATTGGCATGGGTTAACCTTTTCCCCAACAGGGTGGATTTTGGTTTTCTTCAGCATTTATTTTGCTGGTTTGGACCCGTTGCATTTTGCATTATGTGCATAGCATCCTCCAAACGCATAGCATTTCCATCCTATATGGAGCATTACGCTATTTTCAAAGATATGCATGTGAAACGTAAGCCAGGTGGTTACCTGTTTGTTCGCAGGTGTATCTCCGATAGATGACTGATTTACTTTGCCCGTATGGTATTCAGACCACGACATTTGTGTCGTATTCTCTTGCTTGTACAGGCATTCAGACATCCAGTAAGTTTTTCGATGGATGTGTTCATCTCATCAAGTGTTTCCCACCAGAGTTGCTTGTTTAAGTCTCTTACCCCAACGAAGTTTCTCTTATGAATTATCACTAGATGATTTTCTTAACTTCGGGTTGATCCGACCTTTGGGTTTGGTGGTTACTTTTATTTAGAGAATGTCTAGAGGCGATGTCAGAAGTTCTTACCTTTGGGTTTGATGCTCGCTTTTATTTAGCGAATGTCTGGCGGCGATGTCAGAAGTCCTTACCTTTGGATTTGATGCTCGCTTTTATTTAGCGCATGTTTGGCGGTGATGTTAGAAGTCTCAATCTTCGGATTTGGTGTTTGTGTTTTATCAAGCAAGATACCTGACGGCGAGGTCAGAGGTGTTTTCCGACTTGATGTCGATACCTGACGGCGAGGTCAGATGTGTTTTCTAACCTGATGCAGATTCCTAGCAGCGATGTCAGATGTTTCTCCACTGCGTGGATAGTTGACGGCGAGGTCAAATGTTTTATCCCATGCAGGCCTGGAGGCGATGCCAAATGTGTATCAACTTCGTGGATTCCTGACGGCGAAGTCAGATGTCTTCATCAACTCAATAGATGCTTGGCAGCGATGTCAGATGCTCTGTGTTGATCCGATTTTCAGATTTGTTACTTGCTTTTATTTAGCGAACTCCTAGAGGAGATGTCAGAATTCGCTATCTCTGGATTTGATACCTATTTTTATTTAATGGATGTCTGGCGGAGATGTTAGATGTTTCTTCTCAGCTGTGTGTTGAGCCGATCGGTTTATTGCTTATTGGGTTAAATGGTTTTGACGGTGATGTCAGATGCTTTTACCGACATGACTTGATGTCGAGGCTTGATGGCGACGTCAGATGCTTTATCGACTTGATGCCGAAGCCTGACGGCGAGGTCAGGTGGGTTGTACCGAGTTAATGTCAATGCCTGGCGACGAGGTCAGAGGCCTGACGGCAAAGACAGAGATATCTTCTTTCAAAATGGATGTTATTACTTGACTGCGAGGTCAGATGTTTTTCTAAATTGGTGTAGAGGCCTGATGGCGAAGTCAGAGGTTCATTATCTGCCGTATGATAGCAGATGTTTTCCCGACTTAGTGTCGATTCCTGACGGTGATGTCAGATGATCTTTCCGACTTAGTGTCGTTGTCTGGCGACGATGTCAGATGATTCTTCCGACTGCGTGTCGATTTTGCAACCATCTATTCATTTATTTCCGGAGATGTTCATCCCCAATCAGATTTTGTAGTTTATTTTTGCAGTTGGCAAATTTTTGGGTTCTTTGGTATTCCACCGTCTTTTACCTTGATTGTTTGAAAGTCGTTCGCTTTTCACTCATTCAGGTTCAAGTCGCTTGAATAGGGGCAGTTATTATACCCCAAAGTTTGCCCAACCTTTTCTTTACTTGGCTTATGTTTTCATTGCATTGTTCTAGCAATTGCATTGGCATATCATTGTTCATTTGCATGGGATCAAGAGGTGTGCATAGCAAGAGAAGGTTTGTCAAAGTTTCCAAGCAAGCATGAGTGCCCATCAAGTCATCAGAAGCTGGTCAAAGCTCTTTGAGAAGGTGAATGGATGTATATTTCTTATCTTCTATCTTGGAGGCCAATTGAGGATCATCTAAAGATCAAAATTTCATGGATATGAATATGGGATGTTGTGAAGCTCATTGAATGCTTTTATAGCCATTGTGGAGCTTATGCAAGTTGTTATATCATGGGCAAGATGTAACACCCCTTTTCTATACCCCCAAATTAATACATTTAATCAATTAGGCACTTAGAAAATTTATTTCATCAGAGTTTAATTAAAATTTAATTAAAACATGGTATATAAGAGGCGCATCACATTATCACGAAATTAAACACATACGATACCTGCTCAAAATAGATATGCAACAATGGGTAACCCACATCTCAATATTTAGAATAAAAGCGGAAACATCCAAATATTGAATCGATCACATTCATAAAAGTATATACAACCATTCAATCCATGCATGCTTTACAACCATATCCACAACGGATACATACACAGATGTATCACAAGGAATCAAAACAAATGTAACTCCAAAGGAGTCAAAGGCTTCCTAACTATCCAGATGTTACATATCAAAGCCATTGACCAAAAAGAATGAGGACATCGCTTCACAAAAAGAACCTCCAGCTTCCTACTCTGCAATGCCTCATAGAGCATTATAAAACAGCAGAAGGGTGAGAAACAATATCATAACAGTTAATGCATAAAATTGTATATATACATATACTCATATTTTTACAAGTTATACTCAAATTATGTTCTCAGCACATTAAGCATATACAATTAATCATGCCTCTACACATGCTCATGAACATTCACTATATGTTCCTCCAAACAATCATATATGACATACACAGTTACATTCATACAACTAATGCATCATACATAGATGACTCATGCAACTCATAGAGACCGACACACGACTCTATGCAGATGCAAATGCGGTACCGACTCATTTCAACAAATTCTCTAAGGAATCGAGTATTCAGCAGATTCTCCACGGAATCAAGTATTCAGCAGATTCTCCACAGAATCAAATATTCATCAGATTCTCCACGGAATCGAATATTCACCAGATTCTCCACGGAATCAAATACTCTACAGATTCTCCACGGAATCAAATACTCTAGTCAATCCTCCAAGGGATTACATGTTATGACCGATTCTCCGAGGAATCACACAATGCAACCGATTCTCCAAGGAATCTAATGTAACCATCGTATCATACGAGGTTCTGCAAATCCTCCGAGGGATCATTCAACACAAAAATGCATACTAAGATGCTACACAATGCTAATCCTCCGAGGGATCGATCACCACAGAATGCATACTATGTTCACAAGCATACTCATTGCATTTATCACATACATCGCATATATCTATCATGCATTCACATTATGCACCATTTCACACATGGTTTACACACATATCAGCCTATCAATGCGTTTCTATTCAATTCAAGCAAATACACAAGATTATCAAACGTTCAAGATTCACCATTGGCTCTACAATCTAGGATTCACGCCTTTCGGCCACCCACAACACGACATGTCGAAACAGTTCACACATCAATCATTCATATAGGCATTAATCATAATTGAATCGGCCAAAAAATCATGCTATGAACAAACAGCAAAACAAATAACACTGTCAGGTTCGCCAACCTTCGCCTGGCGAAGCCACGCAGCGAATGCTCGCTGGCCTTCGCCTGGCGAACTTCCCAGCGAAGTCCACTGGGAGTAATTATGGAATTACTCGCTGAGGCTCGCTACACACTCGCCTGGCGAACCTTCGCCAACTAACCTCGCCTGGCGAACTTGCCAGCGAATACAGGGTGTTGCTTCTGACTTGCTTCGCTGCAGCTCGCTGGGCTTTGCCTGGCGAAGCTTCGCTGCCATTCTCCTGGCGAGCCTGCGAAGACAGAACCTCCATGGCTGTTCCAAAGCCCAAACTCCACACAACCAACCGATTAAATCCAAACCAGTCTCAGTGGCACAACCCTACCATCACCCGACTAAACTACATCGTCTAATCCGAGTTCTAACCGATTAAAACCTCATTCTACTCACAAAACCAACTTCTAACCTAAGTGGAAAAAGAGTAGAAACTCTACAAAATCCAAACACATACACATACAATTATACACATTAAAGAGATGATGGAGTTTCACACCCTTACCGATCAATTGCAAGCTTTGGTGATGATCCCTTGATGATTCTAGGTTTTCCTCTCCACTTTCTCTTCTCTTTCTCTTCTCCTCTTTTCTTTCTCTTGTTTTTCTTCTTATGTTACTATCTTTCTTTCTTTTCCTCTCTTATTTTATTTCTATCTCTATTTCTTTCCTCTCAAATTCTTTCCAACACTTACCAATCAATTCTCACACTAAATTGCTAAATGTCTAAAATGCCCTTTTTACTCTAATTCCCCCGAAAACTCTCTGAATCGGTAAAAATAGATAAAATAAGCAAACACCACATAGTAATATATAATTTCTCAATTTAAAACAAACATCAATTAAATAAATTAAAAGACTCAGCAATTAATGGGAATTCAGAATCGGGGCGTTACAACTCTCCCCCACTTTAGAAATTTTCGTCCTCGAAAATATTACCTGATTCAAACAACTCCAGATGCAACTCTCGCATCTTGCTCTCCAACTCCCAAGTCATGTTGCCTTCCGCGGCACCTCCCCAGGACACTTTCACAAGCGCAATATCCTTGCTTCTTAGTTTCTTAACTTCACGGTCCAAAATACTAACCGGTAAAACTTCAACTGTAAGGTTATCTCTTACTTCAACTTCATCCATTGGGATAACATGTGACGGATCCGGAACATACTTCCGAAGTTGCGAGACATGGAATACATCATGCAAATTCGAAAGGTTCGGAGGTAACGCCACACGATAAGCCACAGCACCAACTCGTGCGACAATCTGATACGGACCAATAAAACGAGAAGTCAACTTTCTCGACTTCAAAGCACGACCCACACCCGTAACCGGTGTAACTCTCAAAAACACATGGTCGCCCTCTTGAAACTCGAGATCCTTTCTCCTTTTATCATGATAACTTTTCTGTCTACTCTGAGAAGCTCTCATCTTTTCCCGAATAAATTTCACCTTTTCCGTCGTTTGCTGTACCATTTCCGGACCAACTACCGACTTTTCACCTGTCTCATGCCAACACAGAGGTGTTCGACATCTCCGACCATATAAAGCCTCAAATGGCGCCATACCAATACTCGAATGGAAACTGTTATTATAGGTGAACTCAATCAACGCTAAATAACCGTCCCACGCACCACCTTGTTCAAGCACACAAGCACGCAACAAATCTTCTAACGATTGAATCGTCCTCTCGGTTTGACCATCTGTTTGCGGATGATATGCCGAACTCAATCTCAACTTAGAACCCAAGGCACCTTGCAAACTCTCCCAAAATCTTGAAGTAAATCTAGGATCTCTATCCGACACAATACTCCTAGGAACTCCATGAAGCTTCACAATAGTGCCAACATAAATCTCGGCCAACCTTTCCAAAGAATAAGTAATATCAATCGGAATAAAGTGAGCCGATTTAGTAAGCCTATCAACAATCACCCAAATAGCATTATGTCCTCTTTGCGTATTCGGCAATCCCGTAACAAAATCCATCGATATACTATCCCATTTCCATTCCGGAATATCCAACGGTTGCATCAATCCACTAGGCTTCTGATGCTCCACCTTAGACTTCTGGCAAGTCAAACACGAGTACACAAGACGGGCAACATCGCTTTTCAATCCAGACCACCAAAGGATCTTCTTCAAATCCTGATACATCTTATTCGCTCCCGGATGAATACTCAAGTTACTCCGATGTCCCTCTTCCAATATCATCTTTTTCAAATCCGCATCATCGGGAATACAAATACGACCTCGAAACCTCAAAACTCCTAATTCATCAACTTTGAAATCTTCATTTCCATTCGTCATCAAATCCACAAATTTCAAATCCAACTTTTGCTTTTCACACACCGTAGCAAGGAAATCATTCGTGACATGCAACATACCCAACTTCACACTACTCGGTGTTAACTCACAAACCAAACTCAAATCTCTAAAGTTCTCCAAAAGTTCCCACTCTCTAACCATTAAAGTAGACACGTGCAACGACTTCCGACTTAAGGCATCGGCTACCACATTCGCCTTACCCGGATGATAATTTAAACTAAAATCATAGTCCTTCAAAAGTTCTAGCCATCTCCTTTGCCTCATATTCAATTCTTTTTGATGAAACAAATACTTCAAACTCTTGTGATCGCTAAAAACTTCAAATCTTGCACCATAAAGATAGTGCCTCCAAATTTTCAAAACGAACACTACGACCGCTAACTCCAAATCATGAGTAGGATAATTCTTTTCATGTACTCTCAACTGTCTAGAAGCATACGCCACGACCTTCCCATCTTGCATCAATACACCACCCAATCCTGACAAAGAAGCATCGCAATAAACCACAAAATGTTCCGTAGGATTTGGAAAAATCAAAACCGACGCTGTCGTTAACCTTCTCTTTAATTCCATGAAACTCTCTTCACAATTAACATCCCAAATAAAAGCCTTTCCTTTACAAGTCAACTGCATTAACGGAAGTGCTAACTTTGAAAATCCTTCGATAAACCTCCGGTAGTAACCGGCCAAGCCCAAAAAGCTTCGAATTTCCGTAACTGATCTTGGAGTCTCCCATTGCATTACCGCATCGATCTTGGATGGATCCACACTAATACCATTTCCGGAAATAATATGTCCAAGAAAACTCACCTTCGATAGCCAAAACTCACACTTAGACAACTTTGCGTACAACTTCTTCTCTTTCAAAATCCGCAACACAATCCTTAAATGTTCTTCGTGTTCCTCTTGAGACTTAGAATAAATCAAAATGTCATCGATAAACACTACCACAAAACGATCCAACTGCTCGTGGAAGATACGGTTCATATATTCCATGAAAACACCCGGCGCATTAGAAACTCCGAATGGCATCACCGTATACTCATAGTGACCATATCGTGTTCTAAAAGCCGTCTTCGAAATATCTTCTTCCTTAACTCGAATCTGGTGATAACCGGATCTCAAATAAATCTTACTAAAAACACGGGCTCCAACTAATTGATCCATCAAATCATCGATTCTTGGAAGCGGATACTTGTTCTTAATTGTCACCTTATTCAACTACCGATAATCAATACACAATCGCATACTACCATCCTTCTTCTTTATCAACAATACCGGCGCACCCTAAGGAGAAACACTTGGTCTTACAAATCTCTTATCCAACAAATCATTCAACTGCTTCTTCAATTCCACCAACTCCGATGCCGACATCCGATACGGGGCCATCGAAATCGGTCTAGTACCCGGAACTAGATCAATAGAAAATTCAACCTCTCTCTTTGGCGGCACATCCGCAACATCTTCCGGAAACACTTCAGGAAATTCACAAACCACAGGAAACACGTCGAGCTCAACTTTGCTCTCCACCGACAATGATGCAAACAAACCAAACAACTGAGCTTCGTCCGCTAAAAGTTTCTTCAACTCTTTAGTGGAAAGAAAACTCTCGTTTTCACCATCTTCCAAAGAAGGAAACCTTACTAACTTGTGATAGCAATCCAGATGAACTCTATTAAATTGCAACCAGTTCATACCCAAGATTACGTCCAAACCTTCCAACGGCAAACACACTAAATCCATAACGAAGTCCTTACCATACATGGTCAAAGGACAACTTGCACACACCAAAGAAGTAGTTACCGACCCCGAAGCGGGAGTTCCAATAACCATACCACTACTCAAAGAAACCATACACAAATCCAACCGCTTAGCACACGCAAGAGAGATGAACGAGTGAGTCGCTCCAGTATCAATAATAGCAACTAAAGGCATATCATTAATAAATCATGTACCTTTAATCAAACGATCCGCCGCATTAGTAGCGTCTGAACCTGCTAATGCGAAAACTTTTCCGCCCGCCTGAGCTTGCTTCGGTTTGGTACAATTCGGGCTAATGTGACCCACCTCGCCACAATTAAAACACTTCACAGTATTCTTTCTACACTCTGCTGCATCATGTCCAAGGAGCCCACAGTTGGAACACTTCGCCTTGAACTTTCCACAATCATAAGACTTGTGGCCCATCACGCCACACTTAAAACATTTGATCGCACCGGAACCTCCTCCGGGTCTCATATCAAAGTTTCCCCTATGTTTGCCCTTATCAGCAAGCGTCACATAAGGTCCGCTTCGTACTTGCTGCTTCCCTCTCCTCTCGCTCAAACCCTTATAATGAGTAGAACGAGCTCTACTGTCTTCTTCATAAATTCTACAACACTCGGTCAAATCCGAAAATCTTCATATTCTTTGATAACCCACCGCTTGCTTTATCTCAGGACGCAAGCCATTCTCATACTTGATACATTTGGAAAATTCCGCCGTAACCGCATCATAGTGAGGGTGAAACTTCATTAACTCAGTAAACTTAGCGGTGTAGTCCACCACCAACATATTACCTTGTTTCAACTCCAGAAATTCCATTTCTCTCTTCCCTTTAACACTTTCGGGATAATACTTCCTTAGAAACTCAGTACGAAATAAATCCCACGTAATCTCCTCATCGTCGACCTCAAGAACTTGCCTCACGCTGACCCACCAGTCATCAGCCTCTTCTCTCAGCATGTGAGTCCCTAGTCTCACCTTGTTCCCTTCAGCACAATCCATCACCCTAAAGATCCTCTCAATTTCCTTTAACCATATCTGAGCACCATCCGGATCAAATCTCCCTTTGAACATCGGTGGTTGGTTCTTCCTGAACTCATCATTCGCATTCACGTTGGGTGCACCCTGCACAGCTCTGGCCATAGCCTCTAACGCCGCTGCCATAGCATTGTCATTACGACCTACCATATTCTGAGGATTCCCAAAAATAACAACAAGGTTAAACAACCGTTCAACCAACACAACAACAAGACAGACACGACTGACTCAACACTGGCTCTGATACCACTTAATGTAACACCCCCTTTCTATACCCCCAAATTAATACATTTAATCAATTAGGCACTTAGAAAATTTATTTCATCAAAGTTTAATTAAAATTTAATTAAAACATGGTATATAAGAGGCGCATCACATTATCACGAAATTAAACACATACGATACCTGCTCAAAATAGATATGCAACAATGGGTAACCCACATCTCAATATTTAGAATAAAAGCGGAAACATCCAAATATTGAATCGATCACATTCATAAAAGTATATACAACCATTCAATCCATTCATGCTTTACAACCATATCCACAGCGGATACATACACAGATGTATCACAAGGAACCAAAACAAATGTAACTCCAAAGGAGTCAAAGGCTTCCTAACTACCCAGATGTTACATATCAGAGCCATTGACCAAAAAGAATGAAGACATCGCTTTACAAAAAGAACCTCCTACTTCCTACTCTGCAATGCCTCATAGAGCATTATAAAACAGCAGAAGGGTGAGAAACAATATCATAACAGTTAATGCATAAAATTGTATATATACATATACTCATATTTGTACAAGTTATACTCAAATTATGTTCTCACCACATTAAGCATATACAATTAATCATGCCTCTACACATGCTCATGAACATTCACTATATGTTCCTCCAAACAATCATATATAACATATACAGTTACATTCATACAACTAATGCATCATACACAGATGACTCATGCAACTCATAGAGACCGACACACGACTCTATGCAGATGCAAATGCGGTACCGACTCATTTCAACAAATTCTCTAAGGAATCGAGTATTCAGCAGATTCTCCACGGAATCAAGTATTCAGCAGATTCTCCACGGAATCAAATATTCATCAGATTCTCCACGGAATCGAATATTCACCAGATTCTCCACGGAATCAAATACTCTGCAGATTCTCCACGGAATCAAATACTCTAGTCAATCCTCCAAGGGATTACATGTTATGACCGATTCTCCGAGGAATCACACAATGCAACCGATTCTCCAAGGAATCTAATGTAACCATCGTATCATACGAGGTTCTGCAAATCCTCCGAGGGATCATTCAACACAAAAATGCATACTAAGATGCTACACAATGCTAATCCTCCGAGGGATCGATCACCACAGAATGCATACTATGTTCACAAGCATACTCATTGCATTTATCACATACATCGCATATATCTATCATGCATTCACATTATGCACCATTTCACACATGGTTTACACACATATCAGCCTATCAATGCGTTTCTATTCAATTCAAGCAAATACACAAGATTATCAAACGTTCAAGATTCACCATTGGCTCTACAATCTAGGATTCACGCCTTTCGGCCACCCACAACACGACATGTCGAAACAGTTCACACATCAATCATTCATATAGGCATTAATCATAATTGAAACGGCCAAAAAATCATGCTATGAACAAACAGCAAAACAAATAACACTGTCAGGTTCGCCAACCTTCGCCTGGCGAAGCCACGCAGCGAATGCTCGCTGGCCTTCGCCTGGAGAACTTCCCAGCGAAGTCCACTGGGAGTAATTATGGAATTACTCGCTGAGGCTCGCTACACACTCGCCTGGTGAACCTTCGCCAACTAACCTCGCCTGGCGAACTTGCCAGCGAATACAGGGTGTTGCTTCTGACTTGCTTCGCTGCAGCTTGCTGGGCTTCGCCTGGCGAAGCTTCGCTGCCATTCGCCTGGCGAGCCTGCGAAGACAGAACCTCCATGGCTGTTCCAAAGCCCAAACTCCACACAACCAACCGATTAAATCCAAACCAGTCTCAGTGGCACAACCCTACCATCACCCGACTAAACTACATCGTCTAATCCGAGTTCTAACCGATTAAAACCTCATTCTACTCACAAAACCAACTTCTAACCTAAGTGGAAAAAGAGTAGAAACTCTACAAAATCCAAACACATACACATAAAATCATACACATTAAAGAGATGATGGAGTTTCACACCCTTACCGATCGATTGCAAGCTTTGGTGATGATCCCTTGATGATTCTAGGTTTTCCTCTCCACTTTCTCTTCTCTTTCTCTTCTCCTCTTTTCTTTCTCTTGTTTTTCTTCTTATGTTACTATCTTTCTTTCTTTTCCTCTCTTATTCGATTTCTATCTCTATTTCTTTCCTCTCAAATTCTTTCCAACACTTACCAATCAATTCTCACACTAAATTGCTAAATGTCTAAAATGCCCTTTTTACTCTAATTCCCTCGAAAACTCTCCCAATCGGTAAAAATAGATAAAATAAGCAAACACCACATAGTAATATATAATTTCTCAATTTAAAACAAACATCAATTAAATAAATTAAAAGACTCAGCAATTAATGGGAATTCAGAATCGGGGCGTTACACAAGAGGTTGCAGTCAGAGGATTGTACACCTAGGGTTTCATCTGCCTATTCCAAGATCCATAGTGGATTTGAAGGAGATTAAGACTTAGTTCTAAGTCATTTGAATCATGGGTAGTTGTGTTGAGGCATCTAATATGTTATTTCAAGATCAAGTCAAGAAGAATCAAGAGTGTGAGAAGTTACTAAATTAGGGTTTCAGAGGTTTGTCAGTGTAAAATCCCCTGTTTAGTGCCTAACTTCAAGGCCACATATCTCAAGATGCAAATGTAGTATCACATTAACATGAACATGAAACTTGTAGAGCATGTTCCTAGCTTTCTTTTGAGTACTAGAACTCATCCATTGGGTTTCTAGAACTCAAGTTATGATGATGGCAAGTTAAAGGTCTCAGATGAATCATCTTTTCAGTCAACAAAAGTCAACCAACTTCCAAGGAACTTTTGACCTAGAATCATGTTTTTCCTCAACTTTTTATCTTAGCTTTCCAAAAAGTCCTAGAAGTCCTTCATCTCATTTGTAGAACTCAAGTTATGAGGTTTGCAAGGTAGGGGTATTTTGGGAAAGTGAGATTATAGGTCATTTTCATTATAGGTCCTTTTCATTCACTTTTGCACTTCAAATGAAACTTTCTCCAACATGAAAGTGGCTCCAAATGACATCAATTTCATCATGAAACATCAAATTATCATGAATTATGCTTGGATGAGGATATTGGTGAAGGAATTGCATGGAAATTTGAACTTAAAGTCACGTATTAATTTGAATGGGTTTTAATTCATTTTCATGTTATGTTTGTGCTTATTTTGATTCACAATATCACAACAAGAAGGATGCATAAGTTTGTTTTCGTCCATGATGAGAAATACATGTGCAATTTAAAGTTACTTCAAGAAGAAGTTTCACATTCAGTCTCCACCATTGGATCAAATTAAGGATCAATTTACATCCACATGATCATTACACACTCCCAGCAACTGCTTTGAATCAAAATCAAGGAGAATTGGAGCTGTTTTCACGTCTGCATGAAGATTCCATTTCCAATTTGGGCATTTTTGAATTGCACTCTAATCATGCCAAATTGGGCCTTCAATTGCTTCTAGATCCAACATATAAAAGCTTCAGATGAATTTTGAAGCTTCATTCAGCCATTTTCGTGGAAGAAGAGCTTGAGCACAGTTGGAAAAGTGAAGAGCATTTTCAAAATCGTGAATCCAATTTGAAGCAATTTCTAAGCAATTCAAAGTAAGCAACATCTTCCCTAAACTTCATTGAGTGGATCTAGATAGTTTTGAGCAAGCTTAAGCATCATTAGAAGCTCCAACAGAGAGACTCCGTTAGGTATTCTTCTTTTACAAAATTCACTCAAAATATGCACCAATTCCATGCCATTTCTGTTGTAAACTGAAGTCCTACATGTGCAGGCAAATTCTGGATGGTTTCTTGTTGTGTTTATGATGATTTCAGTTTGATGCTTGAAATTTGTATCGTTTGATTCTCTTCATTCTTGCGTGATAATTGAATTTGGACAGTGGATCTATGATCTACGTGATTTCCTCTTGAGATTGGTATAAGATTTCATGGCATTTGGTTAGGTTTCAGATCCTAGCTCCGGCCAGGTGCGCCGGAGAAGATGATCGGAGACTGTAGCTCTGTCATCTGGTTCAATCTCAGGCGATCCAACGTGTGATTGCGTTGACTTGTTGACTTCATTTGATGAACGACTCAGATGAGATCTGACTTGCTTACGTGTTTTGGTTGACTGCCAAGTCATAAGTGAAACGTTGCGTTTCACTTGGCTGAGTGAGGTGGGCTCAGCGTGCTTTTGGCAGCCCCCCTGGGATCCAGCCCAACTATTTTGCCTTGGATAATTTCTATTTTCCACGCCCTGTTTATTTCTTTTAATTTCATTTTATTTTAATCTCTGTTGTCATTTTTGATATTTAAAAATAGCTTCAAACATGATAGATTCCCCTAAAAAATATTTTTAGACACTTTAATGTGTCATTTAATTTTTGGACATTTTTATTTTCATTTTTGTTTTATTTTTCAATTAAAATGAGAATTAATGTTTGAAGGTGCTTTTAGGACACTTTTCCCCCTGGTTTGACTTCTTTTGGTTTGATTTTTAAGTCATTTCTTTTGACCCTCGACAATCCTCCTTCAAAGTGGAACATCCTTGTGAATCAAATTCTTTGATGATGCTTTGAAGTCACTTTGATTATAATCTTTTGGCCTCTGGATTCCAACTCTTTGATGTTCATTTGAGATTTTATTTGGTTATTTTTTAGCCTTTTTCCTATTTTTGAGGTGACTTGTAAGTCAAGTTACTTCTGAGGGAGGTTCATACAAACACTTCTATGGATCCCATGAGCTCTCAAATCTTTTTTATTCATATTATTAACATGTTGAGCTTGCTAGTTATTCATTTTTAGGTCATAAACTTGTCCATTGCTTGTTGAGATTTGCATTTCTTTTTAGGATTTCCACTTGAAGTTCAAGTGTTGAATGTGCTTAAGACTTAGGTATTTCTCCATGCCTATGCTTGCATTCTCCTTTGTGCTTTTCATTCTTTGGTTTATGTACATTCTCCTCTCATCTTTGCCTCTGTCCCATGACCTTAGAGTCCCATTTGAGATGGTTTAGTTTCTCCTTTGGAGGTACTTGAAGCATATCATGAATGGTGATTCTTTGAGAACTTCTCTTATGTGTTCTTGCATGATCATTCAGTTTTTCTATGGTTGAGTTGCCCATTTGAGTTCCTTGATGTCCTCACATTGCCTCCCATTCTCTCATTTGATCATGGCTTCTTCCCTTTCTTTTGGTTTGCCTTTGGGCATTGTGGTTGATGACAAATGGTTGTAGGATTTATTCTCCCATTTCATCCCATTTTTGTGCACTTGTTTGCTCTCTTTTGTGTGCATTCTTTCACCCTTCTTCTTTTCATCTCTCATATGCAAGCTTGAGGTTGAGATATGCTTGTGGAGGCTACTGCCATGTTCGCATATATGTTTGCATACCCGCATTGTTCTTATCTTTTGCTTTCCCGCATTACATGTTTGCATACCCGCATACATCTTTTGCATATCCGCATTGTGGAGGCTAATCCCTCACTTTCATTATAATTGTGCATTACATGTTTGCATACCCGCATTGTTCTTATCTTTTGCTTTCTTCTTCTTCTCTTTTCCTTGCAATGTTCCCTTAGGACCTCTAATCTTCCTTGTTCAAGGTTGATTATGATAGACCTTAGGCTTGAACCCGTGCATGATAAAATTAGGTAAAGTTCCCTTTCATCCCAATTATAGGTACACTTTGCATGAGAACATTAGGTTGAGTCTTAGTCTCCCTTTACAGCGTATTTCTCTTCTCATCTTCAAATTCTCTTAAAACACTTAATAATGGTTAATGAATGTTGTACGTTACAAGCCTTAAGTACTTGGGGAATGGTGATTGGAGGGCTTCCTCTCAATTGCTTAGAGTGTTTAGTGTACGTCCTTAGGACGATATGCGACGCATTTTCTCCTAAGTCATAGTCTTTAGTGCAACATGAATTACAAACAATAATCAATACACTTCTTCTCTAAAAAACACAAAAACAAACTTCAAACCTTTTTATCTTTCGGGATCTTAATTTTGGAAACCTTTTTCATAAGGAGAGTTTTGTTAACTCTTTGTTCTACCGCAAACAGGTAACGCCTAAGTCTCCAATGGTCGAGCTGCATACACCTAACTACTAGAACTAAGTTTTAACTCTATCAAGCCTAAAAACATTTGAACCAACCGGTGTTCTCGTTAGCCTGAACTACGTTTGCTCTGATTTCTCATACCAGATGAGGATACGTAGGCACAAGACGATGATGTCTTGGCGAGCAACCTTCCCCACTTTCACCCGTAGTTAGTCGAACTACGTTGAATCTGACTTTCCCATTGCACGAAGGAATACGTAGGCATAGAGTGGCGATACTCTATCGAGTCTTTTTTCTTTTCTTTTGTCCCTGAGTCATAGCTTAGATAGTAAACACCCTTTTAGATAGACAACAAAGCATGGATCCTGTCGAGTACGACGGACGTGAGGGGTGCTAATACCTTCTGTAACACCCCACTCTAAATTATCGCGGAAAAATAAGATAAACAACAGAAACAATTCAGAGTGCAGCAAATAAAATCTCATGACGACCGTCATGGATGTCACGACCGTCACGGTCATGACGAGCGTCATGGAGCTGTGACGACCGTCACACTCCCAAATTCTCAGACGCAGCAGAGGTGTCACATTCTACACTTAACCAAAACACATACACCTGCAAAAGATCATTTACTAACATACGTAGCACAAAATTCGGATGAACAAACAACGATAACTTGTTTAACATTTTAATCATAAACGCCATGTTATAATACACTTCCAACGATTCGTACTAATTAAATTCCATTAAAATTTAGCAAGTAATTATCTTGCATCAATTCACTAAAACAACTATACATCCAAGCAACATTTGGCATTATCAGAAACAACCAATCTATTTGCCATAGTACTTAATAAAATTCAGCAACAAGGAATTCAATTAAAACAATAACATTAATCGTTCATCCCCCCCCCTAAAGTGCTACGTATCAGAGCGACCAGCGACCTTAAACGTAAAGCGACATTTCTTCCGAGTTACCTGCAAATTACCACCAACGGAGGTAACATACAATGTAAAGGGTGAGATATCAACAATATAACATAAGGCATGATAAAAGTCATGTCAGAATATTATCACAGCATTATAATTCCAGCAGTTCGCATAAATTTTAGTAATAATAAACTACAACAACTCTTTATTCATAACCACAACAATTATCATCATATCTCATCAACTCTTCAAAACAACTCAACAACACAACTCAACGATGCGACTCAACAATGCAACTCAACTGTGCATATGCATGTGGTACCATTTTGGGAGACAACACTCCACAATAACTCGGGAGACAACTCTCCACAATAATTTGGGAGACAACTCTCCACAATAATTTGGGAGACAACTCTCCACAATAATTCGGGAGACAATACTCCACAATAAATCGGGAGACAACTCTCCACAATCATTTTATTTTGTCATTAAAGACACAACCGTCGCCAATCCAGGCCAAATGATATGCTATGAGATGCAACTATTATGGACTATAACACAACAACAACAACAACTGTGCAACAACCGTGCAACAAGGCAGCACACCTACAACCAATTATCCATAACAGAAACATCACATTTCGCATACATCATGTACTCACCACTTCAATCTGTTCATATCAGAGAACTACCAACAGTATCGTTCCTACGAATAAGACTCTAACACATTTTCGGAGAGAACAATTAAAAACAACCTCGTCTCTACAATCGAGAACTCAACAACATTTTCATGTCAGAGAACAACTGACAACATCATTACTACAAATAAGAACTCAACACATTTTCATATACTTTCATACGGGTAATATAACTACAACTTCTAATTTACTTAAATAGGGCCATAATAACAACATCATTACGGGAACATTACTACGGTAACGTTACTACGGGAACGTTACTACGGGAACATTACTACGGGAACATTAACCCTTAATATTCTCTTAATATTTCTCAACCTACGGGAACATTTACCCTTAATATTCCCCAACATACGGGAACATTTACCTTTAATATTCTCTTAATATTTCCCAACCTACGGGAACATTACTACGGGAACATTACTACGGTAACGTTACTACGGGAATATTAATCTTAATATTTCTTCAACTTACGGGAACATTACTATGTATTTGCCCCATTAGGGAAACCTTAGAGCGTCGTATATAACACATTCATTCTTACATAGAAAAACCTCGTCCCTAACATTTATCCATTAACGGAGATTATACCTATGAATCAATTCCCTAGATGAAATTGATCATACCCACGGTTATAGAATTGAACCCCACCCTTACCTTGAATAGAGGCCAATTCCAAGCTTTCTGGTTTTGGTTCCGTTCTACGGTAACTCTCATGCAACTTTCTTCCAATTTCACCGATGGAAGTTCTTCTGTTCTTAGTCTCTCCACAGTCACGTTCCTTTTTCATTCTCTTCAACCTTTTCCCTCAATTTTGGTTTTCTGAGCAGTTTATCGTTCTTTTACTCTTTCTCCCACAACTGTTTATCGTAACTTCCTTTCTCTTCTCCAAAAATCCCTTCTCTGGCAGTTTATCTTGTCCTCCCCTCTTTCCCAAAAACTTCCCTATTTCCTTTAATCCCTTATTTCTTATTTTATTATTTAAATCCAATAATAATAATACTACAAATATTATTCTCCCACTAATAATAATATTCATAATAATAGTAATAATATTCCACCGATAATAATATTAATACTAATAGTAATAATAATAATAATAATAATAATAATAATAATAATAATAATAATAATAATAATAATAATAATAATAATAATAATAATAATAATACCACCAATATTACTATTAACTATTATATTATTATCTCAACACCACATCTCCACAAGTAATCCTTATATATCAAGGATACTCACCAATCATATACAAACCCACCCCACCTTAGGGCACACCAATATAAAATAATTAAATTAACATCAAAATGACTAAATAAATAAAATGAGTGTTATAACTCTCCCCCACTTTAATTATTTTCGTCCTCGAAAATTACCTGATGGAAACAATTCCGGATACGCTCCCCGCATTCGGCTCTCCAATTATCAGGTCACACTGCCTCCTGTAGCACCTCACCATGCCAGTCTCCCACAGACTACAAAACACAGTGTGCTTACGAGACCTCAAGCTCGCCCAACACCAGTTACTATCGTAACTCTCAAAACACGTCTTTCTTGGATCCTTTGGATCTTTTCAGTCGTCTCTTGCACAATCTCAGCTAGCTTCAACATAGAATGATTACTCTTCCTTGTTAGGAAAAGAGCCAATTTAGTCATTCTATCCAAAATCACCCAAGTAAAATCATATCCCTCAAATTCTCCGGAAAACCCAACACAAAATCCATGGGAATACTATCTGATCTCCATTCTGGAATATTCAACGGTTGCATCGGACCCAACGGTCTCTGACGTTTATTCTTCGACTTCCAACAAGTCTAACCAGCCTATAGAAACTCAACCACTTATCTCTTCAACTATGGCCCTCAAAATAATTTCCTCAAATCCGGTTACATCCTCATAGCACCGAGATGGGTACTCCATCTACCTCAATACTCTTATTCCACTTAAAAATATCTGGGACACAACTCTATCACGACATCTCGTGATACTATTTCCATTAATCTGAAAATCATCCTTTCGACTTTAATTCCTCAGATTTAACCAATCTATCAACTCAAACCAGAGTTCTGACCTTATCGAATCTCGTCCAGAATACCACTGGTAAGGTCCAACATACTAAGCTTAACTCCATAAGAAGTCTCTGCACAAACCAATTTATACCACAAAATTGCTCAATCAGTCCTAACTCTTTTCACCACCATCATCGGTATATGCAAGGATTTCCAAGTCAATGCATAAGCTACCACGTTTTGATTTCCCCGAATGGTAATTCAATCCGAAACCATAATCCATTCCGGAGTCCCAATTATTTTTTTCTGCCTCATATTCAACTCTTCCAAATCAAATAAATACCTTAAGCTCTTGAGGTCACGAAACATATCAAATCTCACACTAATTAATTGAAGCTTCCAACTCCGGCACAACCACAACAACAACCAACTCTAAATCACTTATCAGATGATTCCTCTTATGTACTTCAAGTTCCCTTAAAGCATAACCCAAAACTCGCTGACGTTTCACTTATCATATCAACAAGGCATCATAAACACAACAAATGGTCCTGTCGGGTTCGGAAAAATTCAACACACGATACATTTTCAATTTTCTGCTATAATTGAACCAGGTATAGGCCTCAAAACAATTTTTCCTAGAAAGAGCATCTTGTTAGCTTTCCAACGCATCGAACGGGGACTAAAACCGACTTACGGATCAAGAGATATGAATTTTCGAAGTTTCTCCAAAACAAAATTTTTCTGCATAAAGGCTGCTACGGGTTTGAGCATTTTTGCCCGAAAATCCGACCGATTCAATTATTTTCTTCGAAACAAACACATACTCATTCACACCAAAAATATATTAGTGATTTAGAACCATCAAACGTGAAATCTACGACTTTCGATTTCAATCCGAATCTTAAATCCGCAAATCTCCAAAAATGCAAAAACTTGCAAAAATCAATCAAATTCGATAAAACAAGCATACTCGATCATGGCCTAACATTATCCGACACTACCGCATAATCTATTCCAACTTTCATCCGTAAAAACATCGATTGCGTAACAAGCTGCGATCTCGGAATTCGACGTACGACAACAATTCCACACTTAGAAGGTCATTTGACACATCTTCAACTCTTGGAATATTTAAAGGTCTAAGTATACCAATATTGCATTCCACATCTTACTTTCTTTAATAATCATCAGGAGTCACTGCCCACCTTTTACATACTCAACCTCACACTCTGTTGCCTTAGCACACACGCCAGACACAAGTCCCAATGCTACTTAATCAGTTTAATTCCTTGATCATCCAAACAGACATGAAATATGGAGCTCTTACTCTCAAACTAGTTGCTGTAACTAAGTCGGTCACAACTCCACTTCACGTCCTGGTTGTATATCTTGTTTGGATACTTCCAGACAACCACAATTTAATCGGTAAACCACAAACTTCCACACATTCCTTAACACTCGGAGTTCCATCAAAATTAGACATTTCAACGTCGTCCTGCGCCACGTCATCAAAACTACTCTTAAGCACTTAGCTTAACTCAAAACACTTCACTACTCACGCCTTCTAAGCTTGCAAGACACGTCTATCCCAGCCAACATAATCCCAACTATTATTAACAAGAGATTAAGGGTGATCAGTTCCTCAATTTGTCAATAGACAGCCAAAAGTCATGATAGCGTACAAACCATCTTTACCAAACTATAAGAGCGTTCAACCACACACCGAGCTACAACTCCATACTTGCAGCATCCTGGAGAAGCACAAGCTTCTCCCCCACAATCATTCTCACTTCTGCAGACAAAGGTTCTACAACAAAACATGTACCGACAGTGTTTTCACACACGTGCCGCATACCAGGGAATACACGACAATAAACAACTTGGCCGGACGGACCGACCTGATCTGATAGAAATTGGAACACCCCACTCTAAATTATCGCGGAAAAATAAGATAAACAACAGAAACAAGTCAGAGTTTAGTAAATAAAATCTCATGACGACCGTCATGGATGTCACGACCGTCACGTTCATGACGAGCGTCATGGAGATGTGACGACCGTCACACTCCCAAATTCTCAGACGCAGTAGAGGTGTCACATTCTACACTTAACCAAAACACATACACCTGCAAAAGATCATTTACTAACATACGTAGCACAAAATTCGGATGAACAAACAACGGTAACTTGTTTAACATTTTAATCATAAACTCCATGTTATAATACACTTCCAACGATTCGTACTAATTAAATTCCATTAAAATTCAGCAAGTAATTATCTTGCATCAATTTACTAAAACAACTATGCATCCAAGCAACATTTGGCATTATCAGAAACAACCAATCTATTTGCCTTAGTACTTAATAAAATTCAGCAACAAGGAATTCAATTAAAACAATAACATTAATCGTTCATCCCCCCCCCCCAGAGTGTGTTGCACCCCAAAATTTGACCATCATTTCTTTACCTAGCTTGTGTTTCATTTCATTCACATTAGCATTATCATTTGCATTTCATTGACATGTATGCAGGATATCAAAAGGTATGACTACCAATCAAGGGCTACACAAGACTATGAAGCTAGCCAAGAAGGTTATTCAAGTGTTCAAGGGTAGATATCCTTGTCAGAGAAGTGAAAAAATCCTCAGAGAATGGTTGAAACCAAGAGTGTGTGTCTCCTAACTTGAGAGTTGTGGGAAGCTCCTCAAATGATTCTGAGGCCATGAAGTTAGACTTGAAGCCTTGAGAGAGCTTATGAGATGTCTTGAAAGCCATCATGAAGCCTAGACAGGTCATTATGCAAGATTAAGAAGACTCAGCCATGAGTGGTGTAATTAGGGTTTGACTAGGTCAACCCTAGGTCAACTGATGATTTGGAGAGGGTTGAGACCTAATCCAAGGGCCATGTGATCATGGATTGACACACTGAGATGTTATAAGGATGATTCCAAAGTAAACTCATCATGATTGAAGAGTTTGGGAAGTTTCAAGCTAGGGTTTCTAAGGCTTGACAATGTAAAATCCCCTAGTTTGACCCCTATCTTCAAGGCAGTTTAGCCCAAGATGTGATTGTCATCTCATCTTGCCCCCAACATGAATGTTGTAGAGCTTGAGCTAAGATTTAATTTGAGTACTATAAGTCCTTGATAGATTTATAGAACTCAAGTTATGACTTTGACAAGTTACAGGTCATCTGAGGTATGTGAATCTGGGGCCTTGAATGTTACCCAACTTGCATCAAACGTTTTCCCAAGAAGGATGATTCCTATGAACTTTTGGTCAACATGAATGTTGTTCCTTATCTCCTTAGCTTTCTAGATAGTTTTAGAAGTCCTTGATAGGATTTTCAGAACTCAAGTTATGGCTTTGACAAGTCAAGGGCATTTTGGTCATTTGGAGATTAAAGGTCATTTCAAGTATAAGGCCATAACTCCTATTTCCAAGCTTCAAATGGAAAAATGTTCAACATAATACTTGTTCAAAATGATGTTTTAAGGCTAGTAAGGAGGTCATGAGATGATGAAAATGCTTGTAGCTCAAAGTTGCAAAAATGACCTAAAATAAGGGTATAAGTTAAATGAACCAAAGTTGGAAATTGAAATTTTCAATCTACACATCCAAACCATGTAATGTAATATATCATTTTGACTCTAGAAAACATTTTAAGAACATTGGTTTATCCACATTTTTGATTTGAGGTCTAATTTGTGGACTTGCTTTGGAGAGTACTTGCTTGCATATTAAGTAACATGTGCAAAACTCAAAATCAAGGCTTGAGCAAGATCCTTTGCAAGCTAAAAACCTTCAAAATGTCATTAGGGGAGAAATTGAAAGAGAATGAGGTTGGTTTCAAGCTGCAAACAGAATGGTGCATATCATGTTATGTGATTGAAAATTTCATGACATGAGAGATTGAAACTCTCATTAGAAGGATCTAGAGGGTTCTAGATCACTCATACATCATCTATATATTGAGTAGAGGTGATCCAATGGAAAGGTTGGTGATAATTGAAGGAGAGAGCATAAATTGAGATTGAGATTTCTTGGATTGCATTTGAATTCGGTTTCATAATATTCTTCACTTTCCATCCATTTTCTTGATTAAAACTTCTTCCATGGATACTAAGGAGTGATTCCAGATCATAATCCAAGAGAATTCGTGGCTAAATCGTGTATGAGCAAGTGAATTTTTCCACCTGCAACTCACCATCGGATTTCAAGATTCAGGAGCTTTCAACCGGTTCTTTTGCATACAGAAGCAAGGAGAGGGTTCATTGATCGTGTTTGAAAGATTAAAGAGCTTGAACTGGAGGTTTAGTGGATCTGTTCATCCAAGATTTTCAGGTTGGTAACTTTCTTCCTCTAGCATGATTTAGGTAGAATCAAGATGAATTAAGGTGTTAGATGCATTGTAGAACGGTGTAGGATGGATTTCAGATAGTTAATTTGTGAATTAGTGACAAAATAGGTGCATTACCATTTTCGGTTGAGATTTGGATATGGTGAATCTTGAGGATTTAGGTTGAATAAAGGGTATGGTTGAACTCGTGACAAGATTTGGGATAAGTTTCATGTATTTACCATTTGCAATGGAGGATCCTAGAGAGAACTAGGGTTGGGGACGATGACCGGAGCACCAGCAGTGGTGGCCGAAGCTGGGCGCGAAGTTGCAAAGGTTTGAAAGGTAGGAGATGACTCTGGGACCATCAGATCTTGGTTGGACCTTTGACTAGAAGCTCATCCAACGGCCACGTTTTAAACTCAGTTTGTGAAGGATCTGATTTAAATGAAACGCACCGTTTCATTTAATCAGTGGTTCTGGGCTTAGTGGATAGATTGATATCCCCACCCCCCTGAAGGCCCAATCCATTGTTTGTACTGATTCCGTTTACTACTTGCACCGTGTATTTATTCTTTTATTTGAATTTTCATTATTTTTTCCATTTTATTCATGGTTCTTGAAAAATTCATAAAAAATTGAAAATTAATCCAATTAATCACATTCTTTTTGCATTTTATTCATGATTGAGTCTAGCATTTTTTAGATAAAAAATATTTTCATTTCATGCATTTTATGATTTTATGGGAATTTTACATTTTAATTGATATTAAGGTGGTTATGTTTGATACATAATTTTGTGGAATTTTGTTTGATCATGTGGTGATGACTTTGATCCTAATTTTTTGTGTGTGATTAGGTTAGACATGTATGCTCCCATAGTATTTTTCTCACATTTTTTGATGAAAATAGGTGTGCTTTCTAGATTGGTATTTAGGTGCTTCCTTTTAGGGTATTAGGTTTAGTACCTCATAATGTAGAATTTATTTCTAGGTCTAATTTGATGATTTGATCTCTGAAAATAATGTGGTAGAGTCATGATTGACCTAAGTTCCCATAGTTATTTTTGTAGGATTTTACAATTGGTTTTAGTATTTTAGTTAGGGCTAACTTTAGTACTAGGTTTTAGGTGATCCTAACTTACTAATTCAACTAGTTTAACTTCCTTAGTCCCCTTAGATTAGGGTTTTTGCTTTGTTTGCCTTTGGTTGAGATTGAAGACAAGTTGAAGACAAGGTGACGATGCTTAGAGTTGCTTGAAGTTGCTTGGAGCTTTGGAATTGCTTGTGCCTGAAGGTGTCTGATGAAGGTTTAGGAGGTAGGAAACATAGGGGGAGCCTTATAGTTAGAATGATTTCTTTCACAAACATGGAAAGCATCTTGTGCTTCCATTCCTCCCAATGACTAAAAGTCCTTCTAAGATATTCACATCCCTCCTTTGGAGGGATGAGTGGCTTTATCTGGGAAGTAGAACTTTGAGGGAACCAGTCTCTCATAATGATGAACCCTTACAGGCTTCCTTTGGTTGTCAGTAAGTTGTTTATCATTTTCTCTCATTCTGTTAAATCAATTGTCTTCTGGTTTGAGTATCTTGAAAGATGTTAGACTTGAGTTTGAAAATGAGGACTTCATTGAAGAGTGTGGGAGAGGATGATTCCTTGAGCATTGCCATTGCAGCTGAAGCTTGAAGAGCAAAAAGAACAAGTTGATACTTGAAGACCCAATGGAGATTGAGTGAAGAGCTGAGGCTTGAAAAAGAGTTGAAGGATGAAGTTGACACTCCCAAGTGATTGGGTATTACTCTAGGAAGCTGAAGCTTGCAGGATAAGAAGACCAAGTTGATACTGGTAAAGCAAAGAGAGCTGAAGCTGGAAGACTAAGTTGGTACTTATGAAGAGGATTCAATTGAGACTGAGTGAAGAGCTGAGGCTTGAGGAATAAAAGATGAGTTGATCTTTACATTGATGCTTTAAGAGCATGAAGGAATCAATTTGATACTTGTAGTTAAGAGTGAAGCCTGAAGGTAGAACTGACTGAGGAGCTGAGGCTTTAGGAAGAAAGAATAAGTTGACACTTATGTTTGGTGGATTGAAACCTTGGAGAAGCAAGTTGATACTTGTCATGGAAGATGATAGCCCTGAAGAGCTGTTGAAGTCTGAAGACTAGATTGTTGTTAGAAGAGTTGAAGCTTGGAATTGACAGGGGGAGTTGTTGATCTGCTTTCTTGTCTGTTTTCTTTTCTGTGCTGATGTGCCTTGTTTGACTTGCTTGATGCATTAGAATAAGCCCATATCTAGACTGACTTTAATCTAGGAGCATGATTGCACTAGAGGTTGAGTTGTTCCCTCTGCTTGTATTGTTACTGTAAGGCTTTGCTTGCGGGTATTCGGTAGAGCCCTGCTCCCTTGCCCATGTGGTTTGTTTGCTTGATAGCATTTTATTTCATTTCTTTTGTATGATTGCAGTTTACTATATTTTTCTTGACAACACTTTATTTTATTTCCTCTGTATGATTTCTGTTATTCATATCTGGCTTGAGGTCGAGATGAGCTTGTGGAGGCTGACACCCCACACACATTTCCTCCCTCACTTGCATTGCATGCATTTTACAGTCGTTTACTGTTTACTGTTTAAGCTGATGCTTTATCTGTTTCTGTTTATTATTGACATGATCCCTTAGGACTCTCATTTCCTTTGATAAGGAAGTGATGATAGAACTTTAGGTTGAAACCTATGCATGATAACTTCTAGGAGTTACCTGTTTAAAACCTCAACTATAGGATGAATCCTTGGCATGACAACAGTAGGACTGGATAGTCTCCCTTTAGTTGAGCCTCTCTCTTCTCATCTCAAAATAGCTTAAGATACAGTAATCATGAATGATTTCTTTCGTACGTTACGAGCCTTAAGCTATCTGAGAAAGGATTGTTGGAGAGTTTCTTTTCAATAGTCTGGATGTTTAGTATGGCACCCTTTGGGTGACATGCGACGCATTCATTCTCAGGTCATAGTCTTTAGTGCGATTGAAATTGCAAACACAATAAAAAACACTTCTTTCGTAAAAGACAGAAAACAAACTTCAAACCTTTTTTCCCCGTGGGCCCATAATTCAAAGGAAAAGCTTTTCTGAAGAAAAGAGTGTCGTTAAACTTCAGAGCCACCGTAAACAGGCTTTGTCCCTAACTGCTGGAACTGTTGTTTAACTCTACTCGATAAAACAGATGAATATGAATTCCCGTAATCCGTAGTATCCCAAACTACGTAAGCTCTGATCTCTCATATATGTTGAGAGTATGTAGGCATAATACTTACGTATTGGCGAGCCAACTTCCCCATAACCCGTAGTAAGTCGAACTACGTTGACTCTGATTTCTCATTCTCTGATGAGAATACGTAGGCATAAAGCGCGACGCTTTGCCGAGTCATTTTCTTTTCTTTTTAAGCCAGTCTTGATAGGTAGATAGATAAACCAACTCGTCCAATAAACACAACAAGCGTGGATCCCGTCGAGTACGACGGACGTGAGGGGTGCTAAAACCTTCCCCTTGCATAATCGACTCCCGAACCTAGACAACGGTTGCAATGACCTTGTCTTCTACCTTTTCGTCAGGTTTTTCCGATCGTTTCCTTTCCCGTTCTGAGGGATAAATAACGAAAGGTGGCGACTCTTCTGTTTTTCCGGCACCTTATTTTCGTGGAAGCGACAGCTGGCGACTCTGCTGGGGACTTGATAGTTTCCTGGGATCCGGCGTCCCGTATGCGAGTCAGTTTGGGGATCCAACGTCCCCTGCGAGAGTCAATCCTAGCGCTTGTATGATTACTTGTTGGGTTGTTTTTATTTATCGCATTTTACTTCCCGCATTTTATTTTCAGTATGATATGATTATCTATGCTGTTGTGGGAGGGGCATTCTGATGAGTGAGAAGCCAGACCCAGGCTTGAGTGTACTTAGCATTAGTTGTGGAAATTAGTGGGCGCGTGCTTGCTTTGCAGGCACTAGTGTCTCATGAAATCCACGCTCAGATGAGGTTCTCTCGGTTGACATCTTTTTCAACCCTTTGGGTTGAGGGGGTTGTTGGTTTGGAGGATTGTCGACTCTGGGGACCGATCATTTGGAATTCAGCCGAGTGAGGCCGCTTCAGGAGATGGTGATGCCACACCTTCTGGGTATCGTATCACCCCTCTTGAATGTCTGTGACGCTGATGACCGCATAGGATGCCGAACTTGAGTCAGTTTAGGTCCATACCTGTGAGAAGGGTTGGGTTTATTGCAGGAAACTTTAACCTTCAGACTAGCTGGTTTTCTTGATAGTGAATCAGTTTGGTTGGGATCAGAGGGTCTCATCAGCAGATGTTTGTTCTTGACAGAGCAGAGTTTTGGTCCTGTATCGGAGGACCTTATCTTCAGAGATGTGTATTTGTTCTTGATAGAGCAGGTTTATGATTGGGATCAGAGGGTCTCATCAGCAGATGTATGTTTGTTCTTGACAGAGCAAAGTTTTGGTCCTGTATCAGAGGTCCTTATCGTCAAATGTTTGTTCTTGGCAGAGCAGAGTTTTGGTCCTGTATCAGAGGTCCTTAGTATCAGATGTTTGTTCTTGATAGAGCAGATCTATGGTCCTATGTGTGTGTGTTCTTGACAGAGCAGGTTTATGGTCCTATGTGTGTGCGTTCTTGACAGAGCAGATTTGCGGTCCGATACCAGAGTTTTCTTCTTATCAGAGATAGTGGTTGTTCTTGATAGAGCAGGATTATGGTTTTGTTGATGCAGAATCTCCACAACACAGTTGCCTTGATCTCCTGCTGCATGATTGCATTTTACATTGCTTTGCATACCCATTTGCATTTCATTAACGTGTGTCTGTGTTACAGGTACCGTTTTCCCCGATTTAGGATTTCTGGCCTTCTATTGTAGTGTTATGGGTTCTCTGAGGAAGACCGTGGCTTACAAGCTCCCTGCCCCTGATGTGGTTCAGCTGACTGGTTTGAATGCTTTAGTAGATGATTCTGTGAGAGATGGGTTCAGAAAACCTTACGGTAAATTGCTCAGTTTGGTTTGTAAACCTTCTGCGTTCAAGTTGAATGGGTTGCACGCTCTGCTGCAGTTCTACGATCCTCCATTGAGATGCTTTACTTTCCAGGATTTTGTTCTCTCACCCACGCTGGAGGAATATGCTGATTTGTTAGGTGTGCCTATCAAGAGGCAGATGCCCTTTGTTCATATGGATGCTGAGCCTGATCTGGCCAGTCTAGCTTCGTCACTTCATTTGGATGCCTCCGAGTTGGTATTGTCTAGTTGGAACAAGGTTCCCAGGTTCTCCTTGCAGTTCTTAGTGGGAAAGGCTCAGCAGTGCGCCAAAGACGGATGTTGGGTCGTGTTCAATGCCATCCTCGCTCTGTGCATATATGGCATCATTCTGTTCCCCAATATGTCCGACTTTGTAGACTTCGACGCATTTCGCATCTTCGCTTAAGGGAATCCAGTCCCTACCTTGATAGGAGATGTCTACCATTCCATCCACTACAAAAACGAGAACAGGAGGGGTAAGAATGTCTCGTGTTGTGTGCCCCTACTCTATAAATGGCTTGATAGTCATCTACCCAAGAGGGGTCCCTTTGTTTCGTCTGCAGCCACAGCTGAATGGTCCGAGCGTTTGATGAGTCTATCAGTGGAGGATATTGACTGGTTTGACAGGGATAGGTTGGGTACCGAGATTATCTTCAGCTGTAGAGGGTTTCCAAACGTGCCTTTGATAGGCAGGAAGGGCTGTATAAACTATAATCCGTCTTTGCTGGTCCGACAGTTTGCTTACGCTTTGAGAGCTCCGCCGAAGGATGAAGAGGTGCAGGAATCTCTGTACCTCATTGGTCTTCTAGAGGGGGATCTGTTATTTAAGCTTCAGCGCGCTTGGAATGGCATCAGTAAGAGGGGAAAACCATTGCTGGGGAGAAGCAATAGCCAAGCCTACCCTCCGTATGTGACGTGGATCAGAGCCAGAGCAGATGCTATAGGGATGCCGTTTCTTCCCGCCAAGCCAGAAAGCCCTCCAGTGATTGAAGAGCCTACTACCGTGCCTATTCAGCAACATAATCAGGTGTTAGCTGAGAGAGATGAATTGAAGAGGGAAAATGAAGAACTGGAAAAATATTTGGCGCAGCTCAGAAGCGAGAGAAACGAGGCCGTTCATTCCTTCAAGAGGCAGACCGAGCTGGTGAACCAGTTAGGTATAGATTTGACTAAGCAGATAGCCGAGCGTGAACGCATGGGTCAAGACTTCAAAGCTATCAACGATGTACTGGCCACGAAGAAGCAGCACTTGGACGAAGCATATGGGAGGATATCCAAGTTTAACTAGCATTGGAAGGCCTCCCTAGCCAACAGGAAAGAGCGGGAGGATAAGCTGATGCAACAGATCTCCAAGCTGAAGGCCCAGGTGAAGGCTAGTGAGAAGTGGTTTGATGAAGAAACCGCTCGCAGATATGCCGCTGAAGCCCAGCTCAACAGGGCTCTTGCTAACCTGAAGGAGCACAAACGGACGTTTGAATCCAAGAAACGGAAGCTAGAAGATTGTTTCGGCGAAGGAGCATGGGAAGATTCAGTCGAAGGTCTTCAATATACCATTATGCAGAGGGAGTTACTCGTCGAAGGGTTACTCACTCGGCCTGGTCATCCAGAAACGAAGGGGTTGTTAGAAGAGTTTCACGCCCGTGGCCGTGCTTGAATATTTATAATCCTTTTGTTTGATCATTGTTGTATGCTGACCATCACCAGGCTTGTTGGCTGGGGTCATGCTGCTGATTCATCTTGTACTCACTGACGTGGTGTACCGCCTTGATGGGCTTTCTTCATATATATGAGATGTTATTTCCATGATTGGACTCGGACTTCTTATTATCAGCACTGGCACTCAAGCACTTGGATCAGGGGAAATCTCCCTAACGCACAGACACACGTTTGCATTTGCATGAAGCATTTGCATAACAAGCACTTTGTCGTTTTTCCTAACCCATTTGTGTTTTCAGGTCGTTTCAGGTTGTTCCAGGATTGATCAGAGACCTATTCACCGCTATCCGACCAGAGTAAATCAAACCAGGATCATGGAGCAAGTGCAAACTGATGTTCAAGAACTCCGCGAAAGAATGGATCGCTTCATGGAGCTCATGCAAGCGGTCGCCGATGGCCAGGATCAGCTCAGAACCTTGGTTCAGCCTCTGATTTCAAGGGTCGATAGCAATGGCGTACTCCATGGGGGGACCGTGCCTACTCCTCCACCAGTTGAAACTCCTCAGAATGGCGTCCCCGTGACCGGGGAGAATGGCAGTGCCAACGACAATGTGATAGCTAACATGGGACTCAATGGTAATACGACGGGCGTCGGTAATGGGAGTCTTGAAGCTAACGTCAATGTTGGGCTGGGCAACGGCAATGCAGGTGTTGGGAATTTCTTCGGGCCTCACCTGTGGTTAGAAGATCATCAAGACGATGTGTTCTCACAGAGAGGTGCTGAAGGTGAGCTGACTGCTGAAGCACGTCTAAGGTTCAAGGCACTCGAGGATAAGATGAGAAATATCGAGAACCAGAACACCCTGGGTGTTGATATGTCCAAGTTGGGACTGATTGCTGATTTCAAGGTGCCTCCCAAGTTCAAGGTACCTGACTTTGAAAAGTACAAGGGCACCACTTGCCCTCGCGTCCACCTGAGATCGTATTACAGGAAAATGTCCGCTCATTCTGAGGACGAGAAGTTGCTGATGCACTTCTTTCAGGACAATCTGTCCGGGCCATCCCTCGAATGGTACATGAGTCTGGAACCTACCAGTGTGCGCACGTGGAAGGACCTTGCTGAAGCATCTGTGCACCACTACCAATACAACAGTGACTTGGCCCCGAACTGAGTCCAACAGCAGAATTTGTCGCAAAGGAACAACGAAGGGTTTAAGGAATACGCCCAGCGGTGGCGTGAATTGGCAGCCAGGGTTCAGCCGCCGATGGTTGAACATGAGTTTGTGCAAATGTTCGTAACCACCCTCCCAGGGGTTTATTATGAGAAATTGGTCAGCGGTATGTCTGGAACCTTCTCAGATCTCATTATCACGGGTGAGCACATCGAAAATGGGATCAAACTCGGGAAAATTCAAGGTGACTCGTCCTCGACTGGAGGAGGTGGAAAGAAACCTTATGGTGGAAAAAGACGGGAAGGAGAAACGAGCGCCGTGACCAACGCTCGAAGGAAGGGTAGAGGCCCTCACCAACAGGTGGCCAGTATAACTATCCCAGCAGTTCAACAGCCACAGCAGTAGCAGCAGCCGAATCAGCAAGGGTACATAAAGTACCAGAATTGGGCACCTCTGTCGAGTCGTCACCTCGAGACACCGTCCATGTCGTACGCGCAACTATTGCAGACTCTGCTCCAGCTACAATTGATCCAGAAGAGAACCCTGGCTCCCTTGACAGGGGCACCTCCGCCAGGTTATGACGCGAACGCAACTTGTGAGTTTCACTCAGGGGCACCAGGCCACACAGTAGAGAATTGCAAAGCCTTCAAGCACAAGGTGCAGGACATGGTGGATGCCAAGATCATCAACTTCTCGGATAATGTGCCAAACGTCACGAAGAACCCTATTCCGAACCATAGGGGAGGTGGAGTAAACGCCATTATTGAAGACGAGAGTTTGGATTTGTTGACTGACGTTAGAGATCTGAAGACGCCACTTAGCTTCGTTAAAGCTAAGTTGATGAAAATAGGTTTCTTTCCAGGTTGCGGAGAGCTGTGTATGGGTTGTGTGACTAGTCCTGATGGATGTGAACAGTTGGTAGAAGGAATTCAAAGTCTGATGACTGAAGGGATCCTGCAGTTTAGTCGGAGGGCCGAAGGTGGATCGGGAGAGGTAGTGCTGAAGCAAGATGATGAGGTTGCCACCATCACCATCCCTCGCCAGACGATAACTATTTCTGCACCTAGGCCGCCCATAATCACCATCATCAAAGCTGGGTCGATACCCTTCGAAAGCACTAATGCTGTCCCATGGCATTATGGGGCTGAAGTCTACTGCAATGGACAGAAGTTAGAGCTAGAACCGTTTGGGTCGTTTGTGGAGAACCTTGCGGGAATCAGTGGTATCACTCGCAGCAGAAGAGTGTTTGCACCACCTAAGGTCATGGCGGAAAAAGCAGACAGAGTTGATGCAACTGATAAAGGGAAGAGTAAAGTCGTCAAAGAGATCCCCCGTGGGGTAGGAAAAGACTTACTTGTTAAAGACGCCGAGGAGTTTATGCGGTTGATTAAAAAGAGTGACTACAAGATTGTGGATCATCTCCATCAGACGCCCTCAAAAATCTCCATTCTGAATCTGTTGATGTGCTCTGAGGCACACCGCAACGCACTGCTGAAGGTGTTGAACGCCGCATATGTACCGCAAGAAATATTGCTAAACCAGCTAGAAGAGGTCGTAGCCCACGTGAATCCTGGAAATGGGTTGGGGTTCACTGACCTAGAGCTGACGCCAAAGGGGAGGAACCACAATAGCGCCCTGCACATCTCGATAGAGTGTAGGGGAACGATTATATCGCATGTGCTGGTAGACACAGGGTCGTCGCTCAATGTTCTTCCGAAGAAGGCATTAATGAAGTTGGATACTCGTGAAGTAATTTGCACACCCAGTGATCTGGTTGTGAAGGCGTTCAATGGAACCAAACGCCATGTTTTCGGGGAGGTGACCCTGCCAATCCAAGTTGGGCCGGAAATGTTTGACGCAATCTTTTACATTATGGACATCATGCCTGCCTAAAGCTATCTATTGGGCCGGCCATGGATCCATTCTGCAGGTGTCGTGACCTCCACGTTGCACCAGAAACTCAAGTATGCCGTCGGAGGTAGCATCATGACCGTTTGCGGCGAGGAAGACATAATGGTGAGCCATTTGTCGTCCTTCAAGTATGTTGAGATGGATGGGGAAATCCACAAAACCCTATGCCAAGCGTTCGGAGCTGTTAAAGTCAAGGACGTAGCTCCTGTAGTCACTGAGAAGCCAGAGATGACTCTCTCTTCCTTCAAGGAAGCCCGGGCCATTGTTCAAGCCGGATCTACCTCAGGCTAGGGGCGAATTTTGGAGATACCTAACAAGCAAGACAAGTTTGGGTTGGGATATTCTCCTGCGGCTGAAGCCTCTTCTTCTAGCAGTGCGTCACGAGGTAAAGGGCCGATCCAGTTTACCAGTGGCGGGGTGATATTTGAAAGCGTCAATGCAGTGTCTGAAGACAGCGGAGATAGCGATTGTGACCTAGACTCTTGGATCCAGCCAAGCAAGCCAGGCGAGAGTCTCAACAATTGGTCCGTCAAGGATATCATCCAGATGACAAGCGAAGAGTAATGATTTACTTTTTCCAATCATTGCACAACCCTATGTCCTACCCGGGGCATAGTGGTTTTATTGTCAGGGCCTCGTTTGATTATGTACATGCATTTTATCAATAAATCAAAAGGCGTTTTTCTTCGTATTCAAATGTTGTGATCTCTGTTATTCCTATTTTATATTTGTTTTGAAAAACAATAAAATGGCAATGAGGTTTGTGCTAACCCTTGTTATTGTAGGATCCACATAACAGATGACATCGACTCTGGACCTTCTACGACTCACTACGACTTCGATTGCCCAATATATCAAGCCGAAGAAGAGATTGATGAAGACGAAGACCTTCCTGAATAGTTGGCCCGCTTGTTGAAACAAGAAGAGAAAGTTATTCTGCCTCATGAAAAGGAAATTGAGATCGTGAATCTTGGTTCTGAAGAACTTGTCAGGAACGTCAGGATAGGGGCTGCATTGCAGAGTGATGTCAAGCAGAGATTGGTCGAGATGCTAAGAGAGTATAGTGACGTCTTTGCTTGGTCATACGAAGATATGCCCGGACTTGACACTGACATCGTGGTCCACCACTTGCCGCTGCGAGAAGACTGCCCTCCCGTTAAGTAGAAGCTTAGGAGGACGCGACCAGATATGGCCGTTAAGATCAAAGAAGAAGTGCAAAAGCAGCTTGATGTTGGCTTTTTAGCAGTCACCACCTACCCTCCGTGGGTCGCCAACATAGTGCCTGTACCGAAGAAGGACGGTAAGGTACGAATGTGCGTCGATTATCGGGATTTGAATATGGCGAGCCTTAAAGATGATTTCCCGCTGCCTCATATTGATGTGTTGGTCGACAATACAGCTCAGTTCTCCGTGTTTTCATTCATGGATGGCTTCTCCGGTTACAATCAGATCAAGATGGCGCCGGAGGACATGGAGAAAAATACGTTTATTACACCTTGGGGAACATTTTGCTATAAGGTAATGCCTTTCGGTCTGAAGAACGCAGGGGCCGCTTACCAACGAGCAATGGTTACTTTGTTTCATGACACGATTCATCATGAGATTGAAGTCTATGTTGATGACATGATTGCGAAGTCCCAAACGGAGGAGGGAAATCTGGTCAATTTGCTGAAGCTTTTTGAGAGGCTTAGGAAGTTCAGGTTGAGGCTGAATCCTAACAAGTGTACTTTCGAAGTACGATCCGGAAAGTTACTGGGGTTTATCGTGAGTGAAAGAGGCATCGAGGTTGATCTTGCGAAGATTAAAGCGATACAAGAAATGCCAGTGCCAAAAACAGAAAAAGAAGTTCGTGGTTTCCTGGGCAGAATAAACTACATTGCAAGGTTTATTTCTCAGCTCACGGCCACGTGTGAACCGATGTTCAAACTGTTAAAGAAAGATCAGGCGATTATCTGGAACGAGGATTGCCAGAGGGCATTCGATAAGATAAAACAGTATCTGCAGGAACCTCCGATCTTGATACCCCCAGTGGCCGGACGGCCCTTAATCATGTACTTGACAGTTCTTGAGAATAGTATGGGGTGTGTTCTCGGTCAGCACGACGAGACGGGCAGAAAGGAGCATGCCATTTACTATTTGAGTAAAAAATTCACAAACTGTGAATCTCGTTACTCGATGCTGGAGAAAACGTGTTGTGCACTAGCCTGGGCTGCCAAATGTTTACGACAGTACATGCTCAATCATACAACCATGCTAATTTCGAAGATGGATCCAATCAAGTACATCTTCGAGAAGTAAGCGCTTTCGGGAAGGATTTCCAGATGGCAAATGGTGTTGACGGAATATGACATTCAGTACGTTTCCCAGAAGGCCATTAAGGGAAGCGTATTGTATGATTACCTTGCCGAACAGCCGATCGAGGATTACCAGCCGATGAAATTTGAATTCCCTGATGAGGATATCATGTTTCTCAAGGCGAAGGATTGCGATGAACCGTTGCCCGACGAGGGTCCTGATAGGAAATCCCAGTGGAAATTGATATTTGACGGGGCGGTTAACTCTTATGGAAGTGGTATCGGGGTGATCATCACAACTACCCATGGATCCCACATCCCGTTTACGGCGAGACAGACGTTTCCAGTCACCAATAACGAAGCGGAGTACGAAGCATGCATCATGGGTCTAGAAGAGGCAATTGATTTGAGAATCAAGAACCTAGATGTATATGGTGACTCGGCACTTGTGATTAACCAGATTAAAGGGGAGTGGGAGACTCGCCAATCAAATTTGGTGTCGTACATGAACTATGCCAGAAGGCTACTTCCGTTCTTTGATCGAGTGGAACTCCATCATATGCCCAGGGCCGAAAACCAGATGGCTGATGCCTTAGCCACGTTGGCTTCGATGTATAAAGTCAATTTTTGGAATGAAGCTCCAAGAATTGTCCTTTCTCGTCTTGATAGACCTGCATTCGTCTTTGTGATCGAGAAAGCCTCTGACGGCAAGCCATGGTTCCATGATATCCAGACTTTCCTTATGACTAAGGAGTATCCTGCGGGAGCGTCGACCCAGGATAAGAAGACTCTGAGGAGGCTGTCTGGAAATTTTTATCTCAATCCTGATGGAGTTTTGTATAAAAGAAACCACGATCTCGTGCTACTCAAATGTGTAGATGAGAAAGAGGCGAGTATGCTCAAGGAAGAAGTCCATGAAGGCACATTTGGTACGCACGCCGGTGGGCATGCTATGACAAGGAAGATCCTGAGAGCAGGATACTACTGGCTGACGATGGAGTCGGATTGCTTTAGATTCGCGAAAAGATGTCATAAATGCCAGATTTATGCTGATAAAGTTCATGTGCCGCCATGCCCGTTAAATGTCATGTCCTCCCCGTGGCCGTTCTTCATGTGGAGCATCGACATGATAGGCAAGATTGAGCCCACTGCATCTAACGGTCATCGCTTCATTCTAGTAGCTATCGACTACTTCACCAAGTGGGTGGAGGCAGCCTCATATGCTAATGTGACCAAGCAGGTGGTGGCCAAATTCATAAAGAGGGATATCATCTGTCGTTATGGAATTCCCGAGCGGATTATTACCGATAATGGTTCGAATCTGAATAACAAGATGATGAAGGAGCTGTGCCAGAGTTTCAAGATTGAACACCACAAATCATCTCCTTACCGGCCGAAGATGAATGGCGCCGTTGAAGCCGCCAATAAGAACATCAAGAAGATTGTTCAGAAGATGGTTGTGACCTACAAAGATTGGCACGAGATGTTTCCATTTGCATTGCACGGTTATCGTACCACGGTACGTATGTCAACCGGGGCAAATACTTTCTCCTTAGTGTACGGTATGGAAGTTGTCCTACCGTTAGAAGTGGAGATCCCTTCTTTGAGAGTTTTGGTTGACGTGAAACTCGACGAGGCAGAATGGATTAAGAACTGACTAAACCAACTCAGCCTGATGGACGAGAAGAGGTTAGCATCGATTGCGCATGGTCGTCTGTACCAAAGCCGAATGAAGAAAGCTTATGATAAGAAGGTGCGTCCTAGAAGCTTTCAGACGGGTGATCTCGTCCTGAAGAAGATTCTTCCTCCACACTCTGATCACCGGGGCAAGTGGACTCCCAATTACGAAGGTCCGTACGTCGTCAGCAAGGTATTCTTGGGAGGAGCCTTGTTGTTATCCACGATGGATGGTGAAGATTTTGCATCCCCGGTGAACGCGGACGCAGTTAAAAGATACTTTGCTTGAAGAACGACCTGCTGGAAAGAAAAAGAATATCCAGGCAAAAATGGGGCATCCCGGCGAACCATAAAAAAGGAAAAAGGTTCGAGCAAAAATTAGGGATATAAATTGAAAAAATGTACACCCGCAAAGTCGAAAACCCGGATGGGCGACTTTGGCAAAAAAGGGTATCCCGGTGAATCGAAAACCCGGAAGGGCGATTCAGGCAAAAGTTAGGGATTTGAAAAAAGCAAATGACTGCGTTCCGCGTATGGACTTTCATTGTTTATTGGTTTGGAAGACCTGAGGGCCGTTTATCTGAATCAATCTCTTCGGAAGCTGAAGCGTCAGAGAAGTATCGAAGTCGAGTGGGTCATAGAGGGATCAACTCATGGTGTTCGTCTACGCCTCGTTGCCGACATTTGTATATACTGATGTATATTTATGTTTTTACTTTTTTGCGCGGCTTCCTCATTCCAGGAGCTTGCATCTGTTGTAAAACATTTTTACCCATTCAGGGGTTCATTATCAATAAAATGTATACTATCCAGCAATTCTGTTTGTCTGTTTAGCATTTATCTGTTTTTTTTGCGAAAGAGAACGCCAATTTTTTTGATAAAATGCGCATACATAAACTTACTGGCCTAGGCCACTGATTGTTGAAACAATGAATCACTCGAACATTGTCGCAAGATGATAACCTTGATAGGTCCCTTTGAGGAGGGTATCTTGTCTGTTTGTTTGTGTTGTTGCAGGTGTAGCATATTCCAAGCAGTGCGCCGTGCGCATCCCTAAGCAGGATGATTCCTCCTTCTCCAGCAAAGTTCAGCAGTCACTCCCTGCAGAGTCTGAACGTGAGATCGTAAGCATTGATATGTCTCCCCAGGCAGAGAAGATTCTCTCCCCAATTAGATGTATCCTGAAGGAATGGCATCTCCCCAGCTGAGTCAGGCGCCAAAGCGTGTGTTCATCCCCCAGCACCGGGTCACAAGTGCAGGTCTCGTAGGAGACTATTCACTGAAGTGTGCAGCAATCGATAGTTCAGACTGAAGCCTCCAGTGGAATTGAAGATTCCCCGCAGAGTCGTACTTTCCCCCGAATCAGGATGATTTCTTCTTCCCCAGCCGAGTTTGTAGTTCCCCAAGAGAGCCGAGTCCTTGGAAGCCGGGGGACCATGATTCGTCTTCCCCAGTAAAATGTTGAATAGTTGATGCCATATTTCCCCGCCGGAGTCGTTATCTCCAGGAAGGTTAGCCGCGAAGGCCGTGCAGTTTATTTCCGCAATTGACATCGCTTTCCTCAGCAGGTCTAGGTTCTCGTAGAGCTTCGTTCCCCTGCAACGGTTGACTAGAGTTTGCTTCCCCGTGCGGACTCCGATTGAGATCGGCATGACGTCTTCTCCTCGGCAGGATGATTCCTTCCTCAACCAGAGTGGTTCTTTCTCCTTGACAGGAGGATCCTCCCTTCAGCATTTATTTTGCCGATGGGATCGCAGCATTTTGCATGATTGCATAGCATTTATCATAAATGCGTAGCATTTCCGCCGTGTGGAGCATTGCGCCATTGCTGAAGCATATGCATATGAAACATGAGCTAGGTCATTACTGTTCTTGTTTGCAGGTGTTCCTCCGCGGAGCCGTGGCTCAAGATGATTCTTGAATTCCCCAGCAAATTCATTTGCTCAAGATGATTCTTGAACTCCCCATTGAAGTGGTTTTCTTAAGATGATTCTTAAAATCCCCTGTAAAGTCGCCAGAGAAAGCCGCTCAGGATGATTCCTGAAATCCCCGGCAGAGTGTTTGCTTGGGATGATTCCCGAAATCTCCAGCAGAGTTATGGGTTCAGGATGATTCTTGAAGTCCCCACGGAGTTATTTGTTCAAGATGATTCTTGATTTCCTCAACAGAGTTGACCTACCCAGAATGATTTCTGGATCCCCAAAGCAGAGTTACTTGATAGTTCTCCAGAATCCCCAGCGGAGTTGTGTCATCCCCAGCAGGTTTCTGAACAGCGAAGTTGAAACTTCCCTCGAAGACTTGATGATTGAAGTCCAACCGTATTGACGAAGCAGTTCTCTCAGCTGAGGCGGAGTGCCTGATGGTAGAAGTTTGGATAACCCCTATCGGTTCATGATTAACTTGATTGTTGACCTGATGAGTCCCGAGGAATCTTGATGCCTGACGGCATGATCGACCATGTATCACCGGTTACCGTGTGACCAATCCCCCAGCTAGTTGTCGGGCAGCTAATATTTCAGTTTTCGAAGATTTGTTCCCATCAGAGTACCGTGTACTTGTGCAGTTGGCAAATTTCTGGGTTTGTCGGTATTCAACCATCTCACACCTTGATTGGTTGAGAGCCTTTCGCTTCTCACCCAGTCAGGTTCAAGCCGTTTGAATAGGGGCAGCTGTTGCACCCTAAAATTTGACCAACATTTCTTTACCTAGCTTGTGTTTCATTTCATTCACATTAGCATTATCATTTGCATTTCATTGACATGTATGCAGGAGATCAAAAGGTATGACTACCAATCAAGGTATACACAAGACTATGAAGCTATCCAAAAAGGTTATTCAAGTGTTCAAGGGTAGATATCCTAGTCAGAGAAGTGAAAAAATCCTCAGAGAGTGGTTGAAACCAAGAGTGTGTGCCTCCTAACTTGAGAGTTGTGGGAAGCTCCTCAAATGATTCTGAGGCCATGAAGTTAGACTTGAAGCCTTGAGAGAGCTTATGAGATGTCTTGAAAGCCATCATGAAGCCTAGACAGGTCATTATGCAAGATTAAGAAGACTCAGCCATGAGTGGTGTAATTAGGGTTTGACTGGGTCAACCTTAGGTCAACTGATGATTTGGAGAGGGTTGAGACCTAATCCAAGGGCCATGTGATCATGGATTGACACATTGAGATGTTATAAGGATGATTCCAAAGTCAACTCATCATGATTGAAGAGTTTGGGAAGTTTCAAGCTAGGGTTTCTAAGGCTTGACAGTGTAAAATCCCCTAGTTTGACCCCTATCTTCAAGGCAGTTTAGCCCAAGATGTGATTGTCGTCTCATCTTGCCCCCAACATGAATGTTGTAGAGCTTGAGCTTAGCTTTAATTTGAGTACTAGAAGTCCTTGATATGATTTATATAACTCAAGTTATGACTTTGACAAGTTATAGGTCATCTGAGGTATGTGAATTTGGGGCCTTGAAAGTTACCCAACTTGCATCAAACTTTTGCCCAAGAAGGATGATTCCTATGAACTTTTGGCCAACATGAATGTTGTTCCTTATCTCCTTATATTTCTAGAGAGTACTATAAGTCCTTGATAGGATTTGCAGAACTCAAGTTATGGCTTTGACAAGTCAAGGGCATTTTGGTCATTTGGAGATTACAGGTCATTTCAAGTATAAGGCCATAACTCCTATTTCCAAGCTTCAAATGGAAAAATGTTCAACATCAAACTTATTCAAAATGATGTTTTAAGGCTATTAAGAAGGTCATGAGATGATGGAAATGCTTGTAGCTCAAAGTTGCAAAAATGACCTAAAATAAGGGTATAAGTTAAATGAACCCAAGTTGGAAATTGAAATTTTCAATCTACACATCCAAACCATGGCATGTAATATATCATTTTGACTCTAGAAAACATTTTAAGAACATTGGTTTTGCCACATTTTTGAGTTGAGGTCTAATTTGTGGACTTGCTTTGGAAAGTACTTGCTTGCATATTAGGTAACATGTGCAAAACTCAAAATCAAGGCATAAGCAAGATCCTTTGCAAGCTAAACACCTTCAAAATGTCACTAGGGGAGAAATTGAAAGAGAATGAGGTTGGTTTCGAGCTGCAAATAGAATGGTGCATATCATGGTATGTGATTGAAAATCTCATGACATGAGAGATTGAAACTCTCATTAGAAGGATCTAGAGGGTTCTAGATCACTCATACATCATCTATATATTGAGTAGAGGTGATCCAATGGAAAGGTTGGTGATGATTGAAGAAGAGAGCATAGATTGAGATTGAGATTTCTTGGATTGCATTTGAATTCGGTTTCATCAAATTCTTCACTTTCCATCCATTTTCTTGATTGAAACTTCTTCCATGGATGCTAAGGAGTGATTCCAGATCATAATCCAAGACAATTCGTGGCTAAATCGTGTATGAGCAAGTGAATTTTTCCACCTGCAACTCACCATCGGATTTCAAGATTCAGGAGCTTTCAACCGGTTCTTTTGCATACAGAAGCAAGGAGAGGGTTCATTGACCCTGTCTGAAAGATTGGAGAGCTTGAATTGGAGGTTTAGTGCATCTGTTCATCCAAGATTTTCAGGTTGGTAACTTTCTTCCTCTAGCATGATTTAGGTAGAATCAAGATGAATTAAGGTGTTAGATGCATTGTAGAACGGTGTAGGATGGATTTCAGATAGTTAATTTGAGAATTAGTGACAAAATAGGTGCATTACCATTTTTGGGTGAGATTTGGATATGGTGAATCTTGAGGATTTAGGTTGAATAAAGGGTATGGTTGAACTCGTGACAAGATTTGGGATAAGTTTCATGTATTGACCATTTGCAATGGAGGATCCTAGAGAGAACTAGGGTTGGGGACGATGACCGGAGCACCACCGGTGGTGGCCGAAGCTGGGCCCGAAGTTGCAGAGGTTTGAATGGTAGGAGAAGACTCTAGGACCATCAGATCTTGGTTGGACCTTTGACTAGAAGCTCATCCAACGGCCACGTTTTAAACTCAGTTTGTGAAGGATCTGATTTAAATGAAACGCACTGTTTCATTTAATCAGTGGTTCTGGGCTTAGTGGATAGATTGATATCCCCACCCCCCTGAAGGCCCAATCCATTGTTTGTACTGATTCTGTTTACTACTTGCACCGTGTACTTATTCTTTTATTTGGATTTTCATTATTTTTTCCATTTTATTCATGGTTCTTGAAAAATTCATAATAAATTGAAAATTAATGCAATTAATCCCATTCTTTTTGCATTTTATTCATGATTGAGTCTAGCATTTTTTAGATAAAAAATATTTTCATTTCATGCATTTTCTGATTTTATGGGAATTTTACATTTTAATTGATATTAAGATGGTTATGTTTGATACATAATTTTGTGGAATTTTGTTTGATCATGTGGTGATGACTTTGATCCTAATTTTTTGTGTGTTATTAGGTTAGACATGTATGCTCCCATAGTATTTTTCTCACATTTTTGTGATGAAAATAGGTGTGCTTTCTAGATTGATATTTAGGTGCTTCCTTTTAGGGTATTAGGTTTAGTACCTCATAATGTAGAATTTATTTCTAGGTCTAATTTGATGATTTGATCTCTAAAATTAATGTGGTAGAGTCATGATTGACCTAAGTTCCCATTGTTATTTTTGTAGGATTTTACAATTAGGTTTTAGTATTTTAGTTAGGGCTAACTTTAGTACTAGGTTTTAGGTGATCCTTGTCGCGGTGAAAATCGGATACCAAACTATTGATTAGTTTGAATCTTTAATTCATTTTGCAACCGAACTTTGATTTGTCCAAAGGAAGGGATAAAGATCGAAATTCCCACAATTCAATGCAAATGCAAGGTTTAGATTGTTTAGGTTCGGGGGTTGGTTAAACTTAGGGAAGGTACTAGCATCCTAAGTTTCTGTAGTACTCTACATGAACCTCTTGTTTTAGGCTGTTTATTGCTAAGTGTTATCTGCTTAAAGGATAAAAGACCCTAGTGGTTTATTTCTAAGTATACTCGATAAGATGTCGCATCTTATGCCTACATATCCTTACGGGAGTGGAATCAGAGTACTTGTAGTTCCCCTAAAGGGTTAGAGGAGCTCTTTGACTGTGGTCAAAGTTCCTACGGGTTTAGGGTAGTTGTTTTGATTGGGTTTAGGAGAAGAGATGAGTCTTCATGTTAAGGGAGATGTAACCACCACAAGTGTAAAGGGGGTTGTAGGAAAATAGTCTTTGCATCGTCTTAAGAAAAGGGCTTAAGTACTCGGATTGTTTGACGAGTATGCCTTTATCACTCTTAAGGCAAAGTTCCTACATGTTTGATTGTATTATTGTGGGGGTGGAGATTATATCTCACTTAAGATGATTAACATCTATTCTCTATTGTGTTTGAAAAAGTTGTATAGTGTTGTTTGTTTGTCTAAGTTGTAGAGATAATGGTCCTTCCTATGGGGTAGGATCTATCTTAAGCGATCAACTTGAATGGAATCAAGGATCGTGGGGAAATGATGCAAATGACGTGCACTACACACAAGTGTTGACTCATGTGTAGGTTTTTCCTTTGGACGGATGCAATGCAATAATATAAATGCGATAATGTTAAATTGATTGTAAAGTAAATTGCAGAAGATAAAACCATACACACGCATGAAAGCGTTGAAGTGTGTGAATATGAATGTGTCGTGAATGTGCGGTTGATTTGGTTGTATTTTTACGCTGTTGATTAATTTCAAGCGGAGTTGATTAGTTTGAGTTGCGCTCTTAGTTTTATGTGAAATTGCGAACTAGATTTAGTTTTAATAAAAGGTTTTATATGATAAATTGGTTCGTGAAACAAGTTATTTATTTGAGATTAATTTTAGAAGAAGGTGATATTAGTTTATTATTTTTTTATTCCAGCGAAAGTGAATTTATGAAATTGAATTAGGAGTTTGAATTATAATCCAATGAAAAGTTTTCTTCTTTTTTTTTTAAAACAGGTCTTTGCAAAAACGCTTATAAGAGATAAAGTTAATTGAGATAAAAAAAAAGGGTTATTATTTACTTATTTTCTTAAATTTTAAAATATGAAATTGGTTATTAAAAAAAAAGGGCAAGTGAATTTAGAGAAAGAAAGTGCTGGATAAATATTATAATAAAAGGTTGATTAAATAAAAGTTGTCTTTTTTTAGTTATAAAAAGAGCTAATTAACTGCTAGTTAATTAAGTTGGTAAAAAATATTAAGTTAATAATAAAAAGGATTAATAACGTTAGTTAAGGGTCTGATTAGAGGTTAAATGGCGAGATTAAATGGTGATTAGTGGTGTGTGTGGTGTCATGTGTGTACAGCAGATTTTTACAATAACACAAATAAAAAAACAGAAAGGCAAAACCCTAAATCCCAAATCGAACATCAATCTTCTCTCTCGATTCACCCTTCTCCCAATGTGATTCTTCACCGATCCTTCTCCCTCCAACATTTCGATTCACCTGAAACACAAATCAACTGACAATCATATTTAATCGTTAGCGAAAAATCATCTCACTGTTTAAATGGATTCTCCGCGGGTGGCGGTCGGAGATGGTGAGATCTTTGAGAGCGATGGCGATCTGGGGTTCGCGATGGGGGTCACGTTGATGCGAGCGACGAGGAAGTGTGGCTCGCGGTGGCGTTCTTCTGGCGATGGTTTCACGGTGGAGTTTGCGGAGATAAGTTTCTTATTACTTTTGATTTACGCAAATAGGGTTCGATTTTGTGACTTTCTGAGGAATTTCTGCTTACGAATGTTGTGGGTTTTCGTTTGCGTGGTGTTGTGTATTTTTTGTGATTTCTCTGTTGCTTTATAGGTGGAGCTATGGGCCTCCATTGATGATTGTATTTAAGACTTTCCAAATCCGTTTGATCTTGTCGAGACAGCTTTAATGTTTTCCTTTTTCGCCTGATTTTGCTGAGACAACTTGCTCTACCTTTGGGAAGTTTCAGATTTTCCCCTTTTTCGAATTACTTGTGATATTTGGAAACCGCATCTTTGACGTGTCCATTGACTTTGTTGACTTATCTTTTCTTCTTCTGCTTCGCAGGCAAAACTGGTTCGAGTTCAGATATTACTCCCATCTTGAGCTTGCTGAGGAGGGTTTTAAACCGGCAATGACGACGTTTTGTCTGAGCTGGGAGAGAACGCCGTAGTTTGCTTACGCCCGATGATGTATTGAGTTGAGGGCTAAACCAATGATGTTGTTGTTGCTAATGCTTTTGTCATGCCGCTGCTGTTGTTATTGTCTGTAGCTCAGGTGACGCTGTTGCTGGGGAATGTTTGAAACGGTGGTGATGACACTATGTCTGAACCATAAGCTGGGACTGTTGTTTCTTTTGAAAGTTGTTGATGCTCTCGAACTATGTTAAGAGCTGTCCTGAATTAACTGTTTTCGTTTGCCTAGACTTTGATTCTTTCGGTGCTCGGTAAGGAGTCGATGACGACTTCCATCGTTGTCCTCCTGGCCGCTCGAAATCGTGCCCAATGATGAACTTCGAAATAAACTGAGGGATTCGCATTTCTTACTCTGTTCTGAGTTTTTGAATGGACTCTGTTTGTGCACTGTTTCCAACAGGTTTTAGATAACGATGGTGTGGCGTAGGCCGCAGTGCCTTCTCATTCAGTCGAGAGTGCTCAACACATTCGATTCTTTCTTCTCGAATAATGCTTTATGTTATCACTTCTGTTGACTAACTTGGTGTTTTGCAAATGTTATTCACAGGTAAGGGATTTGGGTGGATTTAGAGACATTCTGATGGCCTTGGTAACTGATACTTGAATGGTGAAAGCCACTTCTGCTAACAACCCCTGTTAACAGCTTTTGTTACCCTTCTGTTGACTCTTATGCGTTTTGACTTCTCTTTGACGGATTCTCAAATTGTTTGCTTTTGAATTTAATTAACTTTCTTCTTCTACTTTCAGGAAAAAACTTTAAGCTCAAAGGCTGTCAGTTCTGCGTCGTTTGCCGAGGAAGGTTTTGGTGATGACGACTTAATGAGTCTGAACCATGGGGGAATTTTGAAAATGTCGTCGTTGCCTTGATGTTGCTGGTTTTTGTACTGTGATGGCTGTTTGTAGTTAGTTGCTTTAGTTGTCCAAATTTTACTCATCCGATGTACGGTAAAGAGTTGGTGACAGCCTTGGCTGTTGCTCTCCCGGCCGCTCGATTTTTAGCCCGATGATGGGTTTAAGCTGAGGGCTATTCTTAGACCCTGTATCATACTTGCAATGGTTGATCCTTGTATTGCTGTTGCGAATGCTTGTTTGTAATTGCTATTGTTTGTTGTTTGAAATTTTTTATGATGAGTACTCGAGCTGTTAGAAATATACTGATGATCTTCCTCTTCTTCTTTCAGGGGCGACCTTAAGTCTGGAGACTGCCGGTTTTATGCCATCGGTGAGAAGGGTGCAATGGTGATGATGACACTATGTCTGAACCAAAATATTTTTGTGAATACAGTTTCCTTCGAATATTGTCGGTTGCTTTTGAAATATGTTGAGTCACCTGAGCCTAGTTGCTTTCTGTCCGAAATACAATTTCTTGACGCCTAGTAAGGAGTTGATAATGGCTTCGGTCACAGTCCTCCCGGCCGCTCGAGTTTACGCCTGATGATGAACTTGCTGAGGGCTACATTTGTCTCGATTCTCATTCTTAGGACTTTGTATTATCTTTGTGAAAACCAATGTATTGCTGTTAATGTGATCTGAAGTTGTTTGCAGCTACTATCCTTACGGAAATAACGCTCCAATTGAGAAGAAAGTCGCCTCCTATTTTGTTGGTGAGCATTCAATTCCTTCCTACTACATAATCCGAACTTCGAACTTGCAGACGTTCCTGATGCTCTTACGTTATCGCTAATTTCACAAAACCAAGTTTGAATATTTTTATGTAGGGGCTGCAAGGGATTAAATGATTGAAGTAGCAAACTAAGTGCGTAAACATGATGTCATCTTCTAATCTACGAGGTTGCGTACTGGCGTTATGAGCTTCCTTTGGAAGTGGTAGAGTTACCAAACTAATTGTGCCCATTCCGTATTTCTGATGGTTTTAAATCCACTTCTTCATGATAGCTTATACTCTTTCTCAATGGTTTCTGTCTGCAGGTGCGTAAATGCTGTGATAATGGTGCTGGTAGCCAAGGTGACATGGACAGATTTGTAAACTTTCAAATTGGGTGCTTCCACCGAACAAGCTTGGTTAAGGATATGTTGCTCTTGGCTTGCGCCTCTTATGGCTTGGTATTGTTGGCAAGTTACAATTCTCCACCTTGTCTCCAGACTGAACTGGTATGCATCGGTAGCAGCATGATTGCGTGACTTTCAGCAACTCGCCCTGGTTTCTTACTTTCAACTGTTGAAGATCCTTGTTTGTTGTGTTGACCACGCATCAATGACGAGCTGCCGACAGAGGGCGAAATCCGATGGTTCTTCTTCTGGTAGAGATTTCAATTCTTCAAGATCCTTTAATTCTCTGGTTTTTTCGAAGGCAGCGGGATCGGATATCAGCAGAGCTGGAATGGTGACTTATGTTGAGCTTGATACAGCAATTACCACGTTAGTTTCATTGCCTCAAGCGGGACTTCAGATCATCTCCAAAAGACTTAGGATTGTAATGGATAATCTAGAATTTATTGTAAACAATGACTCTGTATTTGGAATTAATCTCTGTGTAATCTTGAACCGGCTTATGCTTTAGAAGAATGAGTTATGGTAGCTTATGTACAAACTTAAAGTTCAATTCAAAACCAAGAGAAACTACGCACTGACCGGTGCAATTACTTAATAAGATCAGTTTATTTCCAAATTGCGCGGGCATCCAAATAATTGCCAATGCAGCTCATCAATATAGGGATAAATGGCCAACACGTGACATAGGTGATTACAACCTTAAAAATCCTCGAGATTCCTAACATGTAATTTGGCATTGACCTTGTATGGAAGAAATTTTGTGTCCTTTAACCTGCAGTGGTTTGAACCATCCTTGTATCTGAAAACTCTCGAGTTGTGTACCCTTGCCATATTAAATTATCCGCCAAAATCGAACTCTTTTCCAAAAAAGAAAGCCCGGCCTCGTGGAATGATAATGTAACCTGGCATGAGAGTTATGCCTCAGAGGAACCTTGAGGTGAGCAAAGAAAAACCTGACGACCAGACGGTCACCTTGAAGTATTGGGTTGTAAGGGTTTACGCTTGTCACTATCGCACCTGCACCAACTGGTTAGACATAATAAACACACCCACAAAGGTGTAGAGATAAAATGCGAAAGGAGGCGGGATCTTAAGGTCAAAATTTATGGTGCAACAATCCTAACTTACTAATTCAACTAGTTTAACTTCCTTAGTCCCCTTAGATTAGGGTTTTTGCTATGTTTGCCTTTGGTTGAGATTGAAGACAAGTTGAAGACAAGGTGAGGATGCTTGGAGTTGCTTGAAGTTGCTTGAAGTTGCTTGGAGCTTTGGAATTGCTTGTGCCTGAAGGTGTCTGATGAAGGTTTAGGAGGTAGGAAACATAGGGGGAGCCTTATAGTTAGAATGATTTCTTTCACAAACATGGAAAGCATCTTGTGCTTCCATTCCTCCCAATGACTAAAAGTCCTTCTAAGATATTCACATCCCTCCTTTGGAGGGATGAGTGGCTTTATCTGGGAAGTAAAACTTTGAGGGAACCGGTCTCTCATAATGATGAACCCTTACAGGCTTCCTTTGGTTGTCAGTAAGCTGTTTATCATTTTCTCTCATTCTGTTAAATCAATTGTCTTCTGGTTTGAGTATCTTGAAAGATGTTAGACTTGAGTTTGAAAATGAGGACTTCATTGAAGAGTGTGGGAGAGGATGATTCCTTGAGCATTGCCGTTGCAGCTGAAGCTTGAAGAGCAAGAAGAACAAGTTGATACTTGAAAACCCAATGGAGATTGAGTGAAGAGCTGAGGCTTGAAAAAGAGTTGAAGGATGAAGTTGACACTCCCAAGTGATTGGATATTACTCTGGGAAGCTGAAGCTTGCAGGAGAAGAAGACCAAGTTGATACTGGTAAAGCAAAGAGAGCTGAAGCTGGAAGACTAAGTTGGTACTTATGAAGAGGATTCAATTGAGACTGAGTGAAGACCTGAGGCTTGAGGAATAAAAGATGAGTGGATCTTTACATTGATGCTTTGAGAGCATGAAGGAATCAATTTGATACTTGTAGTTAAGAGTGAAGCCTGAAGGTAGAACTGACTGAGGAGCTGAGGCTTGAGGAAGAATGAATAACTTGACACTTATGTTTGGTGGATTGAAACCTTGGAGAAGCAATTTGATACTTGTCATGGAAGATGATAGCCCTGAAGAGCTGTTGAAGTCTGAAGACTGGATTGCTGTTAGAAGAGCTGAAGCTTGGAATTGACAGGGGGAGTTGTTGATCTGCTTTCTTGTCTGTTTTCTTTTCTGTGGTGATGTGCCTTGTTTGACTTGCTTGATGCATTAGAATAAGCCCATATCTAGACTGACTTTAATCTAGGAGCATGATTGCACTAGAGGTTGAGTTGCTCCCTCTGCTTGTATTGTTAATGTATGGCTTTGCTTGCGGGTATTCGGTAGAGCCCTGGTCCCTTGCCCATATGGTTTGTTTGCTTGATAGCATTTTATTTCATTTCTTCTGTATGATTGCAGTTTACTGTATTTTGCTTGACAGCACTTTATTTTATTTCCTCTGTATGATTACTGTTATTCATATCTGGCTTGAGGTCGAGATGAGCTTGTGGAGGCTGACACCCCACACACATTTCCTCCCTCACTTGCATTGCATGCATTTTACAGTCGTTTACTGTTTACTGTTTAAGCTGATGCTTTATCTGTTTCTGTTTATCATTGACATGATCCCTTAGGACTCTCATTTCCTTTGATAAGGAAGTGATGATAGAACTTTAGGCTGAAATCTATGCATGATAACTTCTAGGAGTTCCCTGTTTCAAACCTCAACTATAGGATGAATCCTTGGCATGACAACAGTAGGACTTGATAGTCTCCCTTTAGTTGAGCCTCTCTCTTCTCATCTCAAAACAACTTAAGATACAGTAATCATGAATGATTTCGTTCGTACGTTACGAGCCTTAAGCTATCTGAGAAAGGATTGTTGGAGAGTTTCTTTTCAACAGTTTGGATGTTTAGTATGGCACCCTTTGGGTGACATGCGACGCATTCATTCTCAGGTCATAGTCTTTAGTGCGATTGAAATTGCAAACACAATAAAAAACACTTCTTTCGTAAAAGACAGAAAACAAACTTCAAACCTTTTTGCCCCGTGGGCCCATAATTCAAAGGAAAAGCTTTTCTGAAGAAAAGAGTGTCGTTAAACTTCAGAGCCACCGCAAATAGGCTTTGTCCCTAACTGCTGGAACTGCTGTTTAACCCTACTCGATAAAACAGATGAATCTGAATTCCCGTAATCCGTAGTATCCCAAACTACGTAAGCTCTGATCTGTCATATCTGTTGAGAGTTTGAAGGCATAATACTGACGTATTGGCGAGCCACCTTCCCCGTAACGCGTAGTAAGTCGAACTACGTTGACTCTGATTTCTCATTCTCTGATGAGAATACGTAGGCATAAAGCGCGACGCTTTGCCGAGTCATTTTCTTTTCTTTTTAAGCCAGCCTTGATAGGTAGATAGATAAACCAACTCGTCCAGTAAACACAACAAGCGTGGATCCCGTCGAGTACGACAGAAGAGAGGGGTGCTAATACCTTCCCCTTGCGTAACCGACTCCCGAACCCAAACAACGGTAGCGATGACCTTGTCTTCTACCTTTTCGTCAGGTTTTTCCGATCGTTTCCTTTCCCGTTCTGAGGGATAAATAACGAAAGGTGGCGACTCTTCTGTTTTGTCGGCACCTTATTTTCGCGAAAGCGACAGCTGGCGACTCTGCTGGGGACTTGATAGTTTCCTGGGATCCGGCGTCCCGTATGCAAGTCAGTTTGGGGATCCAACGTCCCCTGCGAGAGTCAATCCTAGCGCTTGTATGATTACTTGTTGGATTGTTTTTATTTATCGCACTTTACTTCCCGCATTTTATTTTCAGTATGATATGATTATCTGTGCTGTTGTGGGAGGGGCATTCTGATGAGTGAGAAGCCAGACCCAGGCTTGAGTGTACTTAGCATTAGTTGTGGAAATTAGTGGGCGCGTGCTTGCTTTGCAGGCACTAGTGTCTCATGAAATCCATGCTCAGACGAGGTTCTCCCGGTTGACTTCTTTTTCAACCCTTTGGGTTGAGGGGGTTGTTGGTTTGGAGGATTGTCGACTCTGGGGACCGATCATTTGGAATTCAGCCGAGTGAGGCCGCTTTAGGAGATGGTGATGCCACACCTTCTGGGTATCGTATCATCCCTCTTGAATGTCTGTGACGCTGATGACCGTATAAGATGCCGAACTTGAGTCAGTTTAGGTCCATACCTGTGAGCAGGGTTGAGTTTATTGCAGGAAACTTTGACCTTCAGACTACCTGGTTTTCTTGATAGTGAATCAGTTTTGTTGGGATCAGAGGGTCTCATCAGCAGATGATTGTTCTTGACAGAGCAGAGTTTTGGTCCTGTATCGGAGGACCTTATCTTCAGAGATGTGTATTTGTTCTTGATAGAGCAGGTTTATGATTGGGATCTGAGGGTCTCATCAGCAGATGTATGTTTGTTCTTGAAAGAGCAGAGTTTTGGTCCTGTATCAGAGGTCCTTATCGTCAAATGTTTGTTCTTGACAGAGCAGAGTTTTGGTCCTGTATCAGAGGTCCTTAGTATCAGATGTTTGTTCTTGACAGAGCAGATCTATGGTCCTATGTGTGTGTGTTCTTGACAGAGCAGGTTTATGGTACTGTGTGTGTGCGTTCTTGACAGAGCAGATTTGTGGTCCGATACCAGGGTTTTCTTCTTATCAGAGATAGTGGTTGTTCTTGATAGAGCAGGATTATGGTTTTGTTGATGCAGAATCTCCCCAGCACACTTGCCTTGATCTCCTGCTGCATGATTGCATTTTACATTGCTTTGCATACCCATTTGCATTTCATTAACGTGTGTCTGTGTTGCAGGTACCGTTTTCCCCGATTCAGGATTTCTGGCCTTCTATTGTAGTGTTATGGTTTCTCTTAGGAAGACCGTGGCTTACAACCTCCCTGCCCCTGATGTGGTTCAGATGACTGGTTTGATTGCTTTAGAAGATGATTCTGTGAGAGATGGGTTCAGAAAATCTTACGGCAAATTGCTCAGTTTGGTTCGTAAATCTTCTGCATTTGAGTTGAATGGGTTGCACGCTCTGCTGCAGTTCTACGATCCTCCGTTGAGATGCTTTACTTTCCAGGATTTTGTTGTCGCACCCACGCTGGAGGAATATGCTGATTTGTTAGGTGTGCCTATCAAGAGGCAGATGCCCTTTGTTCATATGGATGCTGAGCCTGATCTGGCTAGTCTAGCTTCGTCACTTCATTTGGATGCCTCCGAGTTGGTATTATCTAGTTGGAATAAGGTTCCCGGGTTCTCCTTGCAGTTCTTAGTGGGAAAGGCTCAGCAGTGCGCCAAAGACGGATGTTGGGTCGTGTTCAATGCCATCCTTGCTCTGTGCATATATGGCATCATTATGTTCCCCAATATGCCCGACTTTGTAGACTTCGACGCATTTCGCATCTTCGCTTCAGGGAATCCAGTCCCTACCTTGATAGGAGATGTCTACCATTCCATCCACTACAAAAACGAGAACATGAGGGGTAAGAATGTCTCGTGTTGTGTGCCCCTACTCTATAAATGGCTTGATAGTCATCTACCCAAGAGGGGTCCCTTTGTTTCGTCTGCAGCCACAACTGAGTGGTCCGAGCGTTTGATGAGTCTATCAGCGGAGGATATTGACTAGTTTGACAGGGATAGGTTGGGTACCGAGATTATCTTCAGGTGCAGCGGGTTTCCAAACGTGCCTTTGATAGGCAGGAAGGGCTGTATAAACTATAATCCGTCTTTGCTGGTCCGACAGTTTGCTTACGCTTTGAGAGCTCCGCCGAAGGATGAAGAGGTGCAGGAATCTCTATACCTCACTGGTCTTCTAGAGGGGGATCTGTTATCTAAGCTTCAGCGCGCTTGGAATGGCATCAGTAAGAGGGGAAAACCATTGTTGGGGAGAAGCAATAGCCAAACCTACCCTCCGTATGTGACGTGGATCAGAGCCAGAGCAGATGTTATAGGGATGCTGTTTCTTCCTGCCAAGCCAGAAAGCTCTCCAGTGATTGAAGAGCCTACTACCGTGCCCATTCAGCAACATAATCAGGTGTTAGTTGAGAGAGATGAATTGAAGAGGGAAAATGAAGAACTGGAAAAAGAATTGGCGCAACTCAGAAGCGAGAGAAACGAGGTCGTTAATTCTTTCAAGAGGCAGACCGAGCTGGTGAACCAGTTAGGTACAGATTTGACTAAGCAGATAGCCGAGCGTGAACGCATGGGTCAAGACTTCAAAGCTGTCAACGATGTACTGGCCACGAAGAAGCAGCACTTGGACGAAGCATATCGCAGGATATCCAAGTTTAACCAGCACTAGAAGGCCTCCCTAGCCAACAGGAAAGAGCGGGAGGATAAGCTGATGCAACAGATCTCCAAGCTGAAGGCCCATGTGAAGGCTAGTGAGAAGAGGTTTGATGAAGAAACCGCTCGCAGATATGCCGCTGAAGGCCAGCTCAACAGGGCTCTTGCTAACCTGAAGGAGCACAAACGGACTTTTGAATCCAAGAAACGGAAGCTAGAAGATTGTTTTGGCGAAGGAGCATGGGAAGATTCGGTCGAAGGTCTTCAATATACCATTATGCAGAGGGAGTTACTCGTCGAAGGGTTACTCACTCGGCCTGGTCATCCAGAAATGAAGGGGTTGTTAGAAGAGTTTCGCGCCCGTGGCCGTGCTTGAATATTTGTAATCCTTTTGTTTGATCATTGTTGTATGCTGACCATCACCAGGCTTGTTGGCTGGGGTCATGCTGTTGATTCATCTTGTACTCACTGACGTGGTGTACCGCCTTGATGGGCTTTCTTCATATATATGAGATGTTATTTCCATGATTAGACTCAGACTTCTTATTATCAGCACTGGCACTCAGGCACTAGGATCGGGGAAAATCTCCCTAACGCAAAGACACACGTTTGCATTTGCATGAAGCATTTGCATAACAAGCACTTTGTCATTTTTCCTAACCCTTTTGTGTTTTCGGGTCGTTTCAGGTTGTTCCAGGATTGGTCAGAGACCTATTCACTGCTATCCGACCAGAGCAAATCAAACCAGGATCATGGAGCAAGTGCAAACTGATGTTCAAGAACTCCGCGAAAGAATGGATCGCTTCATGGAGCTCATGCAAGCGGTCGCCGATGGCCAGGATCAGCTCAGAACCATGGTTCAGCCTCTGATTTCAAGGGTCGATAGCAATGGCGTACTCCATGGGGGGACCGACGACCTTAAACGTTCATCCCCCCCAGAGTGCTACGTATCAGAGCGACCAACGACCTTAAACATAAAGCGACACTTTCTTCCAAGTTACCTGCAAATTACCACCAACGGAGGTAACATACAACGTAAAGGGTAAGATATCAACAATATAACATAAGGCATGATAAAAGTCATGTCAGAATATTATCACAACATTATAATTCCAGCAGTTCGCATAAATATTAGTAATAATAAACTACAACAACTCTTTATTCATAACCACAACAATTATCATCATATCTCAGCAACTCATCAAAACAACTCAACAACGCAACTCAACGATGCGACTCAACAATGCAACTCAACTGTGCATATGCATGTGGTACCATTTTGGGAGACAACACTCCACAATAACTCGGAAGACAACTCTCCACAATAATTCGGGAGACAACTCTCCACAATAGTTCGGGAGACAACTCTCCACAATAATTTGGGAGACAACACTCCACAATAAATTGGGAGACAACTCTCCACAATCATTTTATTTTGTCATTAAAGACACAACCGTCGCCAATCCAGGCCAAATGATATGCTATGAGATGCAACTATTATGGACTATAACACAACAACAACAACTATGCGACAACCGTGCAACAAGGCAGCACACCTACAACCAATTATCCATAACAGAAACATCACATTTCGCATACATCATGTACTCACCACTTCAATCTGTTCATATCAGAGAACTACCAACAGTATCGTTCCTACGAATAAGACTCTAACAGATTTTCGGAGAGAACAATTATAAACAACCTCATCTCTACAATCGAGAACTCAACAGCATTTTCATGTCAGAGAACAACTGACAACATCATTACTACAAATAAGAACTCAACACATTTTCATATACTTTCATACGGGTAATATAACTACAACTTCTAATTTACTTAAATAGGGCCATAACAACAACATCATTACGGGAACATTACTACGGTAACTTTACTACGGGAACGTTACTACGGGAACATTACTACGGGAACATTAACCCTTAATATTCTCTTAATATTTCTCAACCTACGGGAACATTTACCCTTAATATTCCCTTAATATTCCCCAACATACGGGAACATTTACCTTTAATATTCTATTAATATTTCCCAACCTACGGGAACATTACTACGGTAACGTTACTACGGGAATATTAAATTTAATATTTCTTCAACTTACGGGAACATTACTATGTATTTTCCCCATTAGGGAAACCTTAGAGCGTCGTATATAACACATTCATTCTTACATAGAAAAACCTTGTCCCTAACATTTATCGATTAACAGAGATTATACCTATGAATCAATTCCCTACATGAAATTGATCATACCCACGGTTATAGAATTGAACCCCACCCTTACCTTGAATAGAATTCCAAGCTTTCTGGTTCTGGTTCCATTCTACGGTAACTCTCATGAAACTTTCTTCCAATTTCACCAATGGAAGTTCTTCTGTTCTTACTTTCTCCACAGTCACGTTCCTTTTTCCTTCTCTTCAACCTTTTTCCTCAATTTTGGTTTTCTGAGCAGTTTATCGTTCTTTTGCTCTTTCTCCCACAACTGTTTATCGTAACTTCCTTTCTCTTCTCCAAAAATCCCTTCTCTGGCAGTTTATCGTGTCCTCCCCTCTTTCCCAAAAACTTCTCTATTTCTTTTAATCCCTTATTTCTTATTTTATTATTTAAATCCAATAATAATAATACTACAAATAGTATTCTCCCACTAATAATAATATTCATAATAATAGTAATAATATTCCACCAATAATAATATTAATACTAATAGTAATAATAATAATAATAATAATAATAATAATAATAATAATAATAATAATAATAATAATAATAATAATAATAATAATAATAATAATACCACCAATATTACTATTAACTATTATATTATTATCTCAACACCACATCTCCACAAATAATCCTTATATATCAAGGATACTCACCAATCATATACAAACCCACCCAACCTAAGGGCACACCAACATAAAATAATTAAATTAACACCAAAATGACTAAATAAATAAAATGGGTGTTACACATTCCCCTTGCGTAACCGACTCCCGAACCCGAGATATGGTTGCGATGACCTGTCTTCTCCCTTTTCGTTAGGTTTTCTCTGATCGTTCCTTTCCCTTCTTTTGGGATAAATAATGAACGATGGAGACTCTTCTTTCATTGCCGGCCCCTCTTCGTAGCAATGCGACAGATGGACGAGAAAAGATTCTCCCTCTACAGACAGATCACATGGGCAAATGGACTCCTAATATTGAAGGTCCATATGTGGTAAGGAAAGTTTTCTCCGGAGGAGCCTTGCTACTCTCAACCATGGATGGCGAAGATTTCACGTCCCCTGTGAACACAGACACAGTTAAAAAATACTTTGCTTAAAAGAGACCCGTTGGAATAAAAATGAAAATCCAGGAAAAAATGGGGCATCCCGGTGAATCATAAAAAGAATGGGTTCAGGCAAAAATTAGGGATAAAAAGGAAAAGAATGTAAAGCCGCAAAGTTGAAAACCTGAAAAGGAGACTTTGGAAAAAATGGGTATCCCGGTGAATCGAAAACCCGCAAGGGCGATTCAGGAAAAAGTTAGGGATTTGAAAAGCAAATGACTGTGGTCTGTGTATTGATCCTTTGAGTATAATGGATTCTAGGAGAACTCGAGGGTCAATCAATCAAGTCAATCTCTTCGGAAGATGAATCATCAGGAGAAGCATCAAAGTCATTACTACTCCTCACGGTTCTCATATACTGTTCACCGCCCGATTGACATTCGTCTGCACCAATAATGAAGCCGAGTATGAAGCTTGCATTATGGGTTTAGAAGAGGCCTTTGATATGAGGGTTAAGAATCTAGATGTATACGGTGACTCAGCGTAAGTCGTTAACCAAATCAAAGGAGAATAGGAAACTCGTCAGGCCAACCTGGTGCCTTATAGAGATTATGCAAGGACACTGCTGCCTTTCTTCGATAAAGATGATTTCCATCATATGCCCAGGGCTGAGAATCAAATGGCGGATGCCTTGGCCATGCTAGCTTTGATGTACAATGTGAATTTCTGGAATGAAACTCCTGCTATCACCATCATGCGTCTTGATAGACCTGCTTTTATGTTTGCCATTGAGAAAGCATCTGATGGAAAGCCTTGGTATTTCGATATCAAGCATTTTCTCAAGACTCGGGAGTACCCATCTGGGGCATCCAGTAAAGATAAGAAGACTCTGAGGAGGTTAACTAGAAATTTTCATCTGAACAAGGACAATATGCTATATAGGAGAAACTTTGACATGGTCTTGCTGCGTTGTGTTGATGAACCTGAAGCAAACCTGTTGATAGAGGAAGTCCATGAGCGTTCTTTTGGCACCCATGTCAATGGACATACAATGGCTAGAAAATTGTTGAGATCTGGGTATTATTGGATGACTATGGAATCCGATTGTTTCAAATACGCCAGAAAGTGCCATAAATGCCAGATTTAGGCGGATAAAGTGCATGTGCCACCAACTCCTCTGAATGTGTTGACATCTCCTTGGCCTTTTGCCATGTGGGGAATCGATGTGATTGGAAAGATTGAGCCGACTGCTTCTAATGGACATCGCTTCATTCTGGTTGCGATAGATTACTTTAGGAACTGGGTAGAAGCAGCATCCTTTGCCAATGTCACGAAGCAGGTGGTCGCCAGATTCATAAAGAAGGACATCATTTGTTGTTATGGTATTCCTGAGAGAATCATTACCGATAATGGTTCAAATTTGAATAATAAAATGATGACGGAACTGTGTAAGGGTTTCAAGATTGAACATCACAATTTTTCTCCATATCGTCCGAAGACAAATGGCGCTGTTGAGGCAACTAATAAGAATATCAAGAAAATTATGAAGAAAATGGTTGAAACCAACAAAGACTGGCACGAGATGTTGCCCTTGCTCTTCACGGTTATCGTACTTCGATGCGTACATCAACCGAGGCAACTCCTTTCTCACTGGTGTATGGTACGGAAGCAGTCCTGCCATTAGAAGTTGAGATTACTTCTTTAAGAGTATTGTCGGATGTAAAGCTTGACAAAGCTGAATGGGTGCGAACCAGGTTGAATCAGCTGAGCTTGATTGACAAGAATAGATTGGAAGCCATTGCTCATGGTCGGGTGTACTAGAGTAGGATGAAGAAAGCCTTTGATCAGAAAGTGCATCCTCGGTGCTTCTAGACGGGTGATTTGGTGTTGAAAAGGATCCTGCCTCTTCAAACAAATCACAGGGGAAAATGGACTCCTAACTATGAAGGTCCGTATATGGTAAGAAAGGTTTTCTCTGGTGGAGCCTTATTACTATCTACCATGGCTGGTGTAGTTTTTTTGTCCCTTGTGAGCGCGGACATGGTTAAAAAATACTTTGCTTAAAAGAGACCTGCTTGACACAAAAAGAAAAGTCCAGGCAAAAATGGGGCATCCCGGCGAACCATAAAAATGAAAAAGGTTCGGGCAAAAATTAGGGATAAAAGGAAAAAGAATGAACCCGCGAAGTTGAAAACCTGAAAAGGCAACTTTGGCAAAAATGGGTATTCTGGTGGATTGAAAACCTGAAAGGGCGGTCCAGGAAAAAGTTAGGGATTTAAAAAGAAAGTGATCACGGTCTGCGTTCGATCTGTAAACTTGTGAGCTGTTATCCTGAAGGAAAGGAATGAGTCCAGTCAGTCTTGTCAGAAAATGAAACATGGGGAACGTCGAAGACATACAGGTCATAGCCAAATCGACACATGGTCGTTGTCTGTTTCCACGTTACCGGCATTTGTAATTTATTTGTTTTTAAGCAATTACCTCTTTTCAGGAATTGCGTCTAAATTGTAATTCGCCTATTTACAGGTCTTTCATCAATAAAAGTATTCACTTCAGTCAAAGAGCTTTCTTTTTCTTGTCCTTTTTTACTGTTTTGTTTGCGAAATGTCTGTTATTTTGGTAAACATTGCAGGTAAAAGCAAGAGGCTGTATAGAGCATAACGAAAGCATTCACTTTGCTTGAGCGGCAAGTATCATGGATGGTAACTGAGATAACCATTTCACATATAGAACATTTCTGGTGTGTTTTTCTTTGTTTCAGGCCAACAGGGTTCTCTCAGCCGAGTGAGATTTCCTTACCCTCAACAGCGCAAGATCGCAGCAAGTGGCAATTGTTGTTAGCCAGGAATTCTTGGCAGGTTAAGTGTGATACTTCCGACAGAATAGACTTGTTCCCCGCAGGTTAAGTGCAGTCAGGCATGAACAACGAAGAGGTTTTCTTCCCATAGCAGATGTTTCGCGTCCCCAGTGAACCGGTCATCTTCTCTCCGGCAGAGTTGTGTCTTCTCCCCGGCAGAGTCTGGTTATCGAGTTTGGAATGTTGTATCTCCCGCAAAACAAAGCTTTATCTTCGTGAGAAAGTGAGTCCCCAGCAGGATGGAGTTTATTATCAGCAGAGCAAGATAGAAGTGGTTGCCTCAGCGGCAGGGTGGTCTGTAAACCAGTTTTCTTCTCCAGCGGAGGCAACGTTAGTGACGCCCTTTCCCATTGGAGTCGATATTCAGAATTTTCTCCAGCAGAGTGCGATGCTGATTCCCTCGACAGAGTAAGTGGTAGAACAGGAGTGTGGGATTTCCCCAGTAGGTTCAAGTCCCCCTAGGGTCGGAATATATTCCTCAACATGACAGGTTGATACTTGATATAATCCCAAGTAGAGTGGATTTTCTCCCCAAGCAGGATGGAGTTTTCGGGAATGCCAATCACGCTGATTCCCCGAGCAGAGTAAAATCAATCTTGGCCGGTGGCCGTATCTCTCACGCAGGGACGGTTTCCTCAACAAGAGGAGTTTGATGTAAACAAAAGGTCGCTTAACCATGTTTTTCGACTCCCCAGAAGAGTTGTATGTTAGAAGGCCATCCAGAGCGTTTTCCTCGACAGGATATGATTTGATCCCCAGTGGACCCCCAGTCGGGTGTATGTTGTTCCAGGAGGTCGTTCAGGGCTTGTTTTCCCAGTAAGTCCAGTTTGCTGGCGTGTGCCAACTCTCCCCGGCAGGGTTGTTCTCTCTCCCCGGCGGAGTGGGTATCTTTTCTCCCTAGCATTTATTTTGCTAGGGTGGTTCTTTTGCATTTGCATTTGCATTAGCATCCTCCTAAATGCGTGGCATTTCCATGTCATATGGAGCATTACGCCATTTTCAAACATACGCATGTGAAACATAATCCTGGTTGTTTTCTCTTTGTTTCAGGTGTATTACCCGGAGAGTTGATCTTCTTGCCTTTGGCATCATGACCATGGTAGCTTCAGTTAGCCCGCGTGGTATCCAGACCCCGGCTTACGTTATTCCCCAGCAGTATCATCGGATTTCAGTTGATTATGTTGTTCTGGAACTCATCTGGTAGTCAGATCATGATGAGTGTTTGCGATGTATGTTTCTGCCGTCGAGTACCCAGACTCCGGTCAGTCCCTAGTTGGTAATGTCAGACGTGTGTTCTTTATCCGTTTAGTATTTAGACTCCGGTCAATGTCGTTGAATATCCAAATTCCGGTAAACCTCTAATTGCAGAAGTGCGTTCCTGTGTCGTCGAGTATTCAGGTTCTGGAAAACTTCATTGATTCATTTTTGTCCGTGTAGTATTCAGACTCCGACTGTTTGAGACGATATTTTTAAACTCCTATGGTATCCAGACCATGGCAGCTCCCGTGTGGTGTCCAGACCCCGGCTTGTGTTATTTCCCCCAGCGGTGTCGTCAGGTGTTGATGAATGATATCTTGGCAAACTCAGGTGGTATTTAGACCATAATGAATGTTTCTTTGTCCGTTGAGTGTTCAGGCTCTGGTTAATCTTCGTTGAGCGTCCAGGCTCCAGTTATTTCGTTGAGTATTCAGGCTCCGGCTTCTCCATCGAGTATTCAGACTCCGGTGAATTTCTAATTTAGGTTGTATTGCTTTCTCCGTCGAGTAATCATGCTCCGGTCAATGTCCATCGAGTTTCCAGGTTCTGGTAAATCCCTAGTGAAGTCGCCAATTCCGTGAGTATTTAGACTCTGGTCAGTTTTGTTGAGCGTTCAGGCTCTGGTAAATCATGTTGGTTATTTCGTCCGTTGATTGCCCAGACTCCGGTCATTCCGTGAGTATTCAGACTCTGGTCAGTTTTATTGAGCGTTCAGGCTCCAATAAATCTTGTTGGTTATTTCGTCCATTGAGTGCCTAGACTTCGGTCATTACATTGAGTATCCAGACTCCGGTCAGTTTCGTTGAGCGTTCAGGCTCTGGTTGTAACACCCCCTTTCTATACCCCCAAATAATCACATAATCATACAAGCACATATTAAAAATTTCATCAGAGTATAATTGTAAACATGGTATAAAAGAGGTATGTCACATTATACATGAAATTAAAACACACAACACCTGCTCAACAAAAGATATGCAACAGTGGAGTAACTTGCAACAGAGGAACATAGTCCTTACACCCACATCTCAATATTTAGAATAAAAGCGGAAATTCTAAACTTTGAATAACATCAAACATATAAACATATATGTACATCTAGTATGATTTAACAACATACTACATGTTTTCATAAACATTCAACATCCAAATACATATACAAATGTATCACAAAAAGAATCATACACAATCCTAGCTACCCGGTGCTACGTATCAGAGCCGATCGACCAAAAGATGAAGACACGCTTCACAAAAAGACCTCCAGCCAACCTACTCTGCAATGCCTCATAGAGCACCATAAAACAGCAGAAGGGTGAGAAATATTATCATAATAACAATGCATATATATATATATATATATATATATATATATATATATATATATATATATATATATATATATATATATATATATATATATATATATATATATATATATATATATATATATATATATATATATATATATATATATATATATATATATATATATATATATATATAGCATAAAATACACATATTTTCCATTCTCACCACAACTCATCACAATTCACTCATATACATCACAATGTATATATAAATATATATGTATAATCACCAAGCATATTCATCATGCATACATCCACAATTCTCATCATTCCACATAAACATACACATGTTATGTTTATTCACCAATACGCCATATAAAGATGATAAATGCAAATCATAGAGACCGACTTACGACTCTATGCAGATGCAAATGCGGTACCGACTCAATCATCTCAAGTTCACTTAGGAACTTATTAGAACCATCGCTCGTTAGCAATGTAACTCCCCGTCGGGCCTACGATGTTCACCCATTGCTCACACACCACATGGGCACACAATGTTTATGGATTGCTCACACCCTACATGGGCACACAATCATTTGTAGTCATCGCTCACACCCCACATGGGCACACGATGATATCTACCCATTGCTCACACCCCACATGGGCACATAATGTTTATAGATTTCTCACACCCCACATGAGCACACAACCGTTTAGTAGATATCTACCCATTGCACATCATGATGCTTCACATGCAAAATGACCCATGACACTCTTGAAATGCATACATATTCACAAATATATTTTCATGCATTCATCTCATACCATCACATACGATGTATACATATTCATATCAATCTCACCATGCATTTAAGTTTAATTTAAACCATGCATATATTTGCCAAAAGGCCACAATTCACAATCTAGGATTCACGCCATACGGCTACCCACAACATATCATATAACAGCACACAAACTACACGTTCAAGAATCGAAGAATCGATATTTGGATGAAACAAAAATAAAATGCTATTCTGTCATGCTCACCACCTTGCTCGCGTAGCGAGGTCCTAGCGAACCATCACTACCTTCTTTGCCTAGTGAACACGCTAGCGAAGGCTGTCTAAAAGATACTGGAAGTCTTCGCTACCTGCTCGCCTAGCGAGATCCTAGCGAACCCTTCGCTACCTCACTCGCTAGCCACTCGCTTAGCGAACTCTACGATACACCAAAACCCCCAATGTCCAAAAATGTCAACAAGTCACAAAATCTCCCGATTTTAACCAAACAAGTTCTAATAGTCTTAGCCCAACATCCCTCGACTAAACTACACAACTTATTCCAAATTCTAAGCGTTAAAACATCGGTTTCTATCGATTAAACCATTTCGACCTAAAATGGAAAAATGAGGAAAACATCCAACAATCCAAACACACACACACATACATAATGATATACGTTGGTAAGATAATAAGATTTCACACCCTTACCCGATTAATCGATTCCTAGAAGTTGATCTTGAAGCTTTCCAAGCTTTCCCTCTATTTCTCGTCTTTTCTCTTCTTCCTCTTTCTTTCTTTCTTTTTCCTTCTTTTCTTTCTTTTCTCTCTTCTTTCTCTTATATATCTTTCTATTCTAATTCTTTTTATTCATTTTCTCTCAAAATATCTATCTTAATCACTAATTAAGAAATATCTAAAATACCCTTCGACTTATTTCCCCGAAAACTCTCAAAATCAGTAAAATAACATAATATGCAAACATAATGTATTAACACATCAATTTCATAAACTAAAATATTAATCATCCAAATAAATCAAACGACTCAACAAAAATGGGAAATCATAATCGGGGTGTTACACCGGTAAACCTTGTTGGTTATTTCGTCCGTTGAGTGCCCAGACTCCGGTGATTAAGTTGAGTATTCAGGCTCTGGTAGTTTTATTGAGCGTTCAGGCTCCAGTAAAATTTTTTGGTTATTTCGTCGAGTGCCCAGACTCCGGTCATTACGTTGAGCAGTCAGGCTCCGGTTCCTATATTCTTCGAGTATTCAGACCCCGATCAGTACGTTGAGTATTCAGACTCCGGAAAACTTCGTTGATTCATTATGTTCGTTGAATAACCCGATTCTGACATTTTGAAGTGTTACCCTTCAGCCGATATGGTATCCAGACCATGGCATAATTTGTGATAGATGTGTTTATTTTGTTATGAATTTCCTCACAAAGTTACTTTGTTAAGTTTCTCTTCGTCCCAGAACAAAGTTATTTGTTTAAATTTCTCTTGTTTCCCCGCCAGAGTTGCTTGGTTAAGTTTCTCTTTCTCAGTGGAGTGTACAAATGTGTATTAGATTCAACTACTTCCGGAGATTTCTATTCCCAATCAGAGTTTACAGTTTATTTTTGCGGGTGGCAAATTTCCGGGTTCTTTGGTATTCAATCATCTTTTGCTTTGATTGTTTGAAAGTCGATGCTCTCATCCCTTAAGGCTCAAGTCGATTGAATAGGGGCAGCTGTAGCATCTCAAAATTTTCCATTTCGTTTTAACCGTGACTGGATTTTGTTTCTTTGCATTGTGCATTTGTTCCTATCGTAGCATTTGTTATCGAGGCATGGGATCGAGGTATTCCTGTTGCTCAGGTTCATTTCGGCGCAAAAGATTGAACAACGAACAACGAGCATCAAGAGGCTCAGGCGTTTATTTTGTCCGGCGATCAGGCGGCCGATTTTATTTTATTTTGCAGGAGAACAACAGTTCAGAAAGCAGCACTCAGGCTCATGTCAAGCATTTTCACAGTGATAACGTTCAAAAATGAGGTTCAGAAGCTAAACAGAGCTCCAAACAGTCAAAATGGGCAAATGGGCAGGTTTTCCCTCCAAAAGGCGCCAAATTCAAATTTTTAAAGGTGTTAATCGGTTAACACATATGGTTAACTAATTAACCATTGGAGAATCAGCCCAGTTTTGAAATTTTAACAGTGTTAACCAGTTAACGCTTATGGTTAACCGGTTAACCATAGCAGATTTTTCCCTGTACGTGACTTTGCAAGCCAATTGCACTCGGGGTCTAATTTTGATCACCTTGGAATTCAAATTTTCACTTGGAAAGGATCTAGAACATCTCTAAATTTCAGATTTCCCTCCAATTTTCCAATCCACATTCCAACCCAAAATTTCTAATCCACATTCCAAACCTAGCTTTGGAACCAAACCAAGAGAGTACTTACGTGATTTACTCCAAACCAAACCATCCAATCTCTCATAATTCAATTCATTTTTCAGAATTCACTCTTGAGCTCTAAATTTTCTCTCAAAATTCTACATTCCCAAAACCTCACTCTAAGCTCTTCATAATTTGGATTCATTGATTTTTCATTGAAATCAATGGATTCTTGAGCATAAACCTCCATCAATCATCATCATTGGATCCATTTTCGTAATCAATTTACGTGCAAATTAAGATCTGATTTTGGAGCTTGAGTTGGAAGTGCTTATTTGGAGCAATTTGGCTTAAAAGTGTTTGATCTTCATTCCTCTTGTAAGAATTATTATGGATCTTGAAGTTTTCCGAATAATATTGTTTGGATCTACTCAAATTCAGTTGATCAACATTTACCGAAGCAAATCTCCGCTTCGAAGGTTGGAATTCTTGATCCGATTTAATTTTTGAGCTTATCATGTTAATCTTCATATTCGATTGAATTTTGGTTGATTTCGATCCGTTTGAATTGTGATATTGCTGTTTAATCGTGTATTCATGTTGTTGGATCTCTGTTTTCCGTTGTTAATTTCGTGCTTAATTGATAAGTTGATCTGTTGGAACTTTGGATAAGCTGTTTTTATGCTAGAGGTGATTTTCTGCTGCTGTTTTTGGCTTCTGGTACAGTGTTAATCGGTTAACCTATATGGTTAACCGGTTAACCATTTCAAACTTTCAAATTTTTTCAAATGTTAACAGTGTTAATCGGTTAATGCATATGGTTAACCGATTAACCAGTTACAAATTCCAGATTTTCCAAACTTTTTAAGGTGTTAACCGATTAACCCCAGGGGTTAACCGATTAACACTGTGCCAGAATGTCATATTTGTTGTTTTGCTTGCTTGTTTGCATATCGTTTCAATTCAAATCATCATAGATCAGTGTGATGCATTAGGATTGAAATGTTTTGGATATTTGTCACTATTTGTGTTTGGTTAATCATGATTTTGTTGGCATGTGTGTTCATTTTCCCCCTTGGTTGCATGCTTGTGTATGTGGTTCGAAGTGAGCCTTTATTTGCATGTTTATTTTCTTTCATCTCTTATTTTTCTCCACATGTTTACATCATTTTGCATCGTTGTTGAGGTCGAGACGCGCTTGTGGCGGCTGCTGACCCACACATTTGTCCTCCCTCCCACCATTCTAAATGTTGCATTTTCATGTTTGCATTTTCTACTTGCGATTGAATTTACTTGGTGCCTTCTTGTGCTTTTTGCCATGATCCCCATAGGGTTCCTAGTCCCTCCGTTTAGGATGGGAGTAGGAGAGACATTAGGTGTTCAATCCAAGCATGCTAACATTAGGGTATATGTTCCCCCTTTTCATCCGAACTTTAGGACCACTTCACATGACAACGTTAGGGACGAGTTTCCCTTAGACCTTCTGTGCGTCTCTCTTCTCATCTCAAAACAATTCTAACTCATCTAATAAAGGCGATAAACGTTGCGCGCTACGAGCTTACGCTACATGGGGAATGATGAGTGAGGGGTCTACCCTCACTTATATAGAGTGTTTAGTATAAGTCCCGTTTGGGGGCGATATACGACGCATTCGCCTCCATGTCATAGTCTTTAGTGCAACGCGAATCACAAACCGAATTAAATCACTTCACTAAAAAACACAACAAAATTCAAACATTTTTCCTTCGGGATTAATCGGAAACTTTTTTCAGAAAAGAGTGTTGTTAAGCTTCGGTTCTACCGTAAACAGGCTTTGTCCCTAACTGCTAGAACGGATGTTTAACCCTACTCGGTTAAAACACTTAATTAACCTGTGATTTCGTGTCCGCCCGAACTACGTTTGCTCTGACCTTTCATACCAGATGAAAGTACGTAGGCACAAGACGCGATGCCTTGGTGAGCAAACTTCCCCCTTCTCTCCCGTAGTTAGACGAACTACATTGACTCTGACTTTCCCATTGCACGAGGGAATACGTAGGCACAAAGCGGCGGGGCTCTTCCGAGTCTCTCTTTTTCTTTTCTTTTGTCCCGCAAGCCTGTAGCATAGATAGTTTAAACACAACCTTAGATAGATAACAAGCATGGATCCCGTTGAGTACGAAGGACGTGAGGGGTGCTCATACCTTTCCTTGTGTAACCGACTCCTGTATCCAGGACTTGGTTGCGATGACCTCGTCTTTTCCCTTTTCGTCAGGTTTTTCTGATCGTTTTCTTTCCCTCTCTTTGGGATAAATAACGAAAGATGGAGACTCTTCTGTTTTCCGGCGGGTGTTTTTCGCAGTTGAGACACGTGCATTGTCCTCAATTAAAGGACATAACTATTAAATAAGAGTGAGAGAAAGGAAAGAACACACCCGGGTAGTCAAGGCAGGTAGGTGATCATATAAGCAGCCTTTCCTAAAGAGATATCTTCTACAGGCTCCTCTCCCAAAGTGGGGATGTCAAAAAGTAACTTTGGGTAGCATCCATTGACCTTGAAATATTTATTAGTGCCTTCGACTTTTATTACAGGATCAAAGAAGAATCTTCGATAAGTAAAAGTGTTGAATAGGCATGTGAAAGTGGTCTCCGTTTCCATAACATAAAGAATCAAGGGATTAAGAGGCTGCCTCAGTGCTTTTCTTCCATCTTCAATTGAGACCCTACGCATACTCATGGATGGGCTAAAATTACGAGTGTCAACCAAGGTCCATCCAATTCCCTTCTTATGTTCCTGCAATAACTTTTCTTCCCGCTCAAATTGAAGCTTTGATGAATAATATAAATCCTCAAGAAGTGGTTCAGAAGTTGGTTGTTCAGAAGAATATTTGGTTGGGGCAGCCGTGATATCAAGAGTTTCGACTGTATAAACGACATCATTAAAAGAATCACCCTGCAAGGCAGCATTAATCTCAGCACAAATAGAGCAAAAGTTAGTGTCAGTACATAAATCGCAAGAGTAAGTATCATCATAATCTAATAAAGATGGAAAATCAGATAACAACTCAGGATAAATATCATCAACTAAATCAGACAATAACTCTTTTAGATTCACTACTGTTTGGGCGGGTAGTTGGTTTGATACTTGATCTTGCTGCATGGCATTTACTATAGTGGCAAGCTATCCAATCTGTGTCTATAAAGTCTGAAGAGTGGAATCTGTTTGTTGCTGAAACTGGAGATCATTCATAGCCATTTGCTTGACAAGGTCCTCTAATGAAGGTTCAGAAGGTGTATAGCACACAATTTGGAATTCATTCATATGCTTATTCGGATCCTCACCTGCAAGTCCATTAAACCTTGGCAACAAGTGTATTAAACCAGATTTTAATTCAAAAGGAACAACAACATCATCATATTCAATACACAAGCCATTATAATTCATATCAGGGGCATCCAATTGCCTTAAGGTTCTATTATCAGCCATTTCAAAATCAAGTTCAGTATCCGAAGCAAACAAGTTATGCAGATAGTCAGACTCAGACTCAGACTCAAACTCAAACACAATGATAGAAAACGATTAATTAAATTTCAGAAAAATAAAATAACACCAGAATTAAGCTAATTAAGCAAAATAACACTTATGTGAATTTTTTCGATTTTTTTTACTCTATGAAAACAGTAAAAAAATTCATTAAAAATAGAAAACATTCGTAGGCAAAACAGTTTTACGATCGGACACAATTTTTCCAAAAACCGATCTTTTCGACTCTAGACGCGAGAAAGCCAAAAACGTGGGGAACCTAGGGCCTAAGCGCAACAACACTAAACCTATAACTCTAATATCGATTAATAACGACAAGAATCCCCGGCAACGGCGCCAATTTGATTCGCTGTCGTGCGCGGATCAAAACGAGTTATTTTTGTAAAAACGTAGTATCGTGGTAACGACAACTCGGATATCGTCTCAGAAGGATTCTTGATTTTATTAACTAAAAAAACAGACAATGAATAGGGGGGGTTTTTTGGTTTAGGATCTATTTAACAACGAGGTTGCGATTAAGCGGTTAAAATAAGTGATTATTAAAATAAGCCAATCTACTGTTTTCGGTTCCGGCTTATCACAGGTTCTACCTTACCAATTTCCTAAGCGGCTTTGATCTTTATTCGATTCCTATGTCAATTGACAAGCGCAAAAGACATAAACTAGATTGACAATCCTATATTCTGAATTAAGCAAACTGATTAAGCTTTCGTGAATTAAGCAAACACGAATTTCAAGGAATTAACGATAAAGCCACGTAACGGCGAATAAAAGTTAAGGACGCCATCATACGAATTTAATCAAGACAATTCTATAAACTAACAGATTAAGAAAATGTAATTCATAGAATAGTATTGAAAGAGAAATGAATTAAATTGATAAAGTATTAACCTCAAAGTGTTGCAACGCGATTACAACATATTGACTCTTAGGAATTAGTTCTCCATTTGAATTGTACAAGCTTCAATATATTTTTGTCAATAGTGTTTCAGATCCTAGGCTATACAGCCAGACCTAGACTAAAGAGGATACAAAAGAGAATTCGGGTCATAACCCAACTGGGTCAAATAAACATAACCCAGACCCAAAACTAACGACCCAAAACTTAATAAAACTAATGTTGTAGGTTCAAACGAAATTCTAGAACAATGTGCTCCGAATCGGACTTCGACTCTAACATGAAAGTCGTAGCTCTCTCTCTTAGCTTTCCAGCGATTACGAATTCCCGGAACTCCAGTTATGATCGTTTCCGTGCAGACTGCTAAAGCTGAAAAATAAAGTGCGAAAATCAAATTAAACCAAAAATAAAATAAAATATAAAAACATAATAAAACATAAGAATAATCAAAATAAAGTAAAGAAATACCTAAGTAAAAATATAGGAGAATGTGCATAAAGATGCACTGATCACTAGAACATGTTTTCAAAATAAAGAACAAATGAGGCTTGATCCTACGTCAAGTCATTTTCAAACTCATTTCAACTTGGACCACCTTAGGGTTTTTCCTTCTCTTCTCATATCTCTTCCATCACACCCACGCAAACCTTATATGTATTCCACCTTTGTAAGTCGATTGCTTCACGCATCGCCATCAACCTACCATGGTCTATTCACCACCCTTTCTTTTCGAAACTTTTCTATATTTCTTTTTATCTCTTTGAGTCTAAACAACCTTGGTCTTGTACCAAGTTCATTTTAAAAACTCTTTTCCTAATAAACTTGGATGGTTGTGCAGTGGTTAGGCGAAGGCCTTGTCCTATCTAGAGTTCTTGACATTACCTTTAGGTTTCACTGTCGTAAAGCACTTACCACTCAAAACCAAAATACCTCTAATAAGATAATGAAGTTCTCTTTGTATTGAAATAAAGATAGAGGATTGAGTGAAGAATTCTTCCTCTCCGAGTGTCAGGATACTCACTTTAGAGTGTGTGGTCTCGATAGTCGTCTTTTAATACGAAGACGTGTCTATATTCGCCATAGCATTTTCATAATAAATATTTTGAGATAAGAATTGGGTACTACACGCAAGGGGTTTCTTTCCGAGGACTTATTTCACCCTTAAAAATAAATTTCACAAATCAAACATGACATCTTCCCTTGATGGTGAAAATCATCTCTTTTTGTAAGGATATGTTACGTCCGTTCTATCCCAAAAAAGTAACGCTTAAGACTCCACAAGCAAGATGCAATACACCTAACTGCTAGAATTCGCATTAACATAGTCCACCAGAAAAATACCAACAAACCGTAGGCCGAACTATGGCTGCTCTGATTCACCACTTCTCTTAAGTAAAGATACGTAGGCACAACGGCCTCAATCCTTGTTGAGCACTTTCCCATCTTTTATCTATAGGACTCCGAACTACGTTGACTCTGACTTTCTCATACCTGTTGAGAATACGTAGGCATAGGACCGCGAGGTCCTATCGAGTCTCTTTACCCTTTTATCTCCTCTTTTCCTTATTTCCAACCTTTCTCTTTCACCATAGAACACTCTTTATAGCAGTACCTTTTAGCAAAAACCTTCACGCATAGGAAAGCAAATGGTTCTCGTCGAGTATGATGCATGCGAGGGGTGATAATACATTCCCTCCGCATAACCGGCTTTCAATCCCTTTCTCTTTGTTGTGATACCATCTTATCCATTTTTCTTGGTGTTTTATCGATGTTTTCCCTTCCTCTTTTGGGATAAATAAAGTTCGATGGAGAACCTTCTGTTCTTCCATTTTCGCCTCTCCGTCGTTGCATTTTTTGATTAGCGACAATGGGCTTGGTCTATTTTTTTTAAAATAATGGATATTCTAGAAAAAATAATATGGATTATGATTTGGATTTGATATTTTTTAGCATGAATTTGATATTTGGACTAATGATTTAGAACAGATTTGCAGCTTGACATGGATTAAAATTTGAATTTTGACCCTTGAATTGGAAAGTTCGACATGAGTTATGAAGCAAAATTGTAATCTTGACCTGAAATTTGAATTTAAAACCTTGAATTTGGAATGAAGTCGTGAATTGATATGAATTTGACTTGAATTTGAAAAGGCATGAAACATGAAATCTTGAATGAAATTTAGGAAGTTGACAATGGATCGAAACTTGGATATTTGAATTGAAACATGAAATGGATACTTAAAATTTGAACTAAGTTGGATATTAGATGGAATCGCTTCAAAAATGAGAAAGATGGGTTACTGGTATGGACAACTTTTGTTACCTGAATACTAAGAAATCCACATGACCAATCAAACTTCCAATCCAAATCAAGCTTACACTCCTAACTATTCTCTAGTTCCAATCTCAAATCCCTATTAACTTGCATTGCAAGCAACAAGCAATAATCAACCAAGAGAACCACAATTCCTTGGCCATAACATGAGTCCATAACTTGATCTCATGCACCAAGACCCAATGCTTCATCCATCCATAATATATCTTGCCTTTATGAACAATGACTTAAGCACAGACCATATAAACCTCAATCAATACCACACATCACTGCCTTGATAGCCCCTAGATGAACTTGGACTTGGGCAAGAGAAAATAAAAGCAGAAGCAACAAATTCTGGACTTTTTGCTATTACACCTTCCTTTCAATTCTTTTTATTTTATTATTATTTCTTTTCTATTTTCATTTTAATTTCATTTTAAATAGTTTTAATCATTATAAAAATCAACAAAAAATACTTTATGTTTAATTAGTGTCTTGAGATATTTTTCAATATTTTTATTTTTTTTTATTTTTAATCATTTTAATTTGTGAAGTGGTTTCATGGCTTGTTCATTTATTTTAGACTTGATCTTTGACCCCATTTGAATACCCCTTTGACCAATTTTCCTCTCACTTAGGTGTTTGATTGAGGTTTATTTGAGGGCTAGTTTAGTGTCTTGATGTTCATTTCTTGTTTGTTTCTCATTGGATTTTATTTAACCCTCGATGTATGTTAGATAAGTTGAATACCTTGTCTTGTTTGACATAATTGGTGATTCTTTGATGCAATTCTTGCCAAGATCTTTTGCACACTGATTTTAGGTGGACTTAACTTGAGTTTTCTATTTTATTGGAATTTTATTTGGACACATTTCTATTTTTGGTTGATGCCTCAAAACTCAATTATTTTAACTATGTGCGTGTGTGCATGTCTTGACCTAGTTTTAGGATATGATCTTGTGTGATCCCTCGAGGGCTTCTTGAGTCTTGTTAGCACTTATTAACATGTTTGAGGTTCTGACTTGCATGATTGGATGTCCACTGGATGTGTGTGTCATCCCACAAGCCTTGTATGATCTTGCTTTCCACTTATGTTTGAATTGTGAAATGTTTGCTTGAACTTTAGTCCTTCTATTTTAGTGCAGTCCTTCTTGACCTTGTTTGATAACTTGAATTTGAACATGACGCATATCATTTGAGTTTACTTCTGATTTTTATGAGTGGATACTTGATCTTGATGCTGTTGTGGCATGTGTCTCACTTTGAGAATGATGTGAATGTTTGAACTTGCTTTGAAGTGTTTGGATGTTTTCTTTTGAAAGACCATGGATGAATGTTTAACATTGATGATCATGACGTGCTTTCTGCCCTAATCCATTCCTCTCCTCATTTCTTTGTTTGTGATTTGATGATTGTGTCGCTACTGCGAAAAAAGGTGCCGACAAAGACAGAAAAGTCTCCACCTATCGTTATTTTTCCCAAAGGAGGGAAAGGAAACGATCAGGAAAAACCTAGCGAAAAGGGATAAGATCGGTCATCGCAACCAAATCTCGGGTTCGGGAGTCGGTTACGTAAGGGGAAGGTATTAGCACCCCTCACGTTCGTTGTACTCAACGGGATCCACGCTTGTTTGTTTAACTAAAGGGTTGTTTATCTATCTAGCTAATGGTCTGGGTTAAAAGAAAGAAAAAGAACTCGACAGAGCGTCGCTGCTCCGGGGCTATGTATTCCCTCGTGCAATGGGAAAGTCAGAGTCAACGTAGTTCGACTAACTACGGGTGAAAGGGGGAAGGTTGCTCGCGAAGATATCTCATCTTGTGCCTACGTACTCTCAACAGGTATGAGAGATCAGAGCGAACTTAGTTCGGGATAAAATGGAATACAGGTTTGTTCGAATGTTTTTATCCGAGTAGGGCTAAACTATAGTTCCAGCAGTTAGAGACAACACCTGTTTGCGGTAGAACCGAAGCTTAACACTACTCTTATCTGAAAAGGTTTTCCTGGTTAAAGGCCCCACAAGGCAAAAGAGGTTTAAATGTTTGTTTTTAAGTCTCTTAGGAGAAGAAGTGTTTTTTATGACCGTTTGTAATTCATATTGCACTAGAGACTATGACATAGGAGTGAATGTGTTGTATATCGCCCAAAGGACCTACACTAAGCACTCTAGATGATTGATAGGAGACCGCTCAATTATCACTTCCCAAGTAGCTTAATGCTCGTAACGTACAATACTCATTAGCCTTTATTACGTACTTTACTGTGGTTTGAAGATGAGAAGAGAGAGAAGGACTCTACAGGGGGACTAATCAAAACCCTAATGTTTTCATGCAAGATGGTCCTAAGGTTGAGTTTAGAAAGGGAATCTTTCCTACATGGTATCATGCAAAGGATTCAACCTAAAGTTCTATCATCACTCCTTAAACAAGGAAGTGAGAGCCCTAAGGGAACATGCCAGAGAGATACAAAAGAGAGCTATCAAGCAGAAGAAGTATAAAATGTGAATGCACATGCAATGCAACAGTACCAGCAAAGGGAGGACACCTCAACCTTTAATGCAAACATGTCAAGTATGAAAGGAAGATAAACATCCAAGCAAAGGGAGGCAAGCTCAACCTTTAATGCAAACAAGAGATGTACAGAGAAAGCACATAAGTAAAGGGAGGCAAACTCAACCTTTAAATGCAAACATGGAAGGTGAAAAGAGAAAAATATCAAGCGTACCCTACTTCTAATGCACAACATCACACAATCATGGAGATGAAAGGATAAAAAAAATGAGGGGAAGCAAATTGAGTAAAAAACTCACTAAGTTCAATGTGTATCAACACAAGAGTCCACAAAGGTTCAACTTCTCATGGAATGCACATAATTCGACCAAAGGAAGAATTAGGCTCTCACAAGAAGGATCTTAAGAATGTAGGACGGAGAAGGATGAAAAGCATAGTGTGAACCAAAGGAACCCACTATGTTCAAGGTGTACATCAAAGGCTCAAACTTCTTATGGAATGCACAAATTTGACCAAAGGAAGAATTAGGCTCTCACAAGAAGGATCCTAAGAATGTGACATAGAGGAGAAAGGAAGATAGTGTAAACCAAAGGAATCCACTATGTTAAATGACTGTCCATCAAAGGCTAAACCTCTTATGGAATGCACAGAATTCAACCAAAGGAAGAATTAGGATCTCACAAGAGGGATCCTAAGAATAGGACTGAGAGGAAATGTGCAGAGCACTTGAGTCCTCAAAGGCTCAACCTCTTATGGAATGCACAGAATTCATACAAAGGAATAATTAGGCTCTCACAAGAGGGATCCTAAGAATAGAACTGAGAGGAAGTGTGCAGGATTGACCAAGGCAAGTCAAAGGGAATCACACAAAGAAGAGAAATCAAATCACTAAAAGCTTCTCAAGAACCCTAACTTTTAAGCTCTAAAGGAAGTCTATCCTAATCAAGCTATGGACATGTCAAGGACTTGAAATTTAACCTACATAGGCTTCAACCTATATACTATAGGATCATAAAAGGATTGGGTGCCTAAGGATTGCAAAAGGATCACCTAAAATGCAAAACTAGGTGAAGGTTCAATGGGAAACACACTAACAACAGCCAGAATGCAAAATCTATTAAAAATATGAAAATAATGCTAAAAATTCTAATAAAAAAGCTAGAGTATCCTTAAGATGTTAGGAATCTATGGTTAAAATTGTGGAGCAAAACTCCAAGCCTAAGTATGCTAACAGGGGCCAAAACCCTAATGTGTTCTATGTATAAGGCAAAGGGAAAGGGTGCTAAAGATCTAATTCAAACCCTAACTAAGTTATATCTAAAAATCAAAACCAAAATGCCTAGAAATCAATCAAGGTGTCTAGAATCATCACACAAAAAATCAGAGGTTTACTTAATGCATTGAATAGGAAATGAAATTCAAGAAGCAAGCATGTATATTTTCACATTTAAAGAAATAACCAATCATGGAAAATTCACATTAAATTGAAAAATGATCAAAAAATAAATCTAACAATTTGTAAAATCGTTTAACATATTCAGGAATCTTGGGAAAAAATTTCATGAATTTTGAACACATTTTACTATTTTTAATCAATTAAACGTAAACAGCCATAAAGTAAAACAAATCAAGAAAAAAAATGAATAATAAAATCCTGTGGCAAATAGCAACTAATGCATGTTCACGCGCATGGGCCTCAGGAAAGGGGGTGGGGATAGCAACTAAGGCCCAGTCCAAACGCATTTAAATGAAACGCAGAGTTTCATGTGGCTTGGGTGTTGCTCAGTCAAAGCGCACATACAGTGTTCTCTAATCCTATCCATTCATGGTTTAAGTCATCTCATCCAAAGGGCATCACGAAGCCACACGTCTCAGGGAGTGTTTAAAAAAGGGAGGGACACCAGACGGTGGCCAGCGCAACACCGATCATCTTCTCCGGTTGCTTGCTACAATGGAGTTCATCAAAACTCAACGAAACTTCGCGAATCATATACCAATGGAACCGTCTTGCTACATAGATCATTAATCCATACTCCAAATTCATTTTTACCCTAGGATTAAGATAAACTGAAAGCTTCAAGAAAATGGGCCGTGTCAAAAAATGTTGCAATCAAGCATCTAACCTAACCTAAATCAATATATGTCTTTCAAGGATCCTAACCACATGAAGATTGAGTTCTAATTCATCAAGAATAGTGAGTAAAGTTGAAGAATAGAAACCTGATTAGAAGCTTGCACATAGATGTGAACTGATGCCGATTCTTGCTCTAATTGATCTAGAAAGATTCTATCGATCCTCCTAGAGCTCTTGATGATCTTGAATTGAGTTGAATGTGCTTGATTCTTGAAAATGCAATTTCACTTTCACCTTCACTTCTCTAACTGCTTCTAATAGAATTTTGCACCAATCTTCATCAATCTTCATCTGATCATGATCAACATGTTATATAAAAGTGATATGGAGTAGATTTGAGGCCCAATCATGGCCCATGAGGTCCAATGGAAAATCCAAGTTTCTCACTTTGGAGCTTTGTCATTCTCACCAAAACAGAGCTTGAACTCTTGCACACTGCCTCATACCAATTTCTTATGATGCAAGGAACATGAATGGATGAGATTGGCTCCTTGAAAGTGGATCAATGGTTGATTTTGATTATGTTTCTTCAAGGTGAAGTAACATGTAAAATTGTTTCATGGCACAATTAGAAAATCCACCAATGTCATTTTGTTTGAAATTTGAAATGCACTCAAAATATGCACAAATTTGCACAACTTTGGTCCATTATGAATGTATTTGAATTTTTTGACTTTTAATGGCTTTTAATGTTCTTTCCATGAAAATTTCTTCATTAAATCTTTAATCAAAGCCATATCAATGGTTCCTTGATGTTTGGTTGAGCAAATGACCCTATTTTAAGCATTTCAAGTTGGAAAGATCTTCATTTGAGATGTGCAATGTAGTGAAATTGACCTATAATCCAAAATGACCTATAATCAAAGTTTCCCAAAATACCCTTGCCTTGCACGCTTCATAGCTTGAGCTTCACAACTTAGATGAAGGACTTCTAGTACTCTTTGGAAAGCTAAGATGTTAAGGGAGAACTTTCATGTTTGGGTCAAGATGAGGAGAGACATCCTTCTAGGTCAAAAATGGCATGGAAGTTGGTTGACTTTCAAGGACCAAAATCACATTCATCTGATGACCTGTAACTTGTCTGCTTCATAACATGAGTTCTAGAAATACAATGGATGACTTCTAGTACTCAAAGGAAAGCTAAGAACATGCTTCACATGTCTCATGTTGGAGTCAAGATGAGATGTGACTTAGATCTTGAGTTATGTGGTCTTGAAGTTAGACACTAAACCAGGGGACTTTACACTAACAAAGCTTAGAAACCTTGGCGTAGTAACTTCTCACACTCTTGAATATTGATGAATTAATCTTAGAACAATCTTCTAGGTGTTTCAACACAACATCCCATCTTTTGCCTGGAATTGAGTCTTAATCTCCTCCAATTACATAGTTGACTTAGGGTTAACTAGATGAAAACCCTAACTGCACCACCTTTGGCTGTAGCTTCTTGTACTTTGTATAATGACTTGCCCAAGATTCTTGATTAGCCCTAGAACCTTTGGTAGCCTCTTCTTAATAGGCACACATCTTGATCCCCTGCACAAATGTCAATGCAATGCATATGTTAATGCTACAATGAATGCAATGAAACATAAGCTAGGTAAAGAAAAGGTTGGGCAAATTTTGGGGTGCAACAGCTGCCCCTATTCAAACGCCTTGGACCTGACTGGTGCAAAGCGAACGGCTTTCAGACAATCAAGGTGAAAGACGGTTGAATACCAACAAACCCAGAAATTTACCAACCGCAGAAATAAACTGCAAACTCTGATTGGTGCGAGATCTCCAAAAACTGAAATGATAGTTGCACGGAAACTTGCTGGTGAATTACTGTTTCAAATCTTTATCTGACTTTGTCATTAAGTCGGGAAGATTATCTGATTTCGCCATCGGACTTCATCATCAAGTCGGGAAGAAACCACTGATTCAATAGTAACTGATAAAGGATAACTGATTCTGCCGTCAGGCACTCTGCATCATCCGGCAAACATTCTTAACATTACCTATTGTCGCTACTCGAAAAATGCATCGTGCAACGGCGGGGAGGCGAAAAAGATAGACAGAAGAGTCGCCACCGAATTTTATTTATCCCATGAGGGGAAAGGAAAATATCGAGAAAACCTTAAGAAATAAATGGATAAGATGGTCTCGCAACCAAGAACGGGTTCGGAAGCCGGTTATGCGAAGGGAAGGTATTAGCACCCCTCGCATCCATCGTACTCGATGGGAACCTTTTGTTTGTCGATTTGTGAATTTATTTGCTTAAATATTATGCTATAAAAGTGTTTTAAAGGATATAGGGAAAGGTTAGAAATTGGGAAAAGAGAGATAACAGGGGGAAGAAGAGAAAGAACAGACTCGGTAGGACTTCGCAGTCCTATGCCTACGTATTCTCAATGGATGTGAGAAAGTCAGAGTCGACGTAGTTCGGGGAACTACAGATATGGGGGGATGTGCTCGGCAAGGATTGTGGCCCTTGTGCCTACGTATCTTTACTTGAGAAAGTAAAGAATCAGAGCAGCCGTAGTTCGGCCTACGATGCGTTGATGTTTTTTTATGGATGATGCTATCGTGCGCATTCTAGCAGTTAGGTGTTTTGCTGCTCGCTCGTTGGAGACTTAGGCGTTACCTGTTTGCGGTAGAATGGACGTATCATATCCTTTTGAAAGATTGATTAGTTTTCGCCACGCGGGGCAAGAAGTCACGTTTGATTGATTGGATTGTTTTTTAGGGGGCGAGACAGGTCCTCGGATAGTAACCCCTACGGGCAGTACCCAATTCGTTATCTCAAAGTTTTTGTTATAAAAAAGGTGTGGCGAACGAGGCGTCTTTGTATTGAAAGACGAGCGTCGAAACCACCCTCACTACAGTGGGCATCCCAACGCTCGGATAAGAAGAGATCTACATCCAATCCTCTCTCTTTAATTCAATATAAAGGGAACTTCGTTCTCTTATTAAATGTTTTTGGTTTTGAATGGTAAGTGCTTTGCGACAGAGAACCCTACGGTAAACGTCCACACTCGGGATAGGAGAAGGCCTACGCCTAACCACTCCACGACCATTCAAGTTTTTGTTACGAAAATGATTTGAAAATGCACTCGGTACAGGATCGAGGTTTTAGGTGTGAAAATTGTGGAAGGAAGTTGTGAAAGCGAGATGGTGGATAAAGAAGTCACGTCTTCGTATTGAAAGACGAGTGTCGAGACCACCCTCACTACAGTGGGCATCCTAACACTCGGAGAGGAAGAGATCTACACCTAATCCTCTCTTTTTAATTCAATAAAAAGAGAAATCAATTTATTACTGAAAGTATACTCAGTACGAGACCGAGGTTTTATGAGGAAATGTTGGAAGCGTCTTTGTATTGACAGACGAGCATCGAGACCACCCTCACTACAGTGGGCATCCCTACGCTCGAAGAAGAAGGGGTCTACACCCAATCTTCTTTCTTTAGCTCAACACAAAGAAATGATTTTAAGGAGATGAGATTTGAAAATGGATGGGAAGCGTCTTCGTATTGAAAGACGAGTGTCGGAACCACCCTCACTACAGTGGGCATCCCTACGCTCGAAGAAGAAGGGGTCTACACCCAATCCTCTTTTTTAGCTCAACACAAAGAAATGATTTGATTTTAATTGAAGAGGTTTTGAAAATGAACTCGGCGCGGAGCCGAGGTTTTAGGAGAGAAAGTATATGAGTGCGGAGAATACAAGCGTCTTCAAGTGTCAAAACCACCCACACTACAGTGGGCATCTCGACACTCGGAAAGAGAGAAAAGTCTACACTTAATCCCTTTTTTAGTTCCATACAAAGAGAATTGACTCCTTATTAAAAGGTTTTTTTTGAAAATGCACTTGGCGTACAAGGGTAGAAAATGGCTCGACTAATTGAGAATTATTCTTAAAAATGATTTCAATGTATAAGACATAATTAAAGAAAAAGTGATAAAAATTATTACAACCGGAGGAAGAGAAGTACCTTGCTATCGAATGGGAGAAGACGGAACAATGAAAATGTATAAATGAGATGTGATTTTAGAATCCCTTGATCTTAGCCCAATTTATTTGACAAGGTCAAATGATCCAAATTTATTAAATCTCTTAATCATATTAATCTAAACCAATTACCAAAATTATTCTATTACAAATTAATGCAATCAAATAATTAAATTAATTGAAATAGATTAATAAAGTTAAATGATTTTAAATCCAGATCAACATCAACCTCATCACTTAATTGTTACAAGTTCATGGAATTTACAATTACTAAGTAATGAGGAAAAAAAGAAACATAAGCTTAAATTTTCAATCCAAGCAGCCCTAAGATCTTCCAAAAGCACCTGCACTAACATGAAGATCTCCAACGAATTGTCTCAAAATCTTATGCCAAAGACTAATAAAAGCTTACTCACAAAAAAAAACCTTAAAAAATTACTAATGTGTTCAAACATAATATCCAATAACATTACCGGGTGATTTATTAAAAATATCCAAACAGTAACAACCTCAAAGTTCAATTTGAACCTCTAACACGGTGCATCTTTCTCACCGGGACCTGCAGAACCAAACAGTTTGAATATCCCAATTTATTTATTGCAGCATAAAGACGAACACATTAACCATGAGACATGATATACATAAACGATGGAATGGCTTCTACTGCTTTGTCCAGACTACGACGACCGCTACTCATGCCCAACATCTGGATTTTTACCAACGGCGAATCAATTTAAATGACTCAGAGCTTTATCCTTAGACCATGCCATCTCGGCACCGTTAGCCTCAACTTCACCCTAATTGCTCTCGGATTCCGACGGTTCCTGCAAAAATGAAACAACTATAATAACACAGTGTTTATGTTTACAACATGGTTTCAACTGACGATGGAGATTTCGTTGTCCTCTGAGTTATCGTTGCAGAGTTGATGAGTTCAACTGCTGCTCTATACACCTTGACTTCATATTTCTGCTTCCGAAATTCGACGAAGTCGCAACCTGCACAGAATCTTAACAGCACAAACAGAAATAAAATGGACTCAGTGGAACACAACCCACAGAATTAACATTAAGCTGACGCAACTGTTGTTGTGAAGTTCTTTAAAAGAAAAAATTGTTGCTGCTGTTGATTCTGCCATCGGGATGTCGCTGTTCCGGTGGGACCATCTTGCTTTCAAATCTTGGACGTAGTCGACTCAAGTATCGAATCTACTTCAGAACCTGCACGTGAAATTAATAACAGAATAATCATCATGACTGTGGGATTTTTAAAACGGAACCCTTTTGAGTAGAACTCGGCATGATATCAGCCGCGGTTGTCGTTGTGATGCTTGAACAGGCCTTTCTTTTTCGGGTCACCCTGTCTTGATTGAACAAGTGCAGAATGCAAGAACACGTTGTGAGGCATGATAATGCAACCAACTACTCCAACAACTTGTTGAATAGTTAGTTGCGCATCAGTTCACGGATTGTTTGTTGCATCCTGAGGTGTTATCGCTACTACTTCTGAAAGCTGTTGTCATGCCACCAACGGAAGTCGCACGAGCTAAGGATGTCACATCCTAGCTAGGAGCAAATACGAGAGTGTACGAGGTTGGTGCGGTTGAACTTAGTTGTAGCTCACGCATACGTAGTTGAATATTCCATATTTGGTTGTCTTCCATTTTAGTTGATTCTGGATCCAAATCACAAGCATCTGACAGGAAGACCACAAAGCAGTATCTTTAGCAGATAACTCTCCCTCTTCCTTTTCGGCGGAGTCGCAACTCATCAGAGCAAGTCAGCAACATTTGATGGCAGCTCCTCTATAGTCACATTGTAAAATTTCTGGATATCAGCCAGCATTCTAGCATCATCCAATGTCACAAAGTTTATCGAAACACCTTTTCTTCCAAATCGCCCACTACGACCAATGCGGCGAAGATAGTTTTCAGGTTGAGTTGGGAGATCATAGTTGATGACCAAAGACACTTGCTGCACATCAATACCACAGGCCAGGAGGTCAGTGGTAATGAGAACACGAGAAGAGTCAGACCGAAATTCACGCATGAGGATATCCCTAGTGTTCTGGTCCATGTCACCGCGAGTTGTCGAGACTGTATGATCTCTGCTTCGTATCTTGTCAGTGAGCCAGTTAACTTTGCGCCTTGTGTTAACAAAAATGACACTCTGAGTGATGGCCAGTGTCTCGTAGAGGTCACATAGTGTCTCTAGCTTCCATTCTTCCTTATCGACATTGACGTAAAACTGCTTGATACCCTCAAGGGTTAGCTCGTCACGTTTCACCAGAATTCTCACTGGCTTGTTCATGAACTTCCTAGTAATCTCAAGAGCTTCAGGTGGCATTGTTGCAGAGAATACTCCAACCTGAATTTTTCCAGGTAGCAACTGGAAGATATCATAGATCTGATCCTTGAAACCACGTGAAAGCATTTCATCAGCTTCATCCAGAACAAACATCTTGATGCAATCAGAGCGAAGAGACTGCCTTCGCAACATGTCGAACACACGTCCCGGAGTACCAACAACAGTGTGAACACCGGCTTGGAGAATACGCTGATCCTCCCGAACACTTGTCCCACCAACACAAGCATGAACCTTAACAACAAGGAAATCACCAAGAGCTCGCATAACCTTCTCAATCTGTTGAGTTAGCTCCCTTGTTGGAGCCAAAACCAAAGCTTGGCGTTGAACCAATCCATAATCAAGTTGCTGTAAAATTCCAGAACAGAATGTGGCTGTCTTTCCAGTTCCTGACTGAGCCTGTTGAATGATATCAAGACCTTTGCAGAAAGGAACAATTCCCCTTTGCTGGATTGCGGAAGGCCTCTCAAAACCTCTAGGAGAGATACCCCAATCATCAAATTAACAATTGAATAGAAGTAGAGTGGTAATCGAAAACCAACTGAAGCGGGATGCAGTTACATAAGCACTGAGTTGTTTGCTCGAAACATGTTGTGATAGTTTCGGGTACTGCAAGTGTGAACGCAGCTTTGCGAACACGCTATGGCACTAACAGCAGTGATTGTGCATCCGTAGTTCTAGTTTATGCTTCAAACACTAACTGTTACAACCCATTCACACGCTGCAACTAGAACAAGCGATAGAAATTTGCAGTTGACATCAACAAAAATCTTCACGCTCTTTTAGTAGCTACGAACAGATCTGGAAATGAAATTGAGAGAGTTGTTGCTGTTTTCCGGAGGGGTTGAAGAGGACATGGTGTTTCGATTGTGACCAGAGTGTGAGAAAAGATATGGATCTGAACAGTGTCTCACGGTGAAGAATAAGTATGTATATGGCGAAGGGGAGAGAAACGGGTTAGAAGTGATTTTCCCTGAAAGTTTTCAATGAGAAAAAATGGGTCCAATTTTATGTGGTAGATCAGTGATGTTTAAGGATGATCACGTGGTGAAGGGTGTTTTGGTGTAGAAAAACGGCTTGTTGAAAGGATTACTGGGGTGGTTAAATGGTTTTGAGGTCGGTTGAAGGTTGTCCACGGTTGGATAATGGATCGGAGGTGAGTAATTGGCTGTGGTGATTTGCGGCGGAGGGTGGGAGAAGAGGAAGAACTTGATGTTAGGGTTTGACGGCCAGGGTTTTTTTTTCGTCCTGATGAACAGTAACATTCTTTTATAGCCAAAATTCGAAACCCTAGTTGCCAATTGCTACCGTATTCTCTCAATTCCAACTTTCTTTTTTTTTTAATTAATTTTAATTTTCTAAATTAACTAATTAATAACTACAACTAATTATATCTAAAATTCTAATTCCAATTAATCTTGTCTGAATAAAATTTTAAATTCTAAATCTATTAATTAATAACTCTACTTCTAAATTTTAATTATTATTCTAGCTTAAATTCTAACTAATTAATTCTAATTCTATCCTATTCTAAACTAATTAATTAATTAATTAATATTAAAATAAAATGTTAACACATAAATAAAAATAAATAAAAAGATGCCACGTGGCGCAAATTTATTGGGCTAAAAAGTGAAAAATACTTTAAGTTGCACAAGCAATGCAAAATAAAGAATAAAGTCGGACGAATAAAAATTTTGAAGAAGATAGGACAAATTTAGGGTATGACAGATGCCCCTATCTAATTGACTTGAACCTGAGGGAATGAACAACTGCATGGCGTTCATTTTAGGGTAGAAGTCAATTAGATACAAGAAGACCCTGAATTTGTCCAAAAGGAAAGAAATGCTCGGGAATTGAACACGCTGGATGAGGTATAATCCTAAGCAAACTGTGGAAAAATAGCAACAGGTCGCCATCACCAAAAGGATGATGGGATAGAACACCCACGGCCACTACCACCAAAAGGATGATAGAGCGAAACACAATCAACCCTAACACCAAAAGGATGTAGGGAGTCCATTACCAAAAGGATAATGGACAATACGCTAATCATGACACCGAAAGGATGCCAGACCCATCATCAAAAGATGGTGAAGCTAAATGAGATCAGCCCTAACACCAAAAGGATGTAGAGAGTCCATTACCAAAAGGATAATGGAGAACACGCTAGTCATGACACCAAAAGGATGTCAGACCCATCACCAAAAGGATGATGGAGCGAAATGAAATCAACCCTAACACCAAAAAGGATGATAGGGGGATAAGCTTCTCTGAAGAGATTGCCACTTATCGCCGCTGAAGGATAAGCTTCTCTCAAGAGATTGCCACTTATCGCTGAAGACGGATAAGCTTCTCTGAAGAGATTGCCACTTATCGCCGCTGAAGGATAAGCTTCTCTCAAGAGATTGCCACTTATCGCTGAAGACGGATAAGCTTCTCTGAAGAGATTGCCACTTATCGCCGCTGAAGGATAAGCTTCTCTCAAGAGATTGCCACTTATCGCTGAAGACGGATAAGCTTCTCTGAAGAGATTGCCACTTATCGCCGCTGAAGGATAAGCTTCTCTCAAGAGATTGCCACTTATCGCTGAAGACGGATAAGCTTCTCTGAAGAGATTGCCACTTATCGCCGCTGAAGGATAAGCTTCTCTCAAGAGATTGCCACTTATCGCCGCTGAAGGATAAGCTTCTCTCAAGAGATTGCCACTTATCGCTGAAGACGGATAAGCTTCTCTGAAGAGATTGCCACTTATCGCTGAAGATGGATAAGCTTCTCCCAAGAGATTTCCACTTATCGCTGAAGATGGATAAGCTTCTCTGAAGAGATTGCCACTTATCGTTGAAGATGGATAAGCTTCTCCCAAGAGATTGCCACTTATCGCTGAAGACGGATAAGCTTCTCTGAAGAGATTGCCACTTATCGCTGAAGATGGATAAGCTTCTCTGAAGAGATTGCCACTTATCGCTGATGAAGGATAAGCTTCTCTGAAGAGATTGCCACTTATCGCTGAAGACGGATAAGCTTCTCTGAAGAGATTGCCACTTATCGTTGAAGATGGATAAGCTTCTCTGAAGAGATTGCCACTTATCGTTGAAGATGGATAAGCTTCTCTGAAGAGATTGCCACTTATCGTTGAAGATGGATAAGCTTCTCCCAAGATATTGCCACTTATCACTGAAGACGGATAAGCTTCTCCCAAGAGATTGCCACTTATCGTTGAAGATGGATAAGCTTCTCTGAAGAGATTTCCACTTATCACTGAAGATGGATAAGCTTCTCTGAAGAGATTGCCACTTATCGCTGATGAAGGATAAGCTTCTCCCAAGAGATTGCCACTTATCACTGAAGATGGATAAGCTTCTCTGAAGAGATTGCCACTTATCACTGAAGTCTGCTGGAGACAACTCACTGGGAAACGCCCATGGATTTACTGGAGATGCCCCTGTCCGTGCTGATTGTTGATTTGAAGATCTGATTAACCATGAGGTTGCAATACATCATGCAATACACCCATGGTCTTGAAAAGATGCCCCTGGTTTGGGCTGAATTTTGCTTTAGTGATCTTGAATTTTGTGGGAGAACCCACGGTCTTGCAGATAATGCCCCTGACTAGGCTGATGATTGCATTGAATCTCTTGAATTTGCCCAATGAATTGTTGCACAACTTCGTGGGGAACACCCACAGTCTTGAATGACATGCCCCTGACTGGGCTGATGGTTGCTTTGAAGCTCCTGAATTTGTCCAACAAATGTTGCACAGCTTCGCGGGGAACGCCCACGGCCTTGCGGAGAATGCCCCTGACTGGGCTGATTATGATCTTGAAATCCTCTGACTCTCGTGGGAGAAAACCACGGTCTTGCAGGGGATGCCCCTGACTAGGATGATGGTTGCTTTGAAGCTCTTGAATTTGCGCAACAAAAGTTGCACAACTTCGTGGGGAACACCCACAATCTTGCGGAGAATGCCCCTGACTGGCTGATGATGATCTTGGGAATCTTCAAGATTGATCCTGGATCTGAACTCGCATATGCGGATGCTTAATTGATAATGATGTTTCATAAATGGAAATGCAAATGCAAATGCTAGAGCGCGAAGATGCAAGGGCTGGAGAAGCATGATACGATATTGGATATGCGTATGCTGCAAAATGCTTATAAAGCCGAATGCAATGCGTATGATGCATATGATCGCAGATGGTAATGGAAATTCAGGTGATTGGGAATACAGGTTGGAGACACCAGCTTGGTGGACTTTGGTGGTTGCCAATGCTGATTGGACTTTGAGTTGGAAGTACCAGGTGAGGGCTGGTGTTCGGAGAGTAGACCAGATGGGACTGGTTGGCGAAAGGTTAAGCTGTCAAAGGAGAGCTGATTTTGTGGTTTGCCAGATGGAAGCTGGACTTTGGAATAAGGTTTACCAGACAAGAACTGGTGAAATGGCTAAAAGAAGGGTGACCAGAGGAGAGCTGGTTTAAAAAACTGACATATACCAGGTGGGAATTGGCATTCAGCGAAGGGTTGACCAGATAGGACTGGTTTGATGGTTTAAAGGTTTGACCAGTTGGGACCGGTACAAAGGTTTGCCAGGCAAGAACTGGACTTTGGAAGTTTAAAGGTTACAAGGTTTTGACAGGTTTAGGCTGTGGGATGAAGGATCCAATGACAGCAAGGCCTTTTCGGAAGGTTAAGGTTATTTGGGTGAGGTGATGGTATGATTCCCCAACACTCGTTTTGAACTCAACAATTGTTGATGAGGATGAACTTGCTTGAATAACTTGCCAATGAGACGACCTAGAGATGGCTTGCCCCAGAGTTTGTACCACAAAAGGATTTATCATTGTTTAACCAATTCTTGGTGGTTGGCTTCGATATACTCTTTGGAGTAGCTTGCTCTTGAAAGAGCGTTGAAGCGACTTGACTTATCCTGATTAAACATTGGATGGATCTATCCTCAAGTCAAAGAAACTCTGGGTGGCCTGCCCCTGATTGGTGTGATTCATTTATGATCAGCTGCTTCTTGAATGATTTGCCCCATAATCAACTGATGTTTGGGGATTTGCCTTAAGCTGACTATTTCCGAATTCTTGGGATGACAATGGCCCCGATCCATAAGGTTATATGGTATGCTCAATTCTGGTCCAGACTACTGAAATGGTCAAGTCTTGTTTGATCGCTTCGTGTTGGAATTTCCTTGATGCCAACTACTGACTTGCAATTGAAATTGTTTGTTCACGAATGGTAATCTTAATGCAAAGTTCATGCAAGTTTTTTGAAAAAATGTCGTTTATTACGTGTCGTGATAGTGACACGAATGGACCATTAGTCCAAACGTTGTGCTAACTTGATTGGTGTAAAAATAAAGCAAAGATATTGACACCAATGCTGATGATTAGCAAATAAGTGGGAGTCAGGTTACGCAACCTTGCGATAGTATGCTTTCAGAATAAACCTCGACTCAATTAGGTCTTTCGAGGGTTGTAACGTGGTCTGGCTCACGGCTATAAAACAAAGGATATTAGGCTCAAAGTATTAATTTGTACCCACCCCTTCTTCTTGATGACTTCCAGTCCTACGCTCAGTTAATTCTGCACTTACCTTGACGGTGTAAGCTTGACGGTTCAAGGTTTTCTTGAAATGGCAATCACCTTATTTTGATAAATGTCAGTAGACCATAGATTCGGGTGGCCACTGAGTCTTATTTTGTTTTTGTTAAAGGTTTAAAAACCTCTTTTGATTTTGTTTTTGATCCCTAACTTTTGCATGGACTGATTTTGCTTGTCAGATCCATCGGGATAGCCCTGATTTTTTTGCCTAAGTCCCCTTTTGAGGTGTTTGACTTAGCAGGCTTTTGATATATTTTTTTTTCTGATTTTGTTGGCGAATTGTGACTGCCATGTCGTGGGTCATTGATGAACAACCGTCTTCTGGATTTTGCTTTATGCATAGTGGACTAACTGAATAACTACCCTGCCCCAGGTTGAGTGTAAGGGTTTGAATATCCGAAGGAAACTCCTACTTCTAGGCTCGAAGTGGTTGACTAGGGATTAACTCCTTATATCTCCGGTGTTTAGGGGATTTGAAACAATGCCTGTACATCATTGACGAGATTATGTCTGAAAGCATACAGTTTGCTATTATGGGTATTTCGTTTTCGTCATCCTCCTTCCAATATTTGCTAAACACAACAGTGATGAAGTGGAGTGGATAAAAGTGTATGTGTATGCGACAAGTGGGAAGAATGAGTGAATACGACGTGACCAATTCGGAAAATGCATAATCGTTTCATTAATATTACCATTCAAAATGACAATGTTTAAAAAGCAAGTAGCAATTAGAAAGTAAACTACAAAATGCAAATGATAAAAGCGCCCAAGGACTGCCAATGTTGAGGACGTCTGCCTGTCTGGACCACTGGCTTCTGGAAATGACCCTTTGAAATCTTCGAGCTTAGACAGCTGAGAGGTTGACATGGACAACCAAACTTCCTTCAGGAAAAGATATGTACCCTTTATCAATCAACTGTTGCACTTTTGCTTGGAAGGCTTTGTATTCTTCAGTCGAGTGCCCCATGGATCCACCATGATATCCACACTGAGCTTTGGGATTGTACCCCGGAGGATAAGGTTCTGGCACAGGCTTAAGAGTCTTAGGCTCCACCAATGAGTTTTGGATCAGATATGGGAGAAGCTGACTCTGTGACATAGGGACTGGATGAAGAGGAGCAGCCCTTCTTTCCAAGTTGTTGCGAGGCCTTCTCTTGTTTTGGCGCCGACAGTTCTGTCGCTGAGGAACATAAGGTTGTTGGCACTGACTAGGGAATTCCTCATGCGCAGGCCCTTTCATCCTCAGATTTGGCCCAGGAATAGGCAATAGTTGTGGGCATGGAGATTCTGAAACCAAAGATGGTAAGATACGCTCATGACCTGATGCAGCTTCAGGGAAGAAAGCAGGGATATCCACTTTTTTTATAGCAACTGGAATAAGCCCACCTGGCACTTTTATACCGCTTGGCGTGAACTCAAATGCTTTTGAATCGATTAAGTCTTGGACGTGGTATTTAAAAGCTTTGCATTCTTCCACATTATGGCCCGGTGCCCCAGAATGAAAATCACAATGGGCACTTGCATCATAGCCTTGTGGTGGCTTACCAACAAACGGGGCTAGAGTCCGGAGTTCAACCAATCGAAGTTGAAGCAAAATCTGCAACAACTGAGTATAAGTCATAGGGATCTGGTCGAAGCTTCTATCGGGCTGCTTCAGCCTCTGCGCATACCTCCTAACCTTAGGATTGTCTTGGGAAATAAGAGGTAGCTGCCGACGGGGAAATCTTGGAATCTTAGGTTGTGTAACAGATCTACGAGGCATATCGCGTTCTCGAAGATATTCCATAGGTACGGGTTGAATGATCATTCTTGCTGCGACCTCAGGTCTAAGATTTCCGTCCTTTCTTAGCACATTTTCCATGACTTCCATAATCTGGCCCATCTGGGTCTTCAGTTGATGAACTTCTTCCTTGAGCATTTTCTGATCCTGACGCAAAGCTTGCATATCCAACATGAACTGTCCCATCTGGCTTCGGACTTCCCTTAACTCTGCTTGAACCTGCTCCATAGCCCACTTCTGCTCCATAATTACCTCGACTTGCATTGTCTGACTTGGTCTTTTAAGGTGTCTACGTTCCCCTTGCTTTAAACTCTTTACAGCTCTTCACAAGTTCAACGGGACTGTCGGGAAATCAACTGCGGGTTATGAATAGAGGATGGGTAAGGCCTTGGTATCTGGCTAGAGAATGCAAAAATGATGCAAAGTTGCTTATGCAAATGCAATGCAATGAGTGCACACGAGAACAGATCCACATCAAGGGTTAGGATAACAAATCCTGCAAGACAACAACAAAAGGTATCTTTCCCCTCGGGTGGGCTATCTATTGGTTTATAAGAGGGTATCCCGAAGGCTTTTAAGCAAAGTCCCATGAACTAACCCTCAAAAGTTTTTCATCATAACGACTACTCGTAAGACGGTATTCCCTTCAAAGGATGAACACAGAGTTATGTTTTAGGAACCTCCGGAATAAGGTTCTACAAAAGGTCCTCAGAGTCACGGACTCCCAAGTTGGAAAAAAAAGACGCCATTACGACTACACGTAAGACATAATCATCCCAAAGGGGTCTCGTCTGAGCGGTGGAATTCGATCCAACTCAACGAGTCCTAAGTCTCGCAAATCAGAAAGAATTCACCTCTTAACTTAGTGTATACTCGAAAGCTCGGGTAGAAAGCTTTTATCCTCACAAACCATTCCAATAAACCCAACAGGTTAGTGAACACAACATAAAAAAACAGATAAAAGCAAACAAAAATCACACACGCGACAAACAAATTAGGCTTGGCTCGCCAATCTCCCCAGCAGAGTCGCCAGCTGTCGCTACTCGAAAAATGCATCGTGCAACGGCGGGGAGGCGAAAAAGATAGACAGAAGAGTCGCCACCGAATTTTATTTATCCCATGAGGGGAAAGGAAAATATCGAGAAAACCTTAAGAAATAAATGGATAAGATGGTCTCGCAACCAAGAACGGGTTCGGAAGCCGGTTATGCGAAGGGAAGGTATTAGCACCCCTCGCATCCATCGTACTCGATGGGAACCTTTTGTTTGTCGATTTGTGAATTTATTTGCTTAAATATTATGCTATAAAAGTGTTTCAAAGGATATAGGGAAAGGTTAGAAATTGGGAAAAGAGAGATAACAGGGGGAAGAAGAGAAAGAACAGACTCGGTAGGACTTCGCAGTCCTATGCCTACGTATTCTCAATGGATGTGAGAAAGTCAGAGTCGACGTAGTTCGGGGAACTACAGATATGGGGGGATGTGCTCGTCAAGGATTGTGGCCCTTGTGCCTACGTATCTTTACTTGAGAAAGTAAAGAATCAGAGCAGTCGTAGTTCGGCCTACGATGCGTTGATGTTTTTTTATGGATGATGCTATCGTGCGCATTCTAGCAGTTAGGTGTTTTGCTGCTCGCTCGTTGGAGACTTAGGCGTTACCTGTTTGCGGTAGAATGGACGTATCATATCCTTTTGAAAGATTGATTAGTTTTCGCCACGCGGGGCAAGAAGTCACGTTTGATTGATTGGATTGTTTTTTAGGGGGCGAGACAGGTCCTCGGATAGTAACCCCTACGGGCAGTACCCAATTCGTTATCTCAAAGTTTTTGTTATAAAAAAGGTGTGGCGAACGAGGCGTCTTTGTATTGAAAGACGAGCGTCGAAACCACCCTCACTACAGTGGGCATCCCAACGCTCGGAGAAGAAGAGATCTACATCCAATCCTCTCTCTTTAATTCAATATAAAGGGAACTTCGTTCTCTTATTAAATGTTTTTGGTTTTGAATGGTAAGTGCTTTGCGACAGAGAACCCTACGGTAAACGTCCGCACTCGGGATAGGAGAAGGCCTACGCCTAACCACTCCACGACCATTCAAGTTTTTGTTACGAAAATGATTTGAAAATGCACTCGGTACAGGACCAAGGTTTTAGGTGTGAAAATTGTGGAAGGAAGTTGTGAAAGCGAGATGGTGGATAAAGAAGTCACGTCTTCGTATTGAAAGACGAGTGTCGAGACCACCCTCACTACAGTGGGCATCCTAACACTCGGAGAGGAAGAGATCTACACCTAATCCTCTCTTTTTAATTCAATACAAAGAGAAATCAATTTATTACTGAAAGTATACTCAGTACGAGACCAAGGTTTTATGAGGAAATGTTGGAAGCGTCTTTGTATTGACAGACGAGCATCGAGACCACCCTCACTACAGTGGGCATCCCTACGCTCGAAGAAGAAGGGGTCTACACCCAATCTTCTTTCTTTAGCTCAACACAAAGAAATGATTTTAAGGAGATGAGATTTGAAAATGGATGGGAAGCGTCTTCGTATTGAAAGACGAGTGTCGGAACCACCCTCACTACAGTGGGCATCCCTACGCTCGAAGAAGAAGGGGTCTACACCCAATCCTCTTTTTTAGCTCAACACAAAGAAATGATTTGATTTTAATTGAAGAGGTTTTGAAAATGAACTCGGCGCGGAGCCGAGGTTTTAGGAGAGAAAGTATATGAGTGCGGAGAATACAAGCGTCTTCGAGTGTCAAAACCACCCACACTACAGTGGGCATCTCGACACTCGGAAAGAGAGAAAAGTCTACACTTAATCCCTTTTTTAGTTCCATACAAAGAGAATTGACTCCTTATTAAAAGGTTTTTTTTGAAAATGCACTTGGCGTACAAGGGTAGAAAATGGCTCGACTAATTGAGAATTATTCTTAAAAATGATTTCAATGTATAAGACATAATTAAAGAAAAAGTGATAAAAATTATTACAACCGGAGGAAGAGAAGTACCTTGCTATCGAATGGGAGAAGACGGAACAACGAAAATGTATAAATGAGATGTGATTTTAGAATCCCTTGATCTTAGCCCAATTTATTTGACAAGGTCAAATGATCCAAATTTATTAAATCTCTTAATCATATTAATCTAAACCAATTACCAAAATTATTCTATTACAAATTAATGCAATCAAATAATTAAATTAATTGAAATAGATTAATAAAGTTAAATGATTTTAAATCCAGATCAACATCAACCTCATCCCTAAATTGTTACAAGTTCATGGAATTTACAATTACTAAGTAATGAGGAAAAAAAGAAACATAAGCTTAAATTTTCAATCCAAGCAGCCCTAAGATCTTCCAAAAGCACCTGCACTAACATGAAGATCTCCAACGAATTGTCTCAAAATCTTATGCCAAAGACTAATAAAAGCTTACTCACAAAAAAAAAACCTTAAAAAATTACCAATGTGTTCAAACATTATATCCAATAACATTACCGGGTGATTTATTAAAAATATCCAAACAGTAACAACCTCAAAGTTCAATTTGAACCTCTAACACGGTGCATCTTTCTCACCGGGACCTGCAGAACCAAACAGTTTGAATATCCCAATTTATTTATTGCAGCATAAAGACGAACACATTAACCATGAGACATGATATACATAAACGATGGAATGGCTTCTACTGCTTTGTCCAGACTACGACGACCGCTACTCATGCCCAACATCTGGATTTTTACCAACGGCGAATCAATTTAAATGACTCAGAGCTTTATCCTTAGACCATGCCATCTCGGCACCGTTAGCCTCAACTTCACCCTAATTGCTCTCGGATTCCGACGGTTCCTGCAAAAATGAAACAACTATAATAACACAGTGTTTATGTTTACAACATGGTTTCAACTGACGATGGAGATTTCGTTGTCCTCTGAGTTATCGTTGCAGAGTTGATGAGTTCAACTGCTGCTCTATACACCTTGACTTCATATTTCTGCTTCCGAAATTCGACGAAGTCGCAACCTGCACAGAATCTTAACAGCACAAACAGAAATAAAATGGACTCAGTGGAACACAACCCACAGAATTAACATTAAGCTGACGCAACTGTTGTTGTGAAGTTCTTTAAAAGAAAAAATTGTTGCTGCTGTTGATTCTGCCATCGGGATGTCGCTGTTCCGGTGGGACCATCTTGCTTTCAAATCTTGGACGTAGTCGACTCAAGTATCGAATCTACTTCAGAACCTGCACGTGAAATTAATAACAGAATAATCATCATGACTGTGGGATTTTTAAAACGGAACCCTTTTGAGTAGAACTCGGCATGATATCAGCCGCGGTTGTCGTTGTGATGCTTGAACATGCCTTTCTTTTTCGGGTCACCCTGTCTTGATTGAACAAGTGCAGAATGCAAGAACACGTTGTGAGGCATGATAATGCAACCAACTACTCCAACAGCTTGTTGAATAGTTAGTTGCGCATCAGTTCACGGATTGTTTGTTGCATCCTGAGGTGTTATCGCTACTACTTCTGAAAGCTGTTGTCATGCCACCAACGGAAGTCGCACGAGCTAAGGATGTCACATCCTAGCTAGGAGCAAATACGAGAGTGTACGAGGTTGGTGCGGTTGAACTTAGTTGTAGCTCACGCATACGTAGTTGAATATTCCATATTTGGTTGTCTTCCATTTTAGTTGATTCTGGATCCAAATCACAAGCATCTGACAGGAAGACCACAAAGCAGTATCTTTAGCAGATAACTCTCCCTCTTCCTTTTCGGCGGAGTCGCAACTCATCAGAGCAAGTCAGCAACATTTGATGGCAGCTCCTCTATAGTCACATTGTAAAATTTCTGGATATCAGCCAGCATTCTAGCATCATCCAATGTCACAAAGTTTATCGAAACACCTTTTCTTCCAAATCGCCCACTACGACCAATGCGGCGAAGATAGTTTTCAGGTTGAGTTGGGAGATCATAGTTGATGACCAAAGACACTTGCTGCACATCAATACCACAGGCCAGGAGGTCAGTGGTAACCGAAATTCACGCATGAGGATATCCCTAGTGTTCTGGTCCATGTCACCGCGAGTTGCCGAGACTGTATGATCTCTGCTTCGTATCTTGTCAGTGAGCCAGTTAACTTTGCGCCTTGTGTTAACAAAAATGACACTCTGAGTGATGGCCAGTGTCTCGTAGAGGTCACATAGTGTCTCTAGCTTCCATTCTTCCTTATCGACATTTACGTAAAACTGCTTGATACCCTCAAGGGTTAGCTCGTCACGTTTCACCAGAATTCTCACTGGCTTGTTCATGAACTTCCTAGTAATCTCAAGAGCTTCAGGTGGCATTGTTGCAGAGAATACTCCAACCTGAATTTTTCCAGGTAGCAACTGGAAGATATCATAGATCTGATCCTTGAAACCACGTGAAAGCATTTCATCAGCTTCATCCAGAACAAACATCTTGATGCAATCAGTGCGAAGAGACTGCCTTCGCAACATGTCGAACACACGTCCCAGAGTACCAACAATAGTGTGAACACCGGCTTGGAGAATACGCTGATCCTCCCGAACACTTGTCCCACCAACACAAGCATGAACCTTAACAACAAGGAAATCACCAAGAGCTCGCATAACCTTCTCAATCTGTTGAGTTAGCTCCCTTGTTGGAGCCAAAACCAAAGCTTGGCGTTGAACCAATCCATAATCAAGTTGCTGTAAAATTCCAGAACAGAATGTGGCTGTCTTTCCAGTTCCTGACTGAGCCTGTTGAATGATATCAAGACCTTTGCAGAAAGGAACAATTCCCCTTTGCTGGATTGCGGAAGGCCTCTCAAAACCTCTAGGAGAGATACCCCAATCATCAAATTAACAATTGAATAGAAGTAGAGTGGTAATCGAAAACCAACTGAAGCGGGATGCAGTTACATAAGCACTGAGTTGTTTGCTCGAAACATGTTGTGATAGTTTCGGGTACTGCAAGTGTGAACGCAGCTTTGCGAACACGCTATGGCACTAACAGCAGTGATTGTGCATCCGTAGTTCTAGTTTATGCTTCAAACACTAACTGTTACAACCCATTCACACGCTGCAACTAGAACAAGCGATAGAAATTTGCAGTTGACATCAACAAAAATCTTCACGCTCTTTTAGTAGCTACGAACAGATCTGGAAATGAAATTGAGAGAGTTGTTGCTGTTTTCCGGAGGGGTTGAAGAGGACATGGTGTTTCGATTGTGACCAGAGTGTGAGAAAAGATATGGATCTGAACAGTGTCTCACGGTGAAGAATAAGTACGTATATGGCGAAGGGGAGAGAAACGGGTTAGAAGTGATTTTCCCTGAAAGTTTTCAATGAGAAAAAATGGGTCCAATTTTATGTGGTAGATCAGTGATGTTTAAGGATGATCACGTGGTGAAGGGTGTTTTGGTGTAGAAAAACGACTTGTTGAAAGGATTACTGGGGTGGTTAAATGGTTTTGAGGTCGGTTGAAGGTTGTCCACGGTTGGATAATGGATCGGAGGTGAGTAATTGGCTGTGGTGATTTGCGGCGGAGGGTGGGAGAAGAGGAAGAACTTGATGTTAGGGTTTGACGGCCAGGGTTTTTTTTTCGTCCTGATGAACAGTAACATTCTTTTATAGCCAAAATTCGAAACCCTAGTTGCCAATTGCTACCGTATTCTCTCAATTCCAACTTTCTTTTTTTTTAATTAATTTTAATTTTCTAAATTAACTAATTAATAACTACAACTAATTATATCTAAAATTCTAATTCCAATTAATCTTGTCTGAATAAAATTTTAAATTCTAAATCTATTAATTAATAACTCTACTTCTAAATTTTAATTATTATTCTAGCTTAAATTCTAACTAATTAATTCTAATTCTATCCTATTCTAAACTAATTAATTAATTAATTAATATTAAAATAAAATGTTAACACATAAATAAAAATAAATAAAAAGATGCCACGTGGCGCAAATTTATTGGGCTAAAAAGTGAAGCAATGCAAAATAAAGAATAAAGTCGGACGAATGAAAATTTTGAAGAAGATAGGACAAATTTAGGGTATGACACCTATGGACTTCCTCATCAAGTCGGTAAGGAAATTTTACATTACTATCTGACTTCATCATCAAGTCGATAAGAAAATATTTTTCAGACTTCGTCATCAACTCTGGGAAGAAATTTCTGTTGAACTTCGTCATCAAGTCTGGAAGAAATTTCTGACATCGTGGTCGGACATCGTTATCAAGTCAGGAGGAAAATCTCTGTTGATTTTCGTCATAAAGTTTGGAAGAAATTTCTGACATTTTTGTCGGACTTCATCATCAAGTCGAGAAGAAAATTTCCATTGAACTTCGTCATCAAGTCTAGAAGAAATTTTTGACATCGTTGTCGGGCTTCGTCATCAATTCGAGAAGAAAATTTCCATTGAACTTCGTCACCAAGTCTTGAAGAAATTTTTGACATCGTTGTCGAACTTCGTCATCAAGTCGAGAAGAAACCTTTGTCGAACTTCGTCATCAAGTCGGTAGGTATTTCTGACATTGTTGTCGGACTTTGTCATCAAGTCGAGAAGAAACCTTTGTCGAACTTCGTTATCAAGTCTAGAAGAAAAACCTATTGAACTTCGTCATCAAGTCTTGAAGAAAATTTCTAACATCATTGTCGGACTTCGTCATCAAGTCGAGAAGAAAATTTCTGACATTGCCTCCGGACTACTTCATCAAGCCGGTAAGAAACCTTCTAACATCTTTGTCTGACTTCCTCATCAAGTCATTGTGGGACTTTATCATCAAGTCAGGAAGAACGTTTGGCATCACTACCGGACTTCGTCATGAATTCGTTGTCAGACTTCGTCATCAAGTCTGTAAGAACGCTTCTGTCATTATCAGGCTTTATCATCAAGTCTGAGAAACATTTGTCGTTGTTAGACTTCGTCATCAAGTCTGAGAAACATTTTTCATCGTCAGACTTCGTCATCTAGTCTGAGAACATTTGTGGCGCGCTGTCGGACTTCGTCATCAAGTCAGGAGGAAAATTGTCGTCGTTGTCGGACTTCGTCATCAAGTCCTTAAGAAATACATTTGTGGCATCGCTGCCAAAATTCGTCATCAAGTCCGTAAGAAATACATTCGGCGTCTCTGCTTGAAACCTGCAAGGGATAGAACTTCCTGACATCTCTGTCTGACTTCCTCATCAAGTCTAAGGGAAATTTCGGAATCCGTTGTGGCTTCTGGAGAACCTCCTCAAGTAACTCCGTCAAGTATCGACCTCAAGTCGAAGGGACCCATCTGACATCACCGTCAAGTATCGATCTCAAGTCGAAAGGAAACATCTGACATCACCGTCAATCCTTTGTTGGGGATAATGTTCCTGACCTCTTCACCAGGTTTCCACTAAGTTGATAACCACTACTGACGTCACCAACAAATAAAACACGAAGCTGATTAACCACTGGCCTTGTCGTCGAGTAAACCATCATCCAATAACATCCTGACATCACCGCCAAGTAAATGGAGAACCCAATCTTGGTAAATGTTTGACATCACCGTCAGATATTGTTGCACCCTAAAATTTGCTCAACCTTATTCACTTGGTTTATGTTTCAATATCATTAGCATTTGCATACAGAGTCATGTACATAGGTTACTCATCTGCATAGCATAAGCATACCAAGTCATTCAACAGGGGTCCAATCATTATTATCATCTCTAGAGGCCTATCAAGAGGTTATTATCCTAATTCAATCCCATTCAAGTCATCAGAAAAGAATTTGAAAGCAGAGAGTTCAGTGGATCAAGCTTTGAGTCTATCTCCTATCTGAGGGCATCTGAGGATCAGCAAAGGGGTTGTGAGTTGTGAATTGAAGGCATGGAGAGTATATAGACCTCTGGGAGGACTTAGAGAGTCATTTGGAGAAGGAGACAAGCCATTGGTGAAGTCACAAGAATTGCAGTTGAAGGCAGTCAATTAGGGTTTCATCTGGGTCAACCCTGGGTCAACTCTAGGTCAATTGACTGATTGAAAGGCATTAAGGGCTATTGGAGAGATGTGGGGTTCATAATTTGACATGGAGAATAAGGATATGTTGTTTTGCTAAGAAGAAATCAAGAGAAATCAAGGAGAAGAGGAGGTTCTAAATTAGGGTTTCTATGTAAAATCCCCTAGTTTAGGTCAAATTTCCAAGCAAGATAAGTCAAAATTCAAGCTTCAAATGGATTCTTGGCCAACATGGAACTTGTATAGGATATCAAGACCTTTAATTTTAGTGGTGGAAGACATTAAGGAGATTTATAGAACTCAAGTTATGGTCCTTGCAAGTTACAGGTCATCTGAGGTATCTGAAATTTTGTCTGTGAAAGTGACTTGACTTCCAAGCTATTTTTACCCCTCAAGGAGATTTCAAATGAATTTCTGGTCAACATAAGAGTTGTTCCTAATTATCTTAGCTTTCTAGAATGGTATAGTATGCCTTCATATGATTTGTGGAACTCTACTTATGGTCTTGGCAAGCAAAGGGTATTTTGGTCATTTGTCAGTTATGGGTCATTTTTTTAGCAAAGGCCATATCTCCTATTTCCAAGCCTCAAATGAAAAAACGCAAAACATGAAAGTTGTTCAAAATGTGATTTTAAGTCAATAGAGGAGGTCATGAATGATTGGAAAAGCTCATAGCATGGATTTGCACGATTGGTCAAAAATGAACTAAAAATGGCTTATAAGTTGAAAAAGTTGAATTTGGAAACTGGTTTGGAGGATCTAGAAATCCAAAATAGGTCATCCAATATATCATTTTGATTGGAAACCTCATTTTAAAGACATTGGTTCATCCATATTTTTGAGTGTAGGCTTAAAAATAGGACTTCTTTTGTAAATTTGCTCTTTGCCTCATAAGGTCACATGGCAAAACCCCACATAAACAAGGAATCAATGGGCAAGCTTGAAAGGTTTTTCAGCATATCAAAAATATCTTCTAAGGAGAATTTCAAATGAGAAATGATGAGTGTGCAAGCTTGAACAAAGAATGGCCTATGCTTAGCATGGAATCAAAAATCTCATGAAATGAGATATCCAATTTCTCATTGGATTGTTCCAGTCCCTTCTAGATCATTCTTACACCATCTATAAGTAATTTGGGGTGTGCTCAGATGCAGGGGTTAGAGAGAATTGCTGCAGAAAGAGAGATTGAGATCAAATTTCTTCCATAGCAAGTCATTTTCCAATTCTTCATTTCTTCCACATTTTGTTCAGTTTCTTGATCTGATTCAACTCTATCATCATCATTGAGTGTGTAACAATCAAAATCAGAAGAAATTCAGGTCCAAATCGTGTTCTGGATATTGAGTTTGGCAGCTTGCAACTTCAGATCCATTTCCAAGATTCAAGCACAATTAATCCAAACTAGTGCAAACAGAAGCAAGCTCTTGTGTCACTGAGTGTTTCTGCACAAGTACAAGCATTGATTTGGAGGATTGCCCCATCTGATTCATACATTTTACCAGGTCTGCATCTTGATCTCTACACTCTAATTTATGCATAGTTCAGCAAGATTAATAGGTTAGAATGATAGGGAATAAGTAGCAGATCATTTCTGGAAAGTATGGATCGATTTGGTGATGTTTTTTAGGTTGGCATAATTTCTGTTAGGAGCAAGAACTCTTCGAATTGGGAGTGTTAGGCTTAGTTCTTTAGGGGGAAATGATCCAGGTGAAGAGAGGAACATGCCTGTGCCATCAATTTGGAAGATCGTGAGATTTGGTTCTTGACCTTTTCTTGGAGGTAGCTATCGGGTTTAAGGTTAGAGGAGATTTTAGTTAGTTCTGATGTCATGGTTAAATTCCTGGTAAGATTTGGAGTGGATTTGGTTTTTACACGTTGGCATTCCATGGAGAATCGAGGTAGTTAGGGTATGGATCAGTTGGTGTGTTCATCCATGGCGTTCCCTCCAAACCCTGAACCAAGGAGGAAGATGACCTCATCACCCTCGGATTGCCCCTTGACCTGTTGACTGCCCCTTGATCCAACGGACGAGATTCAAACGTCGTTTGTGAGGGAAAGGCTGAGCAAGGACGAAACGCTGTGTTTTATTAAGTTAGCGACCTTGGGCCTGGACTCAGCATTACTAATGGCACCCTCTCCAAGCTAAGCCCAAACGAATACACATGAATTGGATGCTATTTACACCGAATCTTTCTTTATTTTTCTGGCATTTTCTCAAGTGTTTTCTGAGCGCACCTGGGCCTTATCCACTTGATATTAGCACCCCCTGTACTGTGGCCCATCATGAATTTCAACTGCGCGCCTTTACTTTTCTCACCCCCTCAAATATTTCTTTATATTTTCTTTTATTTTCTTTTCATTTTTTATGCATCTTATAAAAATCACAATAAATAGAAAAATCATCATTTTTAATTCATTCTTTTTGCATATTTTTATTTAGGATGTCTAGAAAATTATAAAAAATAAAAATTGCATTTTATTTTTTATTTGATATTTTTCCCATATTTTCTAAATAAATGACATTTTAATAGTTTCATTTCATACATGATTTTGTTATTTTTTGTTCTATTAGTTTCTTCAATATTTTTTGCCCATTCTTTTTAGGTTGTTTAGTTTAGACATTGAACTTATAGATGCAATTTAGTTCCCATTTTTAGAAATTAATTCTAGGTGTTTAGCTTAGGTGTGAACAACATGAACAAACTAGGGTTTTAGGTGATGACTTAGGAGATTTGATTCTTTTCCCTTAGGACTTAAGGTTTGAATAGTTTAGCTATGGGACTATAGGGGCTATGGGTAGTCATTAGATCCCTTAGAAAAAGTCAGGATTCCCCTACTGCTATTAATATACTGTATATCTGATTAACTGGTGTGGTGTGCCCTCTGGGGATTATTGCTTGCTTGTGTGGGTATTGGGATTGTCTGGGGACTTGGGAGAGCTGAAGACTTGAAGAGATGAAGACCATTGGAGATCCAGAGATTGGAGATCAACTGCCAGAGTTGGAGAGGAGGTTCTTGCTAGCAGCTGCTGAGGAGACTAGGGTTTAGGAGCTAGGCAGGGCTCTAGATTAGAAAGCTTGCTTCTCAAACATGGAATGCCTTGTCTGCATCCATCCTTTCTCTATGATTCAAAGTCTCTTTCAAATATCCACCTCCTTCCTTTGGAAGTATCAATGAAAGTATTTGGAAGATAGAACTTTTGAGAGAAACCTGTCTGCATAATGTTAACAGTTTATGAGCCACCTTTGGTGGGCAATTTACTGTTTAACATTCCTCTCCTCTTGTTGACTGATGTTCATCCCTGAAGATTGGAGACTTGAAGAAAGGCCATTGCTTATAGGAGACTGATGATTAAAGCCCTTGCCTGAAGGCCATGAAGAGGGAGATTGATGCTTGTTGAGGCCTGTAGCTGATTGGAGATTGCTTTTAGCCAGATGTTGATGTAGAGCTGCTGTGGCTGTTTATTTTTGCTGTATTTCATTGCTGATGTATTGTTTGGATTTCCTGGCTGTATTGTTTGCTGTTTAGCCTGTTGGGTTGAAAGTGAATCCTGTTCACTTTCGCCTATTGTTTTCTAAGTTCGAGGTTGAGTGGGACTCCCTTGCCTCGCTTGTACTGTTGCATCCATGCATTTTACTGTTTTACTGTATATATCTGATATTGTTTCAGTTTCTGCCTATCCCTTAGGATCTCTGTTTCTCTCTGCGCATGAGAGGAGCATGATAGACACTAGGTCTTAACCCATGCATGATAACATTAGGTTAGTTTGTTTCCCTTCGCAACCGTAGGTTAGAGTTCTGTCTCTTTCTTTCTCAAAACAAACAGAAAAACACATAAAGATTTCAAACACAATAAAAGACGCTTCTTTCGTAAAAGAATGTGAACTCATCAAAACGTCATTTTTGTCCGCCGGGACTGCTAATTAAGAAAACCTTTTTCAGAAGGAATAAAAACAATCGAGACAAGCTTGTGTCGTACGTGGCCCAAACTACGTTTGCTCTGATCTTCCATGCAGTGTGGAAGTACGTAGGCATAGGATGCGATATCCTAGCGAGCAACCTCCCCCTCCTTTCCCGTAGGTAGGCGAACTACGTTGACTCTGATTTCTCGTTCCAGACGGTAATACGTAGGCATAAAGTGCGATACTTTGCCGAGTCACCTTTTTCTTTCTTCTTAGCCCTTAACCCATTAGTGTAGATAGAATAACAATCCATACCCGAAAACAAGCGTGGATCCCGTCGAGTACGACGGACGTGAGGGGTGCTAATACCTTCCCCTTGCGTAACCGACTCCCGAATCCAGGTTTTGGTTGCGACGACCATACCTTTCCCATGTTGTGCGAGGTTTACTCTGAGCGTTTCCTTTCCCTCCCGTGGGATAAATAACGCACGGTGGCGACTCTTCTGTTTAGCCGGCGCCGATTTTCGCAGTAGCGACAGCTGGCGACTCTGCTGGGGATCCAACGTCCCCTGGCTGCTAAGAACTGCGATGGTTCTTATGCATTTGGGATCCAACGTCCCTTTGAGCGAGTCAGTCCTAGCGCTTGTTTTCCCGTCGAGGATTTTGTATGGAGTTATTGTATATTTCTAACCTTGTATTTTCAGCTTTGTATATTGATTATTATTGCTGTATTTGGGGTGTGACGGGTGTTCTGATATTGAGAGATAAGCCGGACCTGGGCTTGAGTGCACCTAGAATTAGAGTAGAAAGTAGTGGGCGCGTGCCGGCTTTGCTTGCATTAGTGTCTTATGAAATCTACACTCGGACGAGGTTCTTCTGGTTGGCTTCTTTTTCTACCCTTTGGGTCGAAGGGGTTGTTGGTCAGCTGAATTGTCGACTCCGGGAACCGATCATTTGGAAGTTGGCTAAGTGAGGCCTCTTCAGGATTTGATGATGCCACTCCTTCTGGGAATCGTATCATCAACCCTGAAAGTCTGTGACGCCGACAACCGCATAGGATGCCATACCTTTGTCAGTTACTAGGACATCCACCTGTGAGAGGGTTTGGGGTTATGCAGGTAACTAGACCTTCAGACTACCGGTTATTTCTTGATCAGAGATCCTGGGTATTTATGGAGAGTTAGGAGGTCTGTCAGAGACCATTTGGAGATGTGTTCTGAGGTCTGTCAGAGACCAGTTGGAGAGTTCTGAGGTCTGTCAGAGACCAATTGGAGATGTGATTTGAGGTCTACCAGAGACCAGTTGGAGTTATGGTTTGAGGTCTGTCAGAGACCAGTGTTGGAGCTTCGTTTTACGTCTATCTGAGACCAGGGTTTGATGACTTCTGGATGGTCTATCTGAGACCTTTCTTGATTGGGTTCAGGCTATTCAGCTACAGCTTTGGTCCCTGTTGCATGTTACTTGCATTGCATTGCCTGCATATCCATTACCACTTGCATTTCACTAACGTGTGTCTGTGCTGCAGGTGCATTTGCATATTCCCCGGTTCTAGTACCCAAACTTCTGAGTTTTGATCATGGCTGGTTTGAGGAAGACAGTTGCGTATAAGCTACCGACACCTGGTATTACTCCTTTGCTGGGGCTGATATCTCTTGCTGGTGAGGAGGTCAGGAGAAGCTTCAGAATGAGTCATGGAAGATTACTGAGATTAGTCTGCAAGCCCACTGCTGATGAGATGAACAGGCTGTACACCTTGATGCAGTTCTATGACCCCGCATTGAGATGCTTTACTTTTGCTGACTTCATTCTAGGGCCTACCATTGAGGAGTATGTGGAGTTTACTGAGCTTCCCGTGCAGAACAAGGTTCCCTTTATTCACTCTGCTGCTGAGCCCAAGTTGGAGGACTTAGCCAAAGCCTTGCATATGAACGCTGCTGAGTTGTTAGTGACTTCTTGGCTCGGGGTTCCCGGCTTCTCTCTGGATTTTCTGGTTGGCAAGGCTCAAGAGTACGCCAAGAACGGTTGTTGGGTGGTTTTCAACGCTATTTTGGCTTTATGCATTTATGGAATTGTGCTGTTTCCTAACTTGCCCAACTTTGTAGATCTGGATGCTTTCTATCTGTTTGCTGCAGGCAACCCATTGCCAACGTTGATCGGAGACTTCTACCACTCAATGCACTACAAGAACGAAAACCGAAGGGGAAAAGTTGTTTACTGCTGTGCTCCTCTATTAAATATGTGGTTCAAAAGTCATCTCCCCATGAAGGGACCATTTGTGGACAGTGCAACCTCAGCCAGTTGGTCAGAGCGCCTGATGAGGCTATATTCCGAAGACATTGTGTGGTTTGATCGAGACCTGTTGGGATCTGAGCTCATCTTCAGCTGTTCTGGGTACCCTAATATGCCGCTGATAGGAAGAAAAGGGTGTATCAATTACAACCCTTCTTTATTCATTCGTCAGTTCGGATATGCACTGAAGAATCCACCTCAGGAGGAAGAAGTACGGGAATCTCTGTACTTCATAGGTGACGTGAAGGGGGAGTTATTAGCCAAGTTGCAACATGCCTGGACACGTATTAACCGCAAAGGGAAGCCACTGTTAGGTAAGAACGATTGCCAGGCTTATGGGCCTTACAGGGTTTGGATCCAGGACAGAGCAAGTCAGTTATTAATGCCATTTCCCGCTGCACCCGTCACTGTTACCGTCCCGGCAGAAGAGCCAACTACTGTTTCTAGGGAGGCCTACGAGCAAGTTGTGAAGGAAAAGGAAGCCTTGATGAAGATCAACGAAGGGTTAGAGCAAGAGCTAGCTCAAGTACGCAGTGAGAAAAACAAGGCCGTATATGCTTTCCAACAACAAATTGAGCTGTTAAACAGGTTAGGGGCTGAGTTGACCGAAGAAAAGAAGAAGCGCGAACGTCTGGGGCAAGAGTTCAGAAGCTCCCATGACATGCTGGAAGCCAAAAAGAAGGCGCTTGACGCAGCACACCGAGAAATCTCCTCTTGCAATAAGACTTGGAATGCTACTCTCACCAACAATAAGATGAGAGAAGATAAGCTGAAGCAGCAAATCTCCGACCTCGAAGGAAAGTTGAAGTCTAGCATCAAGAAGTGTGAGGAAGAAGTGATGACCCGGTATAGTGTCCAGCATGCACTGAACAAGGCAATCAAATGCAGAGATGAAGCGGTGTCTCAGAAGCGAAAGCTAGAAGATTGCTTCGGAGAAGCAACATGGGAAGAAACTGCTGAAGACGTGCGCCGTGTTCTTAAGAAGAGAAACCAACTTGTTGAAGGACTGCTTGATCGACCAAGCCATCCAGAGACCAAGAAGTTGATAGAAGAGTACCAGACTTTTGGGAGGATTTGATCATTTCATATAGTAACTTGTATGCTTTATTTGCATGGTGGTGACCATCACCAGGATTGTTGGTTGAGGTCATGCCTTCTTTGTACTCTCAGTGATATTGTACTCTGGGCTTATTGATTTTCCCTGCAATATATGAGGTTTTTTATGATTCAGCTCCGATATTCCTATTGTCAGCACTGTCACCGCACTGGCACCTTCACACTAGAACTGTGGGAATGAATTTCCCTAATGCACAGACACATTGCATTGCATTCATATTCATATTGCATTACAGGTAATCTTTGAATAAGTGTCTTATGGCCTGCTCTGTAACAGGTACTTTTCAGGATTGCAGATCAGCACCCGCACCACTATTCTACCCGCACCAACTGTCGAAGAATAATGGATCAAATGCAGAACGAGATGCAGGATGTGCGCGAGAAGCTCGCTCTCTTTATGCAGACCATGGAAGCTATTGCAAAAGGGCAGGAGAATTTGCAGGCCATGGTCCAGCCTCTGTTGGCTCGAAATGCTGGTCACGGTAATGAAGATCATCAGTCTGTGCGGGTCGATACTGTTCATGGAGACGGCACTCCCACGCCAGTGGCTCCACCTGTAGTTAATATACCTACTGCTAACATCAACAACGCTACCGCTGCTGTGAATGGTAACGTCGGAGTTGGGAACGAGACTGCTGTCCATAACGTTGGGCTGGGTGATGTCAATTTGGGAGATAATACGGGAGGCAATGGCTTCGTCAATGCTGGATTCGGATTCAATGATCAGGGATTCGATAATGCGGGGAAATATGGCTTTAATGCTCAGGGCTTTGGGCAAGACGGTTATGGCGCGACCAACCAGGGTTACGGAGGTTTTGGAAATGGAAACGGTGCTGGATTTATGGCTTTTGGTCCTGCTGGAGGAGTTCAAGGGTACGGCAACAGAGGCCGAGGTCCGGGGATGAATCAGATCAGAGCTGGACGTAATAATGGATATGATGGGTATGGAGCTGGAAACGGTATGTGGCAAGAGGATCAGCAGGAGGACGCTTTCTCCGGCGGAGGGTTCGAAGGGCCGATGGATGACTCCCAGAAGATCAGAATGCTAGAAGAGCAGATGAGGGGAGTCCTGAACCAAAGTGCTGTGGGTTTGGACATGGAAACAATGGGGCTGGTACCTGGCTTGAGGGTGCCAATTAAATTCAAAGCTCCTGCGTTTGACAAGTATAAAGGAGACACATGTCCAAAAGTGCATGTACGAGCTTATTACAGAAAGATGTCTGCATACTCAACTGATGAAAGAATGCTAATGCATTTCTTTCAAGATAGTCTGTCGGGTCCTTCCCTAGAATGGTACATGGGGTTGGAGCCAACTGATATCAAGACATGGAAACAATTGGCAGAGGCATTTGTAGCTCACTACAAGTATAATAGCGATTTGGCGCCCAATCGGGTCCAATTGGCAGGGCTGTCGCAGAAGAAGGGGGAGAGCTTTAAAGAGTACGCGCAAAGGTGACGCGATATGGCTGCCCGGGTCCGTCCTCCTGTAGAAGATAAGGAAATGAATGACATGTTTGTCGGCACATTCACAGGTCTGTTTCATGATATGCTGTTTCATACGTCTCTGGCCAGTTTTTCAGACCTAATTCTGATGGGAGAAAAGATTGAACGTAACATTAAGCAAGGAAAATTCCAGGTTGAGGAATCGACTGCATCTGGCAGTAATAGGAAGGCTTTTGGTGGGCGCCGTCAGGGCGAGGCAAACGCAGTATTTGGAGGCCGAGGCCGAGGCCGAGGCAGGGGACGAGGTCAATATCGTCAGCCGCGGCAGGTGGCGAGTGTTACTATCCCGTACCAGCAACAACCACTTCAGCAACAACAACCGTCTCAGCAGCAGCCAATGCAGCAACAGCAGCCTCAGCAGGGGGCACAGCAGGCTCAGCGAAGATTCCAGGGTGGCAAACCGAGAAGAGTGTTTGAGAAGCCTCCCTCAACCTATGCAGATTTGTTGCAGACATTGTTGGGATTGAACCTGGTAGAGAAAAGAACCCTGGCACCGATAACGGGAGCTCCCCCGTTTGGTTACGATGCGAGCAGGCACTGTGAGTTTCATTCTGGAGCCCCGGGCCACGATATAGAGGGTTGCCACGCTTTTAAGCATGTTGTGCAGGATCTTTTGGACAATAAGACTATCAATTTCAGAACGGCAGGTCCGAATATAGTGCAGAAACCCATGCCTAATCACGGGGCTAACGCCATTCTGACTGAGGAAGGGTTAAATCTGATTATGAATGTCGATGATTTGAAGACGCCGCTGAGCGAGATAAAGAGCCGACTGTTGCAAGGGGGTGTTTACCCGGGATGTGACGAGTATTGCTTAGAATGTTGGACCCTAGCTGGGGGGTGTGATGATTTGAAGAAAGGCATTCAGGCTTTAATTGATGAAGGTTTATTGCAATTTGGCCGAGCAGCAACCGAAGAGCCTGCAGGGGCAGTAACAGATAATCAGAGTAATGTGGCCACTGTAACGATTCCTCGGAAGACGATCACTATATCAGCACCGGTCCAGCGACCACCGATCACCATAACTAAGGCCGGGCCGATCCCGTACGAGAATACGAAAGCAGTCCCATGGTCATATGGGTTGGAGGTGTATTGTGACGGGATAAAGATTGATGTTAATAAGCAGCCAGCCGAGACTGTGGATAATGTTGTTGGGTCGGGAGGTATGACAAGGAGTGGTAGGATCTTTATATCCCCTGAAGTGGAGGCTGAAAGATTAGCAAAGGGAAAAGGGAAAGTGGTTGAGAACGTTCCGGTGCAAGCAAGTGACAAAGAATCGGCATCGAAAGACGTAGAAGAGTTCATGCGTTTGATTCGAAAAAGTGATTATAAAATCGTGGAGCATCTACAGCAGACGCCGTCCAAAATATCTATCCTATCATTGCTGTTGTGTTCGGAAGCTCACAGAAATGCTTTGCTGAAAGTCCTGGATACTTCTTTTGTACCTCAAGACGTCTCCGTGAATCAGCTGGAAGGAGTGTTGGCACATGTGAATGCAGGCCACAGCTTGGGCTTTACTGATTTTGACCTGACCCCGAAAGGGAGAGATCATAATATGGCACTACACGTATCTGTTGAGTGTAGAGGATCAGTAATGTCGCACGTATTGGTCGACACCGGATCGTCTTTGAATGTGCTGCCCAAGAAGGCGATGATGAAGCTGGATGTTAGAGGAATCTTGTGTACGCCCAGTGATTTGGTAGTCAGAGTGTTTGATGACACGCGGAGAACAGTCTTTGGATCGATAACATTGCCTCTACAGGTAGGGCCGGAGGTATTTGCAACGGAATTTTATATCATGGATATACAGCCTGCGTACAGCTGCTTGCTTGGAAGACCTTGGATTCATGGGGCGGGGGCAGTCACGTCTACCCTACATCAGAAGTTAAAATATATGGTCGGAGACAGCGTAGTCACCGTACGCGGAGAAGAGGACATCCTGGTTAGCCATTTGTCGTCATTTAAATATGTGGAAGTCGACGGAGAAATCCACGAAACGCCCTGCCAGGCATTTGAAGGTTTGCACATCAAGGACAAAGGTCCCGGGCCGAGCAAAGTGCCGGAGATAGCCGTCTCATTGTACAAAGAGGCTCAAGCTCTAGTAGAAGCAGGAGAAGCAAAGGGCTGGGGCAAAGTGCTGGACATTCCTGTGAAGATGGACCGGTTCGGGCTAGGATACCAACCGTCGTCATCAACTCCTTCCGTGGGGGCACCCCGTTTCAGAGGACCAATCACCATCTCTGCCAGTGGAGTGTGTCATGAAACCGTCAATGCTGCTTCGGAGTCTGACGAAGGAGACAACGACTGTGATATGGATGCCTGGATTCAGCCAAGCACGCCAGGACAAGGACTGTGCAACTGGTCTATTCAGGAGCTTGTTCCTGTGACTTTTAAACAGTAATGCTTTGCTTTATTAATTGTTGAATAATCTGATGTCTTGCCCGGGGCATCAGGATTTGCTTAGGGCTGTGTTGTTATGAACATTGCGTGTCAATCATTAAATAAATGGCGTTTTTTCATGTGCAAATACTGTAATCCCTGTCTTTCTTGTTTTATATTTTTTTCAATAAAATGGCAACGTGGTTGTTCGCTTTATACGCATTTTGAAGCACTTAACCGTTCCTTTTGCAGGATAACACTTTCAGATGACATCTTTGAACCACCTATGACTCGTCCCGACTTTGAGCACCCGGTATTTCAGGCCGAAGAAGAGGTTGTCGAAGATAGAGACGTTCCTGAAGAACTGTCTTGGTTGGTGAAGCAAGAGGAAAGAGCCATTCTGCCTCACGATGAGGTCATCGAAATTATCAACTTGGGGTCGGAAGGGGTTGAGAAGAATATTCGTATCGGAGCCGCACTGCAGAGTGATATCAAGCGAAGACTGGTTGAAATGCTCTGAGAGTATAATGATGTATTCGCTTGGTCATATGAAGATATGCCAGGGCTCGATACAGATATGGTTGTGCATCGCCTGCCACTGAAAGAAGATTTCCCGCCAGTCAAGCAAAAGCTTCGCAGAACTCGACCAGATATGGCAGTGAATATCAAAGAGGAAGTCCAAAAACAGTGGGACGCTGGTTTCCTGGCTGTGACAAAATATCCCTCATGGGTTGCTAACATCGTACCAGTGCCTAAGAAAGATGGCAAGGTTCGAATGTGCGTGGATTATAGAGATTTGAATAAAGCAAGCCCAAAAGACGACTTTCCCCTTCCTCACATTGACGTACTAGTTGATAATACTGCTCAACATTCCGTATTCTCCTTCATGGATGGCTTTTCAGGCTATAATCAGATTAAAATGGCGCCAGAGGATATGGAGAAGACCACTTTCATAACGCCCTGGGGAACATTTTGCTGTAAAGTGATGCCCTTCGGTTTGAAAAATGCTGGGGCAACATATCAGCGTGCGATGACGACTCTTTTCCATGACATGATGCATAAAGAGATCGAAGTTTATGTTGACGATATGATTGCCAAATCCCAGACGGAGGAAGAGCATCTGGTAAATCTGCTGAAGTTGTTTAAAAGGCTTAGGAAGTTCAGGCTGAGGCTGAACCCTAACAAATGCACCTTCGGGGTGAGATCGGGTAAACTGCTGGGGTTTATCGTAAGCGAAAAAGGAATAGAGGTCGATCCTGTTAAAATAAAAGCAATTCAAGAAATGCCGACGCCTAAAACAGAGAAAGAGGTGCGCGGGCTTTTAGGGAGGTTGAACTACATCGCCCGGTTCATATCTCACCTAACGGCCACGTGTGAACCATTATTCAAGCTGTTGAAAAAAGACCAAGCTGTAACGTGGAACGAAAATTGTCAAAAGGCGTTCGATAAAATAAAGCAGTATTTGCAGGAGCCTCCCATTCTGATACCCCCAGTGGCAGGTAGACCCTTGATAATGTATTTGACGGTTCTTGAGGGAAGCATGGGTTGTGTTCTCGGTCAGCATGACGAGACGGGGAGAAAAGAGCATGCAATTTATTACTTGAGTAAGAAATTTACAGATTGTGAATCTCGATATTCAATGCTGGAAAAAACTTGTTGCGCGCTAGCCTGGGCCGCCAAGCGTTTGAGGCAGTACATGCTGAATCATACAACCATGCTCATCTCGAAGATGGATCCTATCAAATATGTATTCGAAAAGCAGGCGTTGTCAGGAAGAATTGCCCGTTGGCAGATGGTCTTGACTGAATATGATATTCAATACGTCTCGCAAAAGGCTATATAAAGGGGAGTGTGCTGTCTGAGTATCTGGCGGAGCAGCCTATTGAAGAGTATCAATCGATGAGGTTTGATTTCCCTGACGAGGATATCATGTACCTAAAGATGAAAGATTGTGAAGAGCCGTTGCCAGACGAGGGACCAGAGTTGGGTTCCAAATGGAAGATGATATTTGACGGAGCTGTGAATGCTTACGGTAGCGGAATAGGGGCAATCATCACTACGCCACACGGGTCGCACATCCCGTTTACTGCCCGACTGACCTTTGCTGTTACCAATAATGAGGCTGAATACGAAGCTTGTATAATGGGGCTTGAAGAAGCCATTGATTTGCGAATCAAGAACTTAGACGTATACGGGGACTCAGCTCTGGTAGTGAATCAGATCAAAGGGGAATGGGAAACGCGTCAGCCCAATTTGATACATTACATGAATTATGCAAGGAGATTGTTGCCTTTCTTCGACAAAGTTGAATTGCATCACGTACCGCGGGCAGAGAATCAAATGGCTGACGCCCTCGCCACCTTGTCTTCCATGTACAAAGTCAACTTCTGGAACGAAGCTCCCCAAATCACTATCTCTCGGTTGGACAGGCCAGCTTATGTATTTGCTATTGATGAAGCCTCCGACGACAAACCGTGGTATTTTGATATCCTTAATTTCCTGAAGAACAAAGAGTATCCGGCTGGGGCATCCAGTCAGGATCAGAAGACTCTCAGGAGATTAGCGGGTAATTTCTATTTGAATCCGGACGGTGTCTTGTACAGAAGAAACCACGATTTGGTGCTGTTGCGTTGTGTAGACGAGAAAGAGGCAAAGCTGCTCATGGAGGAAATTCACGAAGGTACCTTTGGTACGCATGCTGGTGGGCATGCTATGACGAGAAAGCTGCTGAGGGCAGGTTACTTTTGGCTGACGATGGAAACTGATTGTTTCAAGTTTGCGAGGAAGTGCCACAAGTGCCAAATCTATGCTGACAAGATACATGTGCCTCCGAGTCCTCTAAATGTGATGTCATCTCCATGGCCATTCTCGATGTGGGGAATCGATATGATTGGAAAGATCGAGTCGACAGCTTCTAACGGGCATCGGTTCATCCTAGTAGCAATCGATTATTTCACCAAGTGGGTGGAAGCGGCGTCTTACGCAAATGTAACGAAGCAAGTGGTGGCCAGATTCATCAAAAGAGATATCATTTGCCGATATGGGATTCCCGAGCGGATAATCACGGATAATGGTTCAAACCTGAACAACAAAATGATGAAGGAGCTCTGTCAGAATTTCAAGATCGAACATCACAACTCCTCACCTTACCGACCCAAGATGAATGGCGCTGTAGAGGCGGCCAATAAGAATATCAAGAAGATTGTTCAGAAAATGGTCGTGACCTATAAGGATTGGCATGAGATGCTACCTTTTGCTCTGCACGGTTATCGTATGACGGTACGCACATCAACCGGGGCAACTCCGTTCTCGTTGGTATACGGAATGGAAGCGGTGCTACCATTAGAAGTCGAGATCCCTTCTCTGAGGGTATTGCGAGACGTTCAGCTGGACGAGGCAGAATGGGTGAAAGACAGGTTGAATCAACTGAGTTTGATGGATGAGAAGAGGCTAGCTTCTCTAGCATACGGTCGTTTGTACCAGAGCCGAATGAAGAAAGCGTACGACAAGAAGATACATCCGCGAAGCTTTCAGACGGGCGACCTTGTGCTGAAAAGGATTCTCCCGCCGCAAGCAGATCACAGGGGCAAGTGGACCCCCAACTACGAAGGGCCATACGTTGTCAGGAAAGTATTTTCAGGAGGAGCGTTGTTGTTGTCCACTATGGACGGTGAAGACTTCACGTCACCTGTGAATTCGGACGCAGTTAAAAAATACTTTGCTTAAAATAGACCCGCTGGACAGAAAAAAGAGAGTCCAGGCAAAAATGGGGCATCCTGGCGAACCAAAAACAGAATGAAAGGTTCGGGCAAAAATTAGGGATAAAATTGAAAAAATGTACACCCGCGAAGTTGAAAACCTACACTGGGCGGCTTCGGAAAAAAGGGGTATCCCGGTGAACTGAAAACCCGTAAAGGGCGGTTCACGCAAAAGTTAGGGATTTGAAAAGCAAATGACTGCGGTCCGAATTTGATAATTGCAATAAGCATCAATGCGGGAGAATACATTTGAGGAGTCAGTTATCTGATACAATCTCTTCAGAAGTGGGGATACCGGGAAAGCATTAGAGTCGGGCGAGTCATGGGAGGATCAGTTCGTGGCGTTCGTCTGCATCCAGTTGCCGACATGTGTACAAATTTAATTTGTCAATATATTTATGCTTCTTGTGCATACTTGTATATCTGCTTTGCGTAGCTTCCTCTTTTCAGGAGTTACATCCCGTGTACAAAACTCCGCCTATTCAGGGGCCCAATCAATAAAATATGTTATTCAGTACTTGATGCTGGTTCTTTACTGTTTTGTGCATGAAAAAACGCCTAAGTTTATTGAAACTAGCGTGTGTATAACCTCATTGGCCCTTGCCAACAATTGCTAAAGCTTTGAATTAACTGAAAATAACGTCACTAACCTGAATTGATTCGGTTGTATAGGCTTGTCTTGTCTTGATTGTGTTGTTGCAGGTTTCATAACCGTACGAGGAAGATGACCAAGAGACCGCAGTAATAAAAGACTTGACCCTCACGCAGGTCATGCATATCCTCCCCGAAGAAGGATAGAATTCCCCAGCTAGTCATAGCTTGTCCAGAAGGCATGCTCCAATAAAGCCAGTTATCCTCAGCAGAATTGACGACTCCAAAATCGTAAGGCTGTATTCAGACAGTGTGGTGTCCCCCTAGAAGGATTCCCTTGTCTCGAGCGGAGTTGGTTAGCTGCAGAAGATCAATGTTTGCGAGCTGTAGTCAGGCAGTTTACCTTTCCTTGCAGGGTCATTTACTCGCCCCCAGCGGATTCAGTTGATTTTTCCCTAAGAGAATCATCCCATCCCCGGCGGAGTTCTCTCCTTTCAGCAAGTGTTCTTTCCTCTCAGTAGAACTCGAAGATTAAGACTTTCCCTAGCAAAGTTAGTTGTGGGTCCCGACATTAAGTTTGTCAGGGATACTGTGTAATATCCGTTCACATTCCAGCAGAAGTCCGATTATACCAGGCGCGTCTGGTATTCCCCAGCAGAGGTATATACCCCAGCAGGATGTTACTGCAGTGAGGTGTTTGGTTCGAGCTCCCAATTCCTCAGCTGAGTCGACTTCACTCTTCCGGCATTTATTTTGCTGGAATAATCCTGTAGCACCTGGCTATCCCCAGCGGAGTTGGCATTATCTTCAGCATTTATTTTGCTCCTGTACCCGGCAGTTCGAGTCTGCAGTGGCATCGGCATATAGTGACATACTTGCATCCACCAAATAAAAGCATAGCGTTTCCATGTCGAATGGAGCATTGCATCGTTGTCAAACATACACATTTTTGAAACATAAACTAGATTGGCTAACCGTTGGTTTCAAGTATTGTTTCTCTTGCAGGTGGGAGGAGTTCTTGCTCCAATAAATCAATAAACATCCGAGGTCTCGACGTGAGACATTCAGCGAGGTGTCAGCCTTGACACTACTCCCCACAGAGTTGACAAGAGGAAGTTTCTCTGTGTCTCCGAACAAAGTTATTTATGAATTTCTTGTGTTGTCCCCGCCAGAGTCAGCAGAATAAGTTTCTCTTTACCCCCAAGCGGGGTTGTTCGTCATCAAAGGATTCATGAATCAGAACTTCAGAGGCTACCGCCGGTTATCAGAACAGGCGTCCAGAAGTTTGGTTTCCAAATGTCCCCAGTAGAGCCAGCCTCAAAGTTGCTGTAACGTCAGTGATAAGAAATTGGTGGAAGGAGGAGTCCTAACGTGGGCAATTTTATTGACAGGTTTTCTTTGTGCTAAAGAAGATTGTGGGAACGTGGACATTTTCTCAAATTGACGATGTGTGTTAGTCCTAACGTGAACCGGTTCGGGTTATCGGTATTAATTGAGTGTGGGGTCCTGACGTGGACAAGTCTTATTTCACAAGCAAGTTGAAGATGCACAAGTCCGGACACGGACAAGATGTATTTTCTCAGCAGAAAAGGTGTAGTCCTTACGTGGACAAATCAAGACGAAACATGGGTCCTGACATGGACGAAGCTATTCCTTACGTGGGAAAAGAGGTTTCAGTTCCTTACGTGGAAGAGCAAGTTCATTCCTTACGTGGAAAGATGAGATTCCTTACGTGGAAAAGAATGGGTTTCCTTACGTGGAAAGATTGAGTCCTTACACGGACAGATACAAGAAGTTATTCCTAACGCGGAAGAAGAAGATAGATTCCTTACGTGGAAAAAATTAGTCCTGACGTGGACGGATTCAGAAGAAGAAGTATGCCTAACGTGGAAAGAAGGCGTGTTCCTTACGTGGAAGAGAAAGAGAAACTTCAGGTCCTTACGTGGAAAGGGGGGAGTCCTTACGTGGACAAGACAGAAAAATGGTCCTTACGGGGAAAGGAGATCGTGTTCCTTACGTGGAAAAGATTGAGTCCTTACGCGGACACATAGGAGGAGGATTCCTTACGGGGAAAGAGTGGAGCCCTTACATGGACAGATTAAGATGGCATTCCTTACGTGGAAAAATGTAGTCATGACGCGGACAAATCGGAAAGAGTTGGTTTCCTTACGTGGAGAGATTGGGGTCCTTACGTGGACGGATTCAAGAAAAGTTGATTCCTGACATGGAAGAATGATGTACTCCTTACGTGGAAAGGTGAGTCCTAACGTGGACAGGTTCAGAACCAAAGTTGTATTCCTTACGCGGAAAGATTGGAGTCCTGACGCAGACATATCGAGTTGTACTGGAGTCCTTACGTGGACAGATTGATACGATTCTCCTTACGTGGGAAAAAAAGATTGCATCCTGACGTGGAAAGATGGAAAGTTTAGTCCTGACGTGGACAGATGCAGAAGAGATGATTCCTTACGTGGATGGTGTTATTCCTAACGTGGAAGAGTCTATTCCTAACGTGGACGATTTATTGGAATATCCCCCAGCGGAGTTGCCGAGATTTTCCTGGGTTAACAGCAAGTGGAGTCCTAACATGGACAGGTTCTAGTTGAGATTTCTTCGTATTGATGACAGACAGAGTCCTAATACGGACAAGCAAGCAATCTGTTATCCCCAGCGTGGTCGTTACGAGATCAGTGAGCGGCTGCAAATAGTCAGATACAGGCAGTGGGTGTCGTTACCCAAACAGGGGTGCAGTTTATTTTTGCGGTTGGAAAATTTCCGGGTTTCTTAGTATTCAACCGTCTCGTACCTCGAATGTTTGAAGGTCGTTCGCTCTTCACCCAATCGGGTCCAAGTCGCTTGAATAGGGGCAGCTGTTGCACCCTAAAATTTGCTCAACCTTATTCACTTGGTTTATGTTTCAATATCATTAGCATTTGCATACAGAGTCATGTACATAGGTTACTCATCTGCATAGCATAAGCATACCAAGTCATTCAACAGGGGTCCAATCATTATTATCATCTCTAGAGGCCTATCAAGAGGTTATTATCCTAATTCAATCCCATTCAAGTCATCAGAAAAGAATTTGAAAGCAGAGAGTTCAGTGGATCAAGCTTTGAGTCTATCTCCTATCTGAGGGCATCTGAGGATCAGCAAAGGGGTTGTGAGTTGTGAATTGAAGGCATGGAGAGTATATAGACCTCTGGGAGGACTTAGAGAGTCATTTGGAGAAGGAGACAAGCCATTGGTGAAGTCACAAGAATTGCAGTTGAAGGCAGTCAATTAGGGTTTCATCTGGGTCAACCCTGGGTCAACTCTAGGTCAATTGACTGATTGAAAGGCATTAAGGGCTATTGGAGAGATGTGGGGTTCATCATTTGACATGGATAATAAGGATATGTTGTTATTCTAAGAAGAAATCAAGAGAAATCAAGGAGAAGAGGAGGTTCTAAATTAGGGTTTCTATGTAAAATCCCCTAGTTTAGGTCAAATTTCCAAGCAAGATAAGACAAAATTCAAGCTTCAAATGGATTCTTGGCCAACATGGAACTTGTAGAGGATACCAAGACCTTTAATTTTAGTGGTGGAAGACATTAAGGAGATTTATAGAACTCAAGTTATGGTCCTTGCAAGTTACAGGTCATCTGAGGTATCTGAAATTTTGTCTATGAAAGTGACTTGACTTCCAAGCTATTTTTACCCCTCAAGGATATTTCAAATGAATTTCTGGTCAACATAAGAGTTGTTCCTCATTATCTTAGCTTTCTAGAATGGTATAGTATGCCTTCATATGATTTGTGGAACTCTACTTATGGTCTTGGCAAGCAAAGGGTATTTTGGTCATTTGTCAGTTATGGGTCATTTTTTTAGCAAAGGCCATATCTCCTATTTCCATGCCTCAAATGAAAAAACTCAAAACATGAAAGTTGTTCAAAAGGTGATTTTAAGTCAAGAGAGGAGGTCATTAATGATTGGAAAAGCTCATAGCATGGATTTGCACGATTGGTCAAAAATGAACTAAAAATGGCTTATAAGTTGAAAAAGTTGAATTTGGAAATTGGTTTGGAGGATCTAGAAATCCAAAATAGGTCATCCAATATATCATTTTGATTGGAAACCTCATTTTAAAGACATTGGTTCATCCATATTTTTGAGTGTAGGCTTAAAAATGGGACTTCTTTTGTAAATTTGCTCTTTGCCTCATAAGGTCACATGGCAAAACCCCACATAAACAAGGAATCAATGGGCAAGCTTGCAAGGTTTTTCAGCATATCAAAAATATCTTCTAAGGAGAATTTCAAATGAGAAATGATGAGTGTGCAAGCTTGAACAAAGAATGGCCTATGCTTAGCATGGAATCAAAAATCTCATGAAATGAGATATCCAATTTCTCATTGGATTGTTCCAGTCCCTTCTAGATCATTCTTACACCATCTATAAGTAATTTGGGGTGTGCTCAGATGCAGGGGTTAGAGAGAATTGCTGCAGAAAGAGAGATTGAGATCAAATTTCTTCCATAGCAAGTCATTTTCCAATTCTTCATTTCTTCCACATTTTGTTCAGTTTCTTGATCTGATTCAACTCTATCATCATCATTGAGTGTGTAACAATCAAAATCAGAAGAAATTCAGGTCCAAATCGTGTTCTGGATATTGAGTTTGGCAGCTTGCAACTTCAGATCCATTTCCAAGATTCAAGCACAATTAATCCAAACTAGTGCAAACAGAAGCAAGCTCTTGTGTCACTGAGTGTTTCTGCACAAGTACAAGCATTGATTTGGAGGATTGCCCCATCTGATTCATACATTTTACCAGGTCTGCATCTTGATCTCTACACTCTAATTTATGCATAGTTCAGCAAGATTAATAGGTTAGAATGATAGGGAATAAGTAGCAGATCATTTCTGGAAAGTATGGATCGATTTGGTGATGTTTTTTAGGTTGGCATAATTTCTGTTAGGAGCAAGAACTCTTCGAATTGGGAGTGTTAGGCTTAGTTCTTTAGGGGGAAATGATCCAGGTGAAGAGAGGAACATGCCTGTGCCATCAATTTGGAAGATCGTGAGATTTGGTTCTTGACCTTTTCTTGGAGGTAGCTATCGGGTTTAAGGTTAGAGGAGATTTTAGTTAGTTCTGATGTCATGGTTAAATTCCTGGTAAGATTTGGAGTGGATTTGGTTTTTACACGTTGGCATTCCATGGAGAATCGAGGTAGTTAGGGTATGGATCAGTTGGTGTGTTCATCCATGGCGTTCCCTCCAAACCCTGAACCAAGGAGGAAGATGACCTCATCACCCTCGGATTGCCCCTTGACCTGTTGACTGCCCCTTGATCCAACGGACGAGATTCAAACGTCGTTTATGAGGGAAAGGCTGAGCAAGGACGAAACGCTGTGTTTTATTAAGTTAGCGACCTTGGGCCTGGACTCAGCATTACTAATGGCACCCTTTCCAAGCTAAGCCCAAACGAATACACATGAATTGGATGCTATTTACACCGAATCTTTCTTTATTTTTCTGGCATTTTCTCAAGTGTTTTCTGAGCGCACCTGGGCCTTATCCACTTGATATTAGCACCCCCTGTACTGTGGCCCATCATGAATTTCAACTGCGCGCCTTTACTTTTCTCACCCCCTCAAATATTTCTTTATATTTTCTTTTATTTTCTTTTCATTTTTTATGCATCTTATAAAAATCACAATAAATAGAAAAATCATCATTTTTAATTCATTCTTTTTGCATATTTTTCTTTAGGATGTCTAGAAAATTATAAAAAATAAAAATTGAATTTTATTTTTTATTTGATATTTTTCCCATATTTTCTAAATAAATGACATTTTAATAGTTTCATTTCATACATGATTTTGTTATTTTTTGTTCTATTAGTTGCTTCAATATTTTTTGCCCATTCTTTTTAGGTTGTTTAGTTTAGACATTGAACTTATAGATGCAATTTAGTTCCCATTTTTAGAAATTAATTCTAGGTGTTTAGCTTAGGTGTGAACAACATGAACAAACTAGGGTTTTAGGTGATGACTTAGGAGATTTGATTCTTTTCCCTTAGGACTTAAGGTTTGAATAGTTTAGCTATGGGACTATAGGGGCTATGGGTAGTCATTAGATCCCTTAGAAAAAGTCAGGATTCCCCTACTGCTATTAATATACTGTATATCTGATTAACTGGTGTGGTGTGCCCTCTGGGGATTATTGCTTGCTTGTGTGGGTATTGGGATTGTCTGGGGACTTGGGAGAGCTGAAGACTTGAAGAGATGAAGACCATTGGAGATCCAGAGATTGGAGATCAACTGCCAGAGTTGGAGAGGAGGTTCTTGCTAGCAGCTGCTGAGGAGACTAGGGTTTAGGAGCTAGGCAGGGCTCTAGATTAGAAAGCTTGCTTCTCAAACATGGAATGCCTTGTCTGCATCCATCCTTTCTCTATGATTCAAAGTCTCTTTCAAATATCCACCTCCTTCCTTTGGAAGGATCAGTGAAAGTATTTGGAAGATAGAACTTTTGAGAGAAACCTGTCTGCATAATGTTAACAGTTTATGAGCCACCTTTGGTGGGCAATTTACTGTTTAACATTCCTCTCCTCTTGTTGACTGATGTTCATCCCTGAAGATTGGAGACTTGAAGAAAGGCCATTGCTTATAGGAGACTGATGATTAAAGCCCTTGCCTGAAGGCCATGAAGAGGGAGATTGATGCTTGTTGAGGCCTGTAGCTGATTGGAGATTGCTTGTAGCCAGATGTTGATGTAGAGCTGCTGTGGCTGTTTATTTTTGCTGTATTTCATTGCTGATGTATTGTTTGGATTTCCTGGCTGTATTGTTTGCTGTTTAACCTGTTGGGTTGAAAGTGAATCCTGTTCACTTTCGCCTATTGTTTTCTAAGTTCGAGGTTGAGTGGGACTCCCTTGCCTCGCTTGTACTGTTGCATCCATGCATTTTACTGTTTTACTGTATATATCTGATATTGTTTCTGTTTCTGCCTATCCCTTAGGATCTCTGTTTCTCTCTGCGCATGAGAGGAGCATGATAGACACTAGGTCTTAACCCATGCATGATAACATTAGGTTAGTTTGTTTCCCTTCGCAACCGTAGGTTAGAGTTCTGTCTCTTTCTTTCTCAAAACAAACAGAAAAACACATAAAGATTTCAAACACAATAAAAGACGCTTCTTTCGTAAAAGAATGTGAACTCATCAAAACGTCATTTTTGTCCGCCGGGACTGCTAATCAAGAAAACCTTTTTCAGAAGGAATAAAAACAATCGAGACAAGCTTGTGTCGTACGTGGCCCGAACTACGTTTGCTCTGATCTTCCATGCAGTGTGGAAGTACGTAGGCATAGGATGCGATATCCTAGCGAGCAACCTCCCCCTCCTTTCCCGTAGGTAGGCGAACTACGTTGACTCTGATTTCTCGTTCCAGACGGTAATACGTAGGCATAAAGTGCGATACTTTGCCGAGTCACCTTTTTCTTTCTTCTTAGCCCTTAACCCATTAGTGTAGATAGAATAACAATCCATACCCGAAAACAAGCGTGGATCCCGTCGAGTACGACGGACGTGAGGGGTGCTAATACCTTCCCCTTGCGTAACCGACTCCCGAATCCAGGTTTTGGTTGCGACGACCATACCTTTCCCATGTTGTGCGAGGTTTACTCTGAGCGTTTCCTTTCCCTCCCGTGGGATAAATAACGCACGGTGGCGACTCTTTTGTTTAGCCGGCGCCGATTTTCGCAGTAGCGACAGATATCCATAAACCTTTCAACCTCACCGCCGGATAAACACACTATCGAGAACACATCTGACCTCACCGTCAAGATAGAGCATCTGACTATGTCGTCGGACAATCAAATATCTGATGAACACCTGACCTCACCGCCAAGATTCACTAATCAATTGGAGGAAATCATCTGACATCACCGTCAATCCTCAGCTGGGGATAACATTCTTGATCTCGCCACTAGTCATCCCTAAAGTTGGTAACCAACTACTGGCATCACCGCCAACTAAAGCATGAAGCTAATAAACCTCTGACATCACCGTCGAGTAATCTTCTCTGATAACCTCGTGACATCACCGCTATATAAATGGAGAATCACCATCTTAGTAAACTTTTGACATCACCGCCAGATATCCATAAACACATCATCTGAATTGGATAGCCCCTAACATCGTCGTCAGACCCTTGCACAGAGAAGCTTCAACCATACTACTCTGAGGAGAGATGAGGAGAAATTTAACCAAACAAATATGCTTTGGGAGTTCTGGAAAACTTAACCGAATAACTCTGCTGAGGATTCCGGCGAACTTAACTGAGTAACTTCGTTGGAAAAACATCTGCACACAAGAACGGTACCCACCTAGCTCATGTTTCACGTGTATATGTTCGAAAATGGTATAATGCTCCATACAAAATGGAAATGTTACGCGTTTAGGGTAGATGCTATGTATGCATGCAAAATGCTATGGGACCAAATCAGCAAAATAAATGCTGAAGAGAGAACCCTCCTATCAAGGAGAAGGAATCATCTTGCCGGAAAGGAGGAATCATCCTGCTGAGGAGGTGAAACACACCAATTTCAATTGGAGTTAACCTGGGGAAACGAGTCTCGGACGACCTTTTCGCTGGGAAAAATATTATACGAGAACCTGTACTTGCTCAACTGGGTATACGAACCACAAACTGCTGAGCAAAAGATGCCGACCGCATAAATAAACTGCACGGCCTTTGCAGATAGAACTTTCTTGGGGATACGGACTCCGATGGGGAAAATATAGCGACAACTATGCAACTACTCTCACCTGTCGGAGAAGATAAACAATGGCCTGGACGGCCATCCAGGATTCGGCTCTCTTGGGGGAATATAGCAACAGCTATCCAAATACCAGGGATAAGGGCACACCCTTAACTGCTCTTTCTATCCTGCATACCACTCTACTAGGGATAGAGATACCAACTCCAATTGCTGGGGAATGGACTCTGGTTGGGGAGAATCTATCTCCGCTTGAGGGGACAAATCAATGCTCATAGTCTAATGTTCAGACGCTGTGGGGAAACACAACTGAATCTGCTGAGGAGTAGGCTCAATACTCCGCATATGCCTCTACTGAGGATTTGATGAGGATACACTTCTATCAAATGCCTCAAGGGTTATGACCTTGCAAAATGATCCCTGGGTCATTTTATCCTGAACAGAAAATGTTCATGAAATGAACTCGAGATGGCTTGCCCTAGAATCTGTAACAACTTTTGATAAACTCAGCAGGTATGGAGAGGAACGATTCCTTCGTTCTCAACTTTGCCCCAGCCTATGGGATCTTCGTCACATATTCCTTGAAAGGATATCTGAAATCTTTGTACTCTGGCGGTTTGATATGAACGGCCTCAGCGTTTTGAACCTCACAGAGGCGCTCTATATTAATTGTCTTCTGGGCGAGAATGGCTTTTGTGCTCCTGGGCTGGTCTGCCCCAGACTTGCAATGACTTTGCCCCTGATTGGGTGATTTGAGGAGCAGTACCTCTTTGGCTGTGAGAGATTCACTGAATCTCGACTTGATTGCCCCATATTACTGACTTTTGGATGGCTGACTCCCATGCTGTGAGCATTTGATATAGTTTTCCCCGGTTCACCGGAGTGTTCAGGCATTCTGCATTTTATCCTGATCAAACTTCCATTGTGGAAACTTTTCTGTAGTCCAGCGCTTACTCGCCAGTAAAACACATTGTTCTGCATAAAAGATATATTAAATGCAATGCATATGACAGTTTTCAAAATCCAATTCGGTTCACTGGAAAAAAAATTTGTGACATAAAATGTATGAATCAATTATCAAAATGTCAATATTAATACCAACTCAGTAAGAGGAATCCTATCTAGAAGTCAGTTTCGATGTGATCTTTACCGGAGTATGCTTTCGAAACGAACCTGTTTCAATTAGGACTTTTTCAGGTTGTAACATGGTCAGGTTCACGGTTAAAAGGAAGGATAAAGGCTCAAAATTTATTTTAACCCACCCATTCTCCTTGATGTTCTCCAATCCTACGTTCAACTAATTCAACCTAAGCGTTTTACCCCTTAAGCGTTGGATGGAAGAAGCGATGGTTCAGTGAATCACACATTCTCGGAGTGACAGTCACTTGCCTTTCGTCTTTGGTGCCTGAATCACACGACTTGTTTTTCGAGGATTTTTCTTTTGCAATCCTTTTCGCTTTTTGTTGTTTCTTTTTCCCCTAATTTTTGCCTGAACTAACTCTTTTTAGTTTCTTCGATTTTGAAGTCCAGCGGGGTGCCCTAATTTTGGCCTAAGTCGCTTGTTTTCAAGAATCGACTTAGCGGGTTTTTTTTCATTTTTTCTTTCTTTTTTTTTTTTGAATAAATCGTGTGACACTGACTCGTCTTACCTGTTAAGAGCTATTGTGATTGTTTCACTCCTAATCGGCAAGGTCTAACCATTGTGGTTTTTTTTTAGGTACGACCTATACAGATGTGATTTATCCTCGAACGGGAACACTCCTTTTTCAATTTGAATGCTTGGTCAAATTAGCTGACACCTACCCTGCCCCAGGTTAAAATTGAGGGCTTTTCGTTTTCAGAAAGAAACTCCTACTACTAGGCTCAAAGGGGTTGACAAGGGATTATCTTCCTTATATCTCCGGTGTTTTAGGAATTTGAAACAATGCATGTACATCATCAACATGTTTTTATTCAAAAGCATACGGTCGGAAGCTTACACGTCTTTCGATTTCGCCATCCTCCCCGGATTCCACTTAAACAAGCGTTTGAAATAAAAGAAAGCAATAGAGTGAACACGAATAGATTAATTCAAAACATGAATATTTATTTCATTATCAATATCAATTGAAAAATAACAAGTTTTACAAACGAGATTTGCATATAGACAGGAAAGAAACTACAAGTGCAACGAAATGACAGGATGTAATGAAAATTGCCAGCTTCATAGAACTAGGCTTTCAGCCTTGACTTGTTGGCGAATCAGCCATCTTCAGAATTGCTTGGCGGGAGTAGTCCGATACTCTTCTGATCTGCTTCGAGTGCATTCTTCCACAACATGAACTGTTGAGCTCCCACGACTGGATGAAGGAAGATCATTAATCTTGAATCCCTGACGTGCAATAGAGATCATACCAGAGCCCAGCAAGGCCTGAATCTTGCTCCTCAGCACTTTACAGTCTTCGGTCGAGTGCCCCAGCGCCCCAACGTGGTACTCGCAATGGCCGTTGACATCAAAACCTGGCAGATACGGAGGGACCACTAGACAAATCTTTTGTGGCACTATTAGTCTGGCTTGGATTAGATCGGGCAACAACTGAATGTACAACACTGGCAACTGAGTAAAATGCCTTTCTGGCTTCCTTGGTCTTTTCTTGGCGTGTCGTCCCTGTTGATGGCGATATGACTGTTGGCTCTGACTTGTGGACCTTGGAGATTGCTGACCCTGACCAACTGAAATGTCTGGAGGATGAGTCTGAGATATCAGGGACTCCTTTTGCCCAGACACTTTCATCCTTAGGCTTGTCCCAGGTAATGGAAACAACTTCGGGCAAGGGGATTCTGAGATCATAGATTGCAGTATGTAGTTCTGACCCGATGTTGCTTGAGGGGAGAGAGCAGGGGGTATCCACCTCTTTCGTAATACATGGACTGACACCCTATGGTATGCTCACGTCGCCCGGCGTGAATTCAATCGTCTTCGAGTCAATTAAATCCTGGACCTGGTGCTTAAAAGCTTTACAGTCCTCAATGTTATGCCCCGGTGCCCCAGAGTGGAAATCGCAGTGGGCACTTATGTTGAAGTCGGGTGGTGGGGTCCCTGTTGTTGCGGTGAGAATCGTGACACCAAGCTATTGATTAACTTAAATCTTAATTCTTACAATTCACAAACGGACTTTAACTTATCCAAAAAGGAAAGGTTTAAAGAAAGAAAAACCTATTAAAATGCAAAGAAAAAAGCAAGGCTTAAAGCTAAGCAAAGAGAGATCTAAAGGTTCGGGGTTGGTTATGCCTAGGGTAGGTATTTGACATCCTAAACATCTGTAGTACTCTACAGGAACCTCTTGTTAATATTTGTGTTTGCTAAATTTTGCTTGCAAAAGGAAATGTGCTAAGGGTAAAGATATAAAGTATATACGAAGTTTGGTAAAGTACGCTTGCGAAGACATCGCATCTCGTGCCTACGTATCCTGACAGGAATGGAATCAGAGCAACCGTAGTTCTCCTAACTAAGGGGAGAGGACCTCTTGGCTGTGGTCAAGGTTCCAAGGGGATGTAAGCATTCATAGGGAAGTACTTACATGGAGTACGGCGACTCCTGAATCTAATTTGAGATTGTTATGGTAGAGAATGTCCACGACGGAACGCTAAACATGAGTACGGCGACTCAAATCCTAAGGTTAGGATAACGGGGAAAAGATATCCACGGCGGGACGCTAAATAAAGCACGGCGACTCAAATCCTAAGGTTAGGATAACGGGGAAAAGATATCCACGGCGGGACGCTAAATAAAGCACGGCGACTCCAATCCTAAGGTAAGGATAAAGGGATAAAGGGTGTCCACGGCGGAACGCTAAATAGAGCACGGCGACTCCAGTCCTAAGGTTAAGATAAAGGGGAGAGAATGTCCATGGAGGGATGCTAAATAGAGCACGGCGACTCCAATCCTAAGGTTAGGAAGGTGTAAGAATGTCCACGGCGGGACGCTAAAAGTGAGTACGGTGACTCAAATCCTAAGGTTAGGGTAAAGGGTAAAGGATGTCCACGGCGGGACGCTAAATAGAGCATGGTGACTCCAGTCCTAAGGTTAGGATAAAAGGGTAAATAATGTCCACAGCGGGACGCTAAATAGAGCCCAACGACTCCAATCCTAAGGTTAGGATAAAAGGTAAAGAATACCACGGCAGGACGCTAAATAGAGCACGACGACTCCAATCCTAAGGTTAGGATAAAGGGGTAAAGGTAAAGTATATCAAATGTAAACCATCAATGTCACAACAATGTAAACAAAAAGTTCAAAACCTCATGGGGATAATCAAAAGTTTTTAAAGGTGAACCACTTAAATGTGTACAAGCAAAGTTGAAATTCAAACATAAATGCCCAAGGAATCTAATAATCCATGTTCATAATCTCAAATTAAAAACTCTAAGAGAATGAAATCCAAATGTTTGAAATAAAGAAGGAAAGATAAGAAGGTGAAAACTCTAAAATGGGTTATAACTTGCTCATAATGCAAAGTGTTTCTAAAATAGGATTTATAGAATTTTTTAAACATTATATAGAAATATGTTACAACACAAGAATTTTGCAAAAAGAACCACTTAAAAATGATTTTAAATGGAGAAGTTATGTGGTTTTTATGTTTGTGAACAAAACATAAAAATCTAAATGATAAAAAGAATAAAATGCACTTGGTAAGACAATGAATCAAACAAATTTGATTATTTAAACATGTTAACAAACATGTATAGATAATACAAGATCAATATCATAAGAAAAATCATGTTACAAGTTGAAAAAGTTTAAGAACATCATGGTAAAAACCCTAAAAACAGTCATGGTAGCATGTGAAATGCAAATGGAAAGTTCACATTTATGAGTTTTAGGTTTACCTCTTGAAGAAAGATTAAGCAATAAGAAAACCAGAGATCTTGAAATCTCTTCCAAGATCTTCAAATGTTCCTAGGATGATGAATAGATGCTCTAAATAACCTCCAAGTAAGCTAGTGGACGAAATGCCTGGTAAATGAAGGAAAATCTCCAAAATCCAAAGATTTCAAAGACCAACTCACTAGAACCTTGTTACATAAATATGGAAGTGATTTGGATAGCTTCAATATATCATATTTGATGTTTTTGAAATGTTTCTTGAGTTGGAAGAAGTTTGGAAATGGTTTTGAAAGGTGTTTTGCAAAAGTAGATTATGAGGGATTTTGGAAACTTAATGAAATTTTGCAAGAACTTAGTATGAAACTTAATGAAAATTTTGTTTGTATAAGGAATGGAGTTCTAGCTAGTTTCTAGCATGAAACGTGTGTGTTTGTGGTGTAGGAAGTGAGTTCTATTTATAGCCAAAAGCCTTGGATCAAGGTATGGGTAAAAGTGAAGCAAATTGCCAACTTTAACCTTCCATCATGAAAATCTTTGAGTTTTCCAATGCAATCTTAACATTTGTCTTTAAGACACTCTACTAAGATATTTTACATGCCCCATAGAATTTTTCATCATGGTTGATAGGATAGGAGGTGACTTGTTGAATTAAAGTTGATGATTTGACAAGGGTAGCCACCTTTTTTCTCTTTCTTCACTATTCACTTTTGCAACTTGCATTAAATAATGATTTCATTTGATCTTTGTGCCATTTTCGTGGGAATTGATGTAAAAATGTTCATTATCAATATAAAAATCATAAATGAGGCTTAATCTTTGATTAGTATCGATTTGGAGAGGTTTTGGAATCAAAAAACTCATGCTGACCTGGTTTTGCCAATGCGAGTTTTTGCCAACTTGTGGACCTCGGTTCTCTCTAACCAGGAAGAGTTATGGAACTAAATTGTACTTTTTATAAAGCCCCAATTAGGTACTACAATATTTATTTTTCTTTTAGGAACTCATTCCTCTTGAAACTAGGTCAAAAACCCTTGTGTAGTTAAGGAGTTATGGCTTTGCCCTTTTCAAAACCTTAATTCCCAACTTTTAGATTACTTCTCAATTCTTGATCAATTGGTCAAAAAACTTCATGATTAGATATTAAATGATGTTGGGAACATATTTGGCTTCAATTTTGGATTAAAACGTTGTTGGTCAATGGGTTGACTTTTCAGTCAGACGAACCGAACGATCGAAAACCTCTGAATTGACTGTTGGTCTCGTGGGTCTTCTGAGGCCTTGAAACTTCTTGAGTGGACTTCCCTAATCCATATGAGCTTCATGGACCATAACTCCATCATTCGAACATATTTTAAATCAAAAGTCAAACTGCAGTTGACTTTTCCTGAATAGAAAGCCCTAATCGGGGATCCTGAACTGCATTGTTCTTGATCTTTGGGTGACAACCTCAAATTGGATTCATACTTGACCCAGTGGAGTACCTTTGATGATGTAGAGACTTGTTTCATGGAGAATCAATCCAATACATTGACTGATTAAGCCATCGAAACCTTGATCCTTGACTGTACGGAACCCTAATTCACCTATATCTTAACAAAGACAAACTTGAAATAGGTTATGGTTAGATAATCAAATAAATATAATCCTAAAATGATGATGAAGATCTAAGGGGTCAAGATTTGGGGTGCAACACCTGTAAGCAGAGACAGGCTTCGAAGCTCAACCAAACGAAGCTGAAGCAATACTTGCAAAAATTGAGCATAATCCATAAGGATTTCATCAAAGATTCTGTTTCATAGTCTCGTCTTTTGAGCACATCTTCCAATTCTGGGATTGCCTTGAGGAACAGGAGGTAGTTGCTGACGCAGGAATTTTGGAACCTCCGGTTGAGCAGAAGGTCTCTAACGCACATTAAGCTCTGGTAAAGGTTCCACAGATGGAAGTGGAACAAGCGCTTTTGCTGCAGCTTCGGGCACTTGATCACCTTCCTTTATGAGCACATTCCTTATGACTTTCGCGATCAAGCTTACCTGAATGTTCAACTGCTGGTTCTCATCTCTGAGCATCTCCTGATCCAGACATAGTGCTTGCATGTCCTTCATGAACTGCCTCATCTGGCCCTGGATTTCCCTCAGCTCTGCTTGAACCTGTTCCATGTCTAGCTTCGTGATGTCTGAAATTCTGAAGAGAAAACCGGATCAGGATAACTCAACCCAGCATCGAACACCTGTTATGCAAATGAAATGCTAATGTCATGTTCGAGTATTTCCAAGGAACCTGTCTGCTTTGATTCATGTTTTACACAGGCGAACCACAAGGACAAGATTTAATGCTCAATAGCGAGTCTCAAAGTTAAGATCCTTGAAAATACCAGAACATGTATGTCAAAATGCAAATATGCTAGGATGATACAAATGCAAATGCAAAGATGCAACAGGGGATCAAGATTGTTGTGTTGCCGACTGAAGGACCAAAGTTCTGCTTCGGCGAGAACATAACACAGCTCTGATAATAGGAACGCACTGATACCAATAACTCATGTTCATACTGTCAAGAAAAATAAGGTTGTCTGGAGGTTAAGGTTTCCTGCATAACCCAGTCCCTCTCACAAGTATGGACCTATCCATTGATAAGGTTCGGCATCCTATGCGTTCATCAACGTCACAGACTTTCAAGAAATGATGATACGTTCACCATTTTTGGTTTAGCATCATCCTCCCCTAAAGAGGCCTCACTTAGCTGAATCCCAAATGATCGGTCCCCAGAGTCGACAATCCTCAAATCCCAAGTCCTCTCAAGTCCAAAGGACCGGTAAGGAAATCATCAAAGAGAATCTCGTCTAAGCGTGGATTACGTGGGAATTGTGCGAGCAAAGCAAGTAGGTTCACCAATAATCCACTTTTAGTGCTCTGTTTGTACTCAAGCCTGGGTCTGGCTTATCTCTCAGTATCAACCCCCCCACAACAGCACAATAATAATAATATAATGCTGAAAAATAAATGCGGGAAAGTAAAGCTAAAGTACAACAGGTATGTACAAAACCCAAAAGATAAGCAAACAAGCGCTAGGATTGACTCCATAGGGGATGGGAAACGGTCCCAGCAGAGGGGATGGGAAAATTCGCCAGCAGCTATATCATCCCCAGCAGAGTCGCCAGCTGTTGCTACTGCGAAAAAAGGTGCCAGAAAAGACAGAAGAGTCGCCACCTATCGTTATTTATCCCAAATGAGGGAATGGAAACAATCAGGAAAAACCTAGCGAAAAGGGATAAGACCGGTCATCGCAACCAAATCTCGGGTTTGCGCAAGGGGAAGGTATTAGCACCCCCCACGTCCGTTGTACTCAACGGGATCCATGCTTGTTTGTTTATCTAAAAGGTTGTTTATATATCTAGCTAATGGTCTGGGTTAAAAGAAAGAAAAAGGACTCGACAGAGCGTCGCTGCTCTGGGCCTACGTATTCCCTCATGCAATGGGAAAGTCAGAGTCAACGTAGTTCGACTAACTACGGGTGAAAGGGGGAAGGTTGCTCGCCAAGATATCGCATCTTGTACCTACGTACTCTCAACAGGTATGAGAGATCAGAGTGAATGTAGTTCGAAATAAAACAGAACATAAGTTTGTTCGAATGTTTTTATCCGAGTAAGGTTAAACTATAGTTCCAGCAGTTAGGGACAACGTCTGTTTGCGGTAGAACCAAAGCTTAATAGTACTCTTTTATCTGAAAAGATTTTCCTGGTTAATGGCCCCACAAGGAAAAAGAGGTTTGAATGTTTTTTTAAGTCTTTTAGGAGAAGAAGTGTTTTTTATGACCGTTTGTAATACATATTGCACTAGAGACTATGACCTAGGAGTGAATGTGTCATATATCACCCAAAGGACGTACACTAAGCACTCTAGATAATTGAGAGGAGACCACTCAATTATCATTTCCCAAGTAGCTTAAGGCTCGTAATGTACAATACTCATTAGCCTTTATTACGTACTTTACTGTGGTTTGAAGATGAGAAGAGAGAGAAGGACTCTACAGGGGGACTAATCAAAACCCTAATGTTGTCATGCAAGATGGTCCTAAGGTTGAGTTTAGAAAGGGAATCTATCCTACGTGTTATCATGCAAAGGATTCAACCTAAATTTCTATCATCACTCCTTAAACAAGGAAGTGAGAGCCCTAAGAGAACATGCCAGAGGGAAACAAAAGAGAGCTATAAAGCAGATGAAGTATAAAATGTGAATGCACATTGTAATACCCTAATTTTTACCCCTAAGATCCCACATTGCATTTTCATTTTTGCATACACAAACAAGACCATACTTTTTGGTTCTCTCAGCGCACTTGTGTTTTCTACTTGCTTTATGTTTATTTTTGTTTACTAACCTCTAACCAAAATACCAAAAATATTTTTCAATTTGTTTGTTTCTTCTTCTTCTCTGTGTGTTTAGGGTTTTGCAAGGAGATTAATGGCAAAGACATTCATTCAAGTTTAAATCAGATGGACGTTTGACCTCATCTTGGTCAAACTATCAAGAGTTTGCTTCAACTATAAGTTACCCGTGGTGGTGGGTTATTTTCTCAGGAAATGAGAATGTTCAACGTCAAACTGTTTTGTATTGAAATCCAGTGGTTTATCAAGCAGTGTTCTATGAGAAGTTTGGTCCATGACTATTATGATCAAGGTTCATCAGTCCAGGTTGTGTTCATCTGTGGATTTATTTTCCCAGATATTAACTCAGACATATTGAAAGTGATTCAGTTTTAACCGAAGATTCAAAAGTTTGTCTGTGCAAGTCAAGTTTGATATTCATTCAAGTGTGCTATTTCCCAGTGATTCTAAAGCATGATTGAGGAGAAACCGGGAGGCCCTTGAAAGTGAATATGTTAGTTCAAATCTTCATCACTGGATAGATTTGGTATTTGGATACAAGCAACATGGCAAACCTGCTGTAGAGGCAGCAAACATATTCTACTACTTAACATACGAAGGAGCTGTTGATCTGGAAACGACGGAAGATGATTTGCAAAGAGCTGCAATAGAAGACCAAATAGCCAACTTTGGCCATACCCCAATTCAGATATTTCGCAAGAAACACCCAAGAAGAGGGCCACCTATTCCAATTGCACGTCCTCTGTACTTCGCGCCTGATTCCATTAGTTTAACTTCCATTGTTTCAAATACTAGTCATTCTTCATCAGCTATACTGTATGTTGGTCTAATGGACTCAAATGTTATCCTTGTGAATGAGGGTCTCAACTTATCTGTTAAGACGTGGTTATCAACTCAACTGCAATCTGGTGGAAATTTTACATTTTCTAGTTCACAGGATCTTTTCTTTGGAGTTGGTTCCGAATTTCTTTCACCGCGTAAAATTGGTATTCATGTTCCTGAACATGTTGAACATGGAGAACAATGTTTTGCAACAATGCAGACGCCCTTTGAGAATTTCTTAATATCATGTGGCAATTGGGAAAATAGTTTCCAGGTCATATCATTAAGTGATGGCAGAATGGTGCAAAGTATTCGACAGCATAAGGATATGGTGAGTTGTATTGCAGTTACATCTGATGGGAGTATCCTTGCAACTGAAAGTTATGATACCACGGTGATGGTTTGGGAAGTTTTTCGTGGTAAAACAGAAAAGAGAATTCAGAACAGTCAGTCTGAGTTACCTCGTAAGAACACCGTCATAACTGAAACTCCATGCAATTTCATGATATTGACCTGACAGGTGAGCATGTTGAAAAGAATGTCTGGGTGGTTGAGTTGATTTGCAATCTAATAGAAAACTCTCTTCTGAATTCCTACGGTGTTGCGCTTATGTCAATGCGTGTTAAGATTTTTGGGTGTCATGTTGATTTGTTCTCCATCTAATGTTATAGCAGTTGCTCTAAATGCAAATCTATTTGATATCACTTTGCAGACTGATGTGTTCAGTGTAAGCAGTAATGGCTTGTCAAGTGGGTCATGGTTGTTTTCTGGCAGACTGACTAGAATGCTTTTAATTGACTGTGAGCAAAGCAGCAATGACTACCCCCTGACAATATCAGTGTTGGACTTCACCATAGAGCTAGTAGAAACAGAAGTTGAGAATGATGTTCTCCTAGCATTGATCATCTTCTCTTTTTCAGTATATCCTAGTCAATCATGAGTATTGAAAATACAAAAAGAAACTCAGGTAGAATTTGCATCAGCTCTGGCTGAAACTTTCAAAGCAAGGATCAAAGTGTAGATACAGTTTCCTCAAGCTTGAGAGTTGTACACTTGCCCGATATGCATTTGTGTGAAGAAGACGACTTGCCGGTTTGGTATTTGTCTTTGAGCATTACCTTGTTGTCCTAGGTTCGACTGCTGCAAAAGATGATGACGGTGTTGATGATAAAAAAAACGCTGTTGTTGCTCCCTGTGAGCTCAGTATGACGATAATGAAGATTATATCATCATTTGGACCAAATCAATGGAACTTCTAAGCTGAGTCAGACTGAAAATTTGCAGCAATTTACTCCTGATAGCATCAGCCACAAAAGTGTGAATTCTCCATTTTTTTAGAGATGATTCAGCTGACAGACAACCGTGGCATGATTTGCACTGCAGAATTGATGGACCTGCTGCATATGATATTCTTATTAATTTTGAACAAAGATGGAGAAAAGCAACTAAGTGGAAAGAGTTTGCATTTCTTTTTAAAAAAGCTTCTCAGTGGAATGACGGTGCTTCAATAAGAGAAGAACGCATCTCGTGGATATTAAGTCCTTCTCATCGTACCTCAAAGGATGAATATACAACTGTTCCAGGGGATGATCCTTTATTATGTGTTTCGAAAGAAGATAATCCTGAAAACTGGCATGTCCAGATCTTCCGCTCCATTGATTCAGGATCCTTGAAAGGATTTCCCAAACGTGTTGATGTTGCTCTATCCCAGAATCTCATTTGTGCTAAAAATTTGGTTATAGACAAAAGCATTCAAACAGGATACATCCAAGCTATCAGATCTGCTCAACATTTCATTTATATTGAAAACCAATACTTCATCGGATCTTCATATGCATGGCCATCTTACAAAGATGCAGGGGCTTCTTCCTGATCTATTGCCTCTTCTTTATGATCAAACAATTGTAAAGCAAGAACTGATAAGAACAGTTGATCTTGGCCCTTTCGAGCATACTGTGGATGATGGGCTTGAATTGAGGAAGGCAGCTTTTGAATGTGTAGACACATTGCTGGATGGTTGTCTTGATCAACTGAACCCTTCATCATTCATTGTTCCTTATCTTAAATCTGGTTTGGATGATCATTATGATGTTAAAATGCCTTGTCACCTGTTTCTTTCAAAACTAGCCAACAAGTGTCCTTCTGCAGTCTTGGCAGTGTTGGATTCATTGGTGGATCCTCTCCAAAATACTATCAACTTTAAGCCAATGCTCAGCTATCAAGTGAGCCACATGCGTCACAAGGGTTGTTCGAGTCTGGTTCTTACAATTATTGGCTTGGGTAGTTGTGCTTAAGTTCTCATATGAGCATTTCAAACTTCCAATATAAATGATCCAGAAGCTGCTACAGAAGTAACAGATACAAGTTGATCGATCCAAATCAAGCGGGCTCTGGAAAATTGTTGTTTCGGCAACCATGAACAGAATAAAGGTGACAGATAAAAGTTGATTGATTCAAATAAAGTGGGATCTGGAAATTTATTGTCCTGGAAGGTGACAACTGGAAACAAAATGCTTGTATTATCTGCAAACTCAGTGCATACATCTGTTAGATATTTCGGGTGGCCTGCATTGGTAGATTTGACGACGACAACGTGTTTGGAGTTTCTGTTGAAGGTATGATTACATAGAATCATTTTTCTGTGGAGACATTGTTGGATATGTTGGAAGGATAACATTGTTCAAATGCTGGATTTCCTTTCAAATTTCAAAACGCTAGAGCTTCATCAGCGGCAAAGCAGTTATGTCAAGCTGCATCTGATCATGTTAATGAGAGAGTATCTGTTCTCAGTTCCTTAAGATGTTCATTGGCGATATTCTTGGCTCGTATTTACGTTGAAGTTGATAAAGTTGGAGAAGAGTTGTTAACAGATCCATAGAATAAACTTCCATCATTGTTGGGTACAATTAATGATTTGTTCTCAACATTAGAAGCTTCAGTCGGACATCTACATGCAACGTGTCAGAGAAATTCTTCTATTGATGGGACTTATTCAAGTCCCCTGATGTTTGAGGAGCTACAAGAAATAAATCAGGATGGGTCCCAATGGACAGATTGTGAAATTAGAGATGTTATCAATTCCATTTACCATAATTTAGACAAGCTGGAATCTTACATATGTTTCCTTGTTGTCAAACATAGAAAAACCAATTTTATCCATCCGAGATGAGCTTTTTGAGACGTTCAGGGAGAGGCATCAAGGTCTTATGGACCTTGAAGAGGTGTGGTTGACTTCCGACTCGCTACACATAATGTTGTTGGCTTTCAGTGAGCAGACAAAGGGTCAGAAATTTCCAATGAATGCCTCAGATCAGAAAATGCCCGAGATAGTCATGGACAAGTATGAGAAGGAGCTCATGCATCCTATTCAAAACCTTGTCAGTAGAGAGTTGGCTCGGGCTATGCTTATTCAGGTTCAGAAGATGAAACTAGATATTGAGACTGCAATGCTGGAGCCAAACCAAATTCTACGTGCAAATGAAATCAACTTTGCTGTTTTGGCTGCTTTACCTGCCTTCTTTGTCTCCCTTTTACTCATTATGTTAATCCGGGGATGGTTCAAACGGGATACAAAAGCTGAAGGAAGAGGTAGAATTGCTCGGATTCAAAGGATGCTACTTGTTGCAAAAGCTGAGGAAAGGATTAGCAGATTCTGTTATGATAATGAATGGTATAAATGCTCCTAAAGTGGTTGAATGCTTGGGTTCTGATGGCTGCAGATATCAACGACTTGCTGCTCATCAACGCACTCTTCAAACAATACAGAAGTGTCACATTTACAGCATATTTACTGAGAGTAAATTTCTGCAAGCTAAATCTCTCGAACAACTTGCAAAAGCGCTTTATGGGCCAGCTTCAACTAGTTGTAATAGTAACAGAGAAGTTGCAAAAGTGAAAAAGAATGGAAGATTGAAAGAGCAGCCAAGGTGACTACAGTAGTAGTACAAGTACCAGCGACGAGAGTAACGTTAGTGGTTCTAGTTGCGGCAATAGACCTCACATGTCAAAGGATTTTAGATGGCAGGCCATACGGGATGCTCAAGTTCAGCACAGAGTCTTGGGCTTGAGACACTTCAATCTTTTGAAGAAACTTGGTTGTGGAGACATTGGTACTGTATATCTTTCTGAACTAATTAGCCAAAATTGTTTGTTTGCTATAAAAGTAATGGACAATGAATTTTTGGCAAGAAGGAAGAAGATGCCTAGGGCTCAAACTGAAAGGGAAATATTGCGAATGCTGGATCATCCTTTTCTTCCAACACTCTATGCGCAGTTTACATCACAAAATCTATCATGTCTGGTTATGGAGTTTTGTCCTGGAGGAGATCTTCATGTTCTACGCCAGAAACAACTTGGAAGATGTTTTTTAGAGCCAGCAGCAAGGTTTTATGTAGCGGAAGTCCTTCTTGCTTTGGAGTACTTGCGCATGCTAGGAGTTGTTTACCGTGATTTAAAATCAGAAAACATTCTTGTTCGAGAAGACAGTCACATTATGCTCACAGATTTTGACCTTTCACTCAAGTGTGATGATAGTCCAACGCTTCTGAAATCATTCTCTGACCAAGATACCAGATATTCAACATATGCCTACTACTGTTGCTACCCTTGTAACTTTAAAAGAACGAGCCACTTGCAACAGGGTGAAGAAAAATTCATCACGTTACAAGCCATGTTAATATAATCCCAGCCGTGTTACAAAGCCATATTCACAAGCTGCTGCAAAAAATAAATAGCGCGTGAGCCAGCTGATGAAAATATTCCACGTCACATTCAAATTACAACAAAAGCTGAAAGAAAAAGAAAAACGACTTCATGAGCTACAAAGAGAAATTCCAAAACGACATGAAAAAATGCACATGAGTCACGCCGTTCACACAACACACCCAATTCAAAACGCAACAATTTTTTTCACAAACGGCAAATCATTTTCACTCACTCTCATCTATAAATACAACTCACATTCACTCATTTTCATTCAAGCTTTTCAAGCCAAAAAATCTCTGCTAATTTTCTTCCTTAATTCCTCACTACGAAACATTTTGTTCATATTCTCTTCTCCTACTTCCTTCCACCAAATTAATTTCAATTAACCTCAAACAGAGATCAATTTCAAACCAGAATTCATTCATTCAGAAGAAGAAAGAAGAAGAGAGTTTCAATTTCATCATTCACCTGAGTTTGAAGGTAGATTGAGCTTCACCGTCAGTTTCGATCCGTTACTTTTTGTTGTGTTTCTTTGAATTGTTGGTACTGTTGTGAAGAGCTCTTGATTTCGATTGCAACCGCGTATTTTTCGTGTCCCGCCGCTCCGATTTGAGAGAGCTTTGAAGTGATATCCATGGCCGTTGTCGTGTGTTTTGGAGAAGATGATGAAGTTTTATAACTTCAGATTCATTTTACTTTACTTTTTATTTTTATTTTTATTTTTTGAACTTTTTTTAACCAATCATGGGCCGTGAGGCCTTTTTATTATTATCAGCATTTTGTTTTACTTTAAAACCTCACTTTCTTTCTTTTTTTTCCTATTTTCTTTTAATATTTTTTCTAACATTTGTTTTTCATTTGAAATAATTTTTTTAAAATAGATTTTGTTTTGGATCTTGAATTTTAATAAGATCTCATCAATATCAATGGACTTTGGGTGTCGATTTTATCCACCAAGAGAAGTGATTGATATTGATGATGATTTAATCAATTTAAAATTCAAATTGTGGTTTTCTCTTCATTTTAATTTGCTTTCTTCTTCTTTTTATTTTTGATCGATGAAATCTATGGATCATATATTGTTGATTATCAAGGTTGTTTAATCTTCATTATTTCAAATCTATGGATGAATAATCATTGAGATAATTCTCCGTACTTTGGAATAGTGATAGATTACCTTTGATTAATTGATTAAAAATCTTGATTATGATGAGATCACTATCTCTTTTCTTTTTGTGTGGCATGTTTTAGGAGAGTGATTTACATATCACTTCTCTAACATGTATTAACACTAACATTTTATTGACCGGCCTCAGATAGTCGTGGTTTCTACATAAACCCGATTACGATTGCTTAACATAGCGCTAAAGTGTCCCTTAATCGGAAAATGATCATTCGTGGCTCAAACTTACGTTTAAAAGTCCAAGTATGTTTAGTTGCTTGTCTTAAGTCCAATACCTATGAAAATCATTGTTAGGAGGCTTTGATTCTATCAATCCTCTAATGAGTTTTCATTAACCTTGGTCTAAAGTGCAAGAATTAATCATCATTGATCATATGTTCTAACCACTAACCACTAATTCACTAACATTATCCTTGTTTAATTTTGTTTATATTCTCTTCTTACTCCTTATTTCTTACTTTTATGCTTCCATATTATCATTTCATATCATATCTTTGTTTATGTTTTATGTCATTTCTCTTTTGTCCACTTGGACTATACCTTGTTCAAAACACTAATAAAGGATAAAAATCTCTAAAAAACTTGGTGCTATTAACTTTGTGGTTATGCTCTTGGACTACTCTTAGACCTTGGACTTCATGGACCTTTGGACTTAGAATTAGGACTTCATGGACCTTTGGACTTAGAATTAGGACTCTCATTCCTATGCTTGGAGTATTGTGGATCTTAGCCTTTATTTGGCTCGCTCATTAGCCCATGCTTTAAATCGGATGGAATTCTTTTTTTGCTTGCTATGGAGTGTGCTACAAGTCGGTTAGATCTTTCTTACCTCTAGCTCTTATTTTGGTTTCTAGGATAGTCACTTCATCTCCTCCCCTTCTTAAAATTTCAAAACTTTCTCCCTCTTTCAAAACCTTCTTTGTTTCAAACTTCAAAACCGCTTTCGCAATAAAACCTTGACTTTCGTCAAGTGATTTTCAAACTTTGTTCTTCTTAATAAAAGTCAATCCATGTTAATCATGCTTTGACCAATTTCAAAAGACATAAAAAAAATACAAAAACTCATAAACTCTTTTTGTGCCTTTATGCACTTTTTCACTTTAAAACTTTTCATAAAGTTTAGACATGATTCATTTCTATAGTTGAGATGTAAATCTCCTATTCCCCATATTATTAAGACTTTGACATTTTCCATGTTGATGTTGAGTGATAGTCTTGTTGATAATCCAAGCAAATCCTCCATCTTTATGTGACGCAGATGTTGTCTTAATACTCGTGGGTGGATAGTCGCAGTTCTCTCCTTGAAATGATGACTTGTCTTTACATCTAAAATCAATCAAAACCAACAAATTTTTGTCATTTGTACCACGAACTACGGGGTTTTGATCCCATATTTCACTTTGTGGGTACGTAGGCATGAGGCGATAAGTCTCTCCAAACACAAAAATCTAAAAAATAATTTTCTTCTCATCTCCCCAATCTCTTTTCAAACAAACCATTTTCAAACCAAAAAACGTAAATATTTCAAAGGGCTCCTATAGAGTACTATAAACGTTTTGGGTGCTAACACCTTCCCATTGCGTAACCAACCCACTTACCTCGATCTCTGTCTCGTGTTCTTATTTTAGAACTCTTTGGTTTTGTTCGCTCTTTTTCCTTTCCTTTATTTGGATAAAATAAAAGTGCGGTGGCGACTCTTGTTTTTTTGAGTTAAGCTAATCAATAGCTTACGCTCACGATTTTTACCGCTACACACATGCAATGCAACAATACAAGCAAAGGGAGGACACCTCAACCTTTATTGAAAACATGTCAAGTATGAAAGGCAGATAAACATCCAAGAAAAGGGAGGCAAGCTCAACCTTTAATGCAAACAAGAGATGCACAGAGAAAGCACACAAGCAAAGGGAGGCAAACTCAACCTTTAAATGCAAATATGGAAGGTGAAAAGATAAAACTATCAAGCTTACCCTACTTCTAATGAACAACATCACATAATAATGGAGATGAAAGGATAAATAAAATGAGGGGAAGCAAAGTGAGTAACAAACTCACTAAGTTCAATGTGTACCAACACAAGAGTCCACAAAGGTTCAACTTCTCATGGAATGCACAAAATTCGACCAAAGGAAGAATTAGGCTCTCACAAGAATGATCTTAAAAATGTAGGACAAAGAAGGTTCAGAAGCATAGCGTGAACCAAAGGAACCCACTATGTTCAAGGTGTACATCAAAGGCTCAAACTTCTCATGGAATGCACAGAACTTGACCAAAGGAAGAATTAGGCTCTCACAAGAAGGATCCTAAGAATGTGACTTAGAGGAGAAAGGAAGATAGTGTAAACCAAAGGAATCCACTATGTTAAATGACTGTCCATCAAAGACTCAACCTCTTATGGAATGCATAGAATTCAACCAAAGGAAGAATTAGGCTCTCACAAGAGGGATCCTAAGAATAGGACTGAGAGGAAGTGTGCAGAGCACTTGAGTTCTAAAAGGCTCAACCTCTTATGGAATGCACAAAATTCAACAAAAGGAAGAATTAGGCTCTCACAAGAGGGATCCTAAGAATAAGAGTGAGAGGAAGTCTGAAGGATTAACCAAGGCAAGGCAAAGGGAATCACACAAAGAAGAGAAATCAAATCCCTAAACGCTTCTAAGGAACCCTAACAGTTAAGCTCTAAAGGAAGTCTATCCTAATCAAGCTATGGACATGTTAAGGACTTGAAATTTAACCTACATAGGATTCAACCTATATACTATAGGATCATTCAAGGATCACCTAAAATGCAAAACTCGGTGAAGGTACAATGGGAAACACACTAACAACAGCCAGAATGAGAAATCTATTAAAAATAGAAAAAAATCCTAAAAATTATAATAAAAGACCTAGGGGGTCCTTAAGATGTTAGGAATCTATGGTTAAAATTGTGGAGCAAAACTCCAAGCCTAAGTATGCTAACAGGGGCCAAAACCCTAATGTGTTCTATGTATGAGGCAAAGGGAAAAGGGTGCTATAGATCTAATTCAAACCCTAACTAAGTGATATCTAAAAATCAGAACCAAAATGCCTAGAAATCAACCAAGGTGTCTAGAATCATCACACAAAAAATTAGAAGTTTACTCAATGCATTGAATAGGAAATGAAATTCAAGAAGCAAACATGTATATTTTCACATTTAAAGAAATAACCAATCATGGAAAATTAACATTAAATTGAAAATGATCTAAAAATAAATCTAAAAATTTGTAAAATCGTTTAACATATTTAGGAATCTTGGGAAAAAATTCATGAATTTTGGACGCATTTTACTATTTTTAATCAATTAAAAGTAAACAGCGATGAAATAAAAGAAATCAAGAAAAAGAAATGAAAATAATAAAATCCTGTGGCAAATAGCAACTAATGTATGTTCACGCGCATGGGCCTCAGGAAAGGGGGTGGGGATAGCAATTAAGGCCCAGTCCAAACACATTTAAATGAAATGCAAAGTTTCATGTGGCTTGGGTGTTGCTCAGTCAAAGCGCACATACGGTGTTCTCTAATCCTATCCATTCATGGTTTAAGTCATCTCATCCTAAGGGCATCACGAAGCCACGCGTCTCATGGAGTGTTTAAAAATGGGAGGGACACCAGAAGGTGGCCGGTGCAACGCCGGTCATCTTCTCCGGTTGCTTGCTACAGTGGAGTTCATCAAAATTCAACGAAACTTCCCGAATCATATACCAATTGAACCGTCTCACTACATAGATCACTAATCCATACTCCAAATTCATTTTTACCCTAGGATTAAGATAAACCGAAAGCATCAAGAAAATGGGCCATGTCAAAAGTTGTTGCAATCAAGCATCTAACCTAACCTAAATTAATCTATGCCTCTCAAGGATCCTAACCACATGAAGATTGAGTTCTAATTCATCAAGAATAGTGAGTAATGTTGAAGAATAGAAACCTGATTAGAAGCTTGCACAGAGATGTGAATTGATGCTGATTTTTGCTCCAATTGATCCAGAAAGCTTCTATGGATCCTCCTAGAGCTCTTGATGATCTTGAATTGAGTTTAATGTGCTTGATTCTTGAAAATGCAATTTCACTTTCACCTTCACTTCTCGAACTGCTTCTAACAGAATTTTGCACCAATCTTCATCAATCTTCATCTGATTATGATCAACATGTTATATAGAAGTGATATGGAGTGGATTTGAGACCCAATCATGGCCCATGAGGTCCAATGGAAAATACTATTTTCTCACTTTGGAGCTTTGTCATTCTCACCAAAATAGAGTTTGAACTCTTGCACACTGCCTCATACCAATTGCTTATGATGCAAGGAACATGAACGAATGATATTGGATCCTTGAAAGTGGATCAATGGTTGATTTTGATTATGTTTCTTCAAGGTGAAGTAGCATGTAAAATGACATGGTTTCATGGCTCAATTTGCAAATCCACCATTGTCATTGTGTTTGAAATTTGAAATGCACTCAAAATATGCACAAATTTGCACAACTTTGGTCCATTATGAATTTATTTGAATTTTTTGACTTTTAATGGCTTTTAATGTTCTTTCCATGAAAGTTTCTTCAATAAATCTTTAATCCAAGCCATATAAATGGTTCCTTGATGTTTGGTTGAGCAAATGACCCTATTTTAAGCAACGTTCAAGTTGGAAAGATCTTCATTTGAGATGTGCAAAGTGGTGAAATTGACCTATAATCCAAAATGACCTATAATTAAAGTTTCCCAAAATACCCTTGCCTTGCATGCTTCATAGCTTGAGCTTCACAACTTAGATGAAGGACTTCTAGTACTCTTTGGAAATCTAAGATGATAAGGGATAACTTTAGTGTTTGGGTCAAGATGAGGAGAGACATCCTTCTAGGTCAAAAATGGCATGGAAGTTGGTTGACTTTCAAGGACTAAAATCACATTCATCTGATGGCCTGTAACTTGTCTGCTTCATAACATGAGTTCTATAAATCCAATGGATGACTTCTAGTACTGAAAGGAAAGCTAAGAACATGCTCCACATGTCTCATGTTGGAGTCAAGATGAGATAAGACTTGCATCTTGAGTTATGTGGTCTTGAAGTTAGACTGTAAACTGTAAAAATGCATATATTTACAATTTTAATACTTGAGTTATGTGGTCTTGAAGTTAGACCTGTGGTCGACTCAAAGCCTGCAAATCTGTAAAAATGCATATATTTATGATTTTATTACATTTAAATATAACCAATGATCTTCCACATATATTGAATTGAATATGCCAAGTTAGAAGGATATAAGAAGGATATGAGAGATGAAATATTGCAATTGTCTTGTATATGTAGAGCCGATAAGACCGATTCATCCATGGTTGCGTTTTGTCATCATCGAAAGTCAATACCATATGTTACATGAGGGTTTGTCCTCACAATTAGCTCTTGCCACCCTATGATTTGGCATCGGGTTTTTATTCAAATTAGGCCCCTCGTTGGTGAAGTTGATAGCCTTTGAGTCAAGCAAGTCCTAAACTTTGTGCTTGAAGGCTTTGTAGTTGTCAATATTATGGCTCGGGGCGCTTGAATGAAAATCGCATCTGGCATTTTCATCATAACCAGGAGGCGGTGTACCAGTGAGAGGTGCCAAACTCCTCTTCTGAACCAATTGCAACTACAACAAATGTTGTAACAACTGAGAATACGATATTGGAGGAGTCTCAAACTTCTTGTCAGCCATTCTTGGTCTAGCAGCGTAAGGTCGCGGGGCGTTAACTTGTTGCTGAGGTGCAGCCGATATAGTTATAGCAGCAACTTGTTGATGATAACGAGATTGCACTCTACCTTTACCCTTGTGAGAAATAGCATTCGCATCTCCTTCCCTCCTTTTAGGGTTTGCTGAGTATCGTTTCTTTGCTCCTCCCGAAAAGGATCCACCACCATTTGGAATCTTCCCAGACTTAATCCCACTTTCGACTCTTTCACTAGCCATTACCAGATCAGAAAATCCTGTAGATATACAGCCTATCAACTATTCAAAATACACACCAGGAAGTGACGCCATGAACATGTCGATCAGTTCTCTTTCAACCATAGGAATTTGCACCCTCACAGCTAAATCTCGCCATCTCTGGGCGTACTCTTTGAAGCTCTCAGTATTATGCTGCGACAAACTCTACAATTGTACCCTATTCGGTGCTAAATCACTATTATACTGATAGTGACGAACGAAGGCCTCGGCCAATTCTTTCCAGCTGTAGATATGAGTTCTCTCAAGCCCCATATACCATTCCAAAGACGTTCCTGCCTGATTGTCTAGGAAAAAATGCATTACAGGTTTTCATCATCGGAGTACGTAGACATTTTTTTGAAATATGCTCGGATGTGTACTCTAGCACAAGCCGTCCCTTTGTACTTATCGAAATCTGGTACCTTAAACTTGGGGGGAATCCTGACACCAGGCACAAGTCCCAAATCCGACATATCAAGAGCCAGAGAGTTCTGATTCTCGAAAGACTTCATCTTCTCCTCAATCAGTTTAAACCTTCTATCAACTTCAGTTGGCAAACCAACCTCCACATCTTTCATGGAAAAAATGTCATCCTGGTGATCTTCCAATGAGGGCCAGAAGCTCCGTGCACAATGCACATACTCCCTCCAGCAACATTACCATTTTCATTCACAGCATCTCCGCTCGAAGGTATGACTGCAGTAGGAATACCCTGTGGAACGGACCCACCAACCAGTTGAGGAATGACACCAAATCCTCCATGTAAAACACTCTCTTTGTCGACCTGTGCTATCAACGACTGGACCATAGTTCTCAATTGTTCCTTCCCACTGGCAACATTCTGCATCAGCTTCATGAAGTGGGCCATGCGAGCTCTGACTTCCTGTAATTCAGCTTGAACCTGATCCATTACTTTTTGCTGATTCCCTTAAGTTGGATATCTGTGGAAACTAAACTCCTCAATCCTATTACTGAAAAAAACCAAGTAGAGATAAGAACAAAAGGCCACTGAGAACACTTGCCATGCAAATGAGAATGCAAAATGCAAACATGTTTATGCATTTACAGGGGGATCTCCCCCTTGATTCTAGTTTCAATAAACAAGAACAGAAAAGATGGACATGAATACAACCAAAATCTTCTCATATATCAAGTAAAGATGAGACAATACATAAGAACAAATGAGAAAGATTCGAATATAAAAAGGTACTGATATCATCCAACAGATCTGGTGATGATCAACATATAAAAGAAAAGGAACTATTGTGACATATCAGAAGATAATCCTCCCCAGAAATCATGTTCCTTGCTCCAGGCTTGAGCCTCCTTAAGCATCCTCTTCGTATCTGGATAGTTTGGTCTGATAACCAACTCTCTGATGAGGATGTACCTTCTGTGTATCACATCCTGGAGACAATGACAATAATTTTCCCATGCATCCTCGCCGAAGGCATCTTCAAGCCTGGGTTTCTTCATATCTGCCCGAATCTTGAGCTCTTGAACCACTGACAGAGTCTCATGGAGTTTCTGCTCAAACAGTACCTACGAGACGATTCCACTATTACTTCTTTCTCCTTGACCTTGAGTTGCGCCTTCAGCTTGACAACCTGCACACGAAGCTTATCCTCCCTGTTCTTGTTTGCGGTCAAAGTAGCATTCTGTTGCTTATTGAATTTGGATATCTCTAGATATGCTCTGTCTAAATCCGCCTTCTTGGGCTTCAAAATGCTGCAGGTGCTCTTTAGATCCTGACCGATCCGCTCTCATACCCTGATCTACTCATATAACTCTTTCTCCAACTTGGTCAATGATTCTGACTTCGTCTTGGCCAATTAAATAACTTCACCTTTATCATGCTTCAGCTAATTGTTCTCCTGTTTTAACTCTGCATTCTCTTTGCGCAACTCTTCCTTCTCTGTCCAAAGGTTGTTATATCTCAGGATATCAATCATTGTAGGATGCTCAATAACCAAAGGATATAAAGGTTCCTCGATGATGAAAGGCAAAAGGATCTTCTCAACTCTCTTCTGAATCCAATACACATATGGATCGTAGGCTCTACAATCACTCTTCCTTAAGGAAAGCTTCCCCCTCTTGTGGATTTTACCCCAAGCATTAACGAATCTGGCCAGAATACAAGGATCAGCTACACCAGTGAAGTACAAAGATTTCTCCACTTCTTCTTCCTTCGGAGGTCCCATCAAAGCATAACCAAACTTTCTGACAGCAAGAGAAGGATTGTGGTTGATACGGCCTTTCCTCCCCATCAAAGGCACATTAGGGAAACTACCAGAGCTAAAGATGAGCTCACGACCAAGCAGATCTCGGTTGAACCAGGCGATATCCTTGGTTGTTAAACCCATGAGTCTTTTGGACCATTCAGCTGAATTTCTTGAATCCACAAAACCTCCAAAGCGGGGAAGATGATCGATAAACCACTTATAAAAAAGCGATGTGCAACATGAAACAGTTTTCCCTCTTCTCCAAAGGTCGAGAAACAATGATATGTTCACCATTTATGGTTTGGCATCATGGTCATTCGAGGAGGTCTCAACAGAATTCCCAATGAATGGTCTCCAGAGTCATTAGTTTTCTAATTCAACACCCCCTCAACTGCCCTAAATGCGCAGGATAGGATCTTTCCAAAGAAAACCTCGTCTGGATGTGAATTTCATGGGGACTATTGTGTGAATCATGCCACACAAGTCCCCACTACTCTCCATACTCATCCTATGTGTATACTCAAGCCTGGGTATTGGGCTTATCTCTCATGGAACCACCCACCCAACAGCACAACAGCAACAACATAATATGACAATAAAATGCAAATGAAATAATACATAACAGGATAACATACATAAAAGAAAATAATTGCACAAAAGTAAACACCCAAAGACATGAAATAGACAAGTGCTAGGATTGACTCGCATAGGAAATCTCTTTTTCCCAGCAGAGTCGCCAGCTGCCGCAACTGCGAAAACACCCGGCTTAAAAATAGAAGAGTCGCCATCGAATGTTATTTATCACAAAGAGAGGGAAAGGGAACAATCGAAGAAAACCTAAAGAACGGGAAAAAAACATGGTCATCGCAACCAAATCTTCGGTTCGGGAGTCGGTTACGCATGGGGAAGGTATTAGCACCCCTCACGTCCGTTGTACTCAATGGGATCCACGCTTGTTTATTTAAAAGCTACTTCTAAATGGAAATGATAACAAAAGAAAAAGAAAAAGACTCGATAGACAACGTCTCCCTATGCCTACGTATTTCTTCGTGTAATGGGAAATTCAGAGTCAACGTAGTTCGGAAAACTATGGGTGATGGGGGGAAGGTTTCTCGCCAAGACACCGCCATCTTGTGCCTTCGTATCCTCATCTAGTATGAGAAATCAGAGCAAACTTAATTTGGGAAACTAGACCACTGGTTGGTTAAATGTTTTTAATGAGCGACGTTAAGCTCCCATTCCAGCAGTTAGGGTCGAAGTCTTTTTGCGGTAGAACGGAAAAGTAAAGTACTATTTTCTAAAAATGAGCTTGAAACACAAATCCCGAGGGATAAAAAGTTTGATTCAGTTTTTGAGCTTTAGTGAAGTGAATTAGTTTTCTTTGTGATTCATGTTGTACAAAAGATTATGACATAGGAGCGAATGTGTCGCATATCTCCCAATAGGCATACGCTAAACACTTTAGACAAGTGAGGAGAAACCCCCACATAATATTTCCCATGTGCTTAAGGCTCGTAGTGTACAATGTTCATTGTATTTGTTAGATGAGTTAGAATGTGTTTTAAGATGAGAAAAGAAACGCATGAAAGCTCTAAGGGGAAAACTCGGCCCTAACATTGTCATGCAAAGTGGTCCTAAGGTCAATATGCGAAAAGAGATTCTATCCAAATGTTAGGATGCAAAAGATGGACCAAAGGTTGAGATTATAATGGACTAACCTACTTATTATCATGCTTGGATTGCCCTCCTAGTGTCTATCCTACTCCAAATTTAGTCGGATATTAAATTGGAATAAGAAACCTAAGGGAATATGCAAATACAAAACAAAAAGTGAAGAAACAAAGTAAAAATTGAAGCTACAACAGCGTCTCCTGCATACAAGCAAGACAGCCTATAACAACACATGTTTCAGCACAAAAGCAGGCGTAAAAGGCAGGCGGCAAGCAAGCAAGACAAAGACAACATGCAAAGTTCAGAGTAACCACAGCTGTGGAAAGTAGGGCATCAAATAAGCATAAATGCAATCTATCGAGAGCAAGAATTAATCATAAACAAACATCAGGCAAGTATGGATATGCTTCAACAATCAACATTGCATCAACAAGAAATCAACAAGATCAACATGCTTTTCAATTCAAATTGAACGATCGACCGATCAAACAAATGCGCAACCAAGCGGAGTCGGGAATAAGTGCGAACATCCATCAAACGTCCAACAAAGAAAACAATTCATGATAACCAATTAACATGATTTAAGCAAACAAAGCGTGTGTTAAAAAAACAAAAGAGATGGACAAGAATACCACCACAGTCTTCTCATATACAAGTAAAGCTGAGACAATACATAAGAACAAATGAGAAAGATCCGAATATAAAAAGGTACTGATCTCACCCAACTGATCTGGTGATGATCAAGATACAAAAATAAAAGGAACTACTATGACATATCAGAAGATAATCCTCCTTAGCAATCATGCTCTTTGCTCTAGACCTGAGCCTCCTTAAGCATCATCGTCGTATTTGGATGGTCTGGTCTGACAACCAATTCTCTGATGAGGATGTCCCTTCTGTGTATCACATCCTGGAGACAATGACAATAATTTTCCCGTGCATCCTCGCCGAAGGCATCTTCAAGCCTGGGTTTCTTCACATCTGCCCGGATCTTGAGCTCTTGAACCACTGACAGAGTCTCATAGAGTTTCTGCTCAAACAGTACCTACGAGACGATTCAACCATTACTTCTTTCTCCTTGACCTTGAGTTGCGCCTTCAGCTTGACAACCTGCACACGAAGCTTATCCTCCCTATTCTTATTGGCGGGCAATGTAGCATTCTGTTGCCCATTGAATTTGGATATCTCTAGATATGCTCTGTCTAAATCCTCCATCTTGTGCTTCAAAATGCTGCAGGTGCTCTTTAGATCCTAATCGATCTGCTCCCGTACCTTGATCTACTCATATAACTCTTTCTCAAACTTGGTCAATGATTCTGACTTTGTCTCGGCCAAATAAATAGCTCAAGATCCTACCATAATCATGTCTGAATACCTCAAGAGATCCAGGATCAACCATAGAAATCCGACCAAATAAAGGTCTAACTCAGGCGTCAAAAATTTGTACAAAGTTGTCTTCTTTTTCTCAGCTTGCATCTCTATAGAAAACCAGGACCAGAATTAAGGGAAAGAAGAGAACCTGTAAAACACACAGACATGCAATGTTAAATGCAAGATGATTATACAGATGCAAACATGGGATCAAGGTATCCAATGCTCAAAAATCGTTGTTGTGCTGTTGACTGAATCAGAACTCCGCTTTGATAAGAAATCCCAGAAAACCAGAACATGGAGATGATAGAAAACCAGAGTATTCAGGATCAAAAGTCTGCTTTGATAAGAAAACCAGAAAACCGGGTTGGTCGAAGGTCAATGTTTTCCTGCAAAACCCTTCCCTCTCAAATGTGGGTTCTAGTCTTGAAATGGTACAACATCCTATGCAGGTCATAAGTACCACAGACTCTCAGGTCGAGAAACAATGTTACGTTCACAATTTTTGGTTTGGCATCATGGTCAACCGAGGAGGTCTCAACTGAATCTCAATGAATGGTCTCCAGATTCGTTAGTTTTCTAATTCAACATCCCCTCAACTCCCCTAAATGCGCAGGATAGGATGTTTCCAAAGAAAACCTCATCTGGATGTAAATTTTGTGCGGACTATTGCATGACTCATGCCACACAAGCACTACTCTCCACACTAATCCTGCGTGTATACTCAAGCCTGGGTATTGGGCTTATCTCTCATGGAACCACCCACCCACAGCACAACAGTAGCATCATAATATAATAATAAAATGCAAATGCAATAATACACAATAGGATACCGTACATAAAAGCAAATAACTACACAAAAGTAAACACCCAAAGACACAAAACAGACAAGCGCTAGAAAATACTACATTAATTACTCCTTGGGGAACCTACTGCTACAAAGTTATGCCTTTCGGTTTGAAGAACGCAGGGGCAACATATCAAAGAGCTATGGTCGCTCTCTTTCATGACATGATGCATAAGGAGATCGAAGTTTATGTTGATGGTATGATTTTCAAATCTCAAAATGAAGAGGACAATTTGGACCATTTGCTAAAACTGTTTGAACGTCTCAGGAAATACCAGTTAAAACTGAATCCTACTAAGTGTACCTTTGGTGTTAGATCTAGAAAACTACTTGGTTTTATCGTCAGCCAATAAGGAGTTGAAGTAGATCCTGACAAAGTCCGAGCCATTCAGGACATGCCTGCTCCGCAGACTAAAAAACAAGTCAGATGTTTTCTTGGACGACTGAACTATATCTCCAGATTCATTTCTAATATGACTGCTACATGTGATCCAATCTTCAAGTTACTTTGCAAAGGTCGGGTTATTGATTGGAATTCTGATTTTTAGCAAGCATTTGAGAAGATCAAGGGTTATTTGCAAGAACCTTCTATCTTGATGTTGTACCCCAAAATTTGCCCAACCTTTTCTCTCTACTTGGCTTATGGTTCATTGCATTCTTTAACATTTGCATCTATATAGCATTGTCTTTTGCAGGGGATCAAGGGAGGTGTGCAATTCAAAAGAAGAGTTATCAAGGGTTTCAAGCTCAACCAGGAGTGCTTATTCAAGTTATCTAATGCTTACAGTCATCAAGAAGTGGTCAAAGCTCTCTGAGAGAGAAGATTGACAAGCTTTGCTTACCTCCTATCTTGGAGGGCAATTGAGGATCATTAGGGGTTCACAAGGCCATGGTCATGGATAAGAGGTGTTTGAGAAGCTCATTGAGTTCTTTTGAAGTCATTGTGGAGCTTATCTACGCATTCATTTCACTTTCAAGAGGTTGCTGTCAAGGGTTGTGCACCTAGGGTTTCATCTGCTTAGCTCAAAGTCCTGTGGGCTTGAAGGAGTTGGAGACTTGGACCCAAGTATTTGGAGTCATGGGAAGTAATGTTGAGACATCTAGGATGTCATATCAAGTTCAAATCAAGAAGAATCAAGAGTTTGAGAAGTTACTAAATTAGGGTTTCAAAGGATGTCAGGGTAAAATCCCATTCTTTAGAAGTTCACTTCAAGGACATGTTATATCATGATACAAGTTGAATCTCATTCTCATGTAAACATGAGAGTTGTAGGCCATGTTTTAAGCTTTCTTTTGAGAACTATAACTCATCCATTGGGTTTGTGGAACTCAAGTTATGATGCCATCAAGTTATAGGTCTCAGATGAACATATTTTTTAGTCAACAAAAGTCAACTCACTTCCAAGACACTTTTGATCTAGAACCATGTTTCCCCTCAACTTTTGATGAAAATGAAAGTTATCCACATGATCTTAGCTTTCGAAAAAGTCATAGAAGTCCTTGATATCATTTGTGGAACTCAAGTTATGAAGCTTGCAAGGCAAGGGTATTTTGGGAAACTTTGATTATAGGCCATTTCCATTATGGGTTATTTACATGCACTTAAGTACTTCAAACGGAACTTCAACCAACATGAACTTTGCTCAAAATGTATTCAATTACATCATTGAACTCAATATTGGTGTGAATTATGATTGATAATGGATAATTGGAAGAAAATCCAAGTGAAAATGCAACTTTAAAGGGGGATTCCAATTGAATTGGTTAGAGGTCTTTTTCATGCCAGGTTTTGATCCATTTTGGTCCACAATATTCCAACAAGTAAAATGCACAATTTTACTTTGGTTCATGAAGGAAAAATCACGTGGAATTTCAAGTTACTTCACAAAGAAGTTTGTCTTTCAAACTTGCTAAATGGATCACCAACCAAGCCCATTTCAATCCTAATGTAAAATTCAAGTTCCCAGCTGCAAGACCAAATGAGTTCCATGTGTGTAGCAAGCCATATTCACGTGTGCATGGGAAGCATTTCTATATTGGGCATTTTCAAAATTCCCCACAACCAGGCTTCCTGGGCCTCCAATTCCATCACATATCCAACATATAAAAGCTCCAAACGATTATTGAGAGCTCATAAATGCAATTTCGTGGAAGAGAGCTCAAGTTCAGTTTTGAAAATTGAGAGAGAAATCCAAAATCGTGAATCACAATTCAGAGCATTTCAACTCAAATTGAAGCAAGCTTCTTCTTCCTCAAGCTAATTGGAGTAGATCTGCACATTTTGGAGCAAGCTAGCACTCAATTGAAGCACCAACGAAGTGTCTCCGTTAGGTAAACTTCCAATCCATTTTTCTCTCATGTTAGGCATTGATTTAGGTCATTGTTGGCTGCATCTGAAGCCTTACCTCGTGTAGGCAATGTTTGAGTGCTTGATTTCCATGTTTGTTGAAGTTTGCAAATGTACATTCCAAACTTGACCCGTTTGATTCTCATATTTTAGCCATGTTTAAAACAAATGAACCATGGATTTGGAATGTACATGAGTAGAGCTTCAATTTGGTATAAGATTTCGCTTGATTTGGTGAAGTTTGTTGACCTGAACTCTGGCCACCTCGCCGGAGAAGACGACATGAGCTAGGGCTCCGGCGTCTGGTTCAAACTCAGATGAAGGTGATGTCTCCTTTTTTGACCTGTTGACTTGGTGAGATGAACGTCCCAGATCCATTTGACTTGCACGCGTGGATGGTTGAATGCCACCTCATTTATTTAAACAGTGCATTTTTTTTATGAACTGAGTTGAGTAGATCTGGGCCAAAGTTGCTATGTGCACCCCTGTTTGTTTGAGCCCAATGGTTTTCAACGTGAATCCTTGCTATTCACGCCGTTTCCATTTTAATTGTTTTTATTTTCCTATTTTCATTTCTATTTTGATTTTAATTGATTAAAAATGCTTCCAATCATGATAAAATTCAACTAAAAATACTTTCTGACACTTAAATGTGTTATTCAATTTTTCATAATTTTTAATTCCATTTTCCATTTATTTTTCAATTAAATTTGAATTTAATGATTGGAAGGGTTTTTAAGATGTTTTCTTTTGTTCTTCTTTGTTCTTGTTTGATTTTGTTGACCAATTGAAACCACTAATGAATGAGACTTCCTCCTCATTTTGATGATGAGTTGAGGTGTCTTAGAGGATGGTTTTGCTCAATGTTTATCCCCTTTTAGTTTGAGTTTCATTTGCTTTTATTTGACCTTCGACAACCCTCCTCCAAAGTGGAGCACCCTAGTGGATCAATTCCTTTGGTGATGCTTTGATTGGATTTTAATTGAGTTGTTTTGGCCTTTTATTGCCAACATGTTTGAGCGCTTTGTGAATTTTATTTAGATTTATTTGAATCATTTTTCTATTTTTGGTGTACCTTGGAAGTCAAGTCACCTTAAGGATGGTTCACACATACTAGTTGACCTAGTTCTTGTGGGAGATGACCCTTGTGGATCCCACATGCTTCCAACTCCTCTTGATTCACATTTCTAACATGTTGAAGTGGCTGGTTGCAAATTTATAGGTCCTACACTTGCTTGGTTTGTATTACAAGTTGCATTTGTTTAAGGCTTTCCATTTGATGTTGAATGTTGAAAGTGTTTAGAACTTAGGTTCTTTACCATGCCTCATCTTGCAACTTACCTTTCTTTGCTTCCTTCTTTCATTTTCCATTTCTCTTCCCTTTTTCTCACTTCTTTCCTAGGACCTTGGGGACTCATTCAAGTTGATTTGGTGCTTTTGATTTGCATTTTGAGTTTTACTTGGATGAGAGGCCACTTTGAGAACCTTTCTTGTCTCTTTCTTTCATGATCATTTTGATGTTGCTTGCTATCCAAGTTTATCCTCTCATCCTCATCTTGATCATGTCTTCATTCCTTTCTTATTTGCTTTCCTCTTGGTTTAGTGATTGATGTGCAAATGGTTGTAGGAATTCTATTTCTCCCATTTCATCTCACTTTTGGCTTGAACTTGTTTAAGTTCCTTGGTTTGCTTTCCTTCTTTGTTTTGCATTTTATTGTTTGCATTTAAAAGGTTGAGATGTGCTTGTGGTGGCTACTGCCCCACACTTTGTTCCTCCCTCTTTCTTCATCTTTGTGTTGCATTGCATGTTTGCATACTTTTCTTCTCTCATTGGTGCTTGCTTTCTTCTTCTTTTTGTCCTCCTTTGCCATGTTCCCTTAGGACCTCTAATCTTTCTTATTCAAGATGGATTATGATAGACATTAGGTTTGAATAAAAGCATGATAACATTAGGGTAGTCTTCCCTTTTCATCTCAATCATAGGTGTGCATTGTATGATAACATTAGGTTGAGTTTAGTATCCCTTTTAGAGTGTGTCTTCTATTCTCATCTCAAAACTCTTTCAAAATACATAATAAAGGATAATAAGTGTTGTACACTACGAGCCTTAAGTATTTTGGAAATGATGATTGGGGGGCCTCCTCTCAATTGTCTAGAGTGTTTAGCGTATGTCCTTTGGACGAAATGCGACGCATTCGCTCCTAAGCCATAGTCTTTAGTGCAACATGAATTACAAACAAAATTTAATTCACTTCTTCTTCTTAAAAGACTCAAAAAACAAACATCAAACTTTTTTATCCTTCGGGATTAATGGAAAACCTTTTTCATAAAGAGAGTTTTGTTAACTCTTGGTTCTACCACAAACAGGTAATGCTTAAGTCTCCAATGGTCGAGCAGCATACACCTAACTGCTAGAACTAAGTTTTAACCCCACTCAGGTAAAACATTTGAACCAACCTGTGGTCGCGTTAGCCCGAACTACGTTTGCTCTAATTTCTCTTACCAGATGAGGATACGTAGGCACAAGACGGTGATGTCTTGGCGAGCAACCTTCCCCACATTCACCCGTAGTTTTCCAAACTACGTTGACTCTGACTTTCACATTGCACGAGGGAGTACGTAGGCATAGAGCGGAGATGCACTATCGAGTCCTTTTTATTTTCTTTTGTCCCTGTGGCCTGTAGCTTAGATAGATTAACACCTTTTCAGATAGATAAAAAGCATGGATCCCTTCGAGTACGACGGACGGGAGGGGTGTTAATACCTTCCCCTTGCGTAACCGACTCCCGAACCCAAGATTTGGTTGCGATGACCTGCCTTCTCCCTTTCCGTAGGTTTTCTCTAATCGTTTCCTTTCCCTCTCTTTGGAATAAATAACAAACGGTGGCGACTCTTCTATCCTTGTCGGCCCCTCCTTCGCAGTGATGCAACACTTGATTGCTCCTGTTCCGGGAAGACTACTCTTCATGTATCTTACTGTTCTTAAGAAGTCTATGGGCTGCGTACTTGGTCAACACGGTGGTACTAGAAGAAAAGAACATGCCATCTATTACTTGAGCAAGAAGTTTTACTGATTTTGAAACCAGATAGTCACTTTTGGAGAAGACTTGTTGTGCGCTAGCATGGGCTGCTTGGCATCTCAGGAAATACATGATTTGTCACACTACTTTGTTAATTTCAAAAATAGATCCAATAAAGTACATTTTTGAAAAGCCTACTCAGACTGGAAGACTTGCCTGTTGGAACATGTTGTTATCAGAATATGACATCTAGTATGTGACTCAGAAAGCTATCAAAGGAAGTATCTTGTCAGATTATCTTGCAGACCAACCAGTTGAAGACTATGAGCCTCTCAAGTTTAACTTTCCCGACGAAGATATTATGTTGGCGAAGGATCATGAAGAGCCAGGTCCTGATGAAGGCCTCGAGCCGATTCTTTGTTGGAAGATGATGTTTGATGGTTCCTCTAATTATAGTGGGCATGACATAGGCGCCGTTCTGATGAATCCAGAAGGTGGTTATACCCCATTTACAACAAGGTTAGACTTTGAATGTACCAACAATATCGCCGAATATGAAGGATGTCTTCTTGTCCTTGAAGCATCTATTGACCTCAGAATCAAAATTCTTGAAGTGAGTGGAGATTCAGCTTTGGTTATTTATCAAGTAATAGGTGAATGGGAAACCAGACATGAAAATTTAATCCCATACGGAGCCTATATTGTTGAAATGATTGAATACTTTGATGAGATCACTTTCAAGCATGTGCCGAGATCTGAAAATCACATTGTCGATGCTCTAGCCATGTTAGCCTCAATGTTCATAGTCAGATATTTCAATGATGCTACCCTAATTCGAATTGAACGTAAGACTAAGCCTGCCTACTGTCAGATGGTTGAAGAAGAAACTGATGACAAGCCTTGGTTTCATGACATTAATAATTATCTACTCAAGCGAGAGTATCCAGCTGATGCTACTAATCTTGACAAGAAGACTCTGAGAAGATTGGAATCCAAGTTCTTCATCAGCAACAATGTGCTATACAAGAGAAACTATGACATGGTTCTGCTTAGATGTGTTGACAAACGTGAAGCAGACATGTTACTTCAAGAGAATCACGAAGGAACCTTTGGAACCTTTCGTGATATCAAGCTATTGATTAACTTGAATCTTTAATTCTTAGATTATAACCAGACTTTAATTTATCCAAAGGAAAGGTCTAAAGAAAGAAAAACCCTTTTCGCGATGTAACAACAACGCTAAGAGATTCGGGGATCGGGGGTTGGTTATGCATAGGGTAGGTATTTCATATCCTAAACATCTGTAGTACTCTAAAGGAACCTTTTGTTTGTTTGCATGCTAAATTGGTAAATGTTTGCTAAGGTTTGTGTTGGGTAAAGGGTGTAGGTTAAAACCTAAAGATAGTTTCTAAGTTTGCTCGCACAGACGTCGCGTCCCCTGCCTACGTATCCTAACTAGGATAGAATCAGAGCAATCGTAGTTCACCTCACTAGGGTTGAAGAACACTTGATTATGATCAAGGTTCAAAGGGGAACAAACATATCCATTCTTGTGTAGAGTTTAACAAAACTCTCTAGATCTATGTTGAACACTCAAGAAAGGGGAGTAAGTAATCATTATTATGATTCTCACATAGAGTTTACAAACTCTATCCTAGGGTTCTAGTTGAAGAACACTCCTAGTAAAGGTGGGTTTTCTAGACTTAAAGCAAATTCTAAGGCTTACATGCTCTAACTTAACTAAGCTAGGGTTAGGATGACTTCACAAAGTCAGGAGGGGTAAATTAGCTATCCAATGACACAAGGGTCAAGGGAGAGACTTTTCCTTTGGAAGGAGAGAGAGGGAGACAACTTGGATGAGAACTAGAAAGTTCCATCACTTGGGGGAAGAAGTACTTAATAAAGCAAGATGAAATAAGATTAAGACAAGTAAGCATGCATATTACAATAAGCAGATACTTTAAATGACACCAAGGGTTACAACCAATAAATCATCTTAACAAAGATTGAGGGCTCATCTTAACAAAGATTGGAACATGATGAAGGTTATTACTACATATACAAATTACAATTTGAAGATGGGCATGTCATAAGTTCAAAGCATAGTAAATGTGACAACAATGTGCATAGATAACAATCAAACACAACTAAAGCAGTTTAAACCTCATAATTTAGGAGAATAGCAAGTTCATGGTAACAACCAATGAGAGACAAAGTTTTAACATGTTAATAAACACAAGGGCATTAATCATTAACAAATCTCACAAGATAAATTAAGTATGGTATAAAAGAAAAATCATCGAGATGCAAGGTAACGACCCAAAAACGAACCAACTTTCAAGTAGGCAAAAGGCATTGTGAAAACGAGAAAATACAAGATTTTAATTCGTTAAATGAAACTAGACATTACAATGAAAAAGTTACAAAAAGAGCAGATTAAAAATAATAAACAGTGAATGAGTTATGATTTATTGAAGTTTCATTGATTTATGACAATAAAAAAAAGAAACAAGCAAAAAAAAAAAGAAATGGCGTGGGGAGGGGTTGAACCCACGCCTTTGTGCTTACCATCACAACACACAAACCAACCAGCCACAATGCGCGTGCACATGAGGAAATGGGAAGAATGAATAAAATGATTGAACAAGGCCTAATGAAAATAAAATGAAAAAATGTCCCAATCAGGGATCGAACCAAGGACCATGGGCAAGATGAGTGACTTAAGGTGCATGCTTCTACCACTGGGGTGGCTATACATCCGTGTATTTAGCCACCCCCAAAAAAGATAAGGCTTCCATGCGCGCAATTCTGGGCCCAAAACCAAGGCAAACAAGGCAGATACGTATTGGATCATAACTTCAACAAATCAAAACCATATTTAGCAAGATTAAAGTCTAATTTGATTATTTTTCTACAAGGATGATGATGGTGCAGTTCAAATTTTGAGATTACAGATACACAAATAAAATTGATTGAACATGCATTCTATGAACTCAAAATGCAATTTGGTATTCACAGATCAGGGCAGGTGCAATTAGGATTATGGAGAGGCATGAGCAAGTTCTAAAAATAAATCTTGAATGAATTTTAAAAAGAGTTTGATTCAAAATAGCCTTGGATCAAAAAAGATGTATATGAGTTGCAAGCATAGACATGATATGGACATGAGCCAAGATGAAATATATGAATTCAAGATAGCACTGATCTGCACATGTTTGAAATGAAAAAAAAACAAAATAAACTTCAAAAGAAAACATCATTCTGTTATGGTTCAAAGAGGGGCTGTCAAATTGCTACTTGGTAATAGGGTGTTTGAGGTGGACTTGGTATGCAGCCAATGTGTTCAAATGATGATTCACCTTACTGTTATCAATATGTATCAGGTTATAGATCTCCAAATACACAAGATACATTGGCTAGGATGGAGGTAATGGCATTGGAGTTTAACCAAATTGAGACAAGAAGCTAATAGCAGATCAAGGCCATCTGCTTTTTACAGCAACAAACATGTCATTCAACTGATCTCAGTTGCAGTTCAATTTGGTGGTAAGTCAATAATGTGTACTGATGATTTCCAGCCAACAGATCCAGTAAACAAACAAGATTATAACATGATTCACAAAGATGCTTTGAAACATGCACAATCATCAAAATTTGAAACTACCATGCACAACAATAGTCCAAAGCCTAATGCATAAATCAAACTTAAAATCCAAGCTAGTCAATCAAAGACATGAGCTCAACCTAAGAGATTAGTTGCAGTTCTGATGGGGAGCTAGATTGATGAACACCAAATCTGAGTTGACAAACTCAGTTCTCTTAAAAACAGTCCTAGGTGGTTTCTAAGTAGCAAAACTTCCTAAAGAAGAATTCTTGATAGTTTTCAGACCAAGTTTTAATCATCTGTGAACAACAAGGTTTTTTGTCAAAAGGAGCAAAAATTGACAAAGGTTCGAAATGGTAACAACAATATATAGTACTGACTGTCAAATTGCAAATGAAATGGTCTTTCTCTAAAGGAGTTTTGGTGCATACATCATGTTAAACAAATATGTTGTGACAGTAACAACAACACACCAACATACATAGAGATGGCAACCAAATGCCAAACTGGATCATAGCAAAAATGAAGGGTACAGATTGAGCAAATTGAACTAGAACAAAACAACCTAATCATGAGCTCTACTAGTCTAGCTAATCCCATGGAAATCACCAATTGCTGACCCTAAATCCTTACCCAAGATGCCAGCATGATCAAACTGAACTGATCAATCATGAAATTCCTCCTTATCACACATCAGCCAAAATTGGAACTTTAACAAAGTTCTGGTGGGAATCTAACTTGGTCAAAATCTTAACAAACTTTGGACAGCAGACAAGGATGCAAGTCATTGTGTCAACAAAGTCTGAAACTAACAAGGATGCAAAACAGGCCCAATGAAAGTCCTTCCTCACTACAACAAACCTGGTTACAATCTTTCCTTAGATAAAAACAAAGTGTAGACCAGATTGCTTACCATAAAAGCCAGACATGAGGTGACACACTCAATCTAAAAGCAGCCACATCCTAACATGATTACATTGTCACATTCCAATTTACCATCAAACTAAATCACCACATAAAGTCACAACTCCACTAATCCAACAAGGAAGCTAGCTTAAACCTAAGTAGTACCTTAAATCTAACATGATTATACCAAGCCAAGGATAATGTAAACAGAATCAACAAGCTACAGTATGTCAACATGAGTTGACAGATTCATACTTAGCACAACCCTTATGCAAGAAAAGAACTCCAATGAAGGTCATTAATGCAAAACACAAATATTGGACAGATCTATTCATAGACAGAGTTCATACATCACAAATAATAAACACCAATCATAACAATGTTTAAGATCAACTATCCTAGACCTCTCTTGTTAACAGCGCTTCAAAACAGTTTGGTAGTCATAACATAACAATGTTTAAAAACATAGGTCCAAACAAAATCTCAACACCAAACATTCATAAAAAGTGAGAAACCACATATGTTATCCTAACAGAAGACATCATGGTCTTGACAAACTCATATCTCAATATAACTAGAACAATATGATTAACAAACCATCTTAACATAACATTCTATAAGTTTTGCACAGAACCAAGTAACACATGATGATGCAGGTTAATAGGAGAGATTATAAAGGCACTAACCTCTTGTAGATTCCTCTCAACCAGCTAACAGCACAAAGAAAGAATTCCTCTTTTGAGCCAACTTGTAGTCTCCTTCCTTTTTGAAGCAAAATGCAATTTTATAGACAGTTGGGGAAATGTACTTCACCAATAGTTTTCAATTCTTTGGAAAGTTATATTATGACATATGTGAGGTGTTGGGAGTGTTGAGGTAGTAGGAAAAGGCCTATGTAGTGACTTGGCTCTTAAAATGCATAAAAGTCAAAATATGGGGTGTGAGGGTTGACTTTTAGATTGGTGGATTTTCTGAGAAATGTAACAATGGGAACAACTTCAAATGGTCATTTTAAATTTGTATGAATGGTCTTTGAAGTGTTTTTGGGTTTCGACAAAGGATTGGTGTGAAAAATGAAAAGTGGCTAATATAGTGTTTTTGTGACTTTTCTTCACTTACAAGCAAGGAGGGGTAGAAGGAGAACTATATGTTTATGATGCTTTGGATAGTTCTGGTGTGAAAAACATCAATGAGAGTGCCTCTATTTATAGTGAAAGTGATCATGAGGGCAGATTTGAATTTTCCACATTTTGGAGGGAGTTTATGAGGTTTTGAAGTGAATCTTCCCAAATATTTGTGGCAGCCTCTTTCCATCAACTCCTTGGCTCAAGGAAATCAAAACCAGATGATATGAGAGGGATGAGGTGACGGGAGAGAGATATGAAGGTAGGGGGTTGTTGCTGCCATCATGTTGGAGAGAAGTTTCTCTTTCCTCCTTTAAAAATAATTATTTTATTTGCAACTTGCTATCCACTTGCTTGGCTCATCATTTCAACCTCTCTTCTGGTTTTATCTCCATCTAAGCCTCTTATTATCAGCCTGCAACATGATCCAAGGGTTGAGAATGGTAAATGTTGTGAAAATCTGATTTTGAGAAGTTTGGCCAAAGTGGTTTCAAGTGTGACAGGCCCAACTTCCATGTACCATAACTCTTAGCTCACAAATCCTCTTGAGGAGTTCTTGAACTTTTTAGAAAGCCCCCATGTATCTCTACAACTTTCATGTTTATCAAAACTTCCAATTCTATGTGCATCTTGGTTGAAAAACCCCTTGAATTTGACTGAAAAAGTGATTTGTATGGCCAGAATTTGTGAAATTTCACTAAGTCCTTTACTCGTGAAAAATAATTTCTGCTATAACTCCAATTCCATGCATTTTTTGAATATGGACCACTGTGGGACTTTTGTAGGTTTTGTCAAGACCTTTCGAACAAGCTTAGAACCACTCTAATTGGATGTGTGGTTGAGGAGTTATGGTCTTGCCCCTTTCGAAACCCTAATTCCCGATTTTTGCAATTACTTCTCAACCCTTGATCCAATGGTCATGAAATTTTATGGGGAGTTGTAATATGATATAAGGAACATTTTGCATTCACACCTTGAAGTCAAATTCCTTATTGTTGGAGAGTTGACTTTTTGGTCAACTTTTCGATCGATCGGTGTCTACCGAGTCGCCCGTTGGTGATCCGGACATCCTGAGGACTTGAAACCCTTTGGATGGACTTTACTAAGCCATAGGAGCTTAGTGGACCTTGATCCCACCATTTAAATACTCTTTGAATCAAAAGTCAAACTACAGTTGACTTTTTTGATTGAAAACCCTAATCGGGTGTCTCAAATTGCACTGTTCTCAATCCCCGGGTGACCACCTCAAATTGCAATCATTCTTGGTCCATTGTATCATCCTTGATCTTGTTTGAAGTTGTATCAATCCAAAATATTGATCGATCAAACCCTCGAAGTTTCGATTTTGACGGTACGTAACCCTGATTCATCTGCATCTTAACAAAGATAAACTGAAATGTTTTAAGGTTAGTTAATCAAGCAAATATGATCCTACAATGATGATGAGGATCTAAAGGGTCAAAATTTGGGGTGCAATAATGTCCAAGGAAATTCTGAGAGCTGGATATTATTTGTTAACCATGGAATCCAATTGCATCCAATATGCCAGGAAATGCCATAAATGCTAAATTTATGCTGACAAGGTCCACGTACCTCCAACACTGTTGAATCTTTTATCTTCACTGTGGCCTTTCTCAATGTGGGGCATTGACATGATTGGGGAAATTGAGCCGAAAGCTTCTAATGGTCACCGATTCATTCTAGTCGCCATCGACTACTTTACAAAATGAGTAGAAGCTGCTTCCTACACCAACGTGAACAAGCAAGTGATTGCCCGCTTCATCAAGAAAGAAATTATATGCCGTTATAGAATTCCAAGTCAGATCATAACAGACAACGGTACCAATCTGAATAATAAGACCATGAAGGAGTTGTGCGAAAGTTTCAAGATTGCACATCACAATTCTTATCCTTACTGTCCTAAGATGAATGGAGCTGTTGAAGCTTGATAACACGAAATCGTATATATATATTGATGCATAATTCAACTAATGTTTAACTGTTTTCGATCCGATTTCGGGTTATTTCCGTGTTATTTGTCTGATATTTTGCAGGTATTTGATAATCACGTCTAAACAAAGCAATATGAAGAAAAGAAGCAATCACAGATGAAATATGGATGAAAACCGGATGAAAACAACATGAAAAACGCAGAATGCATATTTTGCTGCTGTGACGACCGTCACAGCTCCATGAAGACCGTCACACGGGTGACGACCGTCACACACCGTGACGACCATCATGCAGGCAAAAACGCCCAACTTCAAATGCACGTGCAAGAGGCAGTTCCAAGTCCCAAATAGTGGACCACTACTCCCTGATATTTCTGCCTCTAAGTCCACATTCTTCAAGTTATAACCGTTAGAATTCTATTTCTATAAAAAGGGAAGAAGGGGAGCTGAGAAAGGGAGCCGCATTCAGACAACGAAGTGCTGCCCAATTTCATTTCCAGAGCAAAAGTTCAGTTTTATTTTCTTTCTATTTTTTTGTTGCCTTTCATTTCTTCTGTAATTCCTATTTCCCTTGTACGATCAATTGGCATAAAGACCAGAATCCTGCCAACATTTGTGGAGGATCTGCCCAAAGGTCAATTGGAATATTTACAGGTTTCTAATTTTAATCGCAATTTCCGTTTTCATTATGATGCATGTTATTATTCGTTGTTTTCATTCATGTTTTGCCTTTCCCAAATCCATGTCTAGCTAAATCAAGGTAATCGATATGTAATAATAATTCGGAAGGGATTTGATAATAACCGGTTGAAAACTTTCTTTTTCAAAAGTTGTTTATGGTCTGAGTGTTTAAATTTATTTACTGAATAAACTTCGTCGCGAAAGCGAGAACTTATTTAAAACTAGTTTTGCCACGAAAGTGGGAAATTAATTAAGGTACGAACCAACAAGCGAAAGCTGCGACAAGACCAGATAGTAAACACTAGTCATTTGTTTTAATAACACCGAAAGCACTTTAAAATGAATTAGAACTTAGAGATTTCCAAAAAATAGTTTTAACCTCGAATGGGACACGAAAGCATACGTTTGGCCCTTAGAATTATGATTAGCGTGAATAACCATCGTGAGACGAGAGTCTTCAGATCACCATTTTCTGCTTAAATAAACTCTGAAAAATATTTCATATACCGGCAACTTGTCAAATCTCCGAAGAACATAATTATTGCATATCGATTCACGCAATTATAATTTAAGTAACATTTTTAGTTCCCTTTAGTGACAATCTTATTCCCTTAAGCATTATCTACCTAGCTAAACATAGTAACTCCCGAGAACACTAGTTTGATTACGAGTCCCTGTGGGATCGATATCTTTTATTACTACGCGATAGATTGTGCACTTGCAGTTAAGTTGTATTAGACATAGAAAGTCGCGATCAAGTTTTTGGCGCCGTTGCCGGGGACCCGTTTAGTCAATAGTGTAACCTTCTGTTACGCCGTGTAGACTAGGTTAACTATTTTCATTTTTCCTTTACTAGTGCTGTCGATTGTATGCCAAGTAATCGCCCACAAGGCGATATCTTAAAACCTTCAGTCGCAGAACTAGAACGCTTCTTACATATAAGAAGTCGAATCATTGAGTACCAACTCAAACATAACATTCACGATCCTCTCACTCCCATTCCCAAATTAGAAGAAGAATCAAAGATGGCTGAAGCACCTCAAAACAAACCGCTGAAGGCATACACTACACCCTCTCAGATGGAGGCTAGAAGTAGCATAACTTCCCCAGCTATTACTTGAAACGATTTTGAGCTGAAACCATGATTGCTGTCAGCTGTACAATAAAACCAATTCTAAGGAAATGCAACTGAGGATCCAAACGAACATTTAACGAAGTTTGTACAATACGCAGACACAGTGAAAGCAAATGGAGTAACCCCAGACGCGATAAGACTTCGTCTTTTCCCATTGTCTCTTAGAGACAGAGCGTGGACATGGTTACAATCTTTACCATCCAACTCCGTTACGACGTGGGAATAGTTGAAGAACGTCTTCTAAGCGAGATATTTTCCACCAAGCAAAACTGCTATGCTTAGAGCTCAAATCAACGAATTTCGACAAAAAGATACTGAATCTCTTTACGAAGCATGGGAACGATTCAAAGATATGATGAGAACATGTCCTCACCACGGTCTGGAAGGCTGGGTGACAATTCATACTTTCTATAATGGGCTTTTATTCAATACCAGATTGACAATAGACGCTGCCGCGGGCGGTGCACTTATGGATAAGCCATACGACGAAGCCTATCAACTAATCGAAAACATGTCTCAGAACCACTGCCAATGGGGAGGTGAACGCACTCCAACAGAGAAAACCACAGCGAAAGGTGGGATGTACAAGATCAGCAGCCTTGAAAAGTTCAACGCTAAAGTAGATACTCTAGCAGAGAAGATTGACAGTCTGACCGTTAACCCCGCTGCAACCGTCGCTGCCGTAACTCCAAACTGCGAGTTATGCAGAAGCACCACTCATAATGCGCCCGAATGCCCATTACTAGCCGGAATCCCACCAGACCAAGTAAATTATGCTCAAGGAAATCCTTACGCAAATACTTACAACCCAGGTTGGCGAAATCATCCAAACTTTTCTTACAAAAGCGATAATGCATTCCAAATGCCTACTGCTTCGCCAGGATATCAGAAACCAGCTGCTGCTCAGACTGCACCTAGGAAATCAAACCTCGAGTTGATGATGGAAAAATTCATAGCTACTCAAGCTCAAAGAAACAAAGAATTCCTGAATCAAAACATACACACTAGCGAGCAAATTAAACAGTTGACCGGAAAAGTAGACGCTTTAGCCACCCACAACAAAATGTTAGAAACACAGATATCACAAGTGGCTCAACAAGAAGCCTCTGCTGCCGCACCCGCTGGCACATTTCCTGGACAACCCGAAGAGAATCCAAAAGGCCAAGCAAATGCTGTAATACTAAGAAGTGGAAAAGAATTGGACGAACCGATCAATCCGAGGACCGAAAACTCAGCCATGCAACAAAAACCAACTGAACAAGCAGAAAAGGAATCCGAGTTAGAGAAGAAGGAATACAACGAGAAGGAGGATACCGCAAGCGAAAAAACTCAAGCACCTCCAGCGCCATATAAACCACCTATCCCTTATCCTCAAAGATTAATAAACTCTAAAACTTCAGGACAGTTTAAGAAATTTGTAGAGCTCCTTAAACAATTGAATATCACTATTCCTTTTACAGAAGCGATAACTCAAATGTCGTCATACGCTAAATTTCTCAAAGAAATCCTGTCAAATAAGAGAAAGATCGAGGATAACGAAACAGTTACACTTACTGCAGAGTGTAGCACTATTATTCAAAACCGCATGCCTCCTAAATTAAAAGACCCATGTAGTTTCTCCATACCCTGCGTCATAAGACAGTTCGTGATAGACAAAGCTCTATGCGATTTAAAAGCCAGTATCAGTGTTATGCCTTTATCTATATGCAAAAAGCTGAATATGGGAGACCTAAGACCAACCAAAATGTCCGTACAATTAGCTGACCGATCAGTAAAATACCCCGTCGGAATACTGGAAAACGTTCTAGTATGCATAGGACAATTCTGCATCCCAACCGACTTCATAATCATGGACATCAAAGAGGACACTATTACCCCAATTATCCTAGGAAGACCGTTCCTAGCTACAGTCGGAGCATATAGACGTGAGGAAAGGAAGGCTAACATTCGAAGTAGGAGAAGAAAAGATAGAGTTCATTCTCACCAAGTTCTTACAAGCACCAGCCATAGACGATACCTGCTATTTAGTAGACGAAATTGACGAATGCATAAGAGAACTTGAAAATGAAGAGACCACGTATTCAGAAATAATAAAGATTCAAATACTCGATATTTCTGAAGACGATGATTGGCGTAAAGCATATAAAGACGACAGCCTAAGCGAAAGCTTAGCACTGACTCCAAACCATATGCCAGGTCCGAAGAACCCATCTTTAGAACTTAAAACACTACCCAAAAACCTTAGATATGAATTCCTAGACGATGAACTAAAAAGACCAGTGATAGTCAACGCCGACTTAGGACAACTAGAAACCGAAAAACTATTAGAAGTCCTAAAGAAGTACCCCACCGCGTTAGGCTATAACATAAGCGATCTAAAAGGTATAAGTCCTTCAATCTGTATGCATCGAATTACAATAGAGGAAGACTCTAAAACCTCTAGAGAGCATCAGAGAAGACGGAACCCCATCCTAAGCATTGTAGTCAGAGATGAAGTAAAGAAATTGCTAGATGGAGGAATCATCTATCCAATCTCCGATAGTGAATGGGTTAGCCCAGTTCATGTCGTACCAAAGAAAGGAGGAGTCACAGTAGTTAAAAACGAAAAAGGAAAATCAATAACAAAAAGAGTCGTGACTGGAAGCAGGATGTGCATTGATTATAGGAAGCTTAACAAGGCCACACGAAAAGATCACTTCCCGTTACCCTTCATAGACCAAATGTTGGAAAGATTAGCCAAACATTCATATTTCTGCTATCTAGATGGCTATTCAGGATTTTTCCAAATTCCCATTCATCCTGATGACCAAGAAAAGACTACATTCACATGTCCTTATGGTAGTTTTGCTTACCGCCGAATGCCGTTCGGACTCTGTAATGCTCCAGCAACCTTCCAAAGATGCATGATGGCAATCTTCGCAGATTTCATAGACGACATCATGGAAGTATTTATGGACGATTTCTCGGTATGTGGACAAAGTTTCGAAGGATGCCTACAAAACTTAGAAATGGTATTAGAACGTTGTGTAAAAGTGAACCTCGTCCTAAATTGGGAAAAATGTCATTTTATGGTCCGACAAGGAATAGTTCTAGGAAATGTCATATCAAATAAAGGAATTGAGGTCGACAAAGCTAAAATAGAGATTATAAAAGATCTCCAACCTCCAAAATCCGTACGAGAAATACGGAGTTTTCTAGGACATGCTGGTTTCTACCGAAGATTTATAAAAGATTTTTCAAAAATCACAAAACCTTTGACCGACCTGTTGATGAAAGATGTTGAGTTCGTCTTCGACGACGACTTTCTAAAAGCATTCGAAACATTAAAATCAGCCCTTATCACCGCACCGATTATGCAACCACCCGATTGGCGACTACCGTTCGAAATCATGTGCGATGCGAGTGATTATGCCGTAGGCGCAGTTCTAGGACAAAGGAAGGACAAGAAACTCCATGCCATCTACTATGCCAGTAGAACCTTAGATCCTGCCCAAATGAACTACGCCACAACAGAAAAGGAACTTCTAGCAGTTATATTTGCGCTTGACAAATTCCGTTCTTACCTAGTAGGAGCAAAAATTATCATATACACTGACCACGCTGCCATTAGGTACCTAATAAGAAAAAAGGATGCCAAACCAAGACTATTGAGATGGATCCTGTTATTACAAGAGTTTGACTTAGAAATCAAAGATAAGAAAGGAACCGAGAACGTTGTTGCATATTACTTATCCCGAATAGAAGGAATCAAACATGAACCAATACCGATAAATGACGATTTCCCGTACGAACATCTGATAGCCAAATTAGAAAGTGACATGCCTAACTCAATCTCGGAAGATCCAGAATTCGAAAAAGCCATAGAAGCCGTCTATGCCCAAGTCGCATTACCTTGGTATGCTGACATCGTTAATTACCTCGCTGCAGGCGTGCTTCCACCGGATCTCACTTATCAGCAAAAGAAGAAATTCTTCCACGATCTGAAACACTATTATTGGGACGAACCTCTACTCTTCAAGAGAGGGGCCGACAATATATATCGTCGCTGTGTCCCAGAGGAATAAATAGAAAACATCATTTCCCAATGCCATTCAGCACCATATGGTGTTCATGCTAGTACATCCAAGACGTGTGCTAAGTTCTCCAAGCCGGCTTATTCTGGCCTAACCTCTGGAAAGACGTTCACATCGCTGTGCTAAAATGTGATCGATGCCAACAAACTGGCAACATCTCACGATGCGATGAAATGACTCAAAAAGGAATTTTAGAGGTAGAAATCTTCGTCGTATGGGGAATAGATTTCATGGGACCATTCCCACCTTCTTTTGGTAATAACTACATACTCGTCGCTGTAGACTATGTGTCTAAATGGATAGAAACCAATGCTGCTCCAACAAATGACGCACGAGTAGTAATCAAACTCTTCAAGAACACAATCTTTCCTAGATTCGGTGTACCCAGACTCGTCATTAGTGACGGCGGATCACACTTCATATCGCGAATATTTGATAAACTTCTTTCTAAATATGGAGTCCGACACCGAGTAGCTACACCCTATCATCCACAAACTAGCGGACAAGTAGAGGTCTCGAACAGGGAAATAAAACAGATATTGGAAAAGACTGTCGCTACCTCAAGGAAAGATTGTTCATCAAAGCTAAGTGAAGCTTTATGGGCTTATAGGACCGCTTTTAAGACACCAATCGGTACTACACCCTACATATTAGTTTACGGTAAATCCTGTCATCTCCCTGTAGAATTAGAGCATAAAGCCTTTTGGGCCATTAAGACACTCAATTTCAACTACACTGAGGCAGGAGAGAAACGAATCTTGAACTTACACGAATTAGAAGAACTTCGATTAGACGCTTACGAAAATTCCCGTATCTACAAAGAACGAACTAAAAAATGGCATGATAAACGTTCAGTCAAGAAACAATTCAGTGTGGGAGACATCATACTGCTATTTAATTCAAGATTAAAATTCTTCCCAGGTAAACTAAAATCTAGGTGGTCCGGACCTTATGAAGTGACTAAAGTACTTCAGAGTGGAGCTGTTGAAATTACCGATAAGACGAATGCACCGTTTATCGTAAACGGGCAACGTCTAAAACATTATAATAAGAACGAAAACAGCCCTCAAGTCTGCAGTATAGCATTGCTTGAGCTTCCAGCTCAAATACCCGAATAGCTTGTCACCAAGCTATCGTCAGGCTTTAGACGTTAAAAACAGCGCTTACTGGGTGGCAACCCAATTTTTCCCGCATTTTCCTCGTTACTGTATTTCATTCTCATTTATATTTATTCTACTTTGAAACTTTAACAAAAATTCTAAACTTAAAATTACTACTATTTTTACTTTCTTTTATTTTCATATTTTATTTTATCTTATTTTATTTTATTTTATTTTTCTCTTTTATTTTTGTTTTTACCGCCTTTCGTTTTTAAAAATCCTGACTTCAAATTTCTGTTTTAAACTTTTCAGGATTTTAAAAGCCTTCAAAACCTTCCTCCTGTTTTTCTCTGACTTACCTGCGAGTATGGCCGCGTACGACTTCACCAAGGTTCATTTTCGAGGACTAGCTCAAAAGGCAAGATTTGAAGCATTGACTGAGAGAGAACTTGCCTTAACGCTGTATTATGATAAGTCTACCATGGAGAAACTAGGGATCACGGATAGCATCCAATACCTGTTCAATCAACTGGGTTGGGAGAAAACTGCTTTGAAAACCCGTTTTGCTACCTATAAGGACCTCACCTACGAATTCCTTAGTTCCTTCAGGTATTTACCCAACTATGGTTTTGGATCCAACACAGAGCTGATCACCTTTAGGATGTTTAGAATGGACCAAACCCATAGCCGGATGTCATTAGCTAACCTCCTAGGATTTCCTAGCGGACCGCATGTGTTCATCAGTGCAGAAGATGATGATCTTGATTTTGAACTCAATCAATTCTGGGGTAGAATCACAGGCGACTATCACCCTGAACCAGACAGAATGTATAATGATGAGATTCATAACCCAGCTTTCAGATACTTTCATAAGATACTAGCTCACAGCCTTTTCGGGAAATAAGAAAATATTACTACAGTATCTAAAGAAGAGTTATTTATCATGTTCTGTGCTTCTCAGGGACGTACAGTGAATGCAGTACCTTTCATGATGAGATCCTTCCGACGCCTCACTCAAGACCCACAATCACCTATTCTAATAGGAGGCCTCGTAACAATGATTGCCCACGAGCTTGGCCTTAGATTCCACTTAAATGCAAGCACTAGTTTTGGCACCATCCGACCCATGAATATCCAGTTCTGCTTTAACAGGCGCATTTTAAGAACTATGGGACCTGGACCTTACGAGTACCTCATCAATGAAAAACCTGTCCAGCTATTCACATTGCCAAATCATCAGATGACAAGTATCCACAACAAGGACAGCTGGCTTTATGAATTGGATGAGCCTATGGGACCTCCTTCACCTCAATCAACACCACAGAACTACATGTACGATAGTGATCACATCTCTGAAGCACACGATTATATGTACTATGAGGATGCTGTATCAAAAGCTGAAGTAGACCCTACGACTCCTCCGCATTACAACACCTATCCTGAGCCAATTCCTGAGGAGACCACGAACAAAATGGATACTATTCTGCACCGATTAGACAACGTTGATGCATCTCTGACCACCGTAAAAGCAGACATCACAAGCATACACAGCGAACTCGTAGTCTTCATGGACTTGGTCTGTGACCAGCTCGACTACTATGCATGGAAGTTCGATGAATTGAAGGCACAAAAAGACTAGATATTAGTTTTAGTTTAGTTTAGTTTAGTTTTCTGTTTTCCGTCTGTTTTCAATTATTTTGATTTTTGCATTGTTAATTTCTTTATGTATTACATTACAATCATTCTAATTACTTGTTATTTCAATTATATTCTTTGTCCATTTATTCTGTTTTTACGTTATTTCTTTGTTTATTGGCCGATATAATACATTGCCATATCATTTATAGGCATAAAAATCATTGCAAGAACACCCTCAAAGCAAAATTCTGCGTTCTGCAGATTTTGCTGGTGTGACGACCGTCACAGGAGCCTGACGACCATCACAGATACGTGATGAGCGTCACGAGCCCAAAACTGTTATCTGATATAACAGGGGTTGCGTTTTCTCTCCCACTCATCTCCTTTCAACTTCCATTGCACTTGGGCTGAACCTCGGTGACCGCCTCCAGCACCTCCATGCCATTCCCTCGGTGTTCCTCGACACCGACCACTGCAGAGCCTCTCACCTCATCCGTTCCAGAGCCGATGGCAAGTACCACCCGGTAGTGCGTGGCAAAACCTTCCGAAGCAACATCCTTCCATCACGCACACGGATGCACCCAGAGGATTGTACCAACTGGCTATTTGACCTCACTGCCCCTCCTGCTGCCGCTGCTCCAACTCAGAGCCATACCCAAGGTTCTGATGACGAAATCCAAGCTGAGTTGGACAGACCAAAGCAACCGGAGGCATCGCAACCACTTCCTTCCAAAGGTACATCCTACCGCCGACGCCGCCATCGTCCAGAGCCCGACTACTCAGAAGAAGACCTCCGCCGCTCTCTCGACCAGCAGGCCCAGATACTCGCTATGATGCAGCAGCAGAATCAGCGAGCAGAGCAGTTCAAAGCTTGGCATCGGACCCAAATGCAACAACTACAAACCGCCCAAGAAACCATTACTGAGAACTTGGCGAATCTGACCTTACAGTTCGAAGGACTCCGCGACTATGTCTACCACACCGGAGCAATGAGTTTTGAGGACCGAGTCGACCAAGTTAGAGCCAGAGGACGCGAGCGAAGACATGACCGAGGCAGAGGCCGTGATTAGTTATCATTTTCCTTATTTGTTTACTATATTTTCAGTTCCTTGTATTTTCATTTCCCTTGTATCTCCATCTCGCATTCTTTCAAATCAGTGGGGACACTGAGTGAGATAGTATGGGTGCGGAGCATTTATTTCCCATTCCATTGTACTTTGAATTCCGTAATTTCTATTTCAAACATTTTCACGTTTTAGCAAATAAAAGCTCTTTTATATATCTTTTTCCCGTTACGCAAACATCCCCACTTTATTCGACGTAAACACAAATTTTTCGTTCGTTCCTCAAAAGCAAAAGCATCACGAGAATGCGCCCAAGTTCAAACAAAGTTTTGAAACTCCGAGGAGACGACAATTCTAACAAAACCAGTACTGTCCTGACACCTTAGATCTCCGGTTTATGCGAGTCGGTTTCACTACCTACGTGTACCAAAGTTTCAAGTGTTTATGCAAACTCAGCCCCAAGTTGTTTATACTAGCAGTCAGCACCATCCTAAAACACTTCTAAGCGAGCGACCAATGCAAATAAGTGTATGATCTCCAAAAAGATGAAAAAAATCATGAAAAGAAAGCCATATAGCCCGAATATAAAGACAAGTTTCCTTCTAAGTTAGGTGCTCCTCACCCGAGCATTTAGCACAACGGCACGAAAACTCATTGAAAAATCCACGGTATAAGCTTATAATCAATGAAAAAGATCAAAACAGAAATGAGATCATATTCACTAACAGGTCGACTTGCCATGAAAGTGTATGGACAACGGGCTTAATGTGATTGCGCTAGAATAAACAAGGTGAACTTGCTGCGAGAACCTTGACACCAAGCTACAGTAGCATGACTGGGACCGATTTGCATATGAAAGAGACCTCCGAAGACTTGTAGTCCAGTGTCGTCACCGTACTCGTTTTGTTCTTACTAAGAATCCCGGTTTTTCCCAACTTTGCGAACGAAGAAGCTGCCTCGTGCTTGCCGACTTTTTCCTGTTTTACTTGAGGACAAGCAAAGATTCAAGCTTAGGGGAGTTTGATAACACGAAATCGTATATATATATATATATATATTGATGCATAATTCAACTAATGTTTAACTGTTTTCGATCCGATTTCGGGTTATTTCCGTGTTATTTGTCTGATATTTTGCAGGTATTTGATAATCACGTCTAAACAAAGCAATATGAAGAAAAGAAGCAATCACAGATGAAATATGGACGAAAACCGGATGAAAACAACATGAAAAACGCAGAATGCATATTTTGCTGTTGTGACGACCGTCACAGCTCCATGACGACCGTCACACACCGTGACGACCGTCATGCAGGAAAAAACGCCCAACTTCAAATGCACGGGCAAGAGGCAGTTCCATGACCCAAATAGTGGACCACTACTCCCTGATATTTCTGCCTCTAAGTCCACCTTCTTCAAGTTATAACCGTTAGAATTCTATTTCTATAAAAAGGGAAGAAGGGGAGCTGAGAAAGGGAGACGCATTCAGACAACGAAGTGATGCCCAATTTCATTTCCAGAGCAAAAGTTCAGTATTATTTTCTTTCTATTTTTTTGTTGCCTTTAATTTCTTCTGTAATTCCTATTTCCCTTGTACGATCAATTGGCATAAAGACCAGAATCCTGCCAACATTTGTGGAGGATCTGCCCAAAGGTCAATTGGAATATTTACAGGTTTCTAATTTTAATCGCAATTTCCGTTTTCATTATGATGCATGTTATTATTCATTGTTTTCATTCATGTTTTGCCTTTCCCAAATCCATGTCTAGCTAAATCAAGGTAATCGATATGTAATAATAATTCGGAAGGGATTTGATAATAACCGGTTGAAAACTTTCTTTTTCAAAAGTTGTTTATGGTCTGAGTGTTTAAATTTATTTACTGAATAAACTTCGTCGCGAAAGCGAGAACTTATTTAAAAGTAGTTTTGCCATGAAAGTGGGAAATTAATTAAGGTACGAACCAATAAGCGAAAGCTGCGGCAAGACTAGATAGTAAACACTAGTCATTTCTTTTAATAACAGCGAAAACACTTTAAAATGAATTAGAACTTAGAGATTTCCAAAAAATAGTTTTAACCCCGAATGGGACACGAAAGCGTACGTTTGGCCCTTAGAATTATGATTAGCATCAATAACCATCGTGAGACGAGAGTCTTCAGATCACCATTTTCTGCTTAAATAAACTCTGAAAAATATTTCATATACCGGCAACTTGTCAAATCCCCGAAGAACATAATTACTGCATCTCGATTCACGCAATTATAATTTAAGTAACATTTTTAGTTGCCTTTAGTGACAATCTTATTCCCTTAAGCATTATCTACCTAGCTAAACATAGTAACTCCCGAGAACACTAGTTTGATTACGAGTCCCTGTGGGATCGATATCTTTTATTACTACGCGATAGACTGTGCACTTGCAGTTAAGTTGTATTAGACATAGAAAGTCGCGATCAAAGCTGCAAATAAAAATATCAAGAAAATCCTGCAAAAGATGGTAAAGACTTACAAAGATTGGCACGAAATGCTACCATTTGCTTTGCACGGATACAGAACATCAGTGCGATCTTCAACAGGGGCAACCCCTTTCTCATTGGTGTATGGAATAGACATTGTCCTCCCCATCAATGTCGAACTACCTTCCTTAAGGGTATTGATGGAAACCAAGCTAGATGAAGCTGAATGGATTCAAGACAGATTCGACTAACTGAATCTCATCGACGAGAAGCGCGTGACAGCTATGTGCCACGGTCAGTTATATTAGAAACGGATGAAGAAAGCCTTTGGCAAAAAGGTCTGAATCCGCGAGTTTCGTCAAGGAGAGCTTGTGCTCAAGAAGATTTTTCCAGTTCATATAGATATGCATGGGAAATGGATGCCCAAGTACGAAGGCCCAGTTGTTGTGAAGACAGTCTTCTCTGGAGGATCGCTAATTCTTACAACAATGGATGGTGAAGAGCTTGCCCATCCTGTGAAAACTGATGCAGTCAGAAAATATTATGCCTAAAATAACCCACAAAATCGAAAACCTGGAAAGGCAACTTAGGAAAAAAGGGGTATCCCGGTGGATCACAACCTATGAAGGAGATCCAGGCAAAAATAAGGGATGAAAATACAAAAAAAATAATAGCTCGCTAAGATGAAAACCTGGAAGGGCGGCTTAGGCAAAAATGATCGTCCCGGTGGATTGAAAACCAGAAAGGGCGGTCCAGGCAAAAATTAGGGACATGCATCAGATGACGCCGATCATTGAAGAACATTTACAGAAGATCAACTCCAATCCAACTCGCTCTTATCAGAAGCAGGATTTTGGGTGGTCTTAGTTATTAGGGTTAGTAGAGGTCGTTAGATTCAATGTAACCTTTCCCCATTGCCAATTTCAACTGCGACTCATGCTCACCATAAAATATTTGCATATATTTCATCACTTATTTATCATTTCCATTATTCGCTGCGTTATTTTACCGTTATTCTCCTCCAGAGGAAAGGTTTAACCGTTTTACCGTCGTGTCAATGTTCCTTAACCCTTACCCTTTCCTAAACCTTAAGACGTTGAGTCACCGTACTCATGCTTAGGCGTCTCGCCATGGACATCCCCCCTTTCATCCTAGCCTTAGGATTAGGAGTCACCGTACTCCAATGTAAGTTCCCGCCGTGGAATACTTACTCTAACCCTTTCAATTCAACCTCACAAAGTAGAAGTCGTAGTCGCTGCATTCCAATGTAAGCGCTTCCCCATGAACGTTTACTTCCCCCTGGAACCTTGACCAAATTTAAGAAGTTCCTCTTCCTCCCTTTCAATGGGAACTACGATTACTCTGATTCCATCCCCTACCTCGAATACGTAGGCACAAGATGTGAATCTTGGCGAGTATACTTAAGACTAACCCCTTAGGTATTTCTCTTTACCCTTAACCTTTAGCATTACCCTTAAGCAGATAACCTTAACAATAACACATATAAACAAGAGGTTCATGTAGAGTACTACAGAAGTTTAGAATGCTAATACCTTCCCTAGGCTTAACCAACCCCCGTACCCTAGATCTTTTCTCGCATTGTGCTTACGATGCAAAATAGGTTTTTCCTTTCTTTAACCTTTCCTTTGGATAAATCAAAGACCGGTTGTGAATCAAAATTGTGATTCAAATTAATCAATAATTTGATATCCTATTCTCACCTCAACAACAAGGATCTCATCATTGAGATTGGTTTCAGAGGCATTTCCCCAGTGGAGTCACCATGTCTCTATCCCCACAAAGTGATGGTGTCAGATCAGAAGTATCTCCCTAGCGGATTGAAACCAAGGTTATCCCCAGCGGGTCGAGATCGAGATTCCCCAGCAATTGTGTACACCTATCCCTAGTAGGTTGAGAGTGAAGTTCTCTTCAGCAAGTAGATTTGGGATTATTTCCCCAGCAGTGGAACAATTTCAGAATTTGTTTCCCCACAGAGTCTAAGTCAATGACTCATTCCCCAAGCAGAGGTTGATGATTCACTATTACCCAAGCAAAGGTTGATGTTGATTCCCTCGATGAGTTTTCCCCAGTGAAGTTGTTTTCCGCAGCAGGATCTAGTGGTTATTGGTTTTCCTCAGAGTGAGGTTTTGGGATGATTTCCCGATGTTTGTTTCTCCTAATCCTCAGCAGAGCAGATTTTTATCCTCAGCATAACGGATTTTATCCCCAGTAGAAAGATTGTCTTCCTCAATTCCCCTCAGAGTGGATTTTCTTTCCCCATACAGTCGTATCGTTCCCCAGAAGAGTGTGATTCTCGAAGGCCAGTCAGGGCATTTTCTGCAGCAGAATCCAGTTGGTTATTGGTATTCTTCAAAGAGAGTTTTTTGGGACATGTCCCAATTAATCTTTATTCCTAATCCCTAGTGAAGTCGCCAGAGTAGGTTTCTTCCCCGCAGAGTGGGATTGTCCCTAGAGAATTGTATTCTCAATCCTCAGTAGAGAGAGTTTGGGATAATTTCCCAGTAAATCTTATTCTTAATCCCTAGCAGATTGAAATTAATCTCCAACAAAGTGGAATCCCGGCAGAGTGGAGTCATTCCCAGCAGTTTGCTTTGTTCCCCAGAAGAGTGGTATTCTGGAGGGTCGTTCAAGGCATTTTCTTCAGCAGAGTTGATTTGATCCCCAGCGGAGTGGATTTTGCTCTCAGCAGGGTAGTTTACCCAGGAGAGTTCTTTTCCAGGAGGGCATCTAGGGCTTGTTTTTCCTAGCAAAAGTCCAATCGTACTTGGCACCCAGTCATCCCAAGCGGAGGTGGCTTCGTCTCTTCAGCATTTATTTTGATGAAGTGGTTCCTTTGCATTTGCATTGTGCATAGCATCCTCCCAAACGTGTAGCATTTCAATTTCGTATGAAGCATTATGCCATATTCAATCATAGGCATTTTAAGTAATAAGCCAGGTTTTTACCTCTTATTTTCAGATGTATCTCCAGCAGATATCGATGTATTTCATGAGCCTTTGTGGTATCCAGACCCCAGCAAAATCTTTGATAGATGTATTTGTCTTATCATTTTCTCCCCAACAGAGTTAATATGGCTAAGTTCATTATTCTCCAGCGGATTTCTTCTTTCAGATTGCGAATCGACGGATTCTCTTACCGGCTTAGTGTTGTTGCCTGTTTTGATTAACGGATGCCTGTTTTGATTAACAAGTTCCTGCTTTTGATAGCAGATGTTACTAACTTAGTTTCGTTGCCTGTTTTAAGTAAGGAATGCCTACTTTGGATAGCATATGTAACCGAATTAGTGTCGTTGATTGTTTTGATTAACGGATGCTTGTTTTAATTAACAAATGCCTGCTTTGGATAGGAGATGTTAACGACTTCGTGTTGAGCCGACTTAGTGTCGTTGCCTATTTTAATTAATGAATGCTTGCTTTGGATAGCAGATGTTACCAACTTTTTGTTGAGCCGACTTAGTGTCGTTTCCTGTTTTATTTAACGGATGTCTGCGTGTTAGCAGATGTTTTTACCAGCCGAGCGTTGTGCCTGCCTGTTAGCAAATGTTTTTACAGATGGATATCAAGCCTGTTTGTTCAACAGATGCATGCATGTTAGCAGATGTCCTTACCGAATTAGTGTCGATTCTTACGTGTTAGCAGATGTGTTTTTTCAACTGCATGTCGATGCTTTCTAATTGGTGGCGAGTTAGCTCACTTTCTTACAACTATCAGATACATTTCTCCAGTGATCATATTTCCACTTTGGTAGACAACTCTACAGTTTACTATTTTGCGGTTGGTTAATTTCTGGGTTCTTTAGTATTCAACCACCTTTTACCTTAAATATTTGAAATTCGTTCGCTTTTACCTCGGTTGGTTAATTTCTGGGTTCTTTAGTATTCAACCACCTTTTACCTTAATTTCTGGGTTAATTTCATTTGCATAGCATTGGTTCTATCAGGGGATCAAGAGGTTTTGTGTTTACCATTCAAGAGGAGAGCTCCTTTGTTCAAGCTCAAGCAAGGGTATCATATGCAAGCCATCAAGAGTTCATTACCATCAGATGTGGGTTTCAAAGTTCCTTGTGAGGAGAGGTTTGTGTATGGGTGTCACCTCCTATCTAGAGGATCATCATAGGTTCATGAGGTCACCTATTTGTATAAGGCATGGTTCAAAATCTTAGTGTGTATCTTGAGAGGTCTTTATGGAGTTGGTGTGGTTACTCATTTCATCTGCAAGAGCCTCAGTCAATGGATATGGTGTTAAGAGTTCATCTGGTCAACCAAAGTCAACTATGGACTTGAGAGGGTTTAAGACTTGGTTCTTGACCATTGAATACATGGAAAATCATCATGAAGCATCTAGGATGTCTTGATGAGATCAAATAAAGGATATTCAAGAGTTCAAAGGAGTTTCTAAATTAGGGTTTTAGTTGATTTCAGTGTAAAATCCCCTTCTTTAGTGCCTAACTTCAAGAATAATTTTCATTATGATGCAAGTTCAATCTCATTTTCCAATAAACATGAGACTTGTTCATCATCCTTGATGCTTTCTTTTGAGTAGAAGAACCCATCCATTAAGTTTGTACATCTCATGTTATGGTTTTAACAAGTTGGTGTCATCGAATGAAGAGAATTTTGAGGTACACAAAGTCAACTGACTTCCAAGGAATTTTTCACATGGAACCAAGCTTGTCCTCACTTTCAAGTAAACAAGAAAGTTTTTCCCCATTGTCTTAGCTTTCCAAAAATTCCTAGAGGTCATCATTCTCATTTGTGGAACTCAAGTTATGGTCTTCACAAGACAAGGGTATTTTTGGAAACTTCATTATAGGTCTTTCACTTTAATGATCAATTTCATGCACTTCAAGGTCTCAAATCCAATTTTGTGCCACATGAAAGTTGTGCCACATTGCCTTAACTCCACAATGAACTCAAAATCCATGGTGTTTGATGATTTTTGTGATCATGTAAGCCATGAAAAGTTGAAAACTTGAACATTTGGACAAAGATTGTATTTCTTCCATTACAAGTCATAAAGTGTTTTGCTTTTGAAAATTTGAAGACTTAACATCATCAAATATTGGCAATGACATTTTTACCTCATTTGTGCAAACATAGAGTCATGTTACATACCACGTTTTCACAATTCCATACCATAATAGTCATGACACAAAACCTTACACAAACTCATTCTAAATAACTCAAATTAACAGGATTCATTCCTACACCCCAATGGTTCATTTTGCTGACCCCAAAAGGATTGAAAACATGTTGCACCCGTGTGTGTGTGTATGTGAAGGAAGTTTTTGGCCATGTTTTTGAAATCACATGATTGAAGCACCATGGGCCTGCATGGAATGTTTAAATCCATCATACATAAGTTCAAAAAGTTGCTCTAATCATCAGGGAAAGGTTGCTGCGTGAAAGAACAAGGGTTATCTCTCAAATTTCAAACACTTTTTCTCTCTTTGAATTGAAGTTTTCTTTGGGATTTCTTGCAAACCAGTGCATAATTCTTCCTCACGAAAGCTCAAGGAAGAGTTTAGCATCTTTAAAGTGAAGCTTGCATCCATTTTCAAGAGCCAACGGAGCAGCTCCGTTAGGTATTTTCTCAATCTTTAAACCTCCATTTTAGGCATTTATTAGGTTGCATGTTGGGCGCATCTGAATTCCTACATCTTGTAGGAAATGTTTGATTGATTTTAATGCGTGTTTAATTCAGTTTCAATTTGTGCACTTGAAAATCGTGGCCTATTTTCTCATAGTTTGAAGAACCTTTTTGCAAAACCAAGTCCATTTTCATGATCCTCATGAAAAACCCTATGGAATGATGTGAGGTGTTTCCATTTTTATTGCATTTTGGTCTCTGTAAAGTTGGCCGGAGAAGACGACTGGAGCCCTAGCTCCGATGTCTGGTTCCATATGAGAAGAAGGCTTATGTGGTCTGCATGGACTCTTTGACTGAGGAAGGTGTCGCGCGCGTATTGGTTTGACCTTGCTTATGTGTTGCGTTGAAGCTGACTGGATAAATGAAACGATGTGTTTCATTTAGCAGCTGGTTGATTTGGGTTATGGGCCTTGTCTCTTGATATTGGCACCCCTAGTTTTTGAGCCCAAGCGTGCAATTGCACTGATTTCAGTTTAAACCCAGTTTACTAGTTACAGTCCCTTCATTGTTCTTTTTTTCTTTGCATTTTAGTTTTAATTGTTTTAAAAATATTTCTATAATTCATAGAAATCCCCAAAAATTGTTTTTTGTCATTTCAATGTGTTAACTTAAATTTCATAATTTTTATTTATAATTTCTATTTATTTTAATATTTTATTTGGAATTTAAGGATCAAAGTGTTTTATGGTTTATACCCTAATTTGAATTTGATCATTTGTCTTCATTTTAAATCCCCTAGAACTAAAATTTCTCTCCCACATAGGTGATGGATTGAGCTATTTTTGAGGGTTGATTTGGGGAATTTATGATCATTGTTCATTGGTTTTCCTTTGACTCTTTGTTGACCCTCGACACACACTCGATAAAATGGAACATCATGCATTCATGGACTTAGTGAATGGTGCTTTGAGTTGAAGTTGATCATGAGGTTTTGCATTCTGTTTTGGACTTGATCAACCTTGCCTTGGGTATTTTATTTGGCATTTATTGAACTTGTCTTCTATTTTTAATGAATATTTCAAATTCAAGTAATTTTAAAGGTGTTTACACATGCTAGTCTTGACCTAGTCTTAGGCATATGATCATGAGTGATCCCTTAGGCACCTCTTAAGCTTGAGGTGCTGCCTTTCTTCTTAAGGGTCAATAGTATGTGTAACTATTGCCACAAGTTATCTTTGAATCATGTCTTTCCACTTGTTTTAAGTGTGACTTTGTGCTTGAACATTGGTTCTTCACTTGAATTTGATCCTTCTTGTGATTGCCTTTAATTTTGACTTTGAATTTGAGGCATTCCACTTGTGTTTCAATTCTGCCCTAGTTGGTTTAGATGTTTGTTCATGATGATTTGGTGTTGTTGTTCACACTTTGAGTTTGTCATGAATACTTGCTTTCTTTGAGTCTGATTTGTTGCATTGTTGTACTTGATCTTTAAGAAATTGTTTGGTTGAGATGTGTATGATGTGGTTGCTATCCCTTCCCCCCCCCCCTCTTTTCTTTGTGTGTGCCTCTTAGGATAACACCATTCTCTTTGATGATTGATGGTAATTGGTTGTAGGAGTTCACTTCTCACATTTCATCTCATCCTTCTTGACTTGTTTAAGTCATATCTTGTTTTTGAGTCTCTTTTGTCTTTGAGTCTTGTTGCATTGTTGCATATTTGCATTTGTGTTTGCATCCCATCTTGCATTGACTTGTTTAAGTTCTTTATCTCTTTTCATCTGTGATTGAATTGCTATGTGTTTACTTGTGCCCTTTTGCCATGATCCCGTAGGATTCCTAGTCCCTCTACTTAAGATGGGAGTAGGAGATACATTAGGATTTCAATCCATTGCATGATAACAATAGGTAGTTCCCTTTTCAATCCCAACTTCAGGATCACTTTACATGATAACATTACGGTTGATCAGTTCCCCTTAGAGTCTTGTGTCTTCTCTTCTCATCTCATAACTTCTTAAGACACTTAATAAAGGTTTGCAAATTTTTTACGCTACGAGCCTTAAGTACATGAGGAATGATGAGCGGGGGGCCTCCTCTCACATTGTCTAGAGTGTTTAGCATACGCCCTTTGGGCGATATGCGACGCATTCGCTCTCAAGTCATAGTCTTTAGTGAAACATGAGTTTCAAATCTAACTCAATTCACTTCTTCTCTAAAAAAACAAAAACAAGAGATCAAACATTTTTTATCCTTCGGGATTGTTTTCAAACTTCATTTTTAGAAAAAGTGTGTTAAGTGTTTGTTCTACCGCAAACAGGCATCATCCCTAACTGCTAGAACGAATATTTAACCCTACTCATTAAAACACTTAAACCAACTAGTGGTCGTGTCAGCCGAAACTACATTTGCTCTAATTTCTCTCATACCATATAAGGTTACGTAGGCACAAGACTATGATGTCTTGCCGAGCAACCTTTCCCCCCATCACCCATAGTTTTCCGAAGTACGTTGACTCTGACTTTCCCATTGCACGAGGGAATACGTAGGCATAGGGCGGCAATGTCCTATCGAGTCTCTGTTCTTTCTCTTCATTCCCATTTAGCAGTTGCGTTAGATAGTTTTTTCACCCATAAATTAGATACCAAGTGTGGGTCCCATTGAGTACAACGGATGTGAGGGGTGCTCATACCTTCCCCTTGCGTAACCGACTCCTGAACCTAAGATTTGGTTGCGATGACCTTGTCTTTCCCTTTCTCTTAGGTTTTCTTCGATCGTTTCCTTTCCCTCTCCTTGGGATAAATAACGTTCGGTGGCGACTCTTCTATCAGTCAGCCAGGCCCTTTTTCGTAGTATGCGACACACATACGCGAGTATGGCTCTTTTCCATTCATTGTAGGGTCAGCAAATGGTACTTTGGGATGTGTAGAAATGGATTGTTGAAGTTTGGTGAATTGAGAAAGAGTTTGTACCAAGTTTTTATCCTTACTTTTTAAGGTATGGAAATGTGAAAAATGTCATGAAAAATGGTTCAATGTTGGTCCAAATGAGGTAAAGGTATGCAAGACCAATATACGGTGATGATTTTGTCTCCAAAATTCAAAAACAAGAGCACTCTATGTCTTGTAATGAAAGAAACTCATGTCATGTCAAAAAAATCAAATTTTCACCTTCGTTATGGTCCAAATGATCACACCAATCATCAAACATCATGGATATTGAACTAAAGATGATGTTAAGGCAATTAGACACAAGTTTCATGTTGGTTGAAAATGGATTTGAGGTCATGAAGTTCATGGAAATGGCCTTTGAAGTTAATGACCTAAAGTGAGGTTTCTAAAAATACCCTTGCCTTGTGAAGACCATAAATTGAGCTCCACATATGAGAATGATGAGTTCTAGGATTTTTTGGAAATCTAAGAGAATAAGGAAAAACTTTCATGTTTACTTGAAAGTGAGGAGAAGCTTGGTTCCATTTGAAAAATTCCGTGGAAGTGAGTTGACTTTGAGTTCCTCTAAAATCTCTTCATCTGATGACACCAACTTGTTGACATCATAACTTGATATGTACAAACCCAATGGATGAGTTCGTGTACTCAAAAGAAAGCTTGAAAGATGATGAGAAAGTCTCATATTTACGAGAAACTGATATTTGTTGCACCCTAAAATTTGACCAACCGATTCTCCTATCTGACTCGTGGTTTAAATTCATATTCGCAAATCAGACGTATGATTTTTGTGCAAACAGAGGATATCAGGGTTACAGCTTGATTTTCGTCTATCAGATATGGCAGATCCAGTCCAGATCACCAGGGTTTTATTTTTCGGGAATTATGCGCTCCTCGGTGATTTTTAGCTTGCATAGTGATTTTGGGAATATTCTGATGCCCGAGGCTCTCTGTTCGATTCGATCTGGTTTCGTGCGCTCTTTTATGGTGGTCATTTGCATTCATCTGCATTTTTAGGATTTTAATAGACTTTTGCGGATTTTTAATAGGCTTTATAGATTTTTCTGGAATTTAAATAGGGTCTTTGTATTTTTTAATAGTTTAAATCATTTTTAGAATTTTATATAGATTTTTAAATAGGTTTAATAGTTTTTAATCTTTTTTTAGAATATAAAAGAATTTAAATAGTTCTAATTGTTTTTAGATAATATAGAAAATAATATAGTTTTTCTTTTATTAATAATAGATTTTAATAGATATTAAATAATGGTATAGACATTTGTAGAATTTTAATGGAAATTAGTAGAAGTTTAGAGTCAATTAGATTTTAATCATTTTTAGATTTAATTAGGTTAATATAGAGTTAATTAGGTTTTTAATCATTTTTAGATTTAATTAGGTTAATATAGAGTTAATTAGGTTTTTAATCATTTTTTAGATTTAATTAGGATTTTAATCATGTTTAGGTCTAATTAGGATTAAGATAGTTAATTTTTTTTTTGATTAGTCAGTTAATTAGTTTAATTGAGTTTAGATGTTAATTAGGACTTTAATTCTGGGTTTAATTCAGTTTAATGTTGGGTTTTAGTTGTTTTTGTTTGGGCCCAAAGTACATTTTCGCAGAAGCCCAAGTCATCCAGAAAAACTCCAGCAAAAGTCCAAGTAATCTCCAGTATTTTCCAGCCATTTCTGGAAGTTTCCAGAACGTGCCAGATGCCCTCAGCCAGTATATGAAGCTCGCTCGCCACGTGTTAGTAGGAGGTTGGCCCCACGCGTCCCACTCTGAGGAGCCCACACACACACTCAGATTCTCCTCTCTCCCTCACACGTGCCCCACCACTTTCTCTCTCTCTCTCTCTGTGCATGCGTGCCACGCGTTGCACCTGCATCAATCCATCTGCCACCTGCCATCACCACAGATCACCACCTGAGTTTCACCGGAGAAGCCGCCGGCCGGCATGAAAACCCCGTCCGGCCACCCTTAACACCGCCGTCCTCGCCGGAAACTGCAACAAAACCCAGAATCCTCCAAACACCTCCAATCTTCATCTTCTTCCTCCGTCAACATTCATCGTCCCCTCGCCGGAAAACCCATACTCGCCGGAAACTTCAAGAACCGTTCCAGAATTCATCAGTCTTCAGCGTGTGTCAAGAACAGTTCTCCAGATCACCTTCCATCTTCATTGTTCTACAAGCACGATTTGACAGAACACGTTCGAACGTTCATCCTCATCCAAAGATTTTTTCAGAACGCGTGAATATTCATCATCTTCATAAGGAAATTCCAGAAATCACTCAAACCTTCATACAACTTTTCCAGAAACCCCTCCAAGCTTCATCGTAACGTCTTCGTTCATCATCATCATCAAGAACCTCGTGGATCCGTCAACAACCTTCAACAACGATCACCTAATACATCCCCAGATCTGTACAAGATTCGTCAGCTCCAAGACTTGTAAAATCTTCATCAAGGTCTCATCGCTGTTCATCACTACGAGGTGTTCTTCGCGCCATCAAACCTTCAGCAAATATCCAGAAATCTTCAAAGATCCCTCGTTCCCCTCGCGTAAACCCAGGTTTGTCTCTCTTCGTCATATCTCCATTGCCATTGATGAAAGTGGCCTCGATTAGGGTACACTGATTGGTTAGGGTTTGGGTTTGATTTGGGTTGAATGTGAGAGAATGGTGAGATTGTTGTGTTTGCTTGACTGATTCGTTTGAGTGTTGAGAGCTTTGGTTAGTGGTTAGAGAGTTGCAGAGAGAGTGTGAGGGAGGAAGATGAACGACGGCTAGGTTATGGTGAACAGTGATCTGTGTTGAGAGGAGAAATTAGGTTTTGGTTAGGGTTTCATTGGGTTAGGGTTAGGTTTGGGCCAAGCCCAAACGCGTTTGCTGAAACGCACTCCCAGCTTGCTCGTTCACCCCCCCTGGCGTGTGAGAGCCAGTTGATGTTGATCTGGGCCTTAGGCCCTAATGCTATCCACGCCCCCCTGGGCGTAAGCCCAATGAGAAACAACATGGAAAGCCTGCTAGTCTGCACCCCGTTGTGCGTTTTTTTTCTTTATGTTTTTATTAGTTTTTTTTTATCTCATATGGGCTTAACGAACCTGCTATGCGCACCACCCCTCAACGCAGCCCAATGCAATAATAACTGGAAATCATTGCTGTTAGCCCCCCCCCCTCCCCCCTCCAATGTTATTTCAATTTTGTTTTTTTTTCAATTTCTTTTATTTCTTTGCATATTAGAAAATTCATAATAAAATGAAAATGATTGATTTTTAAGTTCTTTTTTCTACCATTTCATCATAATGTCTAGAAAACTAAATAAAAATAAAAATGTCATTTTATTTTTGTTCACTATTTTTGGTATATTTTCCATTTTAATGACTTTTTTAATATTCTTTAGTGCATGCGTATTATTAGAAAATCCATAAAAAAAATAGTAGATTCGATCAAATAATTCCGTTCTTTTTTCTGTAGACTCGTAATTCAATGTAGAATTTTATAATGCAAAAACATTAGCTTAATCATGCATTTTCAGTCTAATTGCATTTTTTGTATTGCTTTGATATTGAATAATTGGTTTGTGGATATGCCTGCTTTGTTAATTTTGGTTCTTTCATCTGGTATTAAATTTTGTTCTGATTTTCTAGCATGTTGTCATAGAGCCATGTAGGTTTCCCATAGATTTTTGATAGATTTTGGTAGGATGTTCTGATATGATTTGTCTGAGCTTGAGGATAGGAGAAGTCTTGATGACTTCTGACTTTGAAGTTCAACTGTGGTTGAACTTCAGAGATAGTCCTTTGTGGTTTAGTGGTCTGTGGTTCTTCTTGAAGATGGGAGCTGATTGAGGTCCTGTTGGAGCTTGCAAGGATGCATTGGATTGAAGACCTAGGCTAGAAGCTTGTCCTCTGTTTGTGAGGTTCGAGATCCTGAAGTTTGAAGGGAGTTTACGGTACTTTCCTGAGGAAGGCACTATGAATGACTTTCATTCTTTCTTCTCACCTCTTTCGTAAGTATCCAATGATGTTGGAGCCAACTTGTGAGTTTAATTTCTCCTGAGGAGGAATGTAAACTGATCACATGTTGTTGAGCCACATGGGATACGATTCCTAAGTGGAAGTCTCCTAGTACTTTCCTGAGGAAGGTCCTATGGGTCTGTTCACTTAGTTCCATTAGTTTATATAGGTTTTCTCAAGTATCCAATGATGTTGGAGCCAACTCGTGAGTTTAATTTCTCCTGAGGAGGAATGTAAACTGATCACAGTTGTTGAGCCACATAGGATACGATTCCTAAGTGTCAGTCTCCTAGTACTTTCCTGAGGAAGGTCCTATGGGTCTGTTCACTTAGTTCCCTTAGTGCATATAGGTTTTCTCAAGTATCCAGTGATGCCGGAGCCTTCATGTGAGTTTAATTTCTCCTGAGGAGGAATGTAAACTGATCACAGTTGTCGAGCCGCATAGGATATGACTCCTGAGTATACACCTCCTGGTACTTTCCCGAGGAAGGCACTATGAGCTTGTCTGCTTAGCTCCCTTTCTCTGGTAAGCTTGTTCTGAAGCTTGGAGACTGGGATTGATTCCTCTTGCTTAGGGTTAGAGTTTTGCTTAGAGCTTTGCTTAAGGTGTTGCATAGGGTTTTGTTTAGAGATAGATTAGGAGTTTGCTTCAGTTTTGTTAGGGGCCTTGCCCAGGAGTAGTTTCTTGTTTTGAGGATAGAGGTTTGTCAGGTTAGCTAGCTTTCTCTTTGTATTGTTTGACTTGTGTGATGTTATGTTGCATTAGACTTAGGTGTTCATCTAGGTAGTTCTGAGTTAGGTGCATTGTAGAAGTAGACTTTGTGTGCATGAGAAGTTGAGGTGGTCCTCCTTCTGCTTGCTTGTTATTGAGTGGCTTTGCTTGTTGGTATTTGGTAGAGCTGAGCTCCCTTGCCTCTGTGGGCTGCGGCCTTTGGGCCTTGTTTGTTTAGTTGTTGCATTCATGCATATTTTCGTTACTTCTTTGCTTTGTAGTTAATTCTTGTTTGTAGTTTAGTCCTGTTGCCATGATCCCTTAGGAGCTCTGACTTCTCCGCTGCGGAGTCGTTATGATAGACCTTAGGATGGTCAACCAGGCGTGATATCAGTAGGTAGATTCCCCTTTCTCAGCTATAGTTTTAGGGTTTCCCCTTTCCTTTCAGTAGGAGCTTTTGAGTAGCTTGATCCGTAGTTAGCTGAACTACAGCTGCTCTGATTCCTTGTACCAGACGAGGATATGTAGGCATAGGATGCGATGTCCTAGCGAGCACACTAACAACTAATCTTTGTTCTCTCGCGGCTGTGCGATCGAGACTTCCCCGCTGACGACTAATTGTTTCCCCTTTCTCTTGCCCGAGTGCACTTGAGACCAGATCGTAGTTGTAGGTTCCCGAACCTTTAGGATCAGTTTGTTTTCTCACTGCTGTGTGAGAGCGCCAGTTTACCCGTAGTTAGTCGAACTACGTTTGCTCTGATCTTTCATACCAGATGAAAGTACGTAGGCATAGGACGCGACGTCCTAGCGAGCAACCTTTCCCCGTTTAGCCGTAGGTAGTCGAACTACGTTGACTCTGACTTTCCCATTGCACGAGGGAATACGTAGGCCCAGAACACCGTATGTTCTGTCGAGTCCTGTCCTTTTATTTTCTTTTCAGACCAACCATTAGCGTAGATAGATAACACACCCTTTTCCTTATAAACACCAAGCGTGGATCCCATCGAGTACGATGGACGTGAGGGGTGCTAATACCTTCCCCTTGCGTAACCGACTCCCGAATCCAGGTTTTGGTTGCGATGACCATACCTTTTCCCGTCTTTGCGAGGTTTACTTCGAGCGTTTCCTTTCCCGCTCTGAGGGATAAATAACGGACGGTGGCGACTCTCCTGTCAAGCCGGCGCCGATTTTCGCAGTAGCGACAATATTGAACTTTTATCATAGTGAAAATTGTCCTTGAAGTTAGGTGCCAAAAGAGGGGATTTTACACTAAAATCAACTGAAACCTTAATTTAGTAACTTCTTGAACTCTTGAATCTTCTTGGTTTGATCTCAACATGACATTCTAGATGACTTATAACGACTTCCCATGGCTTGCATGACCTAGAACCAAGTCTTCAACCCTCTCAAGTCCACAGTGGACTTTGGGTTGACCAGATGAAAACCCTAACTCCATATCCATTGCCTGAGGCTCTTGCAGATGAATTATGAGGCCATATAGACTCCAAAGAGAACGCTCAAGATGCATATTGAGCTTTCGAGCTATGCCTTATGTAAATGGGTAATCTCATGACCCTCTGATGATCCTCAAGATAGGAGGTGACACCCAAACACAAACCCCCTTCTCAAGGAGCTATGAGACTCAACTCTGATGATGGTGAATCCTTGATGACTGGAAAATGATACCGTTGCTTGATCTTGAACAAGAAATCTTCTCTCTTGAATGATGAGTACATTATCTTGATCCCCTGCCTATAACTAATGTTATGCAAATGCAAATGCTAAATGATATGAAACATAAGCAAAGTTAGAAAGAAAAAGGTTGGTCAAATTTTGGGGTACAACAACAGTCAATATCTCCTTCGTTTTCTCCCATAGCATTGATCCTGTCAAAAATGACCCCACCGCTGGTAAACTGCATCGGTCCCCTGTACTTTGGAGCACTCTGCGGGGAGGAAGACGGGTTGTATCCCAAACCAAATTTGTCTTGTTTATTGGGAATGCTGATAACTTGACCCCACTTTTGAGATGAACCATACTCTACCACAACACGGGCTTCCTTGAAGACATTGAAATTTCAAGAGCTTTGTCCTCAACTGGAGATTTTTCTTTAATCTGCACCGTCTCGAAGGCTTGACATAGTGGTTCATGGATCTCTCCATCCACCTCTACATATTTGAAGGATGATAGGTGACTAACCATGATGTCCTCTTCACCACACACTATTACAATCCTTCCTTCAACCATGTATTTCAGCTTCTGATGCAAGGTCGACGTAACTGCTCTTGCAAAATGAATACATGGTCGTCCAAGTAAACAACTATACGTTGGATGAATATCCATGATGTAGAAAATGGCATTAAAGATCTCCGGACCCATTTGAATTGGTAGGGTAACTTCACCAAACACCGATCTTCTCGTCCCATCAAAGGCTCTCACGACTAGATCACTAGGAGTAAAAATCACACCCTGGGTGTCCAGTTTCATCAAAGCTTTCTTTGGCTACACATTAAGTGAAGACCCTGTATTAACCAAAACATGTGACAGAACAACCTCTCTGCACTCAACGGAGATATGTAGGGCATGATTATGATTTCTCCCTGCTGGAGTCATGTCTAGATCTATGAACCCCAAGCCATTGCCAGCATTCACATGGGCTACTACCCCTTCAAGCTAATTGACAGAAATCTCCTACGGTACGTAAGCAGTGTTCAGAATTCTCAACAATGCATTCCGATGAGCCTCAGAGCACAACAACAGAGATAAGATTGAGATATTAGAAAGAGTTTATTGCAAATGATCCACAATCTTGTAGTCACTCTTGCAGATAACTCGCATAAATTCCTCTGCATCTTTAATTAAAGAGTCTTGCTTTCTTTGTTGTGAACTCTCTTCCGCTACAGCCTTACCCTTTCCTTTATCAGTTATTTCCACATTAACCTCTGGAGGGGAGAACACTCTACGGATTCTGGTCAAACCTCTGGCACCAATAATATTATCCACAGATGATCCTTCAGATGACATTCCTACCAACTCTTACTTCAGTCCATTATAAAATACCTCTGCCCCATAATTCCATGTGATGGCCTTGTTATTTTCGTAAGGTATTGGTCCGACTTTAGTGATGATCACTGGCGCTGGCCTCGGAGGCACTTAAATATTTATTGTTTTGTATGGGATTGAAATCGTGGCGATTTCATCCCGCCCAATGTTAATCTCTTTCACTTCTTTTTCTTCTTCGATCCTATCAAACTACAAAATACCCTCATTCATCAAGCCTTGAATATGGTTTCTCAGATCAACACAACCTTCCGGATGCACAACACATCTTTTACAACCTTCCACGTAGCCAGGAAAAACACCCCCTTTTAACAATCTGCTCTTCACAAAACTTAACACTGTCTTCAACTCTGTCACATCAATTATCAGATTCAACTTTTCTTCTTTAATAACAGCGTTAACTCCGGCTACCCCATGGTTATGCATTGGATTCTGATTCATGTTCGGAGTTTCATTGGTAATATTAATTGCTTTGGTGTAAAGAAGATATTGCACCTTATGCTTAAAAGCTTTGCAATTGTCTATGTTGTGACTCGGAGCGCCAGAATGAAACTCGCACCTTGCATTCGCGTCATAGCCCAGAGGTGGCGCGCTAGTAAGTAGTGTCAAAGTTCTCTTTTGGATCAGCTGTAACTGAAGCAGATGTTGAAGTAGTTGAAAATACGGCATGGGTGGAGTATCAAACTGCCTATTAACGGTCCATCCTCGGTCTTGAAATCTGCGCGGTGCAACATTTTGTTGTTGAGGTACCGCTGGAATAGTTATGCTAGCAACTTGTTGTTGCTGAGGCTGATATTGCTATTGACGCTTAACTCTATTTTTGTTTCTGTTTTTATAAATTGTAATTTCATTTTTATTTCCTTCTCTTTTCTTAGAATTTCCAAACGTCTTCCTCGCTCCTCCTGAGGTCGACCCTTCTCTGCTCTAAACCTTACCTAACATGATTTTGTTCACTACTCTCTCACCGGTTATAATCAAATCAGAAAAACTTCCGGACATGTTTCCAATTAGCTTCTCATAATAAATTCCTGGCAACGTTTCCACAAACATATCAATAAGCTCCCTCTCAACCATCAGAGGCTGAACTCTGGCTGCTAGTTCACGCCACCATTGGGCATATTCTTTAAACCCCTCATTACTCCTCTGAGACAGATTCTGCAACTAACCTCAGTTTGGCATCAGGTCACTATTATACTGATAATGAGGGACGAAGGACTCTCCAAGATCCCTCCAAATTCTGATATGGGTCCCCTCTAGGCCTATTTAGCATTTTAATGAAGGCCTTGACAAGCTATCTTGGAAAAAGTGCATCAATAACTTCTCATCATCTGAGTAGGCAGACAACTTCTGATAATATGTGTCTCTACTGCGAAAAAAGAAGGACGACAATGACTAACAGAGTCGCCAAAGTAGGGAAAGGAAACAATCGAGAAAAACCTAACGAGAACGGGAAAAGACGAGGTCATCGCAACCAAGTCCTGGGTTCGGGAGTGGGTTACGCAAGGGGAAGGTATGAGCACCCCTCACGTTCGTCATACTCGACGGGATCCACGCTTGTTATCTGTCTAAAGGGTGTGTTGAACTATCTACGCTTAAAGGCTTACGTACAAAGGGAAAAGAAAGAGAAAAAAAGGACTCGACAGAGCGTCGCTGCTCCGGGCCTACGTATTCCCTTGTGCAATGGGAAAGTCAGAGTCAACGTAGTTCGGCTAACTACGGCTAAAGGGGGGAAGGTTGCTCGCTAAGACATCACGTCTTATGCCTACATATCCTCGTCTGGTACAAGAAATCAGAGCAAACATAGTTCGGGCTGACACGACCACAGGTTGGTTCAAGTGTTTTAACTGAGTAAGGTTAACAGACAGTTCTAGCAGTTTGGTGTATGCAGCTCGACCATTGGAGACTTAGGCATTACCGTTTGCGATAGAACTAAGAGTTAACAACACTCTTGTTTATGAAAAGGTTTTCCTGAATTAAGGGTCCCAAAGGGACAAAAAAGATTTGATGTTTGTTTGAAGTCTTTTAGAGAAGAAGTGTTTTTTAGCTTTTCGTTGGTAACTCATGTTGCACTAAAGACTTGTGACTTGGGAACGAATGCGTCGCATAGCATCCTAAGGATGTAAACTAAACACTCTAGGTAATTGAGAGGTAGCCACTCAATCACCATTCCACAAGTATCTTAAGGCTCGTAGCGTACAATACTTGTCATTCTTTATTAAGTGTTTTAAGAAGTTTTGAGATGAGAAGAGAAGACACAAACTCTAAGGGGAAACTACTCAATCTTAATGTTATCATGCGATATGCTCCTAAAGTTGGGATTACAAAAGGGAAATATCTACCTAATGTTATCATGCATGGTTTAGATCCTAAAGTCTATCATAATCATCCTTAAACAAGGAGATTAGAGATCCTAAGGGAACATGGCCAAAAAAGGAAAAGAGGAAGGAAAATATGCGAATGCAAGAATGCAAACATAGAATGCACAAATAGAATGAAAGTGAGGGAGGAAAATAGTGTGGGGCAGTAGCCTCCACAAGCACATCTCGAACTTAAGCATGCATATGGGAAATGCAAAGAGATACATTGAAACAAGCGTACAAGAGTAACAGGATGTGGGATGAAACGACCTAAACCATTCAGACATCAACCACAAAGTCACAAACCGAAGTCAAAAGAAATGCCAAAAATAAACCTAAGCCAAAGTGAGGATGGGAGGCTATATGAGGACAACAAGGTACTCATATTATGCACTCGACCATAAGCATCACCAATATTGGGTAAAAGAAAATAGGCACGACACGAAGGAAAGTCCTCAAGGATTCATCACTTTAGGAAAGCTTCAGGTTCCTCCTAAGGAGGGACCAAACCACCTTAAATGACATTCCAAAATCATAGGACAACAGGGAATATGGGAAAAGTGTGCCCAAGCACAACTGCAAAGCAAACAAAGAAAACAAGAATGCACCATTTTGAACGACAACACATAAGTGTGCACCTGAACGGAAACCGACGAGCGCGTGCGGATCAAATCATGATTAAACAATCAAGACCTGTGACATATATCCAAAATATTTCACTCCTAATGCATCATAACGATCCATGAAGATTCGAAGTGAAACGATACCAAAACGATCATGAAAAACAGCAAAACAGACCCACTGTTACAGTGTTAATCGATTAACGACAGGGGTTAATCGATTAACCATTGAAAAATGCTTGAAAATTTGAAAGTTTTTGTTGGTTAATCGATTAACCATATAGGTTAACCGATTAACACTGTTCCAGAGGCGAAAAACAGCGAAAAACAGCCAGAAAAAAGCACTTTTTCAGCACTTATCACTTAAGCAAACGTCCATATGATCTCATGATTAATTATGCACGAAATTAAACCATAAACCAGTGATATAATGGACATGTAAACATATTTAAACAACAAGATACAAATCAACAACAAAATTGCATAATGCAAACAAGCTCAGAATTACAACAGGTTTAGGGTTCCAACCTTTAGATCGGAGAATTGATCCGGTGATTCACTACAAGAAAATTGGCAAATTATGACGGTTCGTTTTGACATATTACGACGGTTTTAACCGTCACAATTTGTAAGTTACGACGGTTTCAACCCCGTCGCGAAAACGTGCGTCGCGAGGCCGTATTACGACGGTTGTGAAAACTGTCATACAAACCGTCGTTATTTTCACGACGGGTAGCTAACTGTCGTAATCTCCATATTGTGACGGTTTTCAACCGTCGTAATTATATTTACTAATTTTAAATATTATTTATTTTCACGACGGGTAGCTAACTGTCGTAATCTCCATATTGTGACGGTTTTCAACTGTCGTAATTATATTTACTAAATCTAAATATTATTTATGCTAGTTGGGACGGTTTAAACCGTCGTAATTTTATCTATAGAATTTTTTTTATAATATTCTATTTTTATTTAAATTACTTTCATCTCATTTTTTTTATAATAGTTTTTTTAATTTAAACTATTATTGTTTTTTAGTAATATATCAAATATATAAAGACTCACGTATATCAAATATATAAAGACTCACATATAACAAATATATAAATTTATATAACTTAAAAAACAATTGATATTTCATTATATCACTTTTCTAAATAACTTATTATATTTTCTACTAAATATATATTTATGAATATCTAAATGATCAAATGTCATAATCTATAACTTGATATATATACAATATAATCAATATAATTGTACAACCTATAATGATCCAAGATATTCTGCCCAATTTTCCACACCAAGTGATGATCCAAGATTTTCTACCGATGGCTGAAGAATTCTTTGGTATGATTTTTCCTTAGAGGATAGACATGAACATCTACAAAAGCTTAAAAGTTACTTCCAGTTAGCACCAATAAAGAAAATCACTTGTGGTCTTCTAGTATCATCATGAGCCCTTCATAATCAATTTTGTAGTCTTCTAGTTGCTGCTAATCTTTTGGCTTCACCAACCCCCTTTCTAGTATCAACGTCGCCATATTTGAACATTCTCGTTCCCTAGAACTTGTGTTGTTGTCCCTGTTTACCTATTCAAAAAGTCAAACCACAATTCGCATTTACAGGTTTCCGAATAAATACAAAGTCAGCGTAGAAAATATAAATACAACACTTTAATTTTCTAAGGATCAAACAAGCTCAAAATCTCAATTATACATATGCTCCAACAAAAGCTTATTAATAGCTCATGTATGTTTGTTCTGAGGTGCACCGAGTATCAAAGGAAATTATTTCGCCAGTGTAACTAAATAAAGAGGTTCTAGCAGCGTGAAAAGGTACCAGGATGAAAATAACAGTCGTTAGATCCATCGAACAATGATAATCCAACCATCTCATCTGCAGCGGCGTATGAATGGACGATTTCAGTGAAGACAAGCAGTCCTAGTCCTGTAGAGCCAAAAGCAGAATTCTTTGGATGTATGGACTGAACACGCTTCAACAATTTTTGTAACTCTTTCCATAGGTAATGCACCGCTAAACTGGACGTCTGTTTCCTCTTCATATATACCAAGAGGTTTTTCAATATCCTACCAAAAGCAAAAACAAGGAATGGAGTTAGTATCTTTAAGATTGTCAGTAAATATGCTCTAACAGAACTTACAATGCCTTTCATTCCTCCACATTTTGTCAGATCCCTCACGAGTCCTTGCACATCCCATTTAGCAGAAAAGTTCACCACAACCCAATTCACTATTTTAACAGGTTGCACAAATTTCTGGGAACATTATTAAATCATTAGTGGGAAATGTTTTTAAAGAAAATATAAAAGTAACAAAAAATGAAGCTGAAATTTGACTTGAATACGTTGTTGTCGAAGTTCCATATCCCATATTTGGGACTGAAATCTTCCCCATTGCCCAACTTCAACTGAAAATATATTTGGTATAAGTTTTACACCATATTGTATAACTTAAAAGATAATTCAAAAATAGTGACTTTTTATAGAAATGCTGAAAATTAATATCTCGAAACTGCTCTATTGGCTTCTAAATAAAGGATAAATGGCACAACTAGGAACAGAAACAAATAAGCGTTTCCACGATAACAGTGATAAAAGATAAATACCATTGGCGCCTACAAAACCCTCCCATCAAATTGTGTGAACCCAAAAGTTATTGAAATACCACATTTCTATATCATGGGTTTAGAGTTGTAGTTCATGTTCTTCAGAGCTTGTAAATAGGCAAAATAATATATAGTAAAGTGACATTTCTACGACAATCAATTACTCAAAGTATAGTAGTTACACTTACATTGGACATAACCTTCACTCTTTCTTGGTTAGTAAGTTATATGGGAATTACCACAACTGAGTGCTTTGATTAAAAGGTTAGTACTAAACTAATATAGAGGTTAATCTACCTCAATTGGTATATAAACAATGAATGACATTGATCATCAATAGTGACGGGTTGTTTGTCGGATTCTGTTTATCAGTGATCATTATAGCATCTGGTTGCCCTATAAGCAATGATCTAAACAGTCAACAGAGCATTTAATTCTAGCAGCTACTGTAACAATGAGCATTCAAACTGACCAAAATGAAGTATATGGACACATTACGCAAACAAATATCGAGATATGTTTTGTTACTTGCAAAAGTGTTGTCAAACAAATAATGGCCATATCAATTAAGCAAAACCTTTTGAACATCTCCTGTAGACCACCGTGCGGTTGGACATAGATGCCACAGAGGATCAAAACGTAGGATGACCACAGCAAAGCCCAGAACAAAAAAAGCATAACTGGCTTCCATGAGAATACTATAAGCATCCTTTTCTTGTTTACCACTTCATCTTCTAAAAAATTCCTATCACTTGAGTTGGAATCATCAACTTCAAGATTTTTTCTTTGCAGGAATAATTTCCTAGAGGGAGCATCAGGGCCATAACCAAACAACAGTACCACATGTAACATAAGATAATAGATATATTTAAGTTGTGGTTAGATCAGCCCACATCATGGTATAGCTAGATAAAATGTCATGGAAGGTGGGATCATACCTAAGTTATCATATAAAGGAACACAAAGAAGTCCATGAGCATTACAGGCCTGCAGTTATGTTAAAATATGTAAAGAACTTTTTGAGTTGAAAGGATAATAGTAGCTAGTTTAGCGGTATTAAAATTGATCATCACTATAGAAGGCAGAGGATGTCCTGCAGAGAACCAAATGTTTAATAGATGAAACAAAATTTCAGCTTAAAATAGCCTTGTTCTCCTTCTGTGTTCAAAATGGATCATAAACGGAAAAGAACAAATCACATTATTACATTAACGATAAAAAAAGATGATAAATATACCACATAAAAGTACAAACAAATATCAACATATAACTACAACTGAAACCTCCAAAGAACACATAGTAGAAGAAAAATATATACAAAGAAGACAACATATAATTATAGGAAAAGTATTACTAGTTATACACTCAGTTGAGCTTAAAAGTTCTGGTTAACTCAGTTGAGCTTGTATTACTAGTTATACACTCATACTGCCTAGTATTCAAGTTGGTGTAAAATATTAATTTGTATAAATAGGACCCTCAGGTTAGTAAGTTGTATCCTCAATATTAAATTATTCATTTCATATCACATTAATCATAGTCTTGTCTCATGTTCTCTCTTTTTAACTTAAACCCTAACCTCAACACGCTGTTACGTTATGGCGGTATCATTTCCTGTCATTGTTGCACTACTAAGTTCCTGGAATTTCTCTCCCGTTGTCCTCTCTTTTGATTCTTTTTTCCTGTCTGCACTGCATCAATGCTGCTAATTGGATCCTTGTCCATCCCATGGCTGTTAACAACATCTTTCTACCTAAGCCGTTAAGCATGTTTCTCATCTGAGGGTGTTGGATTTTTTCTAGTTACCACTATAGTGCTCTCGTGTCAAATACCAACATTGAGATATGTTCCTCCAGGGATTATTAATGTTCGAATCATCCCCATGTGTATCAACCTCTTTCACGTGCAATAACTAGCTTTTGGCAACTTTCATAGACCACAAACTTCATTACCTCCTTAAGAAAAATTTGCTATAGTTTTGAGGCACCACAGAACTAAACAGTCACTAAATCAACTTACCTGTCAAACTAATTTTAAGAGATGTATTTTTAAAGGAGATCCAATCAGAAATCTTCTCACTCATTCTACATTAATTGCTGGTTACGATCCCCAATTTAAAACCTTCTAATTCGTTTGTAACATTTAAAAATTAGGATCTAAGATTGTATTCAATACATCAAATTGAGTCAAATTAACATGCAATGAGTTTATTTGCATAAACATTATGAAAATATGAAAATAAGATACGATCTACAAAAGATGAAATCACACAAACCTAAAAAAATCCCAGCATCAATTGAGACCTTCGATGGAAGGAGGTGATGAATCCTTAGCGAAACTGCTACGATAGGCGGGACCTATAGATGGCTTAACATCATTATGTGGTCTGGTTTTTTCAGATTAAGAAGAAGAGAGAAGAGATCAACACGTAAACATCGGCGAGGGAAGAAGAGAAATCTCTAGAGAAAAGAAGAAAAAAATCAGAGGGCCGGGTCCTGGGAGGTTATGACCCAGGCTCAACCCATTTTTTTAGTTTTTAATTTTTAATTTTTTTAGTTTTTTTTTATTTCATTTTTGTAATATTTAATAATTAATAATACTAACAACTAACAAACTAACCTAAATAAAAATCTAAAAAATATTAATAATTAGTTTAAAAAAACGAATTTTAATTTTAAAATATTAAAAATAATAATTTTAATTGTTAATTTTAAGTTACCTTATCATGAAAATTATAATAATTATAATAATTATTTATTAAATTAATTAATAAAATTGAAAAGGTTAGAAAATAAAAAGGAAGAAAAAAGTGAAAAATTAAAGGAATAAAAAAATAGTGATTATGCTTGGCTAAAGTAATTGCGACAGTTCGCCTTAACTGTCGCGAGTGTGGAAAAAGGACGGTTCTTTGGTAACTGTCGCATTATTTTATACAACATACTTAAAAAATTTGCGACGGTTGGCTTAAACCGTCGTGAGAACTGTCGTAGTCCAGGAATAAGGAAGGTTTTTTTTATAACTGTCGCAAAAAACCTACGACAGTTGACCCTAACTGTCGTGACAACCGTCATAATCCAGGAATAAGGACGGTTTTGTGATAACTGTCGCAACTCAAGTGTCGTAAATCTCCTTTTTTCTTGTAGTGATTGTTGATTCGCCTCAGATGTATAGACCCACGCAAGAAACCCTGAAGAACTTAGAGATCCAAGCCGATTTCGCCCTCCAAGAAGTGGATCCGGTGACGATTACGGATGAAGGTTACAGCTCGAGAGATCAAGGATTCCGATGAAGAATAGATGATCTCAAAGGACGAAGAGCTTTGAGTGAAGGTTTTGGGAAATGGAGAGAGTTGGGAATTATGAGGATTAGGATTGTGAGGTTTGGAATGAAACCCTTTAAATACTACTTAGGGTTGGATCCAAAGTAAGTAGGGTTGGAAAGTTAGGTTTGGAATATGGATTGGGCTTTTGGAGGGAATTCTGAAAGTTACAAGATTCTAAATCCTTCTCTCTTGTAAAATTTGAATTTCAAATGATCAAAATGGGCCCCCGATTGCAATTGGCTTGAAACTTCACGTGCAAGGCAAAGTCTTCTTTGGTTAATCGGTTAACCATATGCGTTAACCGATTAACACTGCTGAATTTTTGAATCTGGGTTGTTTTTCAAGTGGTTAATCGGTTAACCATATGCGTTAACCGATTAACGCTTGTGAATTTTGACTTTTGGCTCCTTTTGGTGGGAAACTTGACCGTTTGCCCGCTTCTTGCCGTTTGGGGCTCTGCTCAACCCCTGAATGTCTTTTTCTGAAAGTTATGACCATGAGAGTGCTGAATGTAGCCTGAATGCTGCTTCTGTACCTGCAAAACAAAAATGGGAAAAGGTCGTCCGACCCCTAGAGCAAAATAAATGTCGGGGTCTCTGACACTCGTCGTTCATTGTTGTGCCCCTAAAATGGAACTTGAGCCGCGAACGTGTCTTGATCCCCTGTCAAAATAAATGCTATGTGATGCAATGCAAATGCTATAACCATGCAATGAAACATAAGCCAGCTAAAGGAGGTTGGTCAAATTTTGGGGTACAACAGCTGCCCCTATTCAAGCGACTTGGACCTGAATGAGTGAAAAGCGATCGGCTTTCAAACAATCAAGGTAAAAGGAGGTTGAATACTGAAGAACCCGGAAATTTGCCAACCGCGGGAAATAAAGTTGCGACATCAATCCGAAGGTAACTGTACTGGTCTAAAAAATACTCCGCTAGGGAAATATGAAGCATCGTCAAGGATAGCGCTATGGTCTGGATACCGCTATGGCGAGAAGTGACATTCTATGCCGGAGTCTGGATACTCAAAGGAAATAAACCGGAGCCTGGATGCTCATAGGAATAAACTGGAGCCTGGATGCTAAAGGGAACTCTGATCCTGGACGCTCGGGGTGACCGGAGCCTGGATACTCGGTAATAAGTCTGAGTCTGAATACTTGGTGATAACTCTGAGTCTGGATACTCAATAATCGGAACCTGGATGCTTGATAACCTCCTGAGTCCGGATACTCAATAATTGGAGCCTAGACGCTCGAAGAAATTCGAAGCCAGGATGCTTAATGCGAATCTGAGCCTGGACGCTCAAAATAAATCGAAGCCTGGACGCTCGATGCAGATGATCCGAGTTTGGATACTCGGTAAACGGAGCCTAAACGCTCGATGCGCTTTGGAGCCTGGTCACTCTATAAAACAGAGTCTAAATACTTGATGCTGAACTGAATCTGGATATTCAGTGGTCGGAGCCTGGATGCTCAATGAAAACCTGAGTCTAGACACTCGGTGGCAAATTTGAACCTAGATACTCAGTAATCGGAGCCTGGATGCTCGAAATGATTGGCGATATATTCATCAGGGTCTGGATATCCTGCGAGTTCAAGTCGGACGACGTCACTGGGAAATGGTATGCGTTGTGATCTGGATACCACACGAGCTGAGAGAAATCATTAGGTGCCACGGTCTGGATACCACATGGCGACTGAAGATAATAACAATTACCGTGATCTGGATATCATGGAGCATTGGATGAACTAACACGGCCTGGATACCCTATCTGCCTTTGCTGGAGTCTGGGTACTCAACGTAACGAGCGTACGCCATGGTCTGGATACCTTAGGGCACAAGGGCACAAATACACCTACCGTGATCTGGACATCACTAGGAAACTCAATCAGAGTCTGCATACTCGACGGACGAAGCAATTCGGTAACCATCATGGTCTATATACCATTCGAACAAAGATGACCAACTGTCGGGGAAAATAATAAGCCAGGTCTGGATACCACACAGGCGGACGGAAACATATCACATTGTCATGGCCTGGACACCACATGGTGCTGAAGGCGAAATCATCAGCCGATGTTTAATGACGTTGCCGGGGAGAAACGTAAGCCAGGTCTGGATATCATGTGGGCTAACAAGAAATCTTATGGTCTGGATACCATTCTTCAACTTGCTACGGTCTGGACACCAGATTGGCGCGAATATGAATCAATCATTTGTTGGAGACATTCCTGCAAGCAAAGAGGAAACAACCTGGTCCAGGTTCCACATGCAAATGTTTTAAAAATGGCGTAATGCCCCACACAAGGTGGAAATGTTACGCGTTTTTAGGTAGATTCTATTCGTGCGTGCAGATGCACCGGAACTGACACAACAAAATAAATGCTAAGGATACAGAAATCATGCTGCCAGGGAAAGGAAATAACCCCGCAGGGGATAGCGTACTCATGACAATAGCGATTGGGCTTAATCTGAGATAGAACGGGCTTTGGAGAGCTTCTCAATTGGGGATAAAATTCGTACAAGAATGAGGGAATCAACTCTGCTGGAGACCTCAATCTGCGCTGCTGAAAGCTACATACCTATCAATGATCTGATGATGGGTGAAGAGCATCGGGCCACTGCTGAAAGCTGCATCTGATTAAATGCGCACTGGAAAACTGTCGGGGGGCAAACGCACATACCGCATACAAATCTACTAGGATAGAGATGCATTTCAACTGCTGGAGAACCCCACTACCTGGGAAATAGACAAATCCATTCGTATCTTCCTGGAAATTTGCCCCACGGGTAACAACCTGCAAGTGACAAAGCAAACAGGATGTCCTATACAACAGGGCTATCTTGGTCATCATGCGTGACATTGTTCAATTAATATCAAAGTTTTAACAATTATTGGCCAAGGCCTACAAGTTTATGTATGCAAGTTCATCGAAAACAAACGGGCGTTTTTCACAAACAAAACAGTAAAAGTTAAAACAAAGCACACAGACAAGTAATGAATAGCATATGTTTATTGATGGATGGCCTGTAACTAGGCGAAGTTTTACAATCGATGCAACTCCTGAAAAGAGGAAGATGCACAAAAATACAGATATGCATAAAGGCGAATATAAAAGTTGTGAAGATTAAATAAGATGTACCCAATGTCGGCAATGTGGCACAGATAAACACCATGAGTTGATTCCTCTATGACTCGCCTGACCTTGAAACTTTCCCGATGCTCATTCTTCAGAAGAGATTGATTCGGACAAACAACTCTCAGGTTCTTCCAGTTCACTAAGCAATGAAATCATATGCAGACCGCAATTATTTGCTTTTTAATCCCTAACTTTTGCATGAATCGCCCTTTGCGGGTTTTCGATTCACCGGGAGAATCTTCTTTAACACAAGATCGCCCGTCTGAAAGCTTCGAGGGCGCACCTTCTTATCATAAGCTTTCTTCATTCGGCTCTGATACAATCGACTGTATGCTATGGATACCAGCCTCTTCTCATCCATTAGGCTCAACTGATTCAATCTATTCTTTATCCATTCTGCCTCATCGAGCTTCGCATCGACCAGAACTCTTAAAGAAGGAATCTCGACTTCCAACGGTAGGACAACTTCCATACCGTACACTAGCGAGGAAGGAGTTGCCCCGGTTGATGTGCGTACCGTCGTACGATAACCATGCAAGGCAAATGGAAACATCTCATGCCAATCCTTGTAAGTGACAACCAACTTTTGCACTATCTTCTTAATGTTCTTGTTGGCCGCTTCGACAGCGCCATTCATCTTCGGCCGATATGGTGATGAGTTGTGATGTTCAATCTTGAAGTTCTGGCATAACTCCTCCATCATCTTCTTGTTCAGGTTCAAACCATTGTCGGTAACGATTCGCTCGGGAACTCCATTTCTGCAAATGATGTCCCTCTTTATGAATCTCGCCACTACTTGTTTGGTTACATTAGCATACGAGGCTGCCTCCACCCACTTGGTGAAGTAGTTGATAGCTACCAAAATAAAGCGGTGTCCGTTAGAAGCAGTGGGCTCGATCTTACCAATCATATCGATTCCCCACACGGAGAACGACCAAGGGGATGACATAACATTCAATGGACACGGCGGCACATGAATCTTATCTGCATAAAACTGGCATTTATGGCATTTCTTCGCGAATTTGAAACAATTGGACTCCATTGTTAGCCTATAATACCCTGCTCGTAGTATCTTTTGAGTCATGGCATGTCCGCCGGCATGCGTGCCAAAAGTACCTTCGTGGACCTCTTTCATGAGCAAGCTTGCTTCTTTTTCGTCCACACACCTGAGTAATACTAGATCATGATTCCTTATTTAGAGAACCCCATCTGGGTTGAGATAAAAGTTTCCAGACAACCTCCTAAGAGTCTTCTGATCCCGGGTCAATGCCCCTGGCGGATACTCTTGGTTCTTAAGGAAATTTTGGATGTCATAAAACCATGGCTTACCATTGGAAGCCTTGTTAATGGCAAAAACGAAAGCGGGCCTATCAAGGCGAGAGATGACAATCCTCGGAGCTTCATTCCAAAAATTGACCTTGTACATTGAAGATAGAGTTGCCAGAGCGTCTGCCATTTGATTCTATGCTCTTGGCACATGGTGGAAGTCTATACGGTCGAAAAACGGTAACAGTCTTCTTGTATAATTCTTGTAAGAAATCAAATTGGGTTGACGAGTTTCCCATTCTCCTTCGATCTGATTAACAACTAGCATTGAGTCGCCATATACATCAAGATTCTTGATTCTCAAATTAATAGCTTCTTCCAATCCCATGATACAAGCTTCATACTCGGCTTCATTTGGGTGACAGGAAAAGTTAATCTGGCGGTGAAGGGGATATGAGGTCCGTGAGGGGTCGTGATAATCGCCCCAATTCCACTGCTGTATGATTTAAGTGTGCCATCAAATATCATTTGCCATTGCGAACCCCTCTCCGGACCTTCACTAGGTAATGGCTCCTCACAGTCTTTCATCTTCAAGTACATAATATCCTCATCAGCAAATTCAAACTTCATTGACTGGTAGTCATCAATCGGCTGTTCAACAAGGTATTCTGACAGAACACTCCCTTTAATGGCTTTCTGGGAAACATACTGGATATCATACTCTGTCAGTACCATCTGCCACCTGGAAATCTTCCCTGAAAGTGCCTGCTTCTCAAAGACATATTTAATCGGATCCATCTTCTAAATTAGCATGGTTGTATGATTGAGCATGTACTGTCTTAAACGTTTGGCCGCCCAGGCAAGTGCACAACACGTTTTTTCAAGCATGGAGTAACGGGACTCACAATCTGTGAACTTTTTACTCAAGTAATAAATCACATGCTCCCTTCTTCCTGTTTCGTCGTGTTTACCGAGAACACAACCCATACTATTCTCAAGAACCGTTAAATACATGATTAATGGTCTTCCAGCAACTGGGGGTATCAGTATCAGAGGCTCCTGCAAATACTCTTTTATTTTATCGAATGCTCTTTGACAATTTTCATTCCAGATGACCGCCTGATCTTTCTTTAGCAATTTGAACATTGGTTCACACGTGACTGTTAGATGAGATATGAACCGAGTGATGTAGTTCAACTTCCCTAAGAAACCACAAACCTCTCTTTCCGTCTTCGGCGCTAGCATTTCTTGAATAGCTCTTATTTTCGCAGGATCGACCTCGATTCCTCTTTCATTGACGATAAACCCCAATAACTTTCTCGACATCACACCGAAAGTGCACTTGTTTGGATTCAACCTCAGTTTGAACTTCCTCAACCTCGCAAACAGTTTCAACAAGTTGACTAGATGCCCCTCCTCCGTTTGGGATTTTGCAATCATATCATCAACATAAACCTCGATCTCGTGGTGAATCATATCATGAAACAAAGTCACCATTGCCCACTGGTAAGTTGCCCCTGCGTTTTTCAACCCAAATGGCATTACCTTATAACAAAACGTCCCCCACGGCGTAATGAATGTTGTTTTCTCCATGTCTTCCGGTGCCATTTTTATCTGATTATAACCGGAGAAGCTATCCATGAAGGAAAACACAGAAAATTGAGCAGTATTGTCGACCAATACGTCAATGTGCAGGAGCGGGAAATCATCCTTTGGGCTTGCCCTATTCAAATCTCTATAATCAACGCACATCCGTACCGTACCGTCTTTCTTTGGTACAGGCACGATGTTGGCAACCCACGGAGGGTAAGTCGTCACGGCTAAAAATCCTGCATCCAACTGCTTCTGGACTTCTTCTTTGATTTTCATAGCCATGTCTGGTGTAATTCTTCTAAGTTTTAGCTTGACTGGCAGACACTCTTCACGGAGTGGCAAGCGATGAACCACAATGTCAGTATCAAGTCCGGGCATATCTTCGTATGTCCAAGGAAAGATGTCACTATACTCTCGAAGCATATCGATCAGTCTTTGCTTAACATCATCTTGCAGTGCAACCCCTATTCTGACATTTCTGACAACCTCTTCGGAACCAAATTGATAATCTCAATCTCTTCTTGATGTGGCAGAATGAGTTTCTCTTCTTGTTTCAAAAGTCTAGACAACTCCTCGGGCAAGTCTTCATCCTCACCAATCTCTTCTTCAGCTTGAAATACCGGTTTGTCAAAGTCGATACGAGTCATAGAAGATTCTGAATGGGTGTCATCTGTAATGATGCGGGTCCTGTAATGAAAGTGGTTAAATGCTTCAAATGATATGCAAACAGACACATTGCCATTTTATTGTTGAAAATAAAAATAAGAAAAACAAGGATCACAAAATTTGAATGGAAAAACGCCCTTTGATTAACTGATTAAACATGGTTCAAACATAAATAAGTAAACCCTGACATAACAAACCGCTATGCTCCGGGTAGAACATAAGGTTGTACAATAATTAAGAAAACAAAGCATTAATGTTCATTGGTCACTTGGACAAATTCCTCAATGGACCAGTTGCACAGATTTTGTCTCGGAATGCAAGGCTTGATCCAAGCATCCATATCACAGTCACTATCCCCAGCTTCATCATCAGACATGACATTGATTTGCTCGTAGAAGACACCCGCACTGGTGAACCTGACCGGCCCCTTGAACTTTGGTGTGCTCTGTGAAGACGGCGGGCGGTATCCCATACCGAATTTATCTTGCTAATGAGGTATCTCTAACACCTGTCCCCAGCCTTGAGCCGTACCAGCTTGCACCACGGCCTGCGCTTCTTTGAAAGAAGACATAGCCACCTCAGGCTCTTTCCTCACAATTGGAGACTTATCCTTCAACTGAACAGTTTCAAAGGCTTAACATAAAGTCTCATGAATTTCCCCATTTACCTCGACATACTTGAAAAAGGATAAGCTGCTGACCATTATGTCTTCTTCGCCACACACTGTCACGACACTGCCACCGATCATATATTTCAGCTTCTGATGTAGGGTTGATGTAACGGCCCCAGCTGAATGGATCCATGGTCTGCCCAACAAACAACTATACGCAGGTTGAATTTCCATGATATAGAATACTGTGTCAAAAACTTCTGGGCCTACTTGGATAGGCAGAGTCAGCTCCCCAAAGACGGATCTCCGGGTCCCATCAAAAGCGCGTACAACCAAATCAGTTGGTGTACACTTGATGCCCTTAGTGTCAAGCTTCATAAGTGCCTTCTTTGGAAGCACATTCAAGGATGACCCTGTATCAACAAGGACGTGCGACATCACCACTCCTCTACACTCAACAGAAATGTGCAGCGCACTATTATGGTTTCTGCCCCTTGGGAAAATATCCCCTTGTTGATCCTCATTCCAAGGATGACGCAGGTCTCCGTGAAAGGGATCATAATAAGCATCACCGTTACCAGCATTGTTACCTTCTCCAACACCATTACCAATGTTTCCAAGGACATTTCCATTCCCTCCGACATTATTATTATTATTGTTCCAAAAATTACCATCCCCAGCATTACCATTCCCTCCAGCATTAGGGATAGGTACAGTGTTGTTAGCTAGGGGAGTCTCGACAAGGGGAGGATTAGCAGCAGTTCCACCGTGCAACACACCATCATTGTCCACTCGTGCAACCAAAGGTTGCACTAGAGTCTGAAGTTGCGCCTGGCCATTAGCGACCCCTTGCATGGTCTCCATCAGATGGGCCATCCTGTCTCTCATCTCCTGCATCTCGGCTTGCATTTGATCCATTAATCTTTTTTGATTTCTTCTGGTACCGTACCGATGAGTTGTTTGATCTGCAATCCTTCAAACACACTTCGGATCACAAGAAATGAGATAAGGTTAACAAATCCGATGCACCTGCAATGCGAAAGATGCTAAATGCAACACATGTATATGTGCAACAGGGAAATCCCCCCCCCCCCCCCCCCGATTCTAGTTTCGGGACAAGAACCAATGACAATGGAGAGCCCCATCAGACATGCACATAGAAAAAATTCCTCGGGTAAACAAAGAAAGGCCTACAGGCAAGGTATAAACACCAACTGAGTACAAAATAGAAAAGGACCTCAACCAACAAGTCTGGTGATGGTCAATACATAAAGCTTAAGCAACAAAACAAAGGAAAAGATAAAGAAGATCAAGCTGGGTGCTGAGTCTGGAACTCCTTCAGCAAAGTCTGTGTCTCGGGATGGTCAGGTCTAGCGAGTAAACCCCGTACAAGTAGCTCCAACTGGCTAATGGTGAACTGCAGGTCCTCAACTGAGTCTTCCTTTCCAAAACACTCCTCGAGCCTGTGCCTCTTGGAGTCATCTCTATTTTTGTAGCCATCCAAGGTTGTAAGCGCTTCATACAGTTTGCAGTCATTGTGTCTCTTGAGCGAAGCTTCCTTTGAAATCTCCTCATCCTTCGCCTTGAGTTGAGTCTTCAACTTTTCAATCTGCAACTTCAGCCGATCTTCACGCTCCTTTTTGTTAGACAAGGCAGCGTCCCAATAAGTCCTAAGCTCGACGATCCTCAAATAGGTTCTATTCAGCTCCTGCTTCTTAGTAGCGAGTACTCTACTAACAGCATTCATATCTTTACCCAACCGCTCTCTATCACTAATCTCCTTGGTCAATTCTGCACCTAGCCTGTTTACTAATTTAGTCTGTTTCTTCAAAGAATAAGTCGCTTCATTCTTCTCGTGTCTGAGTTGAGTGACCTCTTTCTCTAATTCTTCATTTATCTTCTACAGTTCTTCCTTTTCAAGACATACCTGATTGTACCTTTGAATATCAATGGTGGTAGGTTCTTCAATCCCGGGAGGACAAACAGGCTCCACTGGAGGGAATGGCATCAAAAACTTTGCAGCCCTCTCACGAATCTAAGATAAGTAAGGGTCATAAGCCTGATTGTTGCTCTTTCCCAAGGCTGATTTCCCTTTCCTATGAACATTTTTCCAAGCACGCTCAAGTCTGATTAACTCGTCACCCTTCAGCAAACCTGTAAGATACAAAGATTCCTATATCTCCTCTTCCTTAGGAGCGTCTCTCAATGCATACCCAAACAGTCGAACCAATAGAGAAGGGTTATAGTTGACGCACCCTTTCCTTCCGACCAAAGGGATGTTAGGAAATCTGCTGCAACTGTAGATAATGTCGGTACCGAGCGGATCCCTGTCAAACCAAACAATACTCTTAGCAGTCAAACCCATCATCCTCTCAGACCATTCTGAATTAGCAATGGTGGTAACAAACGGACCGGTCTTGGGCATGTGAATCATCAACCATCTATATAGCATAGGAACACAACATGAGACATTCTTCCCCCTTCGGTTTTCATTCTTATGGTGCACAAAATGATAAACATCTCCTAATAGGGTAGGCATCGGGTTCCCGGAGGCTAGCCAACGAAAAGCATCCACATCAACAAAGTCAGGGAGATTTGGAAATAATATAATACCATAAATGCAAAGGGCCAGAATAGCATTAAACACGATCCAGCAACCATTCTTGGCGAACTTCTGAGCTTTCTCGACAAGGAAAGGAAAAAGAAAACCATATGTTCCTTTCCTCTCAACCAACTTCCCCTCTAACTCTGTAACATCCAAATGTAATATAGCAGCAAGCTCAGCTAGGTCAGGCTTTGCATCTGTGTGGACAAAAGGCATCTGATCACGGATAGGCACCCCCAACATATCAGAATACTCTTCCAAAGTAGACGGCAAAACAAAATCTAGAAAAACAAAGCATCTCAACTGAGCGTCGTAGAACTGTAGGAGAGTATATACACCACTGATCTCAAAGGATGGAGGCTTGTAAACATATCTGGCCAGTCTCTCATAAGCTTGTCTAAAATCTTCCATAACCTTCCCATCGGCCATGGCAATCAGACCCCTAAAAGAACTAACCTCTTATGTGAGAAACCTGTAAGCAATTGTCCTCTTCAAGGGCTCCATGTCAAAAAAACAAAACCACTAGAATCGGGAGGGAAATATGCACCTGCGATATGGATACATGTTAATGAAAAATGCAAATGCAAGATGCAAGATGCAAACAGGGGATCAAGATCGATGTGCTGTAGCTTGAGAAGAACCGGCGCTTCGCTTTGGCATGAGCACAACTCTGATAACAGGACCCACTGATATCTAGATCTTAGATTCAAACTGTAGAGAAAACCGGGTATTCTGAAGGCCAAGGTTTCCTGCATAACCCATCTCACTCACAAGTATGGACCTATCCACTGACAAGGTCTGGCATCCTATGCGTTCATCAGCGTCACAGACTTTCAAGAAATGATGATACGTTCACCATTTTTGGTTTAGCATCATCATCTCTCGAAGAGGCCTCACTTAGCTGACTCACAAATGATCGGTCCCCAGAGTCGACATCTCTCAAATCCAAAATCCAGTCGGATCCTAAGAATCGGAAAGGAGATCATCAAAGAGAATCTCGTCTGAGCGTGAATTTCATGAGGAATTGCGTCTGCTAAGCAAACAGGTCCACCCACTACTCTCCACTACTAATGCTAGGTGTGTACTCAAGCCTGGGTTTGGCTTATCTCTCAATGGAACTCCCTTCCCCACAGCACGGCAATAATGATATAATGCGGAAAATAAAAATGTGGAAAGTAAAATGCGGAAGTAAATGAAGATAAAGCACACATATACAACACCCAAAATAAAGATAAACAAGCGCTAGGATTGACCGCATAGGGAACCGTTGGAGTCGCCAGCAGAGTCGACAGCTGTCGCTACTGCAAAAAAAGAAGGACGACAATGACTAAAAGAGTCGCCACCTATCGTTATTTATCCCAAAGGAGGGAAAGGAAACGATCGGGAAAAACCTAACGAGAATGGGAAAAGACGAGGTCATCGCAACCAAGTCCTGGGTTCGGGAGTCGATTACGCAAGGGGAAGGCATGAGCACCCCTCACGTCCGTCGTACTCGACGGGATCCATGCTTGTTATCAGTCTAAAGGGTGTGTTAAACTATCTACGCTTAAAGGCTTACTGACAAAGGGAAAAGAAAGAGAAAAAAGGACTCGACAGAGCGTCGCTGCTCTGGGCCTACGTATTCCCTTGTGCAATGGGAAAGTCAGAGTCAACGTAGTTCGGCTAACTACGGCTAAAGGGGAAAGGTTGCTTGCTAAGACATCGCGTCTTATGGCTACGTATCCTCGTCTGGTACGAGAAATCATAGCAAACGTAGTTCGGGCTGACACGACCACAGGTTGGTTCAAGTGTTTTAACCGAGTAAGGTTAACAGACAGTTCTAGCAGTTTGGTGTATGCAGCTCAACCATTGGAGACTTAGGCGTTACCGTTTGCGATAGAACTAAGAGTTAACAACACTCTTGTTTATGAAAAGGTTTTCCTGAATTATGGGTCCCAAAGGGACCAAAAAGATTTGAAGTTTGTTTGAAATCTTTTAGAGAAGAAAATAGGCATGACACGAAGGAAAGTCCTCAAGGATTCATCACTTTAGTCAAGCTTCAGGTTCCTCCTAAGGAGGGACCAAACCACCTTAAATGACACTCCAAGGTCATAGGACAACAGGGAATATGGGAAAAGTGTGCCCAAGCACAACAGCAAAGCAAACAAAGAAAACAAGAATGCACCATTTTGAACGACAACACATAAGTGTGCACCTGAACGGAAACCGACGAGCGCGTGCCGATCAAATCATGATTAAACAATCAAGACCTGTGACATATATCCAAAATATTTCACTCCTAATGCATCATAACGATCCATGAAGATTCGAAGTGAAACGATACCAAAACAATCATGAAAAACAACAAAGCAGGCCCACTGTTACAGTGTTAATCGATTAACGCCAGGGGTTAATCGATTAAACATTGAAAAATGCTTGAAAATTTGAAATTTTGTGTTGGTTAATCGATTAACCATATAGGTTAACTTATTAACATTGTTCCAGAGGCGAAAAAAAGCGAAAAACAGCCGGAAAAAAGCACTTTTTTAGCACTTATCACTTAAGCAAACATCCATATGATCTCATGATTAATTATGCACGAAATTAAACCATAAACCAGTGATCTAATGGACATGTAAACATATTTAAACAACAAGATACAAATCAAATGGATCAAATCACCCAAAAAATATTATAATGCAAACAAGTTCAGAATTACAACAGGTTTAGGGTTCCAACCTTCGGATCGGAGAATTGATCCGATGATTGTTGATTCGCCTCGGATGTATAGACCCACACAAGAAACCCTGCAGAACTTAGAGATCCAAGCCGATTTCTCCCTCCAAGAAGCGGATCCGGTGACGATTACGAATGAAGGTTACAGCTCGAGAGATCAAGGATTCCAATGAAGAACCGATGATCTTAAAGGATGAAGAGCTTTGAGTGAGGGTTTTGGGAAATGGAGAGAGTTGGGAATTTTCACAGCGTGAGTTCTGAAAAGTGGATTATGAGGATTAGGATTGGGAGGTTTGGAATGAAACCCTTTAAAAACTACTTAGGGTTGGATCCAAAGCAAGTAGGGTTGGAAGGTTAGGTTTGGAATATGGATTGGGCTTTTGGAGGGAATTCTGAACGTTACAAGGTTCTAGATCCTTCTCTCCTGTAAACTTTGAATTTCAAATGATCAAAATGGGCCCCCGATTGCAATTGGCTTGAAACTTCACGTGCAATGCAAAGTCTTCTTTGGTTAATCGGTTAACCATATGCGTTAACCGATTAACATTGCTGAATTTTTGAATTTGGGCTGTTTTTCAAGTGGTTAATCGGTTAACCATATGCTTTAACCGATTAACGCTTGTGAATTTTGACTTTTGGCGCCTTTTGGTGGGAAACTTGCCCGTTTACCCGCTTCTTGCTGTTTGGGGCTCTGCTCAACCCCTGAAAGTCTTTTTTTGAACGCTATGATCATGAGAGTGCTGAATGTAGCCTGAATGCTGCTTCTGTACCTGCAAAACAAAAATGGGAAAAGGTCGTCTGACCCCCAGAGCAAAATAAATGTCGGGGTCTCTGACACTCGCCGTTCATTGTTGTGCCCCTAAAATGGAACTTGAGCCGCGGACGTGTCTTGATCCCCTGTCAAAATAAATGCTATGCGATGCAATGCAAATGCTATAACCATGCAATGAAACAAAAGCCAGCTAAAGGAGGTTGGTCAAATTTTGGGGTACAACAATATGATCTGAGATGTACTCTTGGATAAGTTGTCCCTTTGTACTTATCGAAGTCTGGAAGTTTGAACTCGGGCAGAATCTTCACCCTGGGATCAGCCCCAAGTTTGACATGTTAAGCCCTAGAGAGTTGTGATTCTCAAGATTCTTCATCATTTCCTCTCATCATTTTAAACCCTTTATTTGCATCAGTCTGAAGGCCTACTCCCAAGTCTCCCATTGAGAAAACATCATCCTGCTCATCCTCCTCCCACTAAGGACCTACTGCCCCAAGTGCAACGCCCGCTGCACCTGGTACGTGAACTCCTGGTTGGTGACTTCTGCCCGGTGGAATAACAACAGTAGGAATAGCATTAGCTTGAGGAATACTCCCATCATCCGGGGAAGGAACAACAGTGGTCCTTCCATGTAAGACCCCACTACCATCCATCCTAGCAATTAGTGGATGGACTAGCGTTCTGAGCTTCTCTTGACCATTGGCAACTCCCTGCATCAAATTCATGAACTGAGCCATCCGATCTCTAAACTCTTGCAACTCTAGGTGTATCTGATTCATAGCTCTTTGCTAATTCCCTCTAGTCAGGTACCTATTGTCGCAACTGCGAAAAACATCCAACGGAAAACAGAAGATTCGCCACCTTTCGTTATTTATCCCAATGAGAGGGAAAGGAAACAATCGGAAAAACCTAACGAAAAAGGGAAAGACAAGGTCATCGCAACCATGTCTGGATTCGGGAGTCGGTTACGCAAGGGGAAGGTATTAGCACCCCTCACGTCCATCGTACTCGACGAGATCCACGCTTGTTATCTATCTAAGGGTATGTTTAAACTATCTATGCTACAGGCTTGCAGGACAAAAGAAAAGAAAAGAGACTCGGCAGAGCATCACCGCTCTGTGCCTATGTATTCCCTCCTACAATGGGAAAGTCAGAGTCAACATAGTTCGGCTAACTACGGATGAAAGGGGGGAAGGTTACTCGCCAAGACATCACGTCTTGTGCCTACGTACTTTCATCTGGCATGAAAGATCAGAGCAAACGTAGTTCGGGCTAAAAAGAACATCGGTTGGGTTCAAAGGTTTTTTAGGCCCGAGTAGGGTTAACAATCAGTTCTAGAAGTTGGTGTGTGCAGCTCGAGCATGGGAGACTTAGGCGTTACCGTTTACGATAGAACTAAGAGTTAACGACACTCTTTTTTCTGAAAAGATTTTCTTGAATTAAGAACCCCAAAGGGTGAAAAAAGGTTTGAAGTGTTTTTGTGTTTTTTAGTGAAGTGGATTAATTCAGTTTGTGATTCACGTTGCACTAAAGACTATGACATGGAGGCGAATGCGTCGTATATCGCCCCCAAACAGGACATACACTAAACACCCTAGATAAACAAGAGGAGACCCCTCACTCATCATTCCCCATGTAGATTAAGGCTCGTAGAGCGCAACATTTATCGCCTTTATTAGATGAGTTAGCATGGTTTTAAGATGAGAAGAGAGAAGACGCACGGAAGGTCTAAGGGGGAGACTAGATCAATCCTAGTGTTAGCATGCAAAGTGGACCTAAGGTTAGGATACAAAAGGGAAACATCTACCTAATGTTATCATGCATGGTTAGGAACCTAATGTCTATCATAATCTCAAAAGAGATTAGAGATCCTACGGGAAGAAAGACAAAAGAAGGAGGAACCAAACACAAACAAGTATGAGAATAAGGATGCAAACAGAAAATGCAGCAAACAAGCAAGGGAGGAAAATTAGTGTGGGGTAGACACCACCACAAGCTCATCTCGACCTTCAATTGATGCAAACAATAAAGATGCAAAAAATTAAAAGAAATGTAAATGCAAGCACATGCCAAGGAAATCTTGATTAAAATAATTGAGAACAGCAGCCAAAACTCCAGAATAATTCACTCCTAATGCATCGTATTGATTTATGATGATTCAATGTGAATCGGTATGCAAACAAGCAAGCAAAATAACAAATATGACATTCTGGCACAGCGGTAATCGGTTAACACATAATGTTAATCGGTTAACCTGGGTAAAACTAGTGAAAATTTGGAAATTCATATGTGTTAATCGGTTAACACCAGACGTTAACCGGTTAACACCCTGAAAACTTTGAAAAATGTGAATATTTGAATTGGTTAATCGATTAACCATATAGGTTAATCGATTAACACTGTGCCAAAAGCTAAAAACAGCAGCAGAAAATCACTTCCAGCACAAAACAGCTTATCCAAGGTTCCAACAGCTCAACTTATCAATTAAGCACGAAATTAACAATAGAAAATAGAGATCCCACAACATGGAAACAAATTATAACAGCCATATCACAAATCACATGGATTAAATCAACACAAATTCAACCAAAAATGACTATCCACATGATTAAAGCAAATAAGCTAAAAACATATTTGGATCTAACCCTCAGAGCGGAGATTTGCTCCGATAAATGTTGATCAACTGAAATTGAGCAGATCCAAACAAGATTATCCGGAAAACTTCAAGATCCGAGCAAATTGTTGTTGTATGAATGAAGATCCACCAACTTTGAGTCAAAAAGCTTCAAATAATCACTTCTAGATCAAGCTCCAAAATCAGATCCAAGCTTGCACGAAAATTGAAGATGAAATTTGATTCAATGATGATGGTAAATGAAGGTTTATGCTCAAGAATTCATTGATTCCAATGAAGAATCAAGAATTCCAATGAAAAAAGAGCTTTGAGTGAGTTTTGGTTATGTAGGGAATTTGAAGAATTGAGAGAGAATGGAGTGAATTCTGAAAAATGAATGTGAGAAAAATGAAAATTGGATGGTGAGGTTTGGAGTGGATCACTTAAATATGACTTAGGTTTGGGATCAAAAGCTAGGCTTGGGATTTTGGATTGGAAATCAAGGCTTGGAATGTGGAATGAGATTTTGGAGGGAAATCTGAAATTTAAAGATGTTCTAGATCCTTCCCAAGTGAAAATTTGAATTCCAAAGTGATCAAAATTGGACCCCAAGTGCAATTGGCTTGCAAAATCACGTACAGGGTAAAATCTGCTATGGTTAACCGGTTAACCATATGCGTTAACCGGTTAACACTGTTAAAATTTCAAATCTGGGTTGATTCTCTAATGGTTAATCGGATAACCATATGTGTTAACCATTAACACCTTCAAAAATTTGAATTTGGCGCCTTTTAGGGGAAATCTATCCATTTGCTCTATTTCAACTGTTTTGAACTCTGTTTAGCTACTGAACCTCATTTTTGAACGTCATCATTGTGAAAATACTTGTTATGAACTTGAGTGCTGATCCTGATCTGAAATTAACCTGTAAAATAGAATAAAATCGATTGCTGCTGGGCAAAATAAATGCCGGAGATACTCGCTCCTTGCTATTCAGTCCTGCACTGATATGAACCTGAGCCACAGGAAGACCTTGATCCCTTGTTAAATGAACAATGCCATGCCATGCAAAAATGAAAAATGCAAAGAAACAAAAGCCAGTAACAAGAAAACCGGTTGGGCAAATTTTGGGGTGCAACAGCTGCCCCTATTTAAACGACTTGGACCTGACTGGGTGAGATGCGAACAACTTTCAGACAATCAAAGTAGAAGACGGTTGAATACTAAAGAAACCCGAAAATTTTCCAACCGCAGAAACAAACAGCAGCACTGATTGGGCGCAAAACTCTCCAGAAAAACTGAATACAAACAGTTGCAACGACATCGAGCTGACTGATCATCCGATAAAGAATACCTGACATCGCCGCCAGTTATCTGTGTAATGCCACATACATCAAAACCAAAGGCTAGATCAACATGCAGTTGGTAGCTTCACCTCGGGAAGAGAATCATATACTCACATCGTCTAGTGGTAGACGGAAAGACACCAAATACTCACATCGTCTAATGGTAGACGGAAAGAAGAAACCCAATACTCACATCGTCTAAGGATAAACGGAAAGAAACATAACCAAAATATCCAAAATCCACATCGTCTAATGGTAGACGGAAAGAAATATTCGTACTCACATCGTCTAAGGATAGACGGAAAGACACCCAATACTCACATCGTCTAAGGATAGACGGAAAGACACCAATACTGCACTTCAAAACCATTTATCGAATTGCAGAATTCTTTCGTCCATAGAAATTGATGGAAAGAAAATATCTTCGAAAGGCCACATCGTCAATAGGAATTGACAGAAAGAAAACCATCTTCAAAGAGCCATGTTGTCAATAGGAATTTCCAACAAGGAAAACCGAACATTCTTCAAAGAGCCACAATGTCAATAGGAATTGAAAACACGGAAACCCTCTTAAAACGTCATCTCCTCCAATAAACAGAAAGAAAACCATGTTCGAACCTCACATCGTCTAAGGATAGACGGAAATAACAACAATACTCACATCGTCTAATTCTCTTCGGAGTGGAGATTTGCTCCGGTAAATGTTGATCAACTGAAATTGAGCAGATCAAAATAAGATTATCCAGAAAACTTCAAGATCCGAGCCAATTGTTGTTTTATGAATGAAAATCCACCAACTTTGAGTCAAAAACCTTCAAATAATCACTTCTAGATCAAGCTCCAAAATCAGATCCAAGCTTGCACGAAAATTAAAGATGAAACTTGATCCAACGATGATGGTAAATGGAGGTTTATGCTCAAGAATTCATTGATTCCAATGAAGAATCAAGAATTCCAGTGAAAAAAGAGCTTTGAGTGAGTTTTGGTTATGGAGGGAATTTGAAGAATTGAGAGAGAATGGAGTGAATTCTGAAAAATGAATGTGAGAAAAATGAAAATTGGATGGTGAGGTTTGGAGTGGATCACTTAAATATGAATTAGGTTTAGGATCCAAAGCTAGCCTTGGGATTTTGGATTGGAAATTTCAAATCTGGGCTGATTCTCCAATGGTTAATCGGTTAACCATATGTGTTAACCGATTAACACCTTCAAAAATTTGAATTTGGCACCTTTTGAGGGGAAATCTGTCCATTTGCCATGTTTCAACTGTTTTGAGCTCTGTTTAGCTGCTGAACCTCATTTTTGAACGTTATCACTGTGAAAATACTTGTTATGAGACTGAGTGTTGATCCTGATATGAAATTAACTTGCAAAATAGAATAAAATCGATCGCTGCTGGGCAAAATAAATATCGGAGATACTCGCTACTTGCTGTTCAGTTCTGCACTGATATGAACCTGAGCCACAGGAAGACCATGATCCCCTGTTAAATGAATAATGTCATGCCATGCAAAAATGCAAAATGCAAAGAAACAAAAGCCAGTAACAAGAAAACCGGTTGGACAAATTTTAGGGTGCAACGTCTGGTCTGCTATCCTGAATACTACTGAAAGAAAACAACACAAAATAAGGTTAACATAACCAGGAACACCTGTGATGCAACATGATAATGATAATGCAAAATGCAAGCATGTAAATATGATTCAGGGAAATTCTCCCCTTGATTCTAGTTCCACAAATAAACAGGAGACAAAAGAAGTAACAGATAGAACCATAAATCTTTTCTTATAAATAAAATGAGAGCATGAGTCAGTGTACACAACATAACACCAAGGAATACAACAGAAAATGATCATATGACCCCATCTAACAAGCTTGGTTATGGTCTAAATACAAAATTATAAAAAAAGAGAAGAAAAACTACAGAGGAAACTGCAACAGATAACTCTCCCTTCAGCCACGGTAACGAGTCTGAAACTCCTCTAACGAATCCTTTGTATCCGAATGTTCAGGCCTCACAACCAATGCCTGAATGAGCAACTCTCATCTATTGATAACATCCTTCAAATCATGAGCATACTCCTCCCAAGCACCCTCTCCGAAAGCATCTTCGAGTCTTGGTTTCTTCAATTCTGCTCGTATCTTGTATTCTTCCAACGTCGCCAGAGCTTCTCGTAACTTACGATCAACTTCATACTGACGAGATCACTCCTCTGAAGCTTTTTCATCTTTAATCTTGAGCTATGTCTTCAGCCTATCAATCTGTTCCCGAAGCTCATCTGCTCTTCCCTTGCTGGCAGTCAAAGCTGCATTCCACTGATTGTTGAATTTAGACATCTTCAGGCGCGCTTTTTCCAACTCTTTCTTCTTGCCTTTAAGGACATTACCTATGCTCTTTAACTCTTGACCAGGTCGTTCTCGGACATGAATCTCTTCAGTCAATTCTTTCCCCATCTTGTTCAAGGTCTTTGTCTTCATCTTGGACAAGTAGGCTGCTTCATTCTTTTCACTCCTTAGCTGAATAACCTCATTTTCCAGCTCTTCATTCACTTTGCATATCTCTTTTTTCTCAGCCCACAATTGGTTATACTTCTGAATGTCAACTGTTGTTGGTTTTTCAGCTACCAAAGGATATAAAGGCTCTCTGACCAAGAATGGTAGCAACAATCTTTCCACCCTCTCCCGGATCCAATCCATATAGGGTCCATAGGCTCTACAGTCACCCTTACCCAAAGAACATTTTCCTCTCCGGTGAATCCTTCCCTAAGCCTTTTTCAATTTTGTCAAAGTATCACTATCAGCCGCTCTTGTGAAATACAAAGATTCCTGTATTTTTTCTTCCCTCGGAGGTCCTCTCAAAGCGTAACTGAATTGCCTGACAGCCAGAGCAGGGTTGTAGTTGATGCAACTGAAAATAATCTCTTTACCAAGCAGATCCCTGTTGAACCAAACAATATTCTCTGACAGTAAACCCATGAGTCTCTCTGACTAATCAACTATGTCTAAGGTATCAACAAAAGGTCCACCCTTAGGAATATGTGTCATAAACCATCTGTAGATAAGTGGCGCACAACAAGAGACATTCTTTCCTCTTCTATTCTCATTCTTGTAGTGTATTTAGTGGTAGACATTCCCTAAGAGTGTAGGCACATGATTTCTGGAAGCAAAAATATGGAAAGCGTCCAAATCAACGAAGTCTGGGATATTAGGGAACAGGACTACACCATAGATGCATAAGGCCAGAATAGCGTTGAAAACCACCCAAGAACCCTCCTTAGCAAAGTGTTGGGCTTTGCTCACCAAAAATGACAACGGAAAAACAGGGACTCCATTTCTCAGACTACCTTACCATCTATCTCATAGATACCCAGATGAAGAGAATTAGCCAATTTCGTCAGGTTAGGTTCTTCTTCAGAGTGAAAGAAAGGCACTTCCTCCAAGACTGGAACTCCCATTAACAGAACAAACTCCTCCAATGTTGGCATCAAGACATAACTAAGAAAGTCAAACAACGCAACTGAGGATCATAGAACTGCAACAGAGTGTCAATACCTCCTAATTCAAATCTTGAGATCTTACAGACAAAGCTCAAAATCTTCCCATAATCCTTCCTGAAGTCTTCCATAACACTATGATCAGCCACAAAAATGAGACCAGGCAAGGGTTCTAACTCCGGTGTCGGGAATTTGTAGACAACAATCCTTTTCAAACTAGGCTCCATATTGGTGGTGGATCATATTACTAGAACCAAAGGGAAAATATGCGCCTGAAATCATAAATACATGCAAATGTTAAAATGAAGATGAAAATGCAGATGCAAACAAGGGATCAAGACTGCTGAGCTATTGACTGAGTTGAACCAAAATTTCACTTTGGCAAGAAAATACCAGAACATCAGCGCTAAGATAATAGAAACCCAATAATAACACAGATCAAAAGGTCTGCACAGACGAGAAAACCAGAGAACTGGGTTGGTTGAGGGTCAAGTTTCCTGCATAACCGTCCCACTCACTTGTGTGGACCTAATCTATGATAAGGTTCGACATCCTATGCAGGTCGTCAATGTCACATAATCTCGATAAACGATGATACGTTCACCATTTCTGGTTTGGCATCACGGTCAAACGAGGACGCCTCACTCAAATGACTTCCCAATGATCGGTCTCCAGAGTCGTTAATTTCCAGATCCAACATCCTATCAACTGTGTGAAACGGACTGGACAGGATGTCTTCAAAGAAAATCTCATCTAAACGCAAATTTCATGAGGACTATTGCATTCCAAAAATGCAAGCCCTCACTACTCTCCATACTAAATCTAGGTATGTACTCAAGCCTGGGTATTGGGCTTATCTCTCAATGGAACACCCACCCAACAGCACAACAACAACAGAAATAAAGTGCAGAAAATAAAATGCAAATGCAACAATGTACAAATATAACACATATGCACATATATACACACCCATAAATATAAAATAAACAAGCGCTAGGATTGACTCGCATAGGGAACCAGAGTCCCCAGCAGAGTCGCCAGCTGTCACAACAGCAAAAAGGAGCTGGAAAACAGATAGAAGAATCGCCACTGAGTGTTATTTATCCCAAAGAGAGGGAAAGGAAACGATCAAAGAAAACCTAAGAGAAAGGGAAAGACAAGGTCATCGCAACAAAATCTAGGGTTCGGGAGTCGGTTACGCAAGGGGAAGGTATGAGCACCCCTCACATCCGTTGTACTCAACGGGATCCATGCTTGTTGTCTAATCTTCGAGTGAAAGCTATCTAAAGGTTGTTGCTAAAAGGGGGTGATGATAGAGAACATACTCGATAGGACATCGCCGCCCTATACCTACGTATTCCCTTGTGCAATTGGAAAGTCAGAGTCAACATAGTTTGGGAAACTACGGGTGAAAGGGGGAGGTTGCTCCCCAAGACATCGCTGTCTTGTGCCTACGTATCCTCATTTGGTATGAGAAATCAGAGCAAACGTAGTTCGGGAAAACCATACCACTGGTTGGTTCAAGTGTTTTATATGAGTAATGTTACGTTTTAATTCTAGCAATTAGGGACGATGCCTGTTTGCGATAGAATGGAAATGTAACATACTCTTTTTGAAAATTAGGTTTGAAACAATCCCGAAGGATGAAAAGGTTTGAATTTTGTTTTTGTTTTTTAGAAGAAGTGAATTGAGTTTGTTTGAAACTCATGTTGCACTAAAGACTATGACATAAGAGAGAATGCGTCGCATATCGCCCAAAGGGCATACGCTAAACACTCTAGACAATATGAGAAGAGACCCTCCACTCATCATTCCTTATGTACTTAAGGCTCGTAGCCTACAACAATTGTTATCCTTTATTAAGTGTCTTAAAGAGTTATGAGATGAGAAGAGAAGACACAACACTCTAAAGGGAACTGTAAACCCTAATGTTATCATGTAAAGTGATCCTAAAGTTGGGATTAAAAAGGGAACTACCTAATGTTATAATTCAAAGTATTGAAAGCCTAATGTCTCTCCTGTTCCCATCTTGAATAGAGGGACTAGGAATCCTAAGGGATCATGGCAAGAAGCACAAGAAAACACAATGCAAATCAATCACAAAATGAAGATGAAATGAAAGACTTATACAAGTCAATGCAAGATGAAATGAAAATAAAAATGCAAACATGAAACAATGCAACAAGACTCAAAAGGAGGACTTAAAAAAATCCAAAGAGATGACATGAAATGGGAGAAGCAAGCTCCTACAACCAAATACCATCAACCATCACAACAAGAAAAGGTGCTACACGAAGCACAAACAAAGAAGTGAGGGAGGAAGGAAAGTGGGGCATCCACCACTTCATAATCAACTCAACCAAACACTTACTTAATTCTCAAGTAAAGAAATGCAACATTACAAAGCAAAGGGAGTTCAATTGCTCATGACAAACTCAAAGTAGAATCAACATCACCAAATCATCATGAACAAGTCTAAGTCCACTAAGGGAAGAAGTGAAACACAAATGGAATACCTCAAATTCAAAAACAAATTTGAAATCAAACACAAGAATGATCAAGTTCAATTAGAGGACCAAAGTCCATTTAAACATCTCAGACTTCAAACAAGTGGAATGACATGATCCAAATGAAACTTGTGGCACAAGGTACCCATGCAATTGACCTCTAAACATGCAAGGCAGCACCTGAAGCATGTTAACAAGAGCTAACAAGGCTTAAGAGGTGCTCAAGGGATCACTCATGATCATGTCCCAAAATTAGGTCAAGAAAGGTATGCATCCACATGGTGAAAACAACTTGAATTTGAAATATCCACTAAAAATGGAAGAAGACTCCAATAAAATCCAAATAAAATACCTAAAGCAAGTTGAATCAAATGAAAAATAGAATGCGAAATCTCATGGCAAAAATCAACTCAAAGCACCACAAATTGTATTAAACAATGCAAGGAGTACCACTTATCGACTATGCATCGAGGGTCCATAAAGAGCCAATGAGAAACAATTGAAAAATGATAATTAAGACTTCAAACCAACCCTCAAATATAACTTAATCAATCACCTAAGTGTGAGAGGAAATTTGGTCCTTTGGGGTTTTCAAATGAGGGTCAATGGTCAAGTTCAAACCAAGGCACAAACCATAAAACACCTTTAATCATTAAATCAATTTAAAATATTAAAAATAAATGAAAAATAAAATAAAAATATGGAAAAATCTTTAAGCACATTAAAATATCAGAAACTTATTTTTTGGGATTTTTATGAAGCACAAAACTATTTTTAAATGATTAAAAAGAAGTTGTAAGAAAAAAGGAATAAAAATAAAATAAAATAAGAGAGACGGGTGTAAAAGTAAAATGGACCAGAACTACAATCAGGCTATCTGCGTTTGGGGCTCCAAAAGAGGGGGTGTGGATATTAAAACTACAAAGCCCAACACCATTTGAACTCAAACTCTAAATGAAACGATGTGTTTCACTTAAAATGGTCAGATTCAACTTATGCCACTTAAGCAAGTGAACGCGCCACCTATCTCAAGATACAAGTCTCATCTTAACTTTTGACCAACATGGAACTTGTAGAACATGTTCTTAGCTTTCTTTTGAATACTAGAAGTCCTTGATTGGATTAATAGAACTCAAGTTATGATCCAGACAAGTTACATGTCATCAGATGAATGTGATTTTGGTCAACAAAATTCAACCAACTTCCAAGCCATTTTTGACCTAGAAGGGTGTTTCTCCTCAACTTTTGGCCAAAGTGAAAGTTGTAAGGAATGGGCTTAGCTTTCCAAAGAGTACTAGAAGTCTTTCATCTGATTTGTAGAACTCATGTTATGAGGCTTGCAAGTCAGGGGTATTTTGGGAAAGTAAGATTACAGATCATAAAATTATAGGTCCATTTCATCAACTTGCACACTTCAAATGGAAATATTTTCAACATGAAAGTTTCTTCAAATAGGGCGATTTGCATTACAAAATCATCTCTTGTCATGATTGGAGCTTGGATTGAAGAATTGGGATTTGAATTTTTCATAAAGAAGGCTTAAAATGAGAAATAGAGAATTAATTGATTTGGATCTTTTTCAAGGCAAATTTATGCATTTTTTAAGTGCAATTTGATTTTCTAAAAACAATGCCATTTTCACATTTGCAATTTGAGGTCGTCATATTTGTCAAGTTCATGGTTTCTTCATCATGAAGAAACTAATTGGAAATCCACCATAGAATCAAAAACAAGGCTCAATTCTTGACCCTTTGATTAACTCAAGTCATGTGCAATGGATTTGGAACAGAATTGAGGCATGTGTAATGTATAATTTGTGAGTTTGGCCAAGCAAAAGTGAAGCAAAAATTGAAATTCCATTCTTACAATTTAGCCACAATTAGGCCGCCATTTGATCTTAGGTCCAACATATAAGTATTCTAGATGAAGAATGGATGAGAAATCAGGTCATTTCGTGTCTAGAGAGCAAGAACACATTGGAAAAAAGTGGAGTAAAGTTGAAAAATGATTTTCCAGATTTAGCCATTTTCAAGCAAAATCAAGCAAAGCCAAAGCTTCTTTGAAGTGTATGGAGTAATTCTGGAAAGTTTCATCAAGCTTGAACACTTGTAGAAGGTCCAACGGAGCTATTCCGTTAGGTAAGCTTCAACCCAAAATTGCTCACTATTTATACATCCATACTGTGCCATTTGCATATATTTGTGATTTATGTATGTTGTAGATTGTTTCTAGTATCCTTTGGTGTTCATTTGTTAATATTTTTGTGTTGACCCCCAAACTGTTTGCGCGCGATTTGGTTTGTGAGTTTGTTATTTTTGAAAATCATTGTTATATTCGTAATCTACGTGAAATTTGGATCAATTTTGACTTGAATTTCTTGTGTTTTGGTTGATTGGAGGTGGGCGTGTCGTTTTGCGTCGCCGGAGAGGGTGACCGGAGCCACCGTCCTCCGGTACCTACAACTCCCTCCATTTTTCTCCTTTCAAGAGGTAGGAGATGACCTCTAGACCGTGCGATGAGATTACTTTTCAGGTTAACGGTCTTGATTAAGACCCACGGTGTTCCTCGTTTGACCATGTTCCACCGTATTGCATTTAAAATTTATTAATGCGCTGGCAAGTTATCAACCATTTGATGCGCTTACTACATGATGTATTGGTTTTGGGTTAGGGTCCACCGTGTGTTGCTATTGACTAATTGCTCATAATTATTGTTTGAGTTCAGATTTTTGTTTGATGCGCCTTGGGCCTCATTGCTATTCGTACCCCTTGTACAGCCCAGTCCAACTTTCCAATTGTTTTCATTTGCTTTTTACACCGTTGGCTTGGTTAATTTCTTTTAGTTTCTTTTCTTTTTGTTTTAATTTTCTGTTTCAATTTAATTCATTATAAATAATTCCCCAATTATTAAAATTCACCAAAAATAGGTTTTAGACTCTCTGACTTGTCTTTTATTTTATAATATTTTTATTTTATTTTTTTCAGGATTATTTTCATTTAAAAAAGAATTAATTAATTGGGGATGTTTTATTTGAATTAAATTGTGGCATTGTGTGCTCTTGATTTTATTTATGGGTATAAACTCCTCATTTTTGCATGAAAATTTTTGTGCATTGCATTAACATGTTGAAGGATTTTTGCATATTTTTATTTCTGTTTTTTATCAAGTTTTGTTTAAGGTTTTGGTTGGATTTTGTGAACCTTTCTTTTTGCCCAAGTTTAGGGCATACCTTGTGTCTTTGCTTTCAATTGAGGTAGCTTTGCTTTGAGTTTTGATCTCTAATTTGGACCCCTGGTTCCTAACAATTTGGGGGTCCAATGAGATTTTATTTGGTATTTTTAGGAGCTGTTTACTATTTTTCACGCCTTTTCCATTTCATGTCTACATTGTGTGATTATCTTTTGCTTATGTGACTTAAGTGTTGACTTGTTTGCTTGCTTTTGTGCATCACTCTCCCTCTTCTCTTTGCATACTCATATGCATGCTTGGTTGAGATGAGCTTGTGGTGGCTATTGCCCCACACATGTTTTCCTCCCATTTTCATTCTATGTGTTCTTACTTGTGCATTTGTGTTTGCATCCTTCCTTTGCATTGTTTCCTTTATTGTTTCTTCTTCTTCATTTGTCTTCCTTCCCTTAGGACTTCTAACCTTTCTTGCTCAAGAGAGGTTATGATAGACATTAGGGTTCTAACCATGCATGATAACATTAGGTAGAGATTTCCCTTTTGTAATCCCAACTTTAGGTGCACTTTGTATGACAACTTTTAGGGTTTGGTCTAGTCCCCCTCTAGTTTGTCCCTTTCTCTTCTCATCTTCAAACAACTTCAATCCACTTAATAAATATAATGAATGTTGTGCCATAAGCCTTATACATGGAAAGTGGTAATTGAGTGGTTGCCTCTCAATTTCCTAGAGTGTTTAGTATACGTCCTTAGGACGATATGCGACGCATTCGATCCTAGGTTTTAGACTTTGTTACAACATACATTATGAACACTCTAATTCAAAACACTTCTTCTTTAAAAAACCACAAAAATAATTCAAATCTTTTTCACCCTTTGGGGTTCTTAATCAGGAAAATATTTTCATAAAAAGAGTGTCGTTAACTCCTAGTTCTACCGCAAACGGTAACGCCTAAGTCTCCAATGGTTGAGCTGCATACACCAACTGCTAGAACTATTTGTTAACCCTACTCGGGCTTAAAAACCTTTGAACCAGCCTGTAGTCCTTTTAGCCCAAACTACGTTTGCTCTGATCTTTCATACCAGATGAAAGTACGTAGGCACGAGACGCGATGTCTCGGCGAGCAACCTTCCCCCTTCTTTAGCCGTAGTTAGCCCGAACTACGTTTGCTCTGATCTTTCATACTAGATGAAAGTACGTAGGCACGAGACACGATGTCTCCGCGAACAACCTTCCCCCTTTCTTTACCCGTAGTTAGTCGAACTACATTGACTCTGACTGCCCATTGCACGAGGGAGTACGTAGGCACAGAGCGACGATGCTCTGCCGAGTCTTCTCTTTTCTTTTTCTTTTGTCCTTAAGCCTTTAGCTAGATAGTTTCAACACACCCTTTTAGATAGACAACAATGCGTGGATCTCATTGAGTATGACGGATGTGAGGGGTGCTAATACCTTCCCCTTGCGTAACCGACTCCCGAATCCAGACATGGTTGCGATGAACTTGTCATTCCCTTTTTTCTTTAGGTTTTTCCGATCGTTTCCTTTCCCTCTCTTTGGGATAAATAACAAAAGTGGCGACTCTTATGTTTTTTCCGTCGGTTGTTTTTCGCAGTAGCGACAGCTGGCGACTCTGCTGGGGACTCTGGTTCCCTATGCGAGTCAATCCTAGCGCTTGTTTGTTTATCTTTTGGTGTTGTATATATGTACTTTATTTACTTCCGCATTTTACTTTCCCGCATTTATTTTCCGCATCATATATCGTTTGTGATGTGCTGTGGGAATGGGAGTTCTGATGAGTGATAAGCCGGACCTGGGCTTGAGTACATACCTAGCATTAGTAGTGGAGACTAGTGGGGGGCCTGTTTGCTTAGCAAACACAGTTCCCCATGAAATTCACACTCAGACAAGATCCTCTTTGATGACTTCCCAACTGGCCCTTAGGGCTCGGCGGGAGGTTGGATCTGAGGATTGTCGACTTTGGGAACCGATCATTTGTGAGTCAGCTAAGTGAGGCCTCTTCAGAAGATAATGATGTCAAACCATAAATGGTGAACGTATCGTCATTTCTTGAAAGTCTGTGACGCTGACAAACGCATAGGATGCCATACCGTATCAGTGAATAGGTCCATACCTGTGAGTGGGACTAGGTTTATGCAGGAAACTTTTACCTTCAGATTACTCGGTTTTCTCCACAGTTTGAATCTGGATCATTGGTATCAGTTGGTTTCTATCGAAGCAGCGCTATGTTCTTGCTGAAGCAGAGCTTTGATCTTCCTCCGTCTACAGCACAACAGTCTTGATCCCTTGTGTGTGCATTAGCATTTAGCATTTAGCATTGTTTACATTTGCATTTCATTTTTGCATATCCTTCCTTAGCCGGAACAGGGAGCTTACCCGTCTTTTGTCTGCTTCGTCTGTTGATTTCCTTACATTCGTATTGGATTTGTGTTAGCTTCTGGAAGGATCATGAACTCAGGAGAGCAGAACTTGGTTGTTACAAGGGCAGAGTTTGAATTGATGAAGAATAAGTGGAGTCAACTTGTGGAAGCCATGACGACTATGACTAGAGGAGAGGCGGGTATTCAGAGAACTCCAGTGAACAATGTGGCTCAAGCTCAGCATGTGCCGATTCCTGTTGAAGAGCATCCCATTGTTAGAGATGGAGATTCTTGTTCTCTCTATGACACAGAATATCATAGTTTCACATTCTCTGTGCCAGATTCTTAGAGGATTGTTCCAAAGGTTAATGTTGAAGACCCGCAGACTGTTGAATTTATGGGAAAATGTGAGTTGTTGGAAGAAAAGCGTGATGCCTTGATGAGTCAGGCTACTCTTGATCTTAATGTTGCGAGCATGTGTTCAGTGCCAGGTCTTGTGATGCCTCCGAAATTTAAGATACCAAATTTTGAGAAGTTCAAAGGAGATAGTTGTCCGAAGCAGCATTTGGGGATGTTTTGCAGAAAAATGACTTCACATGTTCACAATGATCAGCTTATGATTCACTGTTTTCAAGACAGTCTGAGTGGAGCATCGTTGAGTTGGTATATGCAGTTGAAGAGTGGTTGTATCCGATCATGGTAAGATTTAGCCAATGCCTTTGTGAAGCAGTACAACTACAATCTCAATATGGCTCCTAGTCGCATGCAGGTACAAGAATTATCTCAGGCGGAGAATGAATCCTTTAGAGGGTATGTGCAGAGATGGAGAGAGTTAGCTGCTCGTGTTCAACCTCCACTTCAGGACAAAGAGTTGATTGATATCTTCTTGGGTACCTTGAAAGGACATTACTTTGACAAGTTGATCGGTGGTGGAACGCCAAACTTTGCTGACTTGGTGATAATGGGTAAGCGTGTTGAGAGTGGACTCAAGAATGGGAAGATTAGAGACATTCCTTTTATCTCAATTGAGGAGACTGAATCAATTGTTAGTTCACAAGAAGAATGGGAGAAAGGAAGCGATCTTATCTCGAGATCTTCGGCATCTCAGGTCCATTCTTTAGACGTTTCAAGTGTTCAAAGTCAACGGTCATACCGTCGTCAACCGCGCCAGCACGCCCGACAAAGACCAAGGAAACCCGAAAGGCAGTTTACTCAGCTACCAGTGGCGTACAACCAGTTTTGCCGGATTTGGTCAAAGGTGGGCTGATAGTGCCAAAAGATACTAATCCAATGATCCTGTTGTACCCTCTAGGCTTCGATGTCAACGCTCGCTGTGAGTACCATGTTTGGGCACAGGGGCATTCAACAGATGATTGTAAGGTGCTTAGGAGCCAAGTTCAGACTCTGTTAGACTCTAAAAAATTTTCCGTCACGCCTCAGGGTATTACTCAGATTAATGATTCCCCTTCATCCCGCCATGAGGACACAATAGTTCTTGTTATGGAAGGATCCACTGAGAGTGTGTGTTCTGAAGAGTTTCCAAATGAAGGCTCAATTGAATATAAGGGAAGTTGCTAGAAGGTTTCCTGTGCCGACTGCCGCATTTATTTTCTATGCTTATGTGATTAACTTCTGCTCATTACTGTTTGCTGACCATCGCTAGGCTTGTTGGTCGAGGTCACTTTGTATGTATTCAGTCGCTCATGTGTGGTACATATATGTGTGATGGTTATCCCTGATTGGATCTTGGGTTTCTTGTTGCTTTGGTGCTATTCTTAAATTTCCCTACTGCATGCTTGTTCGCATCTTGCATATTGTTTTTGTGTAACAGGTACCTCAGAGCTGTTAATCTGACTTCATATACTCCACTAGTTTGTCGCAGGTTATAGAATCAGATACAGGAACTCCTGCAAAGTCATGAAGCAAGTCCAAGCAGAGCTGAGATAAGTCAAGATCCAGATGAGGCAGTTCGTCGTAGACATGCAAGCATTGCGCTTAGGTCAGAATGCGCTCAGAGAGGAAAACCAGCAATTGAAAACTCAAGTGGGTTTAATCATGGAAGTGGTAAAGAGTGTGCTCAGAAAGGAAGGTGATCAAATGCTCGAAGCTGCATCAAAGATGCTTGTTCCACTTCTGTCTATGGAACCTATCCCATAGCGCGACGTGTGTCAGAAGTCTGCTGCACAACTGGAGGTTCCGAAGTTCCCGTGTCATCAGCTGCGTCCTGTTTCTCAGCAGAATCATAGGATTAGAAGATATTGTCAAAGGACAAAATCGCAAGATAGAATATTCGATCAGATCCCCATGGATTATGCTCAGTTGGTGCAACTTTTTCTCCAACTTCAGTTGGTTAAGCCTCGGACTTTGGATCCACTTACTGGCCAACCACCACCGGGCTTCGATGTAAATTCTTATTGTGATTTCCAGTCCGAGGGACAGGGGCACAACATCACGAACTGTAAAGCTTTTAAGCATAAGGTTCAGGATTTGGTTGATTCGAAAACAATTGAATTCACGCCGAGCGGCATGAAGGTACTAGGCGAGTTTGCTCCCTGTCGTGAAAAAGAGATGGACAATCCTATTCCAATTCTTGAAGCTGCAATAGGTCAAGAGTATATCCTACAATCTTTGGTGTCAGAATCCCCTACCCACAGTTGCTGCCTGTCCCTGGATCAAGCTTAAGGATGAAAGCACCTGAACAAAAGGAGTCCCTGATATTTCAGACTCAACCTCCGAGTGTCTCAACTGTTTAGGGTCAACGACCCATCCAGTCGTTACAACAGACATCAGTTTCTCTCCAAAATCAACAGCCTTATAGTTATAGCTCGAGTTTGCACGTCAGGAAAATACCAAAGAAGCCGGAAAGGCAGTTTGCTCGGTTTCCCATGTCATACAGTCAGATGCTGCCAGACCTGATTAGAGGGGGATTGATAGTGCCAAAGAAGATCGATGCAGTGATTCCTCCATATCTGCCAGGTTTTAATGCCAACGCCCGCTGTGAGTACCATGCTGGGGCGCAGGGTCAGTTAACCGATGACTGCAAGGTGCTTAAAAGCCACATTCAGAATCTGTTGGACTCTGGTATGTTCTCAGTCACACCTCAGGGTAACCAGATCAACAAGTTTTGCCATGTGGGCTCAGCAGTTCGCATCATAAAAGAATTCACCAATGACAAAGATTCAGAAGAGCGTCATAATGGTTTCAATAGGCAACTTGGAAGATGGCTGGTCCAGCGCCAAATTAGTGAAAGCCCAGTTCCCAGAAGCTGGCAATTTTCGTTTTATCCTGTTATTTCTTTATGTTTGTAATTTCATTCCTTTTTAAAGTGCAATCTCATTTGTAAAACTTGTTGTTTCCTTTGATTGATATTAATGAAATGAATATGCATGTTTTGATTTAATTCATTCTTGTTCACTAATTGCTTTTTACAGATGTTATACGCCTGTTTAAGCGGAATCCGGGGAGGATGACAAAGTTTAAAGACGCGCAGGCTTCTGATTGTATGCTTTTGAAATAAAACCTGTTGACGATGTACAAGCATCGTTTCAAATTCCTAAACACCGGAGATATAAGGATGATAATCCCTTGTCAACCCCTTTGAGCCTAGTAGTAGGAGTTTCTTTCTGAAAACAAAAAACCCAAAATTTTAACCTAGGGTCGGGTAGGTGTCAGCTAATTTGACCAATTATCCAAATTACAAAAGGGGTTGTTCCCATTCGAGGATAAATCACACCTGTATAGGTCGTGCCTAAAGGACCACAATGGTTAAACCTTGCCGATAAGGAGTGAAACAGTCATGTTATTCCCCAAAGAGTCAGACAAGCTGGTGTCACACGATTTGTTCAAAAAGAAAAAGAATTAAAAGGAAAGAATAGCAAAGCCCGCTATGTCGAATCTTGGAAACAAGCGACTTAGGCAAAAATTAGGGCATCCCGCTGGACTTTGAAATTAAAAGAAGCTCCAAAGAGTCAGTCCAGGCAAAAGTTAGGGAAAATAAAAAATAATGATGATGAAAAACAAGTCGTGTGATTCAGGCACCAAAGGCGAAAAAGTGAGTGACAGTCACTTCGAAACCTTGTGGTTTCTCGAACTATCACACCTATCTTTCAACCTCTGAGAGGTGAGCGCTAGCGTCAAATTAGCTGAATATAGGATTTGAGAACATCACGGAGAATGGGAGGGTTAAAATAAACTTTGAGCCTTTATCCTTTTCTTGTAAACCGTGAACCCGGCCAAGTTACAATCTGAAAAAGTCCTAATTGAAGCAAGTTTGTTTCGAAAGCATACTTCGGTAAAGATCGCATCGAAACTGACTCATAAAAGGATTCCTCTTACAGTGTTGTACTAATGTTGACATGTTGATAAATGACTTATTCACTTTATCTCACAAATTTTTCCAATGAACAGATTGGATTTCGAAAACTGTCAAATGCATTGCATTTAATATATCTTTTATGCAGGACAATTTCTTTTACTTGACAGTAAGCGCTTGACAGCAGGAAAGTTTCCACAGTGGAAAGATTGATCAAGATAGAATGCAGAATGCCTGAGTACTCCATCGAACTGGGGCAAGTTATATCAAATGATCATAGCATGGGAATCAGCTATCTAGAGGTTAATTAATCTGAGGCAGTCAAGTCAAGATTCGGTGAATCTCTTGCTGCCAAGAAGCACTTTCCCCACAGGTCAGCCAATTAGAGGCAAAGTCATTGTAAGACTGGGGCAGGTCACCCCAAGAGCGCAGAAGTTATTCCTCACCCGTGGGGGTAGTTAATGTGAAGAACGTCCCCGAGGTTCAAGGGTTTAGTCAGTGCATATCAAGTCGTTGGGGTATGAGATTTCAGATTTCCTTTTGAGGAACATCCCCGCAGAGATCCCACAAGCTGAGGCAAAATTCGGAAACGCAGGAACTGTTCCTCTCCATATTTTCAGAGCCGTACAGAGCTGTTCAAGCAGGTTCAACTAACTTTCAAGTGCAAGACGAATGTCGGGAAGTTGTTACTATCCCTTGACCCTTTAACCAAAACCCCTGAGTTCAGACAGGATATTTTTCCACCATCAGCCGTACCTGATCCTTTGCAAATCCAATTCCCTTTGGTACACAGGAAGACTTCATCTGTTCTCTCCAGCAAAAGTCCAATCATCATTGGCACATGTAAACTATCTCCAGTAGAGTCCAGTCGTACATGGCACATCTGGTTATCAACAACTGAGTTGGCTTCACCTTTCTATCATTTATTTTGCTGAAATGTCCTGTTGTTCCAGCTTTCCTCGGCGGTCCGGGCCTGCATCTGCATCTTTGCATTTCATCCTCAAATGCGTAGCATTTCTATTTCGTATGGAGCATTACGCCATATTCAAGCATACGCATATGCATCCGAAGCATAAGACAGTCTATCAGCTTTCATGGCAGCTTGACTCTCTTCTTCAATCAATACAGAGGAATTTATCCAGCAGCTTTGTCCAAACAGCTTATCGGTTTACTCAGGTTTCAGATCATACATTGGTTATGATTGGTCCATCAGTCCTCTGATGATGACATCTCCGAGCAGATTTTCTTTCTCTCAGTTCCTATCAACGATGTGTTTCCCCAACATGGTGTTCCTCTCGTCTATCATTAGACGATGTGAGCTTTGGATATGTTTTTTTCTCTCGTCTATCATTAGACGATGTGAGTTTTGTATATGGTTTTATCTCCGTCTATCTTTAGACGAGGCGAGGTTTCAAGGCGATCTTTCAGATATGGTTTTCTTTCTATTTATTGGTTGAAATGACATTCCAAGAAGGGTTTTTACTGGCTGTCGATTCTTATTGACGTCGGGGCTCTTTGAAGAATGTTAGGATTTCCTAGTTGTTGATTCTTATCGATGATATGGCTATTTAAAGGTGGTTTTCTTCCTGTCAGTTCTTATTGATGATGTGGCCCCTTTGAAGATATTTTTCCATCAATTCCTATGGACGAAAGGATTCTGAAATTTGATGGGTGGTTTTGAGGTTCATTGACATGGTCTATGTTGTTCCTCTCGTCTATCATTATACGATGCGAGATTTGGTTTTGAAGTTCCTCTCGTCTATCATTAGACGATGCGAGAGTTTTGGATATACATTTTCCTCTCGTCTATCATTAGACAATATGAGTTCTAGATATGATGTTTCTCTCCGTCCATCATTGCATGATGTGAACCTTCGAGATTGTTTTTCTTCCTGTCTATCATTAGACGATGTGAACCTTCGGGATAATTTATCTTCTTGTCTATCATTAGACGATGTGAATGGATCAAGTGCATGTTGATCCGGCTTTGGACGACGTGAATAGATCAAGTGCATGTTGATCTAGTTTTGGAAAATGGAAAGGATCGAGTGCATGTTGATCCGGTCCATGGGTTCAATGTCTGTGGAATTACACAGATGACTGGAAGCGATGTCATTTGTTCTTTATTGGATGATCAGTCAGCCGGTTGCCGTTGCAACTGTCTGCGTTCAGTTTTTCTGGATATTTGTTCCCCAATCAGAGTTTGCAGTTTATTTCTGCGGTTGGCAAATATCCGGGTTCTTTGGCATTAAACCGTCTTTTACCTTGATTGTTTAAAAGCCGTTCGCTTTTCATCCATTCAGGTCCAAGCCGTTTGAATAGGGGCAGCTGTTGCACCCTAAAATTTGCCCAACCTTTTTCTTTGGCTGGTTTTTGTTTCATTTCATTTTCTTTCTAGCATTTGCATTGCATAGCATATTTCATTTTACAGGGGATCAAGGGGTTGTTCATAGCAAGATGAGTCTACTCAGAGGTTTGAGCCTAAGCAAGGTTTGTTACTCAAGCATGAATGGTTATCAGGTCATCTAGAAGAGGTCATTAATTTGGTGAAAAGAAAGGGTGGATGTATTGGGTCAGCTCCTAACTTGAAGGCCCATTGAAGATCATCACAGGACTGTGAATTCATGAGTATGGATATAAGATATTGAGAGAGCTTATGGAGTGCCTTGAGAGCCATTTGGAGCTTATTCAAGTTGTTGTGTGAAGTGGAACAAGCCCCAGTCACAAGTGTGGCATCTAGGGTTTTCATCTGGTAAATACTCAGTTAACTGTGAAATTGAAGGAGATTAAAACTCAATTCCAAGTCTCTATGGTCATGGGATGTTGTTTTAAGATATGTGAGATGTCATTTCAAGATCAATTCATCAAGGATTAAGGGGTGAGAAGTTACTAAACTAGGGTTCTCAGGGTAAAATCCCTTATTTAGTGCCTAACTTCAAGACCACCTATCTCAAGATACAAGTCTCATATTAACTTTTGACCAACATGGAACTCGTAGAAAATGTTCTTAGCTTTCTTTTGAGTACTAGAAGTCCTTGATTGGATTTATAGAACTCAAGTTATGATCTAGACAAGTTACAGGTCATCAGATGAATATGATTTTGGTCAACAAACGTCAAGCAACTTCCAAGCCATTTTTGAACTAGAAGGGTGTTTCTCCTCAACTTTTGGCCAACATGAACGTTGTAGGGCATGGTCTTAGCTTTCCAAAGAGTACTATAAGTCTTTCTTCTGATTTGTAGAACTCAAGTTATGAGGCTTGCAAGTCAGGGGTATTTTGGGAAAGTAAGATTACAGGTCATAAAATTATAGGTCCATTTCACCAACTTGCACACTTCAAATGGAAATATTTTCAAAATGAAACTTGCTCCAAATAGGTTCATTTTCATTACCAAATCATCTCTTGTCATGATTGGAGCTTGGATTGAAGAATTGGGATTTGAATTTTTCAAAAAAAGGCTTAAAATGAGAAATTGAGAAGTAATTGATTTGGAACATTTTCAAGGCAAATTTATGCATTTTTTGAGTGCAATTGATGTTCTAAAAACAATTCCATTTTCACATTTGCAATTTGAGGTCCTTATATTTGTCATTTTCATGGTTTCTTCATCATGAAGAAACAAATTGGAAATCCACCATAGAATTAAAAACAAGGCTCAATTCTTGACCCTTTGATTAACTCAAGTCATGTGCAATGGATTTGGAACAAAATTGAGGCATGTGCAATGCATAATTCGTGAGATTGGCAAAGCAAAAGTGAAGCAAAAATTGAAATTCCATTCTTACAATTTAGCCACAATTGGGCCCCCATTTGATCCTAGGTCCAACATATAAATATTCTAGATGAAGAATGGATGAGAAATTAGGTCATTTTGTGCCCAGAGAGCAAGAACACATTGGAAAAATGTGGAGTAAAGTTGAAAAACGATTTTCCAGATTTAGCCATTTTCATGCAAAATCAAGCAAAGCTTTTATGAAGTGTATGGACTAATTCTGGAAAGTTTCATCAAGCTTGAACACTTGTAGAAGGTCCAACGGAGCTATTCCGTTAGGTAAGCTTCAACTCAAAATTGCTCACTATTTATACATCCATATTGTGCCATTTACATATATTTATGATCTGTGTATGTTATAGATTGTTTCTGGTATCCTTTGGTGTTTGTTTGTTAATATTTTTGTGTTGACCCCCAAATTGTTTGCGCACGATTTGGTTTGTGTTTGTTATTTTTGAAAATCATTGTTATATTCGTAATCTACATGAAGTTTGGATTAGTTTTGACTTAAATTTCTCGTGTTTTGGTTGATTGGAGGTGGGCGTGTCGTTTTGCATCGCCGGAGAGGGTGACCAGAGCCACCGTGCTCTGGTACCTGCAATTCCCTCCGTTTTGCTCATTTCAAGAGGTAGGAGATGACCTCTAAACTGCGCGATGAGATTACTTTTCAGGTTAACGGTCTTGATTAAGACCCACGATGTTCCTCGTTTGACCATGTTCCACCGTATTGCATTTAAAATTCAATAATACGATGGCAAGTTATCAGCCGTTTGATGCGCTTACTACGTGATCTATTGGTTTTGGGTTAGGTTCCACCGTGTGTTGCTATTGACTAATTGCACAGAACTATTGTTTGAGTTCAGATTTTTGTTTGATGCGCCTTGGGCCTCATTGCTATTCGTACCCCCTGTTAAACCCAGTCCAACTTTCTAACTGTTTTCATTTGCGTTTTACACCGTTGGCTTGGTTAATTTCTTTTATTTTCTTTTCTTTATGTTTTAATATTCTGTTTCAATTTAATTCATTATAAATAATTCCCCAATTATTAAAATTCACCAAAAATAGGTTTTAGACTCTTTGAGTTGTCTTTTATTTTATAGTATTTTATTTTATTTTTTCCAGTTTATTTTCATTTTAAAAAGAATTAATTAATTGGGGATGTTTTATTTGAATTAAATTGTGGCATTGTGTGCTCTTGATTTTATTTCTGGGTATAAACTCCTCATTTTTGCATGAATATTTTTATGCATTGCATTAACATTTTGAAGGATTACTGCATATTTTTATTTATGTTTTTTATCAAGTTTTGTTTAAGGTTTTGGTTTGGTTTTGTGAACCTTTCTTTTTGCCCTAGTTTAGGGCATACCTTGTGTGTTTGCTTTCAGTTGAGGTAGCTTTGCTTTGAGTTTTGATCTCTAATTTAGACCCCTTGTTCCTAACACTTTGGGGGTCCAATGAGATTTTATTTGGTATTTTTAGGAGTTGTTTACTATTTTTCATGCCTTTTCCATTTCATGTCTACATTGTGTGATTTTCTTTTGCTTATGTTACTTATGTGTTGACTTGTTTGCTTGCTTTTGTGCATCTCTCTCCCTCTTCTCTTTGTATCCTCATATGCATGCTTGGTTGAGATGAGCTTGTGTTGGCTACTTCCCCACATATGTTTTCCTCCCACTTTCATTCTATGTGTTCTTACTTGTGCATTTGTGTTTGCGTCCTTCCTTTGCATTGTTTCCTTTATTGTTTCTTCTTCTTCTTTTGTCTTCCTTCCCTTAAGACTTCTAACCTCTCTTGTTCAAGAGATGTTATGATAGACATTAGGGTTCTAACCATGCCTGATAACATTAGGTAGAGATTTCCCTTTTGTAATGCCAACCTTAGGTGCACTTTGTATGACAACTTATAGGGTTTGGTCTAGTCCCCCTCTAGTTTTTGCCTTTCTCTTCTCATCTTCAAACAACTTCAATCCACTTAATAAAGATAATGAATGTTGTGCCATGAGCCTTATACTTAGGAAATAGTGATTGAGTGGTTACCTCTCAATTGCCTAGAGTGTTTAGTATACGTCCTTAGGACGATATGCGACGCATTCGATCCTAGGTTTTAGACTTTGTTACAACATACATTATGAACACACTAATTCAAAACACTTCTTCTTTAAAAAAACACAAAAACAATTCAAATCTTTTTCACCCTTTGGGGATCCTAATCAAGAAAATCTTTTCACAAAAGAGTGTCGTTAAGCCTTTAGCTTGATAGTTTCAACACACCCTTTTAGATAGACAACAATGCATGGATCCCGTTGAGTACGACAGATGTGAGAGGTGCTAATACCTTCCCCTTGCGTAACCGACTCCCGAATCCAGACATGGTTGCGATGACCTTGTCTTTCCCTTTTTTCTTTAGGTTTTTCCGATTGTTTCCTTTCCCTTTTTTCTTTAGGTTTTTCGCCGGTTGTTTTTCGCAGTAGCGACAGGTTACAACTCAATTCCAAGTCTCTACGGTCATGGTATGTTGTGTTGAGATGTCTAATATATCATTTCAAGATCAATTCATCAAGGATCAAGAGTGTGAGAAGTTACTAAATTAGGGTTCTTAGGGTAAAATCCCCCATTTAGTGCCTGACTTCAAGACCACCTACCTCAAGATACAAGTCTCATCTCAACTTTTGGCCAACATGAAACTTGTGGAGCATGTTCTTAGATTTTGTTTGAGTACTAGAAGTCCTTGATTGGATTTATAGTACTCAAGTTATGATCCAAACAAGTTACAGGTCATCAGATGAATGTGATTTTGGTCAACAAAAGTCAACCAACTTCCAAGCCATTTTTGACCTCGAAGGATGTTTCTCCTGAAACTTTGGCCAACATGAAAGTTGTAGCGCATGATCTTAGCTTTCCAAAGAGTACTAGAAGTCTTTCATCAGATTTGCAAAACTCAAGTTATTAGGATTACAAGTCATAGGTATTTTGGCAAAGTAAGATTATAGGTCATAAAATTATAGGTCCGTTTCACCAACTTGCACACTTCAAATGGAAATCTTTTCAACTTGAAACATGCTCCAAATAGGGCCATTTGCATTACCAAATCATCTCTTGTCATGGTTGGAGCTTGGATTGAAGATTGGATGTTTGAATTTTTCATAAAGAAGGCTTAAAATGAGAAATTGAGATTTAATTGATTTGAAACTTTCTCAAGGCAAATTTATGCATTTTTTAAGTGCAATTGATGTTATAAAGGCAATGCTAATTTCACATTTACAATTTGAGGTTTTAGATTGGTCATTTTCATGGTTTCTTCATCATGAAGTAATAAGTTGGAAATCCACCATAGAATTAAAACAAGGCTTAATTCTTGGCCCTTTGATCAGCTCAAGCCATTTGGAATTGATTTGAAACAGAATGAAGGTTGGTGTAGTGGAGAAATACGTGTATGGAAAGTGGAAAAAGTGTGAAAATTTTGATTTGTGAATTGGGCTTTAGGACATGAATTGAAGCATCATTCTCATCTGAACCCAACATATAAAAGACTAGGAATCTTCCCAGACCTAGAGAGCTCGTTTTGGTGGTGAATTGGCAGAAATAGCAACTTGGAAAAAGGAGAGAAAAGTGAGAATTGGTTTTGGAGCTACACACCATTGCAAGCAAAATTGTGTTCATCAAAAGCTTCCTTAAGGCATTTGGAACGTTTCTGGGTGGATTGTTCAGAGGTTCAGCCAAAGACAAGACCCAATGGAGGTGCTCCACTAGGTATATTCAAAATCACCATATCTCTCATTTTAAGCTTTGTTTATGTGCCATTATTGCATACTTGAGACGTAGAAACAATGTAGATAGTTAATATATAAAATGAACTAGAATTTGGTGTGGTTTCAGTTTGATGCATAAATCTTGTTTGAATTTTGGCTCATTCTTGAGTTCTTAGAACAAATGAAGCGTGGATTTGAACTTCTTATGAAGTGTAGTTGGATTCTGTACATTTTGGTGGGCTAATTTTAAGCTTTTCTGTTTTTGCTCATTTTATATTTGTCTTCGATTTGGTCTATATGTTCCTCAAAAGTGAAAACTAAGGTTGGATTTGAGTTCCTCTTGTTGAGAGGATGAATTTGCACTATGATTTTGTTATTTTTGGTTGAGTTTTCATGACTGTGATTTTTTTTGTAACTGTTCACGATGGTGAGGGGCCGGAGAAGATGACCGAAAGGGATCTCCAGCCACCCTCTGTGTTTTTTTGGCTTTTTGTTGACTCCCATTGTTGGAGATGACCTCTAAGCCATTGGATCTGTTGACTTTCATTTTGGACGCTCATGATTAAGACGCACCCTAGACTACCTTTGACTAGATGCATGTGATTAGGTTTGAATTTCATTTAATTTGCTGGCACGCTAATGGCCTTGTGATGTGCATACTAAATGATCAAATGGTTCCAATTGATTTCCATGCTGGTCCTTAGGTTGACCAGCCCTGGTGGATTATTGGTCAGACCTAATTTTGTTTGGGCGCCTTGGGCCCCATATGCTGTTTGCACCCCCTTTCTTGGCCCAGTCCACTTTTTCAACTGATTTTCCTTGCTTTCTGCACCGTTAGTTTTTTTATTTTATTTTTCTTTTCTTTTCTTTTTTTTATTTATTTTCTTGTTTCAATTTAATTCATTTAAATAACTTCTCCAATTAATAAAATTCTCAAAAATATGTTTTAAACTCCTTGGAGTGTCCTTTATTTTATAGAATTTTTATTTTATTTTTTAAATTTATTTTTCATTTAAAAATGAATTAATTAATTGGAGTGGTTTTATTTGAATTAAACTATGACATTGTGGTTTCTTTTATTTGTTTCTTCCTTTTCCCTTTGGTCCAATGAATGAAAATTGTTCCTCATACTCTTGATGAGTGTTGCACCCATAATTTGCCCAACTTTGCTTTACCTAGCTTATGTTTCATTTCATGCACATTAGCATTATCATTTGCATTTCATTGACATGTATGCAGGAGATCAAGAGGTATGATTATCAATCAAGGGCTACACAAGACTGTGAGGCTAGCTAAGAAGTTTATTCAAGTGTTCAAGGGTTGATATCCTTATCAGAGAAGTTAAAAGATCCTCAGAGAGAGTGATTGAAGCCAAGTGTGTAGGTCTCTTAACTTGAGAGTTGTGAGAAGCCATTAGATGATTCTGAAGCCATGAAGATGGACTTGAGGTCTTAAGAGAGCTCATCAGAAGTGTTGAAGATCACTTTGAGGCCTAGACAGGTCATTGTGCAAGATTAAGAAGGCTCAGCCATGAGTGGTGCAACTAGGGTTTGACTGGGTCAACCCTAAGTCAACTCAGGATTTGAAGGAGGTTGAGACCTAATTCAAGAGCCATGTGATCATGGATTGATACATTGAGATGTTATAAGGATGATTCCAAGGTTAACTCATCATGATTGAAGAGTTTGAGAAGTTTCAAGCTAGGGTTTCTAAGGCTTGACAGTGTAAAATCCCCTAGTTTGACCCCTATCTTCAAAGCAATTTAGCTCAAGATGTGATCTTCATCTCATATTGACCCCAACATGAGTGTTGTAGAGCATGGTCTTAGATTTAATTTGAGTGCTATAAGTCCTTGATAGGATTTGTAGAACTCACGTTATGGCTTTGACAAGTTACAAGTCATCTGAGGCATGTGAATTTGGAGCTTGAAAGTTACCCAACTTGCATGAAAAGTTTGCCCAAGAAGGATGATTCCTATGAACTTTTGGTCAACATGAATGTTGTTCCTGATTCTCTTAGCTTTCTATAGAGTACTAGAAGTCCTTGATAGGATGTGTAGAACTCATGTTAAGGCTTTGACAAGTCAAGGGTATTTTGGGTATTTGGACATTACAAGTCATTTTGAATCATAAGTCAATTACACCATCTTGCAAGCCTCAAATTGATTTTTGTTCAACATGAAAGTTGTTCAAAATGATGTTTTTAGCTTGTCTAGACATCAAGTGTCCATTGATGTGGATCATATCAAGCATTGGTGGAAGAAAGTTCATATAAAAGCCATTTTAATGAATTAAGATGGGAAAATTCAAAACAATTGAGAATGACTTGTTTTCAAGACAAGTTATAGGTCATTTTGAATGGAAAAATCATTTTAAAAACTTTTGCAATGTTGGAATTTTCGTTTGAGGTCAAATTCATGCCATTTCATTTCATTTCTTCATGATGAAGCAACATAACCAACACATTCCTTGGATTGAAATCAAAGGATGAGAACCACTTCAATACATTCCACAAAAGTTAAGTGAATCATTTTGGACTGATTTGGAGAGTGAACAAAGCTTGAGAGCACATATCCAAATTGAAATTTTGGAAGGAAGGTGATAATCCAAAATCCACAAATGGGCTTGGTTTGGGCCTCTAATCCATTGAAACAGAATATAAAAGGGATTTAGAACAGAATTGGAAGCTTCTGGTGGTGATTTCCGTGGAGAAGCCATTGGAGAGAAGTGAAGAACAAAGCTTGAAATTGAAAATTCGTTTTGGAGAATCAAGAGGTTTCAACCAGAATTAAGCATCAAGAAACATTCTCCATCAATCACTGAAGAATTCTGCAAGGTTTGGAAGAAAATTGAGGCGTTAATCCACTGCAATCCAAGCTCAAATACAGGTTTTAACTTCTTGAAATTTCTCTCTAACTATGTGCTTTTAATGAAGTAGAAGCATGCGGTTAGGATCCTGATGATGAGTAGTTGGATTTAGGATGATCAATTGCAACTTTAGAGACGATTTAGGTTGAAGTTCATTTTCGGTTGAGATTGATATCTCAGGATTCATGCGTTGTTAGAGTGAATAAGTGGCATGGTTGAATTGTTGATGAAATTCTGGTTAAGATTCATTTAGAAATCGTGGCGAATGGTTGAGTGTAGACGAACTTAGGGTTATGTAGGGGTGGACGGAAAAGCCATCAGCGATCTGGTTTGCGCGTGCAGGTTGAGTTGTTTGCAGAGGTTTGAAATGAGGAAGACGAAATCCTCACCGTCCATGCGTGCTAAAAGTTGGACTTAGTCACTCAATCCAAGTGTCCTCAATGAGCCACGTAACCTTTCCCAAAACTCACCGTTTTGCTTATGTACTTTGTTTCCTCGCTATGTGGACCGAGCGTGCCTTGGTTCGAATCCTGGCGTGTATTGTTTTTTGATTTTTACTTTTGTGAATTGTGTGAGCTGATGAATTGGAGCGTTGGGCCTATGAACTTCAGTTGCTATCACCACCCCTCCATCCAAGCCCAGTATGGATTTTCAACGTAAATTGATTGTTGAATGCACCCCTCCTGACTATCTCTCTTGACTGAATTGGTATGGGCCTAGCCCCCTCCTTGCTAAGGACACCTCCCTTCTGGCCCAACCTAGGATACGAACTGCAATGATTTGCTATTCAGCACGCCAGTTTTATTATTTTTCTTCTTATTTCTTAATTTTGTGCATTTCATATAGTTTTGAAAATAATTCATAAAAAATAGAATAATAACTCAAATTGATCCAAGTTTTTATCCCCTGACTCATGAATGAGTCTAGAATTTTAGGAAATTAAAATATTAGGAATTCATGCATTTGTGATTTTAATTGCATTTTTTGCATTTTAATTGATATTAAATCCATTATGGTTGATACCTTGGTTTGTGGAATTTTGTGTGATCACTTGATGATGATTGTCGAGCTGATTTTTTGTGTGTAGCTAGTTTAGACATGTGTGTTCCCCTTAAGATTTTTCTCACATTTTTGTGATGAAATTAGGTAATGTTTTTAAGTTGAAACTTTAGGTGCTCTAGTTTTAGGGTTTAAGCTTAGTACCCCATAGTTTAGGATTTATTTCTAGGACTTTGTGGATGATTTAACCTCTGGGTTTTGTATGGTAGATTCATGATTGAATTAGGTTCCCATAGTTATTTTTGTAGGAATTTACAATTGGTTTTAGTATTTTAGTTAAGATTAACTTTAGTACTAGGTTTTAGGTGATCCTAACTTACTATCTCAACTAGAATGGTTTCTTTAGTTCCCTTAGATTAGGGTTTTGCCTCTCTTGCTCTTGGATGATGATGAAGACATGTATGGGCTGCTGAGGAATGCTTGATGGAGCTTGGACTTGAAGTTTGCTCTTCCTTTGGAGTGGTTTTGTTTAGGTGTTAAGATTAGGGTTTGTAAGTAGAACTTCTAGATAGATTCTCTTCTTTCATAAACATGGAAGGTGTTGATCACTTCCATTCTTCCCTATGATGAAAGGTCCCCTTGTGAAGGCCTCATCCCTCATTTGGTAGGATGTGTGGCTCTTCACAAGTTGGTATAACCTTTGAGGGTTCATTTCCTTGATGGTAGAATGCTTAGAGGGGACCTTTGGTCTTCACTTTGCTTTCCACTATCCAAACCTTGCTCTTGTTAGATGAATATTTCTCCCTTGCTAAAGGATGGAGTTCCTTGTTAGAAGATTGAAGATGCTAGAGGTTGCACTTCTCTGTATTGGAAGACTGCCATTGGAGCTGAAGCTTGAAGACCAAGAAGAACAAGTTGACACTTGTGAAGAAGATCCAGCTGAGATCAAATGAAGAGCTGAAGCTTGAAGTTGGAGAACAAGTTGATACTTGTGTTTGATGCATTGAAAGCTTGAAGAAGCAAGTTGACACTTGCTATTGAAGATGAAGGACTTGAAGAACAGTTACAGACTGAGGACTGAACTGCTGTCAGAAGATTGCTTTACTATGAAGCTGTGGGAGTTGTTGATCTGCTTTCTTTCCTATCTATTTGCTTGCTGTGCAACTGTATTGATGTGACTTGTTTGATTTGCTTGATGCATTAGAATAAGTTCATGTTTAGACTGATTTAAGCTAGGAGCATGATTGCACTAGAGGTTGAGTTGCTCCCTCTGCTTGTATTTTTACTGTATGGCTTTGCTTGCGGGTATTCGGTAGAGCCCTGCTCCCTTGCCTATGTGGTTTGTGTTTTGCTTGATGGCTTTTTATTTCATTTCTTCTGTATGATTGCAGTTATTCATATTTGGCTTGAGGTCGAGACGAGCTTGTGGAGGCTGATGCCCCACACACATTTCCTCCCTCACTTGCATTGCATGCATTTTACAGTCGTTTACTGTATATCTGTTTACTGTTTACTGTTTAAGCTGATGCTTTATCTGTTTCTGTTTATCATTGGCATGATCCCCTAGGAATCTCGCTTCCTTTGATAAGGAAGTGATGATTAGAGCTTTAGGTTGAAACCTATGCATGATAAGTTCTAGGAGTTCCCTGTTTCAAACCTCAACCATAGGATGAATCCTTGGTATGACAACATTAGGACTTGATAGTCTCCCTTTAGTTGAACCTGTTCGTTCTCTCTTCTCATCTCAAAACAAATTAAAATACAGTAATAAAGGTTAACTTATATCGTACGTTACGAGCCTTAAGCTATCTGAGAAAGGGTTGTCGAAGAGTTCTTTTCGAAAGCTTGGATGTTTAGTATGGTACCCTTTGGGTGACATGCGACGCATTCACTCTCAGGTCATAGTCTCTAGTGCGATATTGGCTGCAAACATCCATAAAAAAACAGTTCTTTCGTAAAAGACAGAAAACAAACTTCAAACCTTTTGCCCCGTGGGCCCATAATTCAAAGAAAGCTTTTCTGAAGAAAAGAGTGTCGTTAACTTTCAGTTCTACCGCAAAGGGTAACGCCTAAGTCTCCAAAGGTCGAGCTGCGTACACCAAACTGCTGGAACTGTTTGTTAACCCTACTCGAAAAAACAGATGAATCTGAATTCCCGTAATCCGTATTATCCCGAACTACGTAAGCTCTGATCTCTCATGCATGTTGAGAGTACGTAGGCACAATACTGACGTATTGGCGAGCCACCTTCCCCCATCCCGTAACGCGTAGTTAGTCGAACTACGTTGACTCTGATTTCTCATTCTCTGATGAGAATACGTAGGCATAAAGTGCGACGCTTTGCCGAATCATTTTCTTTTCTTTTTGAGCCAGCCGTGATAGGTAGATAGTAAATAAACCCGTCAGATAAACACAACAGGCGTGGATCCCATCGAGTACGATGGACGTGAGGGGTGCTAATACCTTCCCCTTGCGTAACCGACTCCCGAACCCTGACAATGGTTGCGAAGACCTTATCTTATACCCTTTCATCAGGTTTTTCCGATTGTTTCCTTTCCCGTTCTGAGGGATAAATAACGAAAGGTGTGGACTCTTCTGTTTTGCCGGCACCTTATTTTCGCGGTAGCGACAGCTGGCGACTCTGCTGGGGACTTGATAGTTTTGTGGGATCCAACGTCCCTTATGCGAGTCAGTTTGGGGATCCAACGTCCCCTGCGAGAGTCAATCCTAGCGCTTGTATGATTACTTGTTGGGTTGTGTTTATTTATCGCACTTTATTTCCGGCACTTTATTTTCCGTATGATATGATTATTTGTACTATTGTAGGAGGGGCATTCTGATGAGTGAGGAGCCAGACCCAGGCTTGAGTGTACCTAGCATTAGTTGTGGAATTAGTGGGCGCGTGCTTGCTTTGCAGGCACTAGTGTCTCATGAAATCCACGCTCAGACGAGGTTCTCCCGGTTGACTTCTTTTCTGGCCCTTTGGGCCTGAGGGGTTGTTGGTTTGGAGGATTGTCGACTCTGGGGACCGATCATTTGGGATTCAGCTAAGTGAGGCCGCTTCAGAAGATGGTGATGCCACACCTTCCGGGTATCGTATCATCCCTATTGATTGTCTGTGACACTGATGACCGCATAGGATGCCGAACTTGTGTCAGTTTAGGTCCATACCTGTGAGCAAGGTCGGGTTTGTTGCAGGAAACCTTAACCTTCAGACTACCTGGTTTTCTTGATAGTGAATCAGTTTTGTTGGTATCAGAGGTTCTCATCATCAGATATGTGTTTGTTCTTGACAGAACAGATTTATGGTCTGATATCTGAGGTTCTCCTTGCAGTTATTAGTGGGAAAGGCCCAGCAGTGTGCCAAAGACGGTTGTTGGATTGTGTTCAACGCTATTCTTGCTCTTTGCATATACGGCATCATTCTGTTCCCTAATATGCCAGACTTTGTAGACTTCGATGCCTTTCACATCTTTGCAGCAGGGAATCTAGTCCCTACCTTGGTTGGAGATGTCTATCATTCCGTCCACTACAAAAACAAGAACAGAAGGGGCAAGAATGTCTCGTGCTATGTGCCCCTATTCTATAGATGGCTTGATAGTCACCTACCCAAGAAGGGTCCCTTTGCTTCATCTGCAGCCACAGCTGAGTGGCCTGAGCTTTTGATGAGTCTATCAGCGGAGGATGTTGCCTGGTTGTATCAACTATAATCCATCCCTGTTGGTCCGACAGTTTGCTTGTGCTTTGAGAGCTCCGCCGAAGGATGAAGAGGTGCAGGAATCTATGTACCTCACTGGTCTTCTAGAGGGGGATATGTTATCTAAGCTTCAGCACGCTTGGAATGGTAACAGTAAGCGGGGAAAACCGTTGCTGGGAAAAAGTAATAGCCAAGCCTACACTCCGTATGTGACCTGGATCAGAGCCAGAGCAGATATCATAAGGATTCCGTTTCCTCCTGCCAAGCTAGAAAGCCCTCCAGCGATTGAAGAGCATACCACCGTGCCTATTCAGTAGTACAATCATGTGTTAGCTGAGCGAGAGGAGCTGAAGAAGGCAAACGAAGAACTGGAGAAAGAATTGGCTCAGCTCAGAAGCGAGAGAAGCGAAGCTGTCCATTCCTTCAAGAGGCAAACAGAGCTGGTAAACAAGCTAGGTACGGATTTGACTAAGCAGCTGGCTGAGCGTGAGCGTTTGGGTCAAGACTTCAAATCTGTCAACGACGTATTGGCCACTAAGAAGCAGCACTTGGATGAAGCGTACTGGAGAATATCCAAGTTTAATCAGCATTGGAAGGCCACCCTAGCCAACGACAAGGAACGGGAGGATAAACTGAAGCAACAGATCTCCAAATTGAAAGCCCAGGTGAAGGCTAGTGAGAAGAGGTTTGATGAAGAAAACGCTCGCAGATATGCCACTGAAGGCCTGCTCAACAAGGTTCTTGCTAACCTGAAGGAGCACAAACAGACGTTTGAATCCAAGAAGCGGAAGTTAGAAGATTGTTTCGGCGAAGGAGCATGGGAAGACTCAGTTGAAGGTCTTCAATACACTATTAGGCAGAGGGAGTTACTCATCAAAGGGTTGCTCACTCAACCTGATCATCCAGAAACGAGGGATCTGTTAGAAGAGTTTCGAGCCTGTGGCCGTGCTTGACTATATTTGTAACCCTTTTGTTTTGATCATTGTTGTATGCTGACCATCACCAGGCTTGTTGGTCGAGGTCATGCTATTGATTCTGCTTGTACTCAGTGACGTTGTGTACCCCCTTGACGGGCTTTCTTTATATATATGAGATGTTATTTCCATGACTGGACTCGGACTTCTTATTATCAGCACTGGCACTCAGGCACTAGGATCGGGGGGGAAATCTCCCTAACGCACAGACACACGTTTGCATTTGCATGAAGCATTTGCATGACGAGCACGTTGTCGTTTTTTTAACCCGTTGTGTATGCAGGTTATTCCAGGATTGATCTACCGCTATCTGACTAGAGAAAATCAAGCAAGAGCAGTGGAACAAGTGCATACTGACGTTCAGGAACTCCGAGAGAGGATGGACCGCTTCATGGAGCTCATGCAAGTGGTTGCCAACGGCCAAGACCAGCTCAGAACATTGGTCCAGCCTCTGATCTCAAGGGTTGACAGCAACGGTGTACTCCATGGTGGGAATGTTCCAACCCCTCCACCTGTTGAAACTCCACAGAATGGCATCCCCGTGACCGGGGGGAATGGCAGTGGTAACGGCAATGTGATCAATAACATAGGGCTCAATGGTAATACGACTGGCGTCGGCAATGGAAATTTTGAAGCTAATGGCAATGCTGGACTGGGCAACGGCAACACAGGTGCTGGAAATCTGTATGGGCCTCAGCCATGGCTAGAAGATCGTCAAGAAGATTTATTCTCACAGAGGAGTGCTGAAGGAGAGCTAACTGCTGAAGCACGTCTGAGGATTAAGGCACTCGAGGACAAAATGAGGAGTTTCGAGAACCTGAACACGATGGGTGTCGACATGAGTAAATTGGGATTGATTGCTGATTTCAAGGTGCCTCCAAAATTCAAGGTACCCGACTTTGAGAAGTACAAGGGCACCACCTGCCCTCGCGTCCACTTACGGTTGTACTACCGAAAGATGTCCGCTCACTCTGAAGACGAGAAGTTGCTAATGCACTTCTTTCAGGATAGCTTGTCTGGGCCATCCTTGGAATGGTACATGAGTTTGGAACCTACCAGTGTGCGCACGATGAAGGAACTTGCTGAGGCATTCGTGCACCATTATTAGTATAACAGTGACTTGGCTCCGAACCGAGTTCAACTGCAGAACTTGTCACAGAGGAACAATGAGGGGTTCAAAGAATACGCCCAGCGGTGGCGTGAATTAGCAGCTAGGGTTCAACTGCCGATGGTTGAACGAGAGCTTGTTGAAATGTTTGTAGCCACCCTCCTAGGGGTCTATTACGAGAAATTGGTCAGTGGCATGTCTAAAAGTTTCTCTGATCTCATCATCACTGGCAAGCACATTGAAAATAGGATCAAGTTGGGAAAAATTCAGGGTGTTGATCTATCCTCAGTTGGAGGAGGAAAGAAATCATATGGTAGCAAAAGGCGGGAAGGAGAGACGAGCGCCGTGTCTAACGCTCGGAGGAAAGGTAAAAGCCAGCGCCAGCAGGTGGCTAGCATAACCATCCCTACTATCCAACAACCCCAGCCACAGCAGCAGCCGCAGCAGCAACAGCCAAATCAGCAAGGGTATAAAAGGTATCAGAATAGGGGCCCTCTGTCGAGCCGTCACCTCGAGACGCCGCCCATGTCTTATGCTCAGCTATTACAAACTCTGCTTCAGTTACATCTAGTCTAGAAGAGAACCCTGGCTCCCTTAACAGGGGCACCTCTGCCAGGTTATGATGCGAATGCAACGTGTGAGTTTCACTCAGGGGCACCCGGCCACACGATAGAAAACTGCAAAGCCTTCAAGCACAAGGTGCAAGATATGGTGGATGCTAAGATCATCAATTTCTCAGATTATGTGCCGAATGTCACAAAGAACCCTATGTCGAATCATAGGGGAGGAGGGGTGAATGCCATTATTGAAGACGAGAACTTGGATTTATTGACTGATGTCAAGGATCTAAAGACACCGCTTAGCTTCGTTAAAGCCAAACTCAGGAAGAGAGGCTTCTTTCCGGGCTGTGGAGAACTATGTATGGGCTGTGCGACTCGTCCTGATGGATGCAAACAGTTGACGGAGGGGATTCAGAGTCTGATGACCGAAGGAATCTTGCAGTTTAGCCGAAGGGCCGAATGTGGATCTAGAGAGGTAATGCTGAAGCAAGATGATGAGGTTGCCACCATCACCATCCCTCGCCAAACAATAACCATTTCTGCACCCAGGCCACCCACCATCACCATCACGAAGGCCGGGCCGATACCTTTTGAAAGCACCAATGCTGTCCCATGGCATTATGGGGCATACGTCTACTGTAACGGACAGAAGTTAGAGCTAGAACCATCTGGGCAGTCTATGGATAACCTAGTGGGAATTAGCGGGATCACGCGCAGCGGAAGAGTATTTGATCCACCTGAGATTGTGGCGGACAAAGCGGACAAAGCTGAAGGAACCGATAAGGGAAAGAGTAAAGTCGTTGAGGAAACCCCTCATGGGGTAGAGAAGGACTTACTTGTTAAGGACGCTGAAGAGTTCATGAGGCTGATCAAGAAGAGTGACTACAAGATCGTGGATCACCTCCATCAAACACCCTCGAAGATCTCCATCCTGAATTTGTTGCTGTGTTCGGAGTCACATCGCAACGCGCTGTTAAAGGTTTTGAATGCCACGTATGTACCGCAGGAAATCTCGGTCAACCAGTTGGAAGGGGTAGTAGCCCATGTGAATGCTGGAAACAGGTTAGGGTTCACTGACCTGGAGCTGACGCTGAAGGGAAGAAACCATAACAGTGCCCTGCACATCTCGATAGAGTGTAGGGGAACGATTATGTCTCATGTGTTGGTGGATACGGGGTCATCGCTCAATGTTCTTCCGAAGAAGGCATTGATGAAATTAGATACTCGGGGATTGATTTGCACGCCCAGTGATCTGGTTGTGAAGGCTTTCGACGGAACCAAGCGTCATGTCTTTGGGGAGGTGACTTTCCCAATCCAGGTTGGGCTGGAAATTTTCGACGCAGTCTTCTATATCATGGACATCATGCCAGCCTACAGCTGTCTCTTAGGTCGGCCATGGATCCACTCTGGTGGTGCCGTGACTTCCACGTTGCACCAGAAGCTCAAGTATGCTGTCGGAGGCAGCATCGTAATTGTGTGTGACGAGGAAGACATAATGGTGAGCCATTTGTCGTCCTTCAAATATGTTGAGATGGATAGGGAAATCCATGAAACCCTATTGTTGCACCCCAAAATTTGACCAACAATTATTTAATCATTAAGTGTTTGAAAGTTGATACCTTCATCAGAAAGTTCAAGAGATCCTCAGAGGAATTGGGTGAAACCAGGGTTGTGTGTCTCATAACTTGAGAGTTGTGGGTGCTCCTCAGATGATTCTGAGACTTTGAGATTGAACTTGAAGCTTTGAGAAAGCCTATGAGATGTCTTGATAGCCATCATAAAGCCCAGAGAGGTCATTGTGCAAGAATTCAGAAGATTTAACCATGAATGGTAGAATTAGGGTTTTGACTGGGTCAATCCTAGATCAGCTGAAGATTTGGAGAAGGTTGAGACCTAATCCAAGGGCCATGAGATCATGGAATGATGTATGGAGATGTTATAAAGATGATTCCTAGACCAACTCTTCATGAATGAGGAGTTTGAGAAGTTTTGAGTTAGGGTTTCTGAGGGTTGTCAGTGAAAAACCCTAATTTGATCCCTATCTTCCAGGCAGTTTTAGCTCAAGATGTGATTGATATCTCATCTTCCCCATAACATGAATGTTGTATAGCTTGTTCTTAGCTTTAATTTGAGTGGTAGAAGTCCTTGATAGGATTTGTAGAGCTCAAGTTATGGTTTTGACAAATTACAGGTCATCTGAGGTGTGTGAATCTGGGTCCTTGAAAGTCACCCAACTTGCAGACAACTTTTGCCCTAGTAGGATGATTCCTATGATCTCTTGGTCAAAATTAATGTTGAAGAGCATCTTCTTAGATTTCTAGAGAGTACTAGAAGTCCTTGATAGGATTTGTAGAACTCAACTTATGGTTTGAACAAGACAGGGGTATTTTGGTCATTTGGTGATTATAGGTCATTTTAAGCAAAGGCCATATCTCCTATTTCCAAGCCTCAAATGGAAAAACTCAAAACATCAAAGTTGTTCAAAATGGGATTTTAAGGCCAGAAAAGAGGGTGTGAAAGTTTGGAAAAGCTTAGAGCATGGATTTTTAAAAGTGGTGCAAATGGCTTGTAAATGGCTTATAAGTTGAAAAAGTTGAAATGGAATTTTGGTTTGAGAGATCTACAAATCCAAAATGGGTCATCCAATATGTCATTTTGACTCCAAACATCATTTTAAAAACAATGGTTTATCCACACTTTTGAGTTTAGGCTTAAAAATTGGAGTTTCTTTGTAAATTTGTTTCTTGCATTTTAAGGCACCAAAAGGAAAAGTAAGGAAATGCTACATAAGGGTTTGTAAGGCCTTGTTTTCATATCATAATATCATGTGGGGAGAAATTAAGTGGGATTGCATAGTTTATCATGAGATTGCATGAGATTTACTAAGTATAGGAAATTCAAATTCTCATTGCATGATACATTCTAGAAACTTCTTGGAAGGTTCTCAAAGCTTCCACACATTTCCATTGACATCTATATATGCCCTAGAGGTGATCCATGCCCTGGTTGGTGATTGAGAGTGCTTGCATTACATAGTTTGATTCCATAACTCCAAATTGCATTTTGCTTTCAAACTCCATTGAAACTTCATCAATCATCACAATTCTTGTTATCATCATCATCTACCATCATCATAGAGCAATTGGCAAGCAAGAGTGATTGAAATCAGTGGCTGGTTCATGAGATCCAAAGCTTCACTCCAAGTTGCATGAAGAGGTGGATAAGGTGATTCAAGAAGTTTTAACAAGAACTAGTGCAAACAGAAGAATCTACAGCCATTGGAGATCATTTGAAGCAAACATCAAGGCTTGAATTGAAAGCTAACCACCATAGCCATCATCACTTGCAAGGTAAGCAACCCCATTCGAATCCCCTTAATTATTTAGTTTTAGAACTTGTTGTTAAGATAAAAGTGATTAGAGACTCTTAGGGATGGATTGTGATGAGTTTGAAGGCATTATATGAAGGTTGGTTCCATGGCCATTTCTGTTTTAAGATCAAGAACACATAACCTAGAGTACTATAATCTTAGTTCTTTAGTTTAGAATGATCCCCATAACATGTAGAGTATCCCAGGTTAGTTTCAACAAGAATGGTGATCATGCATATCAGATGAAATTCAAGTGGTACCAGAACTTTATCCCATCGTGTTTCTTTATTGGTTGTGTTTTAGGAGAATCTATGGCTATAGTCTTGTAGAGGGTGAGGAGGGGAGTTCTTTTGGTCTTTGGATCGTGTTATTTCATGGCGGGACAAGGGAGATATAGGCAGTGGAAGTTATGCGCATGGACTAGGGTTTCAGAAACCCTAATGGCTGGTTGGAGAAGACGATGATCCTACCGTTGGATCCATTGACCATTCCATCTAATCCACGGTCCAGATTAAGTGAGAGTTGGTGGGAGAATTCAAACAACAAAACGCGCCGTTTTGCTAAATGAATTGCTTGGGCTTACTCAGAGTTGCTACTCGCACATCCTCCTGGCAGCCCACTAGGAAATGCACGTGGAACCTTGAGTTCTACACCCCCCAGTGCATCCTTGTTTTTTATTTTTCTGATTAGTTGCATGGGCCTATCTCAGTTTCTACACGCACCTCCCCACTTCCCAGCCCATCATAAAATCAACTAAGCGCCTTACTTTGGGCACCCCCCATCCCCTTTAATCAATTTCTTTTATTTTCATTTCTTTTATATTTTATTGCATATTAAAAAATTCATAAAAAATCCAAAAATTAATATTTTTTAATGCTTATTTTTTTCACATGTTCATAATCTTGTCTAGAAAATTATAAATAAATAAAATTAGCATTTTATTCTCTTTTAATATTTTTAGCATATTTTTCATTTGAATAGCTTTTAAATATGTTTAGTTTGATACTCAATTTTGTAGAATTTCTTTTAGGACCTTCCCTTAGTCTTTTTAATTCATTATTTTTGGTGTGATTAGATATTGAATCATAGTTCCCCATAGGATTTCATTCTTGTTTTTTAGATTAAAATTTGATTAGTCTAATTAGGTTAGCATTAGGGTATCATAATTAGGGTTTAAGGATGCATAGGTGAAATAATTCATTTTCTGTGGAGAGTTTTGATTTGATTTTTGGGTATGGGTATATAGGGATGATATGGGTAGATGTTATGGACCCTTGTGAGTGATTGTTAGATTTTTCCCTCTTGCTTTAGTATTTTTAGGTATTTTCTGAAGTTGACTGATGGTTTTGACTGTTCTGTGGTTATTTGTCTGTCCCTGGGGTTTATTTTGGGGAATTTGTTGTGGGGCTTAGTTTGTTTGAAGATCTTGTTGAAGAGCATGATGAAGGAGAAGATTGAAGATCAAGACTCAGAGACCTAGAGCTTGGAGATTATTCCCTGTCTGTGAGGTTTGAGATCCTGAAGTTTGAAGGAAGTTCATGGTACTTTCCTGAGGAAGGCACTATGAATGACTTTCATGCTTTCTTCTCACCTCTTTCTTAAGTATCAAATGATGTTGGAGCTAACATGTGAGTTTAATTTCTCCTGACGAGGAATGTGAACTGATCACAGTTGTTGAGCCACATGGGATACAACTCCTAAGTGGAAGCCTCCTAGTACTTTCCTGAGGAAGGTCCTATGGGTCTATTCACTTAGTTCCATTAGTTCAGATAGGCTTTCTTAAGTATCCAATGATGTTGGAGCCAACATGTGAGTTTAATTTCTCCTGAGGAGGAATGTAAACTGATCACAGTTGTTGAGCCACATGGGATACAACTCCTAAGTGGAAGCCTCCTAGTACTTTCCTGAGGAAGGTCCTATGGGTCTATTCACTTAGTTCCACTAGTTCAGGTAGGATTTCTTAAATATCCAGTGATGTTGGAGCCTTCATGTGAGTTTAATTTCTCCTGAGGAGGAATGTAAACCGATCACAATTGTTGAGCCACATAGGATATGATTCCTGAGTATACACCTCCTGGTGCTTTCCTGAGGAGGGCACTATGAGTCTGCCTACTTAGCTCCCTTTCTTTGGTAAGCTTGTTTTGAAGCTTGAAGACTGGGATTGATTTCTCTTGTAGGGTTTTGCTTTACGGCTTTGCTTAGATTTGATCAGGATTCTGTTAGTGTTAGGATTAGGGAGAGCTTAGATGTAGATGATTTCTTTCTCAAGCATGTGGTTTGTTTGCCTGATGGCGCTTCATTTCTTTTATCTGTTTATTGCTTGATAGCATGTTGTTTATTTTTCAGTATGATTACTGTTATTTCATGACTGGCTTGAGGTCGAGACGAGCTTGTGGAGGCTGAAGCCCCACACACATTTCCTCCCTCACTTGCATTGCATGCATTTTACTGTTAAGCTGATGCTTTGTCTGTTTTGGTGTATCATTGACATGATCCCTTAGGACTCTCATTTCCTTTGATAAGGATTTGATGATAGACTTTTAGGTTGAAACCTATGCATGACAGCATCTAGGAGTTCCCTGTTCAAACCTCAACCATAGGATGAATCCTTGGCATGATGACAGTAGGAATTGATAGTCTCCCTCCTAGTTGGGCCTGTTCTCTTCTCATCTCAAAGCAGTTTAAGATACAGTAATCATGAATGGTTTCTTTCGTACGTTACGAGCCTTAAGCCATCTGAGGATGGATGTTTAGTATGGTACCCTTTGGGTGACATGCGACGCATTCACTCTCAGGTCATAGTCTCTAGTGCGATTGAAATTGCAAACATAATAAAAAACACTTCTTTCAGGAGATAACCCGTAGTTTCCCGAACTACGTTTGCTCTGATCTTCCATACTGTGTGGAAGTACGTAGGCATAGGATGCGATATCCTAGCGAGCAACCTTCAAACCTTTCCCCGTAACCCTTCGTAGGCCGAACTACGTTGACTCTGATTTCTCATTCTCTGATGAGAATACGTAGGCATAAAGTGCGACGCTTTGCCGAGTCATCTTTCTTTTCTTTTTCAGCCAGCCTTGATAGGTAGATAGATTATAACCAACCCGTCCAAGTAAACAAACAAGCGAGGATCCCGTCGAGTACGACGGACGTGAGGGGTGCTAATACCTTCCCCTTGCGTAACCGACTCCCGAACCCAGACAATGGTTGCGATGACCTTGTCTTACCCTTTTTCGTCAGGTTTTTCCGATCGTTTCCTTTCCCGCTCTGAGGGATAAATAACGAAAGGTGGTGACTCTTCTGTCATGTCGGCACCTTATTTTCGCGCAAGCGACACCTATGTCAGGTGTTCGAAGCCGTTAAGGTCAAGGACGTGACTCCTGTAATGACCGAGAAACCAGAGATGACTCTCTCTTCTTTCAAGGAAGCCGGGTCGTTGTTCAAGCCGGATCTACCCCAGGCTGGGGGCAGGTTCTAGAAATACCTAACAAACAGGACAAGTTTGGGTTAGGATACTCTCCTGCGGCTGAAGCCTCCTCTTCTCACAGTGCGTCGCGAGGTAAAGGGACGATCCAGTTTACAAGCGGCGGGGTAATATTCGAAAGTGTCAACGCAGTGTCTGAAGATGGCGAAGACAGTGATTGCAACCTGGATTCTTGGATCTAGCCAAGCAAACCAGGCCAGAGCCTCAACAACTGGTCCATCAGGGATACCATCCAAGTGACAGGCAAAGAGTAATGATTTACTTTCTCCAATCATTGTACAACCCTTTGTCCTACCCGGGGCATAGCGGTTTTATTGTCAGGGCCTTGTTTGATTATGTACATGCATTTTACCAATAAATCAAAAGGTGTTCTTTCGCATTCAAATGTGGTGATCTCTGTTATTCCTGTTTTATATTTGTTTTGAAAAACAATAAAATCGCATTGGGGTTTGTGCTAACCTGCATATCCTTGTTTTAAGCTTAACCCTTGTTATTGCAGGATCCATATCGCAGATGACATCGACTCTGGACCTTCTACGACTCACTTCGACTTCGATTGTCGGATCTATCAAGCCAAAGAAGAGATTGATGAAGACGAAGACCTTCCCGATGAGTTGGCCCGCTTGTTGAAACAAGAATAGAAAGTTATTCTGCCTCACGAAGAAGAGATTGAGATTGTGAATTTGGGTTCTGAAGAACTTGTCAGGAACGTCAGGATAGGGGCTGCATTGTAGAGTGATGTCAAGCAAAGATTAGTCGAGATGCTTCGAGAGTATAGTGACATCTTTGCTTGGTCATACGAGGATATGCCCGGACTTGATACTGACATCGTGGTCCATCACTTGCCGCTGCGAGAAGATTGTCCTCCCGTTAAGCAGAAGCTTAGGAGGACGTGACCAGATATGGCCGTTAAGATCAAAGAAGAAGTGCAGAAGCAGCTTGATGCAGGCTTCTTAGCGGTCACCACTTATTCTCCGTGGGTCACCAACATAGTGCTTGTACCGAAGAAGGACGGTAAGGTACGAATGTGCGTCGATTATCGGGATTTGAATAGGGCGAGCCTTAAAGATGATTTTCCGCTCCCTCATATTGATGTGTTGGTCGACAATACAACTCAGTTCTCCGTATTTTCGTTCATGGATGGCTTCTCCGGCTACAATCAGATCAAGATGGTGCCGGAGGACATGGAGAAATCTACGTTTATCACTCCTTGGAGAACATTTTGCTACAAGGTAATGCCTTTCGGTCTGAAGAACGCAGGGGCCACTTACCAACGAGAAATGGTTACTTTGTTTCATGATATGATTCATCATGAGATTGAAGTCTATGTTGATGACATGATTGCAAAGTCCCAAACGGAGGAGGGACATCTGCTCAATTTGCTGAAGCTTTTTGAGAGGCTTAGGAAGTTCAGGTTTAGCCTGAATCCTAACAAGTGTACTTTCGGAGTACGGTCTGGAAAACTACTGGGGTTTATCGTGAGTGAAAGAGGCATTGAGGTTGATCCTGCGAAGATAAAAGCAATACAAGAAATGCCAACGCCAAAAACCGAAAAAGAAGTTCGTGGTTTCCTGGGCAGAATAAACTAAATTGCAAGGTTTATTTCTCAGCTCACGGCCACGTGTGAACCGATGTTCAAACTACTAAAGAAAGATTAGGCGATTATTTGGAACGAGGATTTCCAGAAGGCATTTGATAAGATAAAACAGTAACTTCAGGAACCTCCGATCTTGATACCCCTAGTGGCTGGACGACCTTTAATCATGTACTTGACAGTTCTTAAGAATAGTATGGGGTGTGTTCTCGGTCAGCACGACGAGACGGGCAGAAAGGAGCATGCCATTTACTATTTGAGTAAAAAGTTCACGGATTGTGAATCTCGTTACTCGATGCTGGAGAAGACGTGTTGCGCACTAGCCTGGGATGCCAAACGTTTACGACAGTACATGCTCAATCACACGACCATGCTAATTTCGAAGATGGATTCGATCAAGTACGTCTTCGAGAAGCAAGCGCTTTCGGGCAGGATTGCCAGATGGCAAATAGTGTTGACAGAATATGACATTCAATACGTTTCCCAAAAGGCCATCAAGGGAAGCGTATTGTCTGAATACCTTGCCGAACAACCGATCAAGGACTATCAGCCGATCAAATTTGAATTCCCTGATGAGGATATCATGTTTCTCAAGGTGAAAGATTGCGATGAACCGTTGCCCGACGAGGGTCTAGATAGGAAATCCCAATGGAAATTGATATTTGACGGGGCGGTTAATTCTTATGGAAGTGGCATCGGGGCGATCATCACGACTCCCCACGGATCCCACATCCCGTTTACTGCTAGACTGACGTTTCCGGTCACCAATAACGAAGCGGAGTACGAAGCATGCATCATGGGTCTAGAAGAGGCGATTGATTTGAGAATCAAGAACCAAGATGTATATGGTGACTCGGCACTTGTGATCAACCAGATTAAAGGGGAGTGGGAGACTCGTCAATCGAATTTGGTGCCGTACATGAACTATGCCAAAAGGCTGCTTCCGTTCTTTGATCGAGTGGAACTCCATCATGTGCCCAGGGCTGAGAATTAGATGGTTGATGCCCTAGCCACGTTGGCTTCGATGTATAATGTCAATTTTTGGAATGAAGCTCCAAGGATTGTCCTTTCTCATCTTGATAGACCTGCATTTGTCTTTGCGATCGAGGAAGCCTCCGATGGCAAGCCGTGGTTCCATGACATCCAGACTTTCCTTATGACTAAGGAGTATCCTGCGGGAGTGTCAACCCAGGATAAGAAGACTCTGAGGAGGCTGTCTGGAAATTTCTATCTCAATCCTGATGGAGTTTTGTATAAAAGAAACCATGATCTCGTGCTACTCAGATGTGTATATGAGAAAGAAGAAAGTATGCTCATGGAAGAAGTCCATGAAGGCACATTTGGAACGCATGCTGACGGGCATGCTATGACGAGAAAGATCCTGAGAGTAGGATATTACTGGCTGACGATGGAGTCGGATTGCTTTAAATTCGCGAAGAGATGTCATAAATGCCAGATTTATGCTGATAAAATTCATGTGCCACCGTGGCCGTTGAATGCCATGTCCTCCCCGTAGCCGTTCTCCATGTGGGGCATTGACATGATAGGCAAGATCAAGCCCACTGCATCTAACGGTCATCGCTTCATTTTAGTGTCCATCGACTACTTCACCAAGTGCGTGGAGGCAGCCTCGTATGCTAACGTGACCAAGCAGGTGGTGGCTAGATTCATAAAGAGGGACATCATCTGTCGTTACGGAATTCCCGAGCGGATCATCACTGATAATGGTTCGAATCTGAATAACAAGATGATGAAGGAGTTGTGCCAGAGTTTCAAGATTGAACATCACAACTCATCTCCTTACCGGCCGAAGATGAATGGCGTCGTTGAAGCGACTAATAAGAACATTAAGAAGATTGTGCAGAAGATGGTTGTGACCTATAAGGATTGGCACGAGATGTTGCCATTTGCATTGCACGGTTATCGTGCAACGGTACATACATCAACCGGGGCAACTCCTTTCTCACTAGTGTACGGTATGGAAACCGTCCTACCGTTAGAAGTTTAGATTCCTTCTTTACGAGTTTTGGTTGATGTGAAACTCGATGAGGCATAATGGATTAAGAACCGACTAAACCAACTCAGCCTGATGGACGAGAAAAGATTAGAATCGATTGCGTATGGTCGTCTGTACCAAAGCTGAATGAAGAAAGCTTATGATAAGAATGTGCGTCCTAGAAGCTTTCAGACAGGTGATCTCGTCCTGAAGAAGATTCTTCCTCCACACTCCGATCACCGGGGAAAGTGGACTCCCAATTACGAAGGTCCGTACGTCGTCAGCAAGGTCTTCTCGGGAGGAGCCTTGTTGTTATCCACGATGGATGGCGAATATTTTGCATCCCCGGTGAACGCGGACGCAGTTAAAAAATACTTTGCTTAAAAAATGACCAGCTGGAAAGAAAAAAGAATATCCAGGCAAAAATGGGGCATCCCGGCGAACCATAAAAAAGGAAAAAGGTTCGGGAAAAAATTAGGGATATAAAAGAAAAGAATGTACACCCGCAAAGTTGAAAACCCGGAAGGGCGAATTTGGAAAAAAGGGGTATCCCGGTGAATCGAAAACCCGGAAGGGCGATTCAGGCAAAAGTTAGGGATTTGAAAAAGCAAATGACTGCGTTCCGCGTGTGGACTTTCATTGTTTAGTGGTTTGGAAGACCTGAGGGCCGTTTATCTGAATCAATATTTTCTGAAGCTGAAGCGTCGGAGAGGTATCGAAGTCGAGTGGGTCATAGAGGGATCAACTCATGGTGTTCGTCTATGCCACATTGCCGACATTTGTGTATATACTGATGTATATTTATGTTTTTATATTTGCGCGGCTTCCAAATCCCAAGAGCTTGCATCTGTTGTATAACTTTTTCACCCATTCAGGGGTTCATCATCAATAAAATATATACTATTCAGCAATTCTGTTTGCTTGTTTAGCATTTATCTGTTTTGTTTGCGAAAAAGAACGCCGATGTTTTTAATAAAATGCGCATACATAAACTTACTGGCCTAGGCCACTGATTGTTGAAACAATGAATTACTTGAACATTGTCAAAAGATGATAACCTTGATAGGTCCATTTGAGAAGGTTATCTTGGCTGTTTGTTTGTGATGTTGCAGGTATAACATACACTGAAGTGTGCGTTTGTTCCCCAGCACTGGGTCAATGTGCAGTTTTCTCATAGAAGACTATTTGCAAGCATTCAGCTTTCTATAGCTCAGACTGAAGTCTTTAGTGGAATTGAGATTCCCCACAGAGTTGTACTCTCCCCAGCAAGCAGGATGATTCCTTCTTGCCCAGCCAAGTCTGCAAATCCCCAAGAGAGTCGAGTCCTTGGAAGTCGTTGAGGCCATTATTGGTTTTCCCCAGTAGAGTGTTGAATAGTTGATGCTGTGTTTCCCCCACCGGAGTCGTTATCTCCAGGAAAGTTTTGTTGCGAATGTCGTGCAATTTATTTCTACGATTGATATCGTTCCCTCGACAGTTTGTGGTTTGAATACCCGGTTGAGAGGGTCCATGTTCTCAGAGATCTTTACTCCCCTGCAGCAGTCGTCTGAAATTCGTTTCCCCAGTCGGAGTTTAATTGAGATTGGTGTGTCTTCTTCTCCTCGGCAGGATGATTCCTCCCCTCCACCAGAGTGGTCCTTTCTCCTTGACAGAAGACTTTTCCCTTCATCATTTATTTTGCTGATGAGGTCATAGCATTTTGCATGATTGCATAGCATTTACCCTAAACGCGTAGCATTTCCACCGTGTGGAGCATTGCGCCATTGGCAAAGCATATGCATACGAAACAGGAGCTAGGTCGTTACCGTTCTTGTTTTGCAGGTGTTCCTCCGCAAAATGGTTTGCTCAAGATGATTCTTGAATTCCCCAACGAAGTTGTGTGCTGAAGATGATTCTTGAATGCCCCAGTGAAGTCGCCAGAGTTGGTTGCTCAAGTTGATGCTTAGAGTCTCCAACAGAGTGTTTGCTCAGGATGATTCCTGAAATCTCCCGCAGAGTTATTGGTTCAGGATGATTCTTGAAGTCCCCAACGGAGTTATTTGTCCAAGATGATTCTTGAAGTCCTCAGCAAAGTTGATTCACCTAGAATGATTTCTGAAGCCCCGAAGCAGAGTTACTTGATAGTTCTCCAGAATCCCCAGCAGAGATGTGTCATCCCCAGCAGGTTTTAAACAGAGAAGTTGAAACTTCCCTAGAAGACTTGATGTTTGAAGTCCGGCAGCGGTGCCAAAACCCCAGACTTACTGATGAAGTCCAGCTGCGATGTCGAAGCAGTTTGCCTAGCTGACGTAGGGTGCCTGACGAAAAAAGATTGTATATCCTTAGTTGATTCGTGAATGACTAAGGATCCCATTTGAAGACTTACTGATGAAGTCCAACTGTGATGTCGACGCAGTTTCCTCAGTTGATGCGGAGTTCCTGATGGCAGAAATTTAGATATCCCTATTGGTTCATGATTGATTGAGGAGTCTGTTTCCGAAATTCTGACAAAGTCCGGTTGATGCCCGAGATGTTCTTCGAATGCCCGACGGCATGATTAACTTGATTGTTAAAAAGTTCCTAATGACCTGATGAGTCCCGAGGAATCCTTCTGCCGCAGAATGCCTGACGACAATATCAGCTATGTATCGTCGGTTACCGAGTGACCAGTGACCCCTTGATGACTTGAGGACGAAGATCCACATCAACATCAGATGATCATCCTGACGGAGATTTGAGATTAGAACCTTCACCAATTACCGTGTGACCAATTCCTTGGCAGAGTTGCCGTGCAACTGTCATGCTCAGTTTTTGAAGATGTTCCTAACAATCAAAGTATCGTTTACCTGTGCGGTGGCAGATCTCCTGTTGCCGTGTAAACAGTGATCCCGTGATGATTTGAGGATGCAATGATATCAGAGAAATCAGAGAATCATCCTGACGGGGATTCAGATCAGTAACTCTCCAGCTAGTTGTCGTGCAGCTATTATTGCAGTTTCCGAAGATTTGTCCCCATCAGAGTACCGTATACTCGTGCAGTTGGCAAATTTCCGGGTTTATTGGTATTTAACCGCCTTTTACCTTAATTGTTTGTGAGCCGTTCGCTTCTCACCCAGTCAGGTCCAAGCCGTTTGAATAGGGGCAGCTGTTGCACCCCAAAATTTCCCCAACTTTGCTTTACCTAGCTTATGTTTCATTTCATGCACATTAGCATTATCATTTGCATTTCATTGACATATATGCAGGAGATCAAGAGGTTTGATTACCAATCAAGGGCTACACAAGACTGTGAGGCTAGCTAAGAAGTTTATTCAAGTGTTCAAGGGTTGATATCCTTGTCAGAGAAGTTAAAAGATCCTCAGAGAGAGTGATTGAAGCCAAGTGTGTAAGTCTCCTAACTTGAGAGTTGTGAGAAGCCATCAGATGATTTTGAGGCCATGAAGATGGACTTGAGGTCTTGAGAGAGCTCATGAGAAGTGTTGAAGATCACTTTGAGGCCTAGACAGGTCATTGTGCAAGATTAAGAAGGCTCAGCCATGAGTGGTGCAACTAGGGTTTGACTGGGTCAACCCTAAGTCAACTGAGGATTTAAAGGAGGTTGAGACCTAATTCAAGAGCCATGTGATCATGGATTGATACATTAAGATGTTATAAGGATGATTCCAAGGTTAACTCATCATGATTGAAGAGTTTGAGAAGCTTCAAGCTAGGGTTTCTAAGGCTTGACAGTGTAAAATCCCCTAGTTTGACCCCTATCTTCAAAGCAATTTAGCTCAATATGTGTTCTTCATCTCATCTTGACCCAAACATGAGTGTTGTAGAGCATGGTCTTAGCTTTAATTTGAGTGCTAGAAGTCCTTTATAGGATTTGTAGAACTCAAGTTATGGCTTTGATAAGTTACAAGTCATCTGAGGCATGTGAATTTGGAGCTTGAAAGTTACCCAACATGCATGAAACTTTTTCCCAAGAAGGATGATTCCTATGAACTTTTGGTCAACATGAATGTTGTTCCTGATTCTCTTAGCTTTCCATAGAGTACTAGAAGTCCTTGATCGGATGTGTAGAACTCAAGTTATCGCTTTGACAAGTCAAGGGTATTTTGGGTATTTGGACATTACAGGTCATTTTGAATCATAAGTCAATTACACCATCTTGCAAGCCTCAAATGGATTTTTGTTCAACGTGAAACAACATAACCAACACATTCCATGGATTGAAATCAAAGGATGAGAACCACTTCAATACATTCCACAAAAGTTAAGTGAATCATTTTGGACTGATTTGGAGAGTGAACAAAGCTTGAGAGCACATATCCACATTGAAATTTTGGAAGGAAGGTGATAATCCAAAATCCACAAATGGGCTTGGTTTGGGCCTCTAATCCATTGAAACAGAATATAAAAGGGATTTAGAATAGAATTTGAAGCTTCTGGTGGTGATTTTCATGGAGAAGCCATTGGAGAGAAGTGAAGAACAAAGCTTGAAATTGAAAATTCGTTTTGGAGTATCAAGAGGTTTCAACCAGAATTAAGCATCAAGAAACATTCTCCATCAATCACTGAAGAATTCTGCAAGGTTTGGAAGAAAATTGAGGCGTTAGTCCACTGCAATCCAAGCTAAAATACAGTTTTTAACTTCTTGAAATTTCTCTCTAATTATGTGCTTTTAATGAAGTAGAAGCATGCGGTAAGGATCCTGATGATGAGTAGTTGGATTTAGGATGATCAATTGCAACTTTAGAGACGATTTAGGTTGAAGTTCATTTTCGGTTGAGATTCATATCTCAAGATTCATGCGTTGTTAGAGTGAATAAGTGGCATGGTTGAATTGCTGATGAAATTCTGGTCAAGATTCGTTTAGAAATCGTGGCGAATGGTTAAGTGTAGACGAACTTAGGGTTATGTAGGGGTGGCCGGAAAAGCCACCAGCGATCTGGTTTGCGCGCGCAGGTTGAGTTGTTTACAGAGGTTTGAGATGAGGAAGACGAAATCCTCACCGTCCATGCATGCTGAAAGTTGGACTTAGTCACTCAATCCAAGTGTCCTCAATGAGCCACATAACCTTTCCCAAAACTCACCGTTTTGCTTATGGACATTTTTTCTTCGCTATGTGAACCGAGCGTGCCTTGGTTCGAATCCTAGCATGTATTTTCTTTTTATTTTTCCTTTTGTGAATTGTGTGAGCTGATGAATTGGAGCGTTGGGCCTATGAACTTCAGTTGCTATCACCACCCCTCCATCCAAGCCCAGTATGGATTTTCAACGTAAATTCATTACTGAATGCACCCCTCCTGACTATCTCTCTTGACTGAATTGGTATGGGCCTAGTGCCCTCCTTGCTAAGGACACCTCCCTTCTGGCCCAACCCAGGATATGAACTGCAATGATTTGCTATTCAGCACCCCAGTTTTATTATTTTTCTTCTTATTTCTTTATTTTGTGCATTTCATATAGTTTTGAAAATAATTCATAAAAAATAGAATAAGAACTCAAATTGATCCACGTTTTTTCCCCTGACTCATGAATGAGTCTAGAATTTTAGGAAATTAAAATATTAGGAATTCATGCATTTGTGATTTTAATTGCATTTTTTGCATTTTAATTGATATTAAATCTATTATGGTTGATACCTTGGTTTGTGGAATTTTGTGTGATCATTTGATGATGATTCTTGAGCTGATTTTTTGTGTGTAGCTAGTTTAGACATGTATGTTCCCTTTAAGATTTTTCTCACATTTTTGTGATGAAATTAGGTAATGTTTTTAATTTGAAACTTTCGGTGCTCTAGTTTTAGGGTTTAAGCTTAGTACCCCATAGTTTAGGATTTATTTCTAGGACTTTGTGGATGATTTAACCTCTGGATTTTGTATGGTAGATTCATGATTGACTTAGGTTCCCCTAGTTATTTTTGTAGGAATTTACAATTGGTTTTAGTATTTTAGTTAAGATTAACTTTAGTACTAGGTTTTAGGTGATCCTAACTTGCTAACTCAACTAGAATGATTTCTTTAGTTCCCTTATATTAGGGTTTTGCCTCTCTTGCTCTTGGATGATGATGAAGACATGTGTGGGCTGCTGAGGAATGCTTGATGGAGCTTAGACTTGAAGTTAGCTCTTCCTTTGGAGTGGTTTTGTTTAGGTGTTAGGATTAGGGTTTGTAAGTAGAGCTTCTAGATAGATTCTCTTCTTTCATAAACATGGAAGGTGTTGATCACTTCCATTCTTCCCTATGATGAAAGGTCCCCTTGTGAAGGCCTCATCCCTCCTTTGGTAGGATGTGTGGCTCTTCACAAGTTGGTAGAACCTTTGAGGGCTCCTTTCCCTGATGGTAGAATGCTTAGAGGGGACCTTTGGTCTCCACTTTGCTTTCCACTATCCAAACCTTGCTCTTGTTAGATGAATCTTTCTCCCTTGCTAGAGGATGGAGTTCCTTGTTAGAAGATTGAAGATTCTAGAGGTTTCACTTCTCTGTATTGGAAGACTGCCATTGGAGCTGAAGCTTGAAGACCAAGAAGAACAAGTTGACACTTGTGAAGAAGATCCAGCTGAGATCAAATGAAGAGCTGAAGCTTGAAGTTGGAGAACAAGTTGATACTTGTGTTTGATGCATTGAAAGCTTGAAGAAGCAAGTTGACACTTGCTATTGAAGATGAAGGACTTGAAGAACAGTTACAGACTGAGGACTGAACTGCTGTCAGAAGATTGCTTTGCTGTGAAGCTGTGGGAGTTGTTGATCTGCTTTCTTTCCTGTCTGTTTGCTTGTTGTGCAACTATATTGATGTGACTTGTTTGATTTGCTTGATGCATTAGAATAAGTTCATGTTTAGAATAATTTAAGCTAGGAGCATGATTGCACTAGAGGTTGAGTTGCTCCCTCTGCTTGTATTTTTATTGTATGGCTTTGCTTGCGGGTATTCGGTAGAGCTCTGCTCCCTTGCCTATGTGGTTTGTATTTTGCATGATGGCATTTTATTTCACTTCTTCTGTATGATTGCAGTTATTCATATCTGTCTTGAGGTCGAGACGAGCTTGTGGAGGCTGATGCCCCACACACATTTCCTCCCTCACTTGCATTGCATGCATTTTACAGTCGTTTACTGTATATCTGTTTACCGTTTACTGTTTAAGCTGATGCTTTATCTGTTTCTGTTTATCCTTGGCATGATCCCCTAGGAATCTCGCTTCCTTTGATAAGGAAGTGATGATTAGAACTTTAGGTTGAAACTTATGCATGATAACTTCTAGGAGTTCCCTGATTCAAACCTCAACCATAGGATGAATCCTTGGCATGACAACATTAGGACTTGATAGTCTCCCCTTAGTTGAAACTGTTCGTTCTCTCTTCTCATCTCAAAACAAATTAAAATACAGTAATAAAGGTTAACTTATGTCGTACGTTACGAGCCTTAAACTATCTGAGAAAGGGTTGTCGGAGATTTCTTTTCGACAGCTTGGATGTTTAGTATGGTACCCTTTGGGTGACATGCGACGCATTCACTCTCAGGTCATAGTCTCTAGTGCGATATTGGTTGCAAACATCCATAAAAAAACAGTTCTTCTGTAAAAGACAGAAAACAAACTTCAAACCTTTTGCCCCGTGGGCCCATAATTCAAAGAAAGCTTTTCTGAAGAAAAGAGTGTCGTTAACTCTCAGTTCTACCGCAAACAGTAACGCCTAAGTCTCCAAAGGTCGAGCTGTGTACACCAAACTGCTGGAACTGTTTGTTAACCCTACTCGAAAAAACAGATGAATCTGAATTCCCGTAATCCGTATTATCCCGAACTACGTAAGCTCTGATCTCTCATGCATGTTGAGAGTACGTAGGCACAATACTGACGTATTGGCGAGCCACCTTCCCCCATCCTGCAACCCGTAGTTATTCGAACTATGTTGACTCTGATTTCTCATTCTCTAATGAGAATACGTAGGCATAAAGTGCGACGCTTTGCCGAGTCATTTTCTTTTCTTTTTGAGCCAGTCGTGATAGGTAGATAGTAAATAAACCCGTTAGATAAACACAACAAGCATGGATCCCATCGAGTACGATGGACGTGAGGGGTGCTAATACCTTCCCCTTGCGTAACCGACTCCCGAACCCAGACAATGGTTGCGAAGACCTTGTCTTATACCCTTTCGTCAGGTTTTTCCAATCGTTTCCTTTCCCGTTCTAAGGGATAAATAACGAAAGGTGGCGACTCTTCTGTTTTGCCGGCACCTTATTTTCGCGGTAGCGACAGTTGGCGACTCTGCTGGGGACTTGATAGTTTCCTGGGATCCAACGTCCCTTATGTGAGTCAGTTTAGGGTTCCAACGTCCCCTGCGAGAGTCAATCCTAGCGCTTGTATGATTACTTGTTGGGTTGTGTTTATTTATCGCACTTTATTTGCCGTATGATATGATTATTTGTACTGTTGTGGGAGGGGCATTCTGATGAGTGAGGAGCCAGACCCAGGCTTGAGTGTACCTAGCATTAGTTGTGGAAATTAGTGGGCGCGTGCTTGCTTTGCAGGCACTAGTGTCTCATGAAATCCACGCTCAGACGAGGTTCTCCCGGTTGACTTCTTTTCCGGCCCTTTGGGCCTGAGGGGTTGTCGGTTTGGAGGATTGTCTACTCTGGGGACCGATCATTTGGGATTCAGCTAAGTGAGGCCGCTTCAGGAGATGGTGATGCCACATCTTTCCGGTATTGTATCATCCCTCTTGAATGTCTGTGACGCTGATGACCGCATAGGATGCAGGAAACCTTAACCTTCAGACTACCTGGTTTTCTTGATAGTGAATCAGTTTTGTTGGTATCAGAGGTTCTCATCATCAGATATGTGTTTGTTCTTGACAGAGCAGATTTATGGTCTGATATCAGAGGTTCTCATCATCAGATACATGGTTGTTCTTGACAAAGCAGGGTTATGGTCTGGTATCAGGGGTTACTTCTCATCAGAGATATGGTTGTTCTTGACAGAGCAGTATTGTGGTTTTGTTGATACAGAATCTTCACCTTCATCTCCTCAACAGCACAGTCGTCTTGATCTCCTACTGCATGATTGCATTTTGCATTGTTTTGCACACTCATTTGCATATCATTAACGTGTGTCTGTGTTGCAGGTACCGTTTCCCCCGGTTCAGGTTTTCTTGCCTTCTTTTGTGCTGTCATGGGTTCTCTGAGGAAGACTTTAGGTTTGACAATGAGTTCAACAATTTTTTAGGACCATTTTGCCCCTGGTTGGTTGACTTTAGGGTTGACTTTTGGTGCTTTCCTTTTGACCCTCGATTCTCCCATTTCAAAGTGGTACATCTTGAATTTAATTTTCTTTTGATGGTGCTTTGAGGGGATATGGACCTTGTGCTTTTAGCTTTTCTTTGCCAACTTGTTTGGTTTTTTTGTGCATGTTATTTGGTAATTGTTGAGCCTTTTTACTAATTTTGAGATGACTTGCAAGTCAAGTCATCTCCAGCGGGGTTCCCACACACATCTTGACCTAGTTTGACTTGGATATGACATTTTTGGATCCTTTGAGCTTTCAATGCCTTGTAATTCATGTGCTAACATGTTATGGATGTTTTTGGTTCAATTTTAGGTCATGACACTTCTTTTTGCTTGCTCATTTGTGTTCATCTCTTGAGTCTTTTAATTAGGGTTTCCATGTGGAGCTTTCGTGCCTTTCCTTTGTGCATATGTTTGCTTTCTTTTGTGATGTGTTTGCTTTTACATTTGTGCACTCTCTCCTCATCCTCCATTCTGTCGCATGACTTTGGAATGTTATTTAAGGTAGCTTGGTCCCTTCTGAGGAGGATCTTGAAGCTTACCTAAAGTAATGAATCCATGAGGACTTTTTCTTAGTGACTTTGTCACACTTGTTTGTTTGCTTTTGGTGCCTCTCTCTCTCTCTTTTCTCTTTGCATTCCCATGTGCATGCTTGTTTGAGATGGGCTTGTGGTGGCTACTACCCCACACATGTTTTCCTCCCACTTTCATTCTATGTGTTCTTACTTTTGCATTCCATGTATGCATTCTCTTATTTGCATGTCTTATTTTGTTCTTTCTTCTTCTTTTGTCTTCCTTCCCTTAGGACTTCTAACCTCTCTTGTTTAAGAGAGGTTATGATAGACATTAGGGTTCTAACCATGCATGATAACCTTAGGTAGTTCCCTTTTGAATCCCAACTTTAGGTCCACTTTGCATGATAAATTTTAGGATTGATTAGTCTCCCATTAGTGTTCCTTCTTCTCTTCTCATCTTCAAACTTTCATAAAACACATAATAAAGAATGAAAAGTGTTGTACGATACGAGCCTTAAGCCATTTGGGAAATGATGATTGGGTGGTTGCCTCTCAATTATCTAGAATGTTAGTATATGTCCTTTGGACGATATACGACGCATTCGCTCCTAGATCATAATCTTTAGTGCTACATGAGTTACAAACAAAGTTCAAAACATTTCTTCTCTAAAAAACACAAAAACACTTCAAACCTTTTTTTATCCTTCGGGATCTTAATCAGGAAAATCTTTTCAGATAAAAGAGTGTCTTTAACTCTTAGTTCTACTGCAAACGGTAACGCCTAAGTCTCCATTGGTCGAGCTGCATACACCAACTGCTAGAACTATTTGTTAAGCTTACTCGGGCCTAAAAACTTTTGAACCAACCTGTGGTCCTTTTAGCCCGAACTATGTTCGCTCTGATCTTTCATACCAGATGAAAGTACGTAGGCATAAGACGCGATGTCTTAGCGAGAAACCTTCCCCCTTTATTTACCCATAGTTAGTTGAACTACGTTGACTCTGACTTTCCCATCGCACGAGGGAGTACGTAGGCACAGAGCGGCGATGCTCTGCCGAGTCAGTCCTTTTTCTTTTTCTTTTGTCCATAAGCCTTTAGTGTAGATAGTTTACACACCCTTTTATCTAGACAACACATTCGTGGATCCCGTCGAGTACGACGGACGTGAGGGGTGCTCATACCTTCCCCTTGCGTAACCGACTCCGGAACCTAGGACTTGGTTGTGATGACCTCGTCTTTTCCCGTTTTCGTCAGGTTTTTTCTGATCGTTTCCTTTCCCCTCTTTGGGATAAATAATGATAGGTGGCGACTCTGTTATTCATTGTCGGCCTCTTTTTTCGCAGTAGCGACAACTGGTGACTCTGCTGGGGACAAAAATATCTCCTATGCGAGTCAATCCTAGCGCTTGTGTGTTTATTTTTGGTTGTTTTATATATGTGCTTTATTTATCTTTCCTGCATTAATTTGTTTAGCATCATATATCATAACTTTTGTGCTGTAGGGAGGGAAGTTCCATTGAGTGATAAGTCGGACCTGGGCTTGAGTACAAACTTAGTATTAGAAGCGAAAAGTAGTGGTGAACCTGTATATTAGGCATGCACTAGTTCCCATGAAATTTGCGCTCAGACGAGATTCTCTTTGATGACTTTCTTTCTAGTCCAGTGGGTCGTTGAGAGGATTTCAGATTTGAGGGTTGTCGACTCTGGGGACCGATCATCTATGATTCAGCTAAGTGAGGTCTCTTCGCGAGATGATGATGCCAAACCAGAAATGGAAAACGTATCATCATTTTTCGAAAGTCTGTGACGCTGATGAACGCATAGGATGCCAAACCTTTGTCTGTGGATAGGTCCGTACCTGTGAGAGGGATTGGGTTATGCAGGAAACCTTGGCTTTCAGAATACCCGGTTCTTTACAGTATGAATCTGTTTATCAGTGGGTCCTGTTATCGGTACTTTGTTCTTGCTAAGGCGAAGCGCTGGTTCTTCTCGACCAACAACACAACAGTCTTGATCCCCTGTTTGCATTTGCATGTGCATTTTCATTTGCATTTCATTAACATGTGTTTATGTTGCAGGTGTATATTTCCTCTTCGATTCTGGTGATTCTGATCTCTTATTGTTGACATAGAGCACTTGAGGGGGACCCTGGCCTACAAGTTTCCTACGCCTGATATTGGAACTCTGTGAAGTTTGATTTCCCTAGCTGATAAGAAGGTTGTGGAGGATTTCATAGAGTCTTATAGGAGGCTTTTGAATCTTGTTTGTAAACCTTCTTTGGATGAATTGAATGGCTTTCAGACGTTGCTGCAATTCTATGATCCTCAGTTGTGAGGCTTCACCTTTCAGAGTTTTGTTTTGGCGCCTACATTGGAAGATGTATATGGTGACTCGGCACTTGTGATCAACCAGATTAAAGGGGAGTGGGAGACTCGTCAATCGAATTTGGTGTCGTACATGAACTATGCCAAAAGGCTGCTTCCGTTCTTTGATCGAGTGGAACTCCATCATGTGCCCAGGGCTGAGAATCAGATGGTTGATGCCCTAGCCACGTTGGCTTCGATGTATAATGTCAATCTTTAGAATGAAGCTCCAAGGATTGTCCTTTCTCGTCTTGATAGACCTGCATTCGTCTTTGCGATCGAGGAAGCCTCCGATGGCAAGCCGTGGTTCCATGACATCCAGACTTTCCTTATGACTAAGGAGTATCCTGCGGGAGAGTCAACCCAGGATAAGAAGACTCTGAGGAGGCTGTCTGGAAATTTCTATCTCAATCCTGATGGAGTTTTGTATAAAAGAAACCACGATCTCGTGCTACTCAGATGTGTAGATGAGAAAGAAGAAAGTATGCTCATGGAAGAAGTCCATGAAGGCACATTTGGAACGCATGCTGACGGGCATGCTATGACGAGAAAGATCCTGAGAGTAGGATATTACTGGCTGACGATGGAGTCGGATTGCTTTAAATTCACGAAGAGATGTCATAAATGCCAGATTTATGCTGATAAAATTCATGTGCCACCATGGCCGTTGAATGCCATGTCCTCCCCGTGGCCGTTCTCCATGTGGGGCATTGACATGATAGGCAAGATCAAGCCCACTGCATCTAACGGTCATCGCTTCATTTTAGTGTCCATCGACTACTTCACCAAGTGCGTGGAGGCAGCCTCGTATGCTAACGTGACCAAGCAGGTGGTGGCTAGATTCATAAAGAGGGACATCATCTGTCGTTACGGAATTCCCGAGCGGATCATCACTGATAATGGTTCGAATCTGAATAACAAGATGATGAAGGAGCTGTGCCAGAGTTTCAAGATTGAACATCACAACTCATCTCCTTACCGGCCGAAGATGAATGGCGTCGTTGAAGCGACTAATAAGAACATTAAGAAGATTGTGCAGAAGATGGTTGTGACCTATAAGGATTGGCACGAGATGTTGCCATTTGCACTGCACGGTTATCGTACAACGGTACATACATCAAACGGGGCAACTCCTTTCTCACTAGTGTACGGTATGGAAACCGTCCTACCGTTAGAAGTTTAGATTCCTTCTTTACGAGTTTTGGTTGATGGGAAACTCGATGAGGCAGAATGGATTAAGAACCGACTAAACCAACTCAGCCTGATGGACGAGAAAAGATTAGAATCGATTGCGTATGGTCGTCTGTACCAAAGCCGAATGAAGAAAGCTTATGATAAGAATGTGCGTCCTAGAAGCTTTCAGACAGGTGATCTCGTCCTGAAGAAGATTCTTCCTCCATACTCCGATCACCGGGGAAAGTTGACTCCCAATTACGAAGGTCCGTACGTCGTCAGCAAGGTCTTCTCGGGAGGAGCCTTGTTGTTATCCACGATGGATGGCGAATATTTTGCATCCTCGGTGAACGCGTACGCAGTTAAAAAATACTTTGCTTAAAAAATGACCCGCTGGAAAGAAAAAAGAATATCCAGGCAAAAATGGGGCATCCCGGCGAACCATAAAAAAGGAAAAAGGTTCGGGAAAAAATTAGGGATATAAAAGAAAAGAATGTACACCCGCAAAGTTGAAAACCCAGAAGGGCGAATTTGGCAAAAAGGGGTATCCCGGTGAATCGAAAACCCGGAAGGGCGATTCAGGCAAAAGTTAGGGATTTGAAAAAGAAAATGACTGCGTTCCGCGTGTGGACTTTCATTGTTTAGTGGTTTGGAAGACCTGAGGGCCGTTTGTCGCTACTCGAAAAATACGCGCAACGACGGGGGAGGCGAAAAAGGAAAAGGACAGAAGAGTCGCCACCGAACTTTATTTATCCCATGAGGGGAAAGGAAAATATCGAGAAAACCTCAAGAAAAGAACGGATAAGATGGTCTCGCAACCAAGATTGGGTTCGGAAGCCGGTTATGCAAGGGGAAGGTATTAGCACCCCTCACATCCATCGTACTCGATGGGAACCATTTGTTTGTCGTGTGTGATTTATTTGCTTAAATATTATGTTATAAAAGTGTTCCACGGGACAGTGAAAAAGGGTTTAGAAACGGGGAAAGGACGTAACAGGGAAGAAGAGAGAAAGGACGGACTCGGTAGGACTTCGCGGTCCTAGGCCTACGTATTCTCGATAGACATGAGAAAATCAGAGTCAACGTAGTTCGGGGAACTATAGACAAAGGGGGAATGTTCTTGGCAAGGATTGTGGCCCTTGTGCCTACGTATCTTTACTTGAACGAAGTAAAGAATCAGAGCAGCCGTAGTTCGGCCTACGATTTGTTGATGTTTTCATGGATGATGCTATCGTACGCATTCTAGCAGTTAGGTGTATTGCTGCTCGCTCATTGGAGACTTAGGCATTACCTGTTTGCGGTAGAACGGACGTATCATATCCTTTTTGAAAGATAGGTTTTCGCCATGCGAGGCAAGATGTCACATTTGATTTGTTGAATTGTTTTTTAGGGGCGAGATAGATCCTCGGATAGTAACCCCTACGGGTAGTACCCAATTCTTTATCTCAAAGTTTTTGTTATGAAAGGGTGCGGCGAACATAGCGTCTTCGTATTGAAAGACGAGTATCAAAACCTCCCACACTACAGTGAGCATCTCGACACTCGGAGAGGAAGAAGTCTACACTTAATCCTCTCTTTTTAGTTCAATACAAAGAGAACTTCATTCTCTTATTTAAGTGTTTTTGGTTTTGAATGGTAAGTGCTTTTGCGACAGAGAACCCTACGGTAAACGTCAGCACTCGGGATAGGAGAAGGCCTACGCCTAACCACTCCACGACCATTCAAATTTTTATTATGAAAAGAGTTTAAAAATGCGCTCGGTACGGGACCGAGGTTTTTAGGTGACAAAGGTGGCGGAAAGAAGTTGTAGAGGGAGATAGGTGGCGGATAAAGTCACGTCTTCGTATTGAAAGACGAGTATCAAGACCACCCACACTACAGTGAGTATCCAAACACTCGGAGAGGAATAAGTCTACACTCAATCCTCTCTCTTTAGTTCAATACAAAGAGAATCGGTTTATTTATTGTAAGTGTTTTGAAAATGCACTCGGTACGGGGCCGAGGTTTTTTAGGAGAAAAAGGGTACGGAAAGAAAACATCTTCGTATTGAAAGACGAGTGTCAAAACCACCCACACTACAATGAGCATCTCAACACTCGGAGAGGAAGAAGTCTACACTCAATCCCCTCTCTTTAGTTCAATACAAAGTGAACTTTATCATTTTGTTAAATACGGTGAGTTAGCTTAACCATTATTTGAGAAAATTCGCTTGACGTTGGGTCAAGGATTTAATTATTTAAAAAAAGGTTTGAGGTGAAGCGAGCAAGGTCGATGGCGGACGCAAAAGGCGGCCGACTTACAAGGGTTAAAAATGGCTCGAAGAAATCGAGAGTTTACTTTTGAAAATGGTTTTTGGATTCAAAAGTCACCAAGGACAAAAGCAACATTCCTACTAAAATCATACAACATATGGGATTAGTCGGCTAAAAAAAAAATCGAGACATGCGATAAAAACGGCACGGGTGGCAAACAGTGGGGTAACACAGGTGGCCGTGTTGTATGACACGGCCCGTGTCACAGTTCCAGGAAAAAAATGAGTTTTGGGTCAAAAGTAGTGTGACACGGGTGGCCGTGTTGTGTGACACGGCCCGTGTCACAAGGTCTGGGGCCAAAAACAAGTTAGAATCTCAAACAGAAGTACAACACGGGTGCCCGTGTTGTGTGACACGGCCCGTGTTGTGAGTCCAGGGCATTTTTCACTTTGAAAAGCCACTCAGAGATGTAACACGGTCGGTCGTGTCGTGTGACACGGCCCGTGTTGGGTTGCCAGATGAAAAATTCCAAACTTTCTCTTGTTTTTTGCTTCTTTTTGTGGTTCTTTCAAAAGGGTTTCTCGGTCCCTTTGGGATCTTACATGTTATACTCAACACAACAACACTTAAACCAAGATAACAAAAGATAAATGCACAATGTAAAAGAAGAGAAAAGTTTGAAGAAATGGACACCCAAGAGTTGTTTCCCTCCTTGTAAAGCCTCAACTAATTTTGGCTAGGTGTTCACTTCTCTTCCCTCTATGCTTTGATGGCTCTCCTTCTCAATGGCTCCCTTGTACTTTTCTTTCACTCTCTAAATCTTTTGCTGGTTTTTTTGCTCTCTCTATTTTTCTGGTTTTTCTCTCTTACTCTTTGCTCTCAATCTCTCTATCTCCAAAAAAAATTGTTGTCTTTTTTGATAGTAAAGGAATACTATGTTTTCTATGCTTGCTTGCAGCCCATTTTCCACCTTTTCTGTCAACTTTTTCTGCTGTCCTAAAGCCACACACTTTGCACACCTTTTCATCACCAACTTTCCATTTTTGGCAATGCCTTTTTCTTCCTTTTGTGCAGCCCCACTTTTCCCTTCTATTTCTAGTATGACTTGCTGCATTTTTCTGTTGTAGCATACTATACTACTATCCCTCTTTTGGCCCATTAGTCTCTTGGATGGTATTGCTTTGTATCTTGCCATGTAACCAATTGTTACCACTCTTTGACAGCATTTGCAAACTGATATTTAGCAAGTAAATATATTATTTGCATGCTATTTCCTTGACTTTGTGACATAAAAAATGATCTTGTGACATAAAAAATGATCTTTTAACATAGTTCATGTTGTCCTCTTGATTTTGTGACATGTAGTAATTCTTCAACTCTTGCATGGGGCTGTTTTGCCTATGATTGAACATGCATAATCTTGGCCCATAAACATTCCAATGTTGATTTAATTCTTGCATATTTCTTGGATGTTTGTGAACATAATGTAGCACATGAAAAAAATGGTGTAGTATGAAGAGTACCATATCATAGATTTGATTAAAGACTTGAATGAAGATTTAGAAATAGCTTAATTTCTAAACATTATCTAGAGTTGGAATTTTTTGTAACAAATGACATGATTGTAATGTCACAAAATTCCTCTTAGTATCATTTTTATCTCCATTCATGAATCTTGAATTCATGATGGATTTCCCTTATGTCGTTAAGTTTGAAAGAAATGAAGAAATGATTCAAGCTTTGAAAGAGGGCAAATTTTGGGGTGCAACACCGTTTATCTGAATCAATATTTTCTGAAGCTGAAGTGTCGGAGAGGTATCGAAGTCGAGTGGGTCATAGAGGGATCAACTCATGGTGTTCGTCTATGCCACATTGCCGACATTTGTGTATATACTGATGTATATTTATGTTTTTATATTTGCGCGGCTTCCTCATCCCAGGAGCTTGCATCTGTTGTATAACTTTTTCACCCATTCAGGGGTTCATCATCAATAAAATATATACTATTCAGCAATTCTGTTTGCTTGTTTAGCATTTATCTGTTTTGTTTGCGAAAAAGAACGCCGATGTTTTTAATAAAATGCGCATACATAAACTTACTGGCCTAGGCCACTGATTGTTGAAACAATGAATTACTTGAACATTGTCAAAAGATGATAACCTTGATAGGTCCATTTGAAAAGGGTATCTTGGCTGTTTGTTTGTGATGTTGCAGGTATAACATACACTGAAGTGTGCGTTTGTTCCCCAGCACTGGGTCAATGTGCAGTTTTCTCATAGAAGACTATTCGCAAGCATTCAGCTTTCGATAGCTCAGACTGAAGTCTTTAGTGGAATTGAGATTCCCCACAGAGTTGTACTCTCCCCAGCAAGCAGGATGATTCCTTCTTGCCCAGCCAAGTCTGCAAATCCCCAAGAGAGCCGAGTCCTTGGAAGTCGTTGAGGCCATTATTGGTTTTCCCCAGTAGAGTGTTGAATAGTTGATGCTGTGTTTCCCCCACCGGAGTCGTTATCTCCAGGAAAGTTTTGTTGCGAATGTCGTGCAATTTATTTCTACGATTGATATTGTTCCCTCGACAGTTTGTGGTTTGAATACCCGGTTGAGAGGGTCCATGTTCTCAGAGATCTTTACTCCCCTGCAGCAGTCGTCTGAAATTCGTTTCCCCAGTCGGAGTCCAATTGAGATTGGTGTGTCTTCTTCTCCTCGGCAGGATGATTCCTCACCTCCACCAGAGTTGTCCTTTCTCCTTGACAGAAGACTTTTCCCTTCATCATTTATTTTGCTGATGAGGTCATAGCATTTTGCATGATTGCATAGCATTTACCCTAAACGCGTAGCATTTCCACCGTGTGGAGCATTGCGCCATTGGCAAAGCATATGCATACGAAACAGGAGCTAGGTCGTTACCGTTCTTGTTTTGCAGGTGTTCCTCCGCAAAATGGTTTGCTCAAGATGATTCTTGAATTCCCCAATGAAGTTGTGTGCTGAAGATGATTCTTGAATGCCCCAGTGAAGTCGCCAGAGTTGGTTGCTCAAGTTGATGCTTAGAGTCTCCAACAGAGTGTTTGCTCAGGATGATTCCTGAAATCTCCCGCAGAGTTATTGGTTCAGGATGATTCTTGAAGTCCCCAACGGAGTTATTTGTCCAAGATGATTCTTGAAGTCCTCAGCAAAGTTGATTCACCTAGAATGATTTCTGAAGCCCCGAAGCAGAGTTACTTGATAGTTCTCCAGAATCCCCAGCGGAGATGTGTCATCCCCAGCAGGTTTTAAACAGAGAAGTTGAAACTTCCCTAGAAGACTTGATGATTGAAGTCCGGCAGCGGTGCCGAAACCCCAGACTTACTGATGAAGTCCAGCTGCAATGTCGAAGCAGTTTGCCTAGCTGACGCAGGGTGCCTGACGAAAAAAGATTGTATATCCTTAGTTGATCCGTGAATGACTAAGGATCCCATTTGAAGACTTACTGATGAAGTCCAACTGTGATGTCGACGCAGTTTCCTCAGTTGATGCGGAGTGCCTGATGGCAGAAATTTAGATATCCCTATTGGTTCATGATTGATTGAGGAGTCTGTTTCCGACATTCTGACAAAGTCCGGATGACGCCCGAGATGTTCTTCGAATGCCCGACGACATGATTAACTTGATTGTTAAAAAGTTCCTAATGACCTGATGAGTCTCGAGGAATCCTTCTGCCGCAGAATGCCTGACGACAATATCAGCTATGTATCGTCGGTTACCGAGTGACCAGTGACCCCTTGATGACTTGAGGACGAAGATCCACATCAACATCAGATGATCATCCTGACGGAGATTTGAGATTAGAACCTTCACCAATTACCGTGTGACCAATTCCTCGGCAGAGTTGCCGTGCAACTGTCATGCTCATTTTTTGAAGATGTTCCTAACAATTAAAGTATCATTTACCTGTGCGGTGGCAGATCTCCTGTTGCCGTGTAAACAGTGATCCCTTGATGATTTGAGGATGCAATGATATCAGAGAAATCAGAGAATCATCCTGACGGGGATTCAGATCAGTAATTCTCCAGCTAGTTGTCGTGCAGCTATTATTGCAGTTTCCGAAGATTTGTCCCCATCAGAGTACCGTATACTCGTGCAGTTGGCAAATATCTGGGTTTGTTGGTATTTAACCGCCTTTTACCTTGATTGTTTGTGAGCCGTTCGCTTCTCACCTAGTCAGGTCCAAGCCGTTTGAATAGGGGCAGCTGTTGCACCCCAAAATTTCCCCAACTTTGCTTTACCTAGCTTATGTTTCATTTCATGCACATTAGCATTATCATTTGCATTTCATTGACATGTATGCAGGAGATCAAGAGGTTTGATTACCAATCAAGGGCTACACAAGACTGTGAGGCTAGCTAAGAAGTTTATTCAAGTGTTCAAGGGTTGATATCCTTGTCAGAGAAGTTAAAAGATCCTCAGAGAGAGTGATTGAAGCCAAGTGTGTAAGTCTCCTAACTTGAGAGTTGTGAGAAGCCATCAGATGATTCTGAGGCCATGAAGATGGACTTGAGGTCTTGATAGAGCTCATGAGAAGTGTTGAAGATCACTTTGAGGCCTAGACAGGTCATTGTGCAAGATTAAGAAGGCTCAGCCATGAGTGGTGCAACTAGGGTTTGACTGGGTCAACCCTAAGTCAACTGAGGATTTAAAGGAGGTTGAGACCTAATTCAAGAGCCATGTGATCATGGATTGATACATTAAGATGTTATAAGGATGATTCCAAGGTTAACTCATCATGATTGAAGAGTTTGAGAAGCTTCAAGCTAGGGTTTCTAAGGCTTGACAGTGTAAAATCCCCTAGTTTGACCCCTATCTTCAAAGCAATTTAGCTCAATATATGATCTTCATCTCATCTTGACCCCAACATGAGTGTTGTAGAGAATGGTCTTAGCTTTAATTTGAGTGCTAGAAGTCCTTTATAGGATTTGTAGAACTCAAGTTATGGCTTTGATAAGTTACAAGTTGTTGCGGTGGAAATAGGATCACAAACTATTAATGAGTTTGAATCGCAATTCAATTCACAACCGCTCTTTGATTTATCCGAAGGAAAAGGTCAAAAGAGGGAAAACCTATTTTTGCATCGTAAACACAATGCGGGGAAAGATCTAGGGTTCGGGGGTTGGTTAAATTTAAGGAAGGTATTAGCACCCTAAACTTCCGTAGTACTCTACGGGAACCTTTTGTTCAAATGTTTACTATTTGCTTTATTTATTTGCTTAAGGTATATGTACAAAGGGGTTAAAAGTGAGAAAGAGACCTAAGGGGTTAATTCTAAGTTTACTCGGCAAGACATCGCATCTTGTGCCTACGTATCCTTACGGGAGTGGAATCAGAGTAATCGTAGTTCCCCTCAAAAGGGAGGTTAGAAACGTCTTGACTGTGGCCAAGGTCTCAAGGGGAATAAACGCATCTTAAGGACACGCTTACGTGGAGTGTAGAAACTCCAAATCTCTACGTTGAAATGTTAAGTTGTAATTAGGGTTAAATCAGGAATTCTACGGCGGGAAACCCTAAAATGAGCGCGGCGGCTCTTTGACCTAATGCTAGGGGTAAAATTGTAATTTTGCCTGCGGCGAGGCATTTATGAAAGTTAGGGTTTGTAGTTTGTAGTTTTGAAGTTGAGGACTATTGACGCGGCGGCAAATGCTAGACCTAATTCCTTCAGGGTGTAGTGTGACAGAAATATTGCAATACATCAGCAGAAATTTAAGTCATACATCATGCAGAAATTTAAATGCGAAAAGTAAACGCGATTATTAGGTTCGCGAGGTTACAATTGAGATACAGATACAAATATGAATGAAACTTAAATGAAAATTCAATACACCAAATATGAACTGCAAAAAAATGAACACCCGTTAGTAGGCATAGTCAACCAGCTATCAGATGAATTACGAGGCAATGAAGAAAATGAGATACAAACTCGAGATCTATTATTGTTTTTAATATTTAATGATTTAGCTTACAAAAGAATTTAAAAAAAGGTTTTATTTTTATATTTTTAAAAAGAGTTTTTCATTATTTTATTAAAAGAGTTTTTCATTTTTATATTTACAAAAGTTTTAATTTTATATTTAAAAAAAAAATTAATTTTTATTTTTTAAAAAAAGGGTTTTTTATTATATTAAATAAAAGTTTTATTTTAAAAGGATTAAAATGAAAATGTTATATTATTTTTTGTTATAAAGATTTTTAAAAATTATAAAATTAAAATGTTAAAAAAGGGTTTTTTTAAAAAAACATAAAACAAATAAAATTTAAAAAAACAAAACAAAGAAAAATAAAAAGGGGAAAAGGGTTGGGCCGGTCACCACATCCGGACCCAACCCATCTATGAGTCATAAGAAAAATTAGGGTTTCCCAAACCCCAACTCATCCTCGCGGCGCCGTTCGTCTTCCTCTCTTCCCTCTCTCTCGACTTCCTCTTCTTTGCGTGCCTCTAGGATGTACCGTCCGCCACTTTTTTCCTGCAATCACAACATGAACAGATAAACACTTGATCTCCCTACCTTTTTCTTTGATGCTAGGCTTGAACTATGGACGGTGAGGAAGAACTTCAACTCTCTGAGTCCGCGGGTTCGAGGAAGGTTTGATTGCCCGCCGTTTAAACGGCGAAGGTGATCTTCCTTCGTTTGGTGGAGCGGTTGCGGCTGTTGGAGGCGATGATGAGACTTCGTCTCTGAGTCTCGCGATTCTCGTTCGTTAGGGTTTCTGCGCTTTGGGTGTTCTTCGTTCTCTCTCTCGCGGTTACCAGCTAGGGTTTGTACGCGATCTCCTTTATCAGGTTGTGTCTTCCCTTTTTATAATTTCTCTTTATCTCTCTTTTTGGGCCTTGAACTTGCGTTACTCTGAGATTTGATTTTGTTTTTGATTCGATTTGATTTGATTTCGTTTGGTTTTTCCAGATTGAGTTCCAATAGGAGGTTTTTCTGATACGATTGGGATCTCATTTCTTCTTTTGGAACCTGATTGGGGTTTTGGTGAGATTGGAATCCATTTTTCTGGTATGAATCTGATACTGATTCGTTTGATTGATTCAAAATGAGTTCCAATAGGGATACTCCCTGACACGATTTGGATCCATCTGATACATGATTGAATCCTGTCTCCTCTTTTAGGATTTGATTGGGATTTTCTGATTGCCAGCTGATACGATTCTTCTGACCCTATCAGAATCTTTCTATTATTTTTCTGATATGGTTTGCCTTCAGATTGGATTGATTGATGTTTGATTTTGATTCACGGAACTCCTTGATGGATTCATTTTGATTTGTTTTGATTTTTTCCAGATTGAGTTCCAATGGGATACGATTTGGACCTGACTCGAAACTTTCCATTTCCAGATTCAATTTGATTTGATCATCTTCTGATTAGACTCTTGCAGATGTGAATTGGATTGCTTTTGGGGAATTTGGATACTGATTTGATTCCTGATGCGATTTTTTTTTGATTCAATCCTGATCATTAGCACTTACTTTTCTTTTTCTTCTTTCAGGATGGACACTTTGCCTTGGTCTTTGCCGCCGAGACGGGTACATGGTAGTGATGACGCTTAGTCTGAACCATTTGGAGCAGGATGCTACAATCCTGGTTTTTGCTTATGTTGCTGCTTCTGATTGAATTGGTGATGATGATTGGCTATCATATTGATGTCCTGAACCATGTGTTTGATAATTTGTTTTTCCAATGCGCTTGCACGTTTGGCCTATCTCGCCTTCTGTCATGGTTATGTGCTGTGATTCGGTATAGTCCCTCACTTATGTATTGCTTGCCATTGCAACTGGTTCGGTTTTTCGTGATGATCTGATTTTTGAATATGCTGCTAAACCATGTTTGATGCTGTTGTGCTTCTTTGGATATTTTCTTATGGCTTCTGCGCGTAAATCTGCCTTCTGATATATTATTTTGGCGCAGTTCAGTTTGCATATGGTGTTCTGTTTTGGAAATTGATGCAGTTTGGCTTGCATTTCAATTCTCTTGTCCTGTTTTGGATTGCTGCAGTTTGACGCCTATGGCAACTTATGAATCATTTTGAGTTTTGAATGCTGAAACTGATATTGAGGTGTTTGTGGGTTTTCAGGTGTGGGAAGTTTTGAAACCAAAGTGACTCAGACCTGCCGGCATCCGGGTCTGAGTCAGAACTTGCCTATGTTGCCTTATTCTCGTATCAGTTTGGAAATCCAATCGCGGCAAAACGAATCAGTCCCGCTTCTTTTATTACTTCTATCTCTCGGATGTCCCGTATCGATAAGAACAGGTATTACCTGATCTGACGCCCACGGCGCGGATCGGTAATGGGGGGTAGGACGCAGCTTCGGTTGTGCCCCTCCCGACACTCGATGATGACATTGTTCTGAGAGTGTCAAAAACATCTTCTAACATTCTATTCTGTTTTGTTTTGTTTCTCTTTGTGCAGGTTGAAATTGGAGACCTTGCGGAGAAGCTCAAAGGACATCATGAAGGACATTTAGAAGTTCTAGGACTTAGGATTTTTTAAAGTCAATGTAATCTCTGTAGTTGTACTTTTACGGCAACTCAAATGTAAAATGATTCAAACCCTTTTGTACAATAACATTCTTATGCAATAAAAATTCCCAAAAACTTCCATTTATCCCTGATCATTCAAGCTTGCAATTGTTTATGTTTACTTCTAGTTATAAATTGCAAACTCTTGTGAATAAATCCACAAATATTTAAATTCATTACTCTAGTCATAAAACATAAACACTCCCAAAGGATATTCTTATCTGCACTTGTCTCATTTGTAATCCCAATCTCATCGTTTGATTAAAATCCCATTTAAATGTTAACCAACCAAACCAAACACGTATGTGCACCGTAATCACAACAGTTTCAGCATCAACAGTAACACTACTCGTAATTAAATTCCACTGACCAAATGCCAAGATCTTGATATGATCAGACCTGGTGATGGATAAATGCCTCGAAACAATAACGTATCAAACGCCTCAGAATTTTAATAACAGCCCGTCTTCAAGGAATTGGTAGAATTTGTGTAAAATGACCAAAATACCCCTTAGACTAAATCTGCAAAACAAACACCTCCATCACTTGTTAGTGGTTAGCAAATGTACATATGAGATGCTATGCGAAATGACTGACTAAATATAAGGGTAAAATTTGGGGTATTACAGTTGCCCCTATTTAAATAGCTACACCGGACGATTTGAGTGTCAGAGACTCGAGGAATCGTGGTGGAGAGATTTAAATATAGATAACCGAAAATTTTGCCCTTATATGCGACGATGCAATGCTATGGACAAAGCGAGGACCGCTTAATGCAGATGATATGGATATGATGTGATGCGTATGCTGGAATGATGAATATGAAAATGATGACAAGCGCTACGAGGCAGACGCTACGAGAAGAACACACTGGGGAAAATGTCGTGCTGAGACACAGTACAAACACTGGGGAATCCCAAAATGATAGTCAACTGGTGCGAACACGACCAATTGTCATCTTGGGAACGAGATTCTCAAATGGAGATGACACCTGTGAGACGGCCTCCACTGGGGAATCTAAAAATAAAACTGGATCACGTACGATTGCAAGATCGATTACAGAATGCTGGAGCATTGAGCAAAGAATAACATCCAAGCTTCTGTACACTATCTCTCGTGACAAGATCAAACGGACTGTTCGGAAATCCGTAGCAAATATACAGGGTAAAAACCGGCTGTATGCCAAAATAAATGGACTTTAGGAATAAGATCCTTAAATGGAGATGGCACCTATGAGATGACCTCCACTAGGGAATGTATAATAATAACTGGATCTACACGGTCGCAAGATCGATTACAGACAGCTGGAGCATTGAGCAAAGAATAACATCCAAGCTTCTGTAAACTATCCTTCGTGACAGGATCAAACGGACTTTTCGGAACTCCGTATCAAATATACAGGGTAAAGACCGGCTGTATGCCAAAATAAATGGACTTTAATGGGAAATGCCCTGATAAGCTTCTCGAGGGAGAACTGTCACTTATCGTTGGAAGGGACTTATGTGCCAAAATGGATAAGCACTCAAATAAAGAGGCTGCTGCTTATCTGATAAATAAATCTTCTCGCATTTAAGGTCGGCGCCTGGAATACGATTTTGATTCTTCTCTTACTGAAGGATAAATAAACTTCTTCATGCTTCAAGATTGTGCTCTCTTGAACATGAAAAAGGTAAACTGAACTTCCTCATACTTCAGAATCGTGCTCTCCTGAATATGATTCCGCTCTTTCGGGTGACTGAAATTCTCCATACTTCAGAATCGTGCTCTCCTGAATATGAAAATGGCTAATTGAACTTCCTCATAACTCAGAATCGTGCTCTCCTGAATATGATTAGGCTTTTTCGGGTAAATGAAATTCTTCATACTTCAGAATCGTGCTCTCCTGAATATGAAAAGGGTGAACTGAACTTCCTCATAACTCAGAATCGTGCTCTCCTGAATATGATTCGGCTCTTTCTTGTAAATGAAATTCTTCATACTTCAGAATCGTGCTCTCCTGAATATGAAAAGGGCTAACTGAACTTCCTCATACTTCAGAATCGTGCTCTCCTGAATATGATTCGGCTCTTTCTTGTAAATGAAATTCTTCATACTTCAGAATCGTGCTCTCCTGAATATGAAAAGGGCTAACTGAACTTCCTCATACTTCAGAATCGTGCTCTCCTGAATATGATTCGGCTCAAACCTCCCCGTACTTCAAGATCGTGCTCTCCTGAATACGATTTGGTTCAAAACCCCCCATACTTCAAGACGACAGGTAAATGGAAGCCCAACTGCTCCATGGAGATGGCCATTTGCTGCGAGTCATAACGAAGATAGGATCGGTTTCTTAGGTGAGAAATGTTGAATACCGATGTTGTAAGATGTAAAGTGTTGTACAGATGTTGTAACATGTAGGATTGTAAAGTGTTGTACTGGTAGATTTTCCAGGCGTGAACTGGCGTGTATCTGTAAAGGATTGTAGTTGATTTTCTTGAAAGATAGTGCAAAATAAATGCACGTCCGGGTACAGTGATAAACTTCTCGAGCGAGATAGTCGCGTATCTGTCATGGTATGGTGAAAACCTTTAGATGGTGCAAAATAAATGCACGTCCGGTTGGGATTGACGACCGACAAGACTGAGGTTCAATCTAGGATCGAGCTAGAAAGAAAACTGGTAATCAAGACTCCATCGAGGGAATGATCTCGAAGGGTAGATATCTTATCCTAGCGAGGAAAGATAGCTGAAGTAACCGTCATCCACGAGGATCGAGCTCCGTAGGGAAACTTGGAAACACATATGTATTTTATGCTTAGGGCTGACAATCTATTTGAAGAGAATGGACGAACCCAGTTACTCGGCGGTAACGACCAATGATAGAGACACAATGAACCTGTGCATGCTAACGCGTATTTTATGAATATGTTAATATGAATGTATGTTGATGTCTATGTATGTGAATATGCAGGATGTTATGAAATGAGTATGTAATGAGTATGTAATGAATATGTAATGAATATGTAATGAATATGTAATGAAATAGGAATGTGATGCTTATGCCCTTGCGTATGCTGACGAAACAGATTAGAGACGGGACGAGAGATGAAATAAACATCTCGACGGAAATACCCTGCGTTCTCTGCAACCAATACGTCAATCATGGGTAAGAAAGATCAATGGTAGAACCAAATCTGGTTTTAAAGTTCTGACTTCTCTGGGAGAAGGTAATCTGCTTGGGTGCATCGTATCACGTCTTCACATGGGGAGAAGAACCTGAGGGACACTTTCGAGTTACCCAAGAAAAGGTTGTCAGCTTATAGTCTCTCTGGGGACTGTGATGAGGCAATAGTTTAGGAGCCTGTTGCAACACTGAGATTTACTGGGGAATGAAAGCCGCTGTGAGTAAAATCCATCGGGTGCATGAAGAAAAGTTGTGAAACCACATGGTTTTGATCTTGAAAGACCTTATAGTAGTCGCCATTTGTTTCCTTTACAAGAAACACGGTGCCCCAGGATACTTGTGTTGTGAAGTAGAGTCATCTCAAGAGGATTTTATAGAGAACATGGAGTCTGGTTGCCCCACTGTTTTCAAACTCTTTGAGAGGTTTGTCAGGTCTCGACGTAACTGGCACAAATTAATCGCGTTACGACGAAGTCTTTGAAAAATAGCTCTTAAGAACGTCAGCCTCGCGTTGGTAAGCGAACTGGGAAACTGCCTGCCCCTGTTTAGCAGGATCTTCAAGTTCCATGGGTTGTGTCCATACGTAAATCTCTAAGATATCAAGCAAAGTCGTCATGCCTGAAATGCCTATCTTGAGCTTGTCAATGCACACATATATTTGTCTTGAATTTTTGTTTTGAAAAAAAAGATGTCGCAATAACTTGTGACTGAAATCACTAGTCAGGATATAAGTTTTAATTATAATGCCAACATGAATTTTTCTGAGCATAGCTCGTAGGAGTCAGGAAACGTGATCTCGTCGAGTATGCTTTCAACCGAAGTCCTACTTCAATTAGGTCTTTTAAAGGTTGTATCGTGGCTCGGTTCACGGTTTAAGAAACAAAAGGATAAAGGCTCAAAGTTATATTTGTACCCACCCCTTCTTCGTGATGTTCTCCAATCCTAATTCAGTTAATCGGATACGAACGCCCATATCTCAAGCGGATTTGCTATGGTCGAGAACTTATCAAGGCTTTGAACATGGCAGTCACTCACCTATTTCTAATGGCAGTCGGTCACACGATTTTGTTCTTTACTAGGGATTATTTATTGTACCCTCTTGTTTTGCTTTTATCCCCTAACTTTTTCCTGGACAACGTCTTTTGATGTGACTTTGGAGTCCAGCGGGATGCCCCAGTTTTGCCTAAGTCTCCTTCATAGGTTTTGACTTAGCGGGCTCTTATTTTTTTTGAATATTCTTTTATGCACAAGTCGTGTAAATCTTTTGAGAGGCTCGTGACTGCCCCACTCCTTAGGTAACCGAGGGATAGTCATTGTATTGGACTTCTTAAGATGCTAAGGATAAATTCTCGAAGGTTTGCTCTTCCCTTTTTTGAGGATCTAAGCGCTCGATTGGCTTAACTGAAACCTACCCTGCCCCAGGTTATGATGAAGGTTCTTAAAAGAAAGAAAACTCCTACTTCGAGGCTCAAAGAGGTTAACGAGGGACTATCATCCTTATATCTCCAGTGTTTGGGATTTGAAACAATGCCTTACATCATCAGCGGGTTTCCATCGAAAGCATACGACAAGAGATTTGACGTTTTTGGTTCATCATCCTCCTCCCAATTCTCCATCAGAACAAGAGATCGGGTAAAGTTGGCATTATAATTTATGAAAAATATATTTTGAATGAGTGAAACGAATGGATTTATTCAAGACAAACATATGCGTTGCATTAATTAATCAAAGATAAACAAGTTCGTGCATGCTAAATATGATTAATCAAAGAGAAATACATATAAACAAATGAACTGTCGGAAAAATCCTTCTAAATGTTTATGAAATCTTGCATTCAAACGTAACAGTTTCCTTTGGCGGAGCCTCAATGGAAAGGACGTCTGGCTTATGATCACTGTGAGTCATCATGGTTTGCCCCAGTTACGCTGGTCACATCTTCAACAGTTTTCAGTCGTTGCTTCAAAATAACTTTCCCAGATTCTTTGTTGATCCCGGTCATATCATCTTGAGGATTGCTGAAATGAAGCGAGCTAGGCCTTTGAATAATTACTGGATTCGGCTGATTTGCTGAGAGGTCAACATACTTTGCAGAATTCGAACCCGACAAGTGAGGGACCCCGAGAGGAGTCTCGATCTTCGGCTGAGCATTGCTAAAAGACAACTTCTTCGCTTCTAGCAAATCTCTGACAACTTTCTTAAGAGCATAGCAATTCTCTAGATCATGGCCGGGCGCACCCTCATGAAATAAACAATGAGCGGTAGCGTTGTAACTTGCAGGTAATGGATTAGGTGGAGGACCCAAAGCACGGGTGGTAATCAGACCTTGTTGTACCAAATGGGGGTATAACTCAGTGAAAGTCATCGGAATTGGAGGACAAGGCTTATACTGACTCTTACGGGGATAAGGAACCTGATCCTGTGATTGCTGGTGAACAGGAGCGTTGGGCACTCGTTGACTGTCGACAGGAACTTGCATAGGCGAATAACCGGAAGGTTGTTGATAAACTGGTGCCTGATATACCGGAGCTGACTGTACAGGTTGGCATGCAGGAAACTGCTGATCGAAAGGAGGTGCAACAGTAGCTACATAGGGTTGTTGAACATATAGAAACGGATAACCTTGAACATAACTCTGTTGATATTGCCAAGGTTGAGGAGTAGCCTTTTTGCGGTTCCTTGAACGTGTAGGTCCTTTACCATGGTCGGAGTTAGGAGTTTTGCACTTTGGAGGGGTAGCTCGTCGAACTGGTTGAGCACTGGGAGGAACCAAACCGGATTGAAGACCGTGAGGAGGTATATTCTCGACAATAACAGCTGGTTGAGGTTCCATAACGGTATTAGTCTTAGAAACAACAGTAGACTGAGCATCCACCTTCACACTAAGAGCTCGTAACATCTCCAAAATCTGTCCTACACTTCCTCGAAGATCTTCGAATTCATGGCTGACACGGTTGATCTCTTGGTTTTGATCTTCCATTCTTTTGAAGGGTCGTATTGATGCAGAGAACTCAGGGTGACAAAACTGGAGGGTGAGAGAACCGTGTATGAGAAATCGGGAGACACATGCAATGCAAAAGTATGATGCTAAAATGTGAATGCACATGAAGATTTCATGGAATTCAAACATTTACGAATGTCGTGGGGTACCAAGGAAATATTTTTCTTGTTTTTCTTCATTTTATTTTTTTTATTTATGGTATCCCGCGATATCCATAAATGATGTTTGAACTCCATGAAATACAATGCAATGAGATGCTTTATGGATGCAATGCAAGAAAACACACAAAGTCCTAGGTTAAAGGAACGTGAGCGGAGTCAAGGTCTACCCATCCCAAAAGGAGTGTACTATAGGTTAGTTGTACCTGCCGAACAAGGTTCTACAAAGTGCCCAAAGTCATCAGCCCATCTTTCGGATATTATCAACCTTCCGACTGACTCGGGGGTGAATAATATTCTCAAGAGAACCTCTTTTGAGTGTAGTATCGCGTAGCAACCATTGTAGGACTACTCCCACATAGTTCCCGCACTACGTCCTAAATAAGGCCAAGGTGGTGTAAAGGTACTACGGTCCTCAATATCACAGACTCCAATCGACCATGGAAAAAGTTTTCACGATTACTCGTTCAACCGAACCATTTTCGAAAAGGTCTCAACTGAGCGGTGATTCTCGAATCAGCTTGGTCGGGATTCACTCCCTATAAGCCTCATCGAATATATCCCCATCCTATAATAATGTCACTAGTCCGGGCGTAGGACTTATCTCACAACACAAGGTACCGTCCCAAAATCAAAATACAATATATACATGCAAATGAATAGTTAAAACAAATAGTAATAAATATGAACAAATTAGGGATAACCCTCAATAATTAGATTCCCCAGTGAAGTCGCCATTTTCTGTTGCGGTGGAAATAGGATCACAAACTATTAATGAGTTTGAATCGCAATTCAATTCACAACCGCTCTTTGATTTATCCGAAGGAAAAGGTCAAAAGAGGGAAAACCTATTTTTGCATCGTAAACACAATGCGGGAAAAGATCTAGGGTTCGGGGGTTGGTTAAATTTAGGGAAGGTATTAGCACCCTAAACATCCGTAGTACTCTATGGGAACCTTTTGTTCAAATGTTTACTATTTGCTTTATTTATTTGCTTAAGGTATATGTACAAAGGGGTTAAAAGTGAGAAAGAGACCTAAGGGGTTAATTCTAAGTTTACTCGGCAAGACATCGCATCTTGTGCCTACATATCCTTACGGGAGTGGAATCAGAGTAATCGTAGTTCCCCTCAAAAGGGAGGTTAGAAACGTCTTGACTGTGGCCAAGGTCTCAAGGGGAATAAACGCATCTTAAGGACACGCTTACGTGGAGTGTAGAAACTCCAAATCTCTACGTTGAAATGTTAAGTTGTAATTAGGGTTAAATCAGGGATTCTACGGCGGGAAACCCTAAAATGAGCGCGGCGGCTCTTTGACCTAATGCTAGGGGTAAAATTGTAATTTTGCCTGCGGCGAGGCATTTATGAAAGTTAGGGTTTGTAGTTTGTAGTTTTGAAGTTGAGGACTATTGACGCGGCGGCCAAATGCTAGACCTAATTCCTTCGGGGTGTAGTGTGACAGAAATATTGCAATACATCAGCAGAAATTTAAATCATACATCATGCAGAAATTTAAATGCGAAAAGTAAACGCGATTATTAGGTTCGCGAGGTTACAATTGAGATACAGATACAAATATGAATGAAACTTAAATGAAAATTCAATACACCAAATATGAACTGCAATTGAGATTGGTGTGTCTTCTTCTCCTCGGCAGGATGATTCCTCCCCTCCACCAGAGTTGTCCTTTCTCCTTGACAGAAGACTTTTCCCTTCATCATTTATTTTGCTGATATGGTCATAGCATTTTGCATGATTGCATAGAATTTACCCTAAACGCGTAGCATTTCCACCGTGTGGAGCATTGCGCCATTGGCAAAGTATATGCATACGAAACAGGAGCTAGGTCGTTACCGTTCTTGTTTTGCAGGTGTTCCTCCGCAAAATGGTTTGCTCAAGATGATTCTTGAATTCCCCAGTGAAGTTGTGTGCTGAAGATGATTCTTGAATGCCCCAGTGAAGTCGCCAGAGTTGGTTGCTCAAGTTGATGCTTAGAGTCTCCAACAGAGTGTTTGCTCAGGATGATTCCTGAAATCTCCCGCAGAGTTATTGGTTCAGGATGATTCTTGAAGTCCCCAACGGAGTTATTTGTCCAAGATGATTCTTGAAGTCCTCAGCAAAGTTGATTCACCTAGAATGATTTCTGAAGCCCCGAAGCAGAGTTACTTGATAGTTCTCCAGAATCCCCAGCGGAGATGTGTCATCCCCAGCAGGTTTTAAACAGAGAAGTTGAAACTTCCCTAGAAGACTTGATGATTGAAGTCCGGCAGCGGTGCCAAAACCCCAGACTTACTGATGAAGTCCAGCTGCAATGTCGAAGCAGTTTGCCTAGCTGACGCAGGGTGCCTGACGAAAAAAGATTGTATATCCTTAGTTGATCCGTGAATGACTAAGGATCCCATTTGAAGACTTACTGATGAAGTCCAACTGTGATGTCGACGCAGTTTCCTCACTTGATGCGGAGTGCCTGATGGCAGAAATTTAGATATCCCTATTGGTTCATGATTGATTGAGGAGTCTGTTTCCGACATTCTGACAAAGTCCGGATGACGCCCGAGATGTTCTTCGAATGCCCGACGACATGATTAACTTGATTGTTAAAAAGTTCCTAATGACCTGATGAGTCCCGAGGAATCCTTCTGCCGCAGAATGCCTGACGACAATATCAGCTATGTATCGTCGGTTACCGAGTGACCAGTGACCCCTTGATGACTTGAGGACGAAGATCCACATCAACATCAGATGATCATCCTGACGGAGATTTGAGATTAGAACCTTCACCAATTACCGTGTGACCAATTCCTCGGCAGAGTTGCCGTGCAACTGTCATGCTCATTTTTTGAAGATGTTCCTAACAATTAAAGTATCATTTACCTGTGCGGTGGCAGATCTCCTGTTGCCGTGTAAACAGTGATCCCTTGATGATTTGAGGATGCAATGATATCAGAGAAATCAGAGAATCATCCTGACGGGGATTCAGATCAGTAATTCTCCAGCTAGTTGTCGTGCAGCTATTATTGCAGTTTCCGAAGATTTGTCCCCATCAGAGTACCGTATACTCGTGCAGTTGGCAAATATTTGGGTTTGTTGGTATTTAACCGCCTTTTACCTTGATTGTTTGTGAGCCGTTCGCTTCTCACCTAGTCAGGTCCAAGCCGTTTGAATAGGGGCAGCTGTTGCACCCCAAAATTTCCCCAACTTTGCTTTACCTAGCTTATGTTTCATTTCATGCACATTAGCATTATCATTTGCATTTCATTGACATGTATGCAGGAGATCAAGAGGTTTGATTACCAATCAAGGGCTACACAAGACTGTGAGGCTAGCTAAGAAGTTTATTCAAGTGTTCAAGGGTTGATATCCTTGTCAGAGAAGTTAAAAGATCCTCAGAGAGAGTGATTGAAGCCAAGTGTGTAAGTCTCCTAACTTGAGAGTTGTGAGAAGCCATCAGATGATTCTGAGGCCATGAAGATGGACTTGAGGTCTTGATAGAGCTCATGAGAAGTGTTGAAGATCACTTTGAGGCCTAGACAGGTCATTGTGCAAGATTAAGAAGGCTCAGCCATGAGTGGTGCAACTAGGGTTTGACTGGGTCAACCCTAAGTCAACTGAGGATTTAAAGGAGGTTGAGACCTAATTCAAGAGCCATGTGATCATGGATTGATACATTAAGATGTTATAAGGATGATTCCAAGGTTAACTCATCATGATTGAAGAGTTTGAGAAGCTTCAAGCTAGGGTTTCTAAGGCTTGACAGTGTAAAATCCCCTAGTTTGACCCCTATCTTCAAAGCAATTTAGCTCAATATATGATCTTCATCTCATCTTGACCCCAACATGAGTGTTGTAGAGCATGGTCTTAGCTTTAATTTGAGTGCTAGAAGTCCTTTATAGGATTTGTAGAACTCAAGTTATGGCTTTGATAAGTTACAAGTTGTTGCGGTGGAAATAGGATCACAAACTATTAATGAGTTTGAATCGCAATTCAATTCACAACCGCTCTTTGATTTATCCGAAGGAAAAGGTCAAAAGAGGGAAAACCTATTTTTGCATCGTAAACACAATGCGGGGAAAGATCTAGGGTTCGGGGGTTGGTTAAATTTAAGGAAGGTATTAGCACCCTAAACTTCCGTAGTACTCTACGGGAACCTTTTATTCAAATGTTTACTATTTGCTTTATTTATTTGCTTAAGGTATATGTACAAAGGGGTTAAAAGTGAGAAAGAGACCTAAGGGGTTAATTCTAAGTTTACTCGGCAAGACATCGCATCTTGTGCCTACGTATCCTTACGGGAGTGGAATCAGAGTAATCGTAGTTCCCCTCAAAAGGGAGGTTAGAAACGTCTTGACTGTGGCCAAGGTCTCAAGGGGAATAAACGCATCTTAAGGACACGCTTACGTGGAGTGTAGAAACTCCAAATCTCTACGTTGAAATGTTAAGTTGTAATTAGGGTTAAATCAGGGATTCTACGGCGGGAAACCCTAAAATGAGCGCGGCGGCTCTTTGACCTAATGCTAGGGGTAAAATTGTAATTTTGCCTGCGGCGAGGCATTTATGAAAGTTAGGGTTTGTAGTTTGTAGTTTTGAAGTTGAGGACTATTGACGCGGCGGCCAAATGCTAGACCTAATTCCTTCGGGGTGTAGTGTGACAGAAATATTGCAATACATCAGCAGAAATTTAAGTCATACATCATGCAGAAATTTAAATGCGAAAAGTAAACGCGATTATTAGGTTCGCGAGGTTACAATTGAGATACAGATACAAATATGAATGAAACTTAAATGAAAATTCAATACACCAAATATGAACTGCAAAAAAATGAACACCCGTTAGTAGGCATAGTCAACCAGCTATCAGATGAATTACGAGGCAATGAAGAAAATGAGATACAAACTCGAGATCTATTATTGTTTTTAATATTTAATGATTTAGCTTACAAAAGAATTTAAAAAAAGGTTTTATTTTTATATTTTTAAAAAGAGTTTTTCATTATTTTATTAAAAGAGTTTTTCATTTTTATATTTACAAAAGTTTTAATTTTATATTTAAAAAAAAAACTAATTTTTATTTTTTAAAAAAAGGGTTTTTTATTATATTAAATAAAAGTTTTATTTTAAAAGGATTAAAATGAAAATGTTATATTATTTTTTGTTATAAAGATTTTTAAAAATTATAAAATTAAAATGTTAAAAAAGGGTTTTTTTAAAAAAACATAAAACAAATAAAATTTAAAAAAACAAAACAAAGAAAAATAAAAAGGGGAAAAGGGTTGGGCCGGTCACCACATCCGGACCCAACCCATCTATGAGTCATAAGAAAAATTAGGGTTTCCCAAACCCCAACTCATCCTCGCGGCGCCATTCGTCTTCCTCTCTTCCCTCTCTCTCGACTTCCTCTTCTTTGCGTGCCTCTAGGATGTACCGTCCGCCACTTTTTTCCTGCAATCAGAACATGAACAGATAAACACTTGATCTCCCTACCTTTTTCTTTGATGCTAGGCTTGAACTATGGACGGTGAGGAAGAACTTCAACTCTCTGAGTCCGCGGGTTCGAGGAAGGTTTGATTGCCCGCCGTTTAAACGGCGAAGGTGATCTTCCTTCGTTTGGTGGAGCGGTTGCGGCTGTTGGAGGCGATGATGAGACTTCGTCTCTGAGTCTCGCGATTCTCGTTCGTTAGGGTTTCTGCGCTTTGGGTGTTCTTCGTTCTCTCTCTCGCGGTTACCAGCTAGGGTTTGTACGCGATCTCCTTTATCAGGTTGTGTCTTCCCTTTTTATAATTTCTCTTTATCTCTCTTTTTGGGCCTTGAACTTGCGTTACTCTGAGATTTGATTTTGTTTTTGATTCGATTTGATTTGATTTCTTTTGGTTTTTCCAGATTGAGTTCCAATAGGAGGTTTTTCTGATACGATTGGGATCTCATTTCTTCTTTTGGAACCTGATTGGGGTTTTGGTGAGATTGGAATCCATTTTTCTGGTATGAATCTGATACTGATTCGTTTGATTGATTCAAAATGAGTTCCAATAGGGATACTCCCTGACACGATTTGGATCCATCTGATACATGATTGAATCCTGTCTCCTCTTTTAGGATTTGATTGGGATTTTCTGATTCCCAGCTGATACGATTCTTCTGACCCTATCAGAATCTTTCTATTATTTTTCTGATATGGTTTGCCTTCAGATTGGATTGATTGATGTTTGATTTTGATTCACGGAACTCCTTGATGGATTCATTTTGATTTGTTTTGATTTTTTCCAGATTGAGTTCCAATGGGATACGATTTGGACCTGACTCGAAACTTTCCATTTCCAGATTCAATTTGATTTGATCATCTTCTGATTAGACTCTTGCAGATGTGAATTGGATTGCTTTTGGGGAATTTGGATACTGATTTGATTCCTGATGCGATTTTGTTTTGATTCAATCCTGATCATTAGCACTTACTTTTCTTTTTCTTCTTTCAGGATGGACACTTTGCCTTGGTCTTTGCCGCCGAGACGGGTACATGGTAGTGATGACGCTTAGTCTGAACCACTTGGAGCAGGATGCTACAATCCTGGTTTTTGCTTATGTTGCTGCTTCTGATTGAATTGGTGATGATGATTGGCTATCATATTGATGTCCTGAACCATGTGTTTGATAATTTGTTTTTTCAATGCGCTTGCACGTTTGGCCTATCTCGCCTTCTGTCATGGTTATGTGCTGTGATTCGGTATAGTCCCTCACTTATGTATTGCTTGCCATTGCAACTGGTTCGGTTTTCGTGATGATCTGATTTTTGAATATGCTGCTAAACCATGTTTGATGCTGTTGTGCTTCTTTGGATATTTTCTTATGGCTTCTGCGCGTAAATCTGCCTTCTGATATATTATTTTGGCGCAGTTCAGTTTGCATATGGTGTTCTGTTTTGGAAATTGATGCAGTTTGGCTTGCATTTCAATTCTCTTGTCCTGTTTTGGATTGCTGCAGTTTGACGCCTATGGAAACTTATGAATCATTTTGAGTTTTGAATGCTGAAACTGATATTGAGGTGTTTGTGGGTTTTCAGGTGTGGGAAGTTTTGAAACCAAAGTGACTCAGACCTGCCGGCATCCGGGTCTGAGTCAGAACTTGCCTATGTTGCCTTATTCTCGTATCAGTTTGGAAATCCAATCGTGGCAAAACGAATCAGTCCCGCTTCTTTTATTACTTCTATCTCTCGGATGTCCCGTATCGATAAGAACAGGTATTACCTGATCTGACGCCCACGGCGCGGATCGGTAACGGGGGGTAGGACGCAGCTTCGGTTGTGCCCCTCCCGACACTCGATGATGACATTGTTCTGAGAGTGTCAAAAACATCTTCTAACATTCTATTCTGTTTTGTTTTGTTTCTCTTTGTGCAGGTTGAAATTGGAGACCTTGCGGAGAAGCTCAAAGGACATCATGAAGGACATTTAGAAGTTCTAGGACTTAGGATTTTTTAAAGTCAATGTAATCTCTGTAGTTGTACTTTTACGGCAACTCAAATGTAAAATGATTCAAACCCTTTTGTACAATAACATTCTTATGCAATAAAAATTCCCAAAAACTTCCATTTATCCCTGATCATTCAAGCTTGCAATTGTTTATGTTTACTTCTAGTTATAAATTGCAAACTCTTGTGAATAAATCCACAAATATTTAAATTCATTACTCTAGTCATAAAACATAAACACTCCCAAAGGATATTCTTATGTGCACTTGTCTCATTTGTAATCCCAATCTCATCGTTTGATTAAAATCCCATTTAAATGTTAACCAACCAAACCAAACACGTATGTGCACCGTAATCACAACAGTTTCAGCATCAACAGTAACACTACTCGTAATTAAATTCCACTGACCAAATGCCAAGATCTTGATATGATCAGACCTGGTGATGGATAAATGCCTCGAAACAATAACGTATCAAACGCCTCAGAATTTTAATAACAGCCCGTCTTCAAGGAATTGGTAGAATTTGCGTAAAATGACCAAAATACCCCTGGGACTAAATCTGCAAAACAAACACCTCCATCACTTGTTAGTGGTTAGCAAATGTACATATGAGATGCTATGCGAAATGAATGACTAAATATAAGGGTAAAATTTGGGGTATTACACAAGTCATCTGAGGCATGTGAATTTGGAGCTTGAAAGTTACCCAACATGCATGAAACTTTTTCCCAAGAAGGATGATTCCTATGAACTTTTGGTCAACATGAATGTTGTTCCTGATTCTCTTAGCTTTCCATAGAGTACTAGAAGTCCTTGATAGGATGTGTAGAACTCAAGTTATGGCTTTGACAAGTCAAGGGTATTTTGGGTATTTGGACATTACAGGTCATTTTGAATCATAAGTCAATTACACCATCTTGCAAGCCTCAAATGGATTTTTGTTCAACGTGAAACAACATAACCAACACATTCCATGGATTGAAATCAAAGGATGAGAACCACTTCAATACATTCCACAAAAGTTAAGTGAATCATTTTGGACTGATTTGGAGAGTGAACAAAGCTTGAGAGCACATATCCACATTGAAATTTTGGAAGGAAGGTGATAATCCAAAATCCACAAATGGGCTTGGTTTGGGCCTCTAATCCATTGAAACAGAATATAAAAGGGATTTAGAATAGAATTTGAAGCTTCTGGTGGTGATTTTCATGGAGAAGCCATTGGAGAGAAGTGAAGAACAAAGCTTGAAATTGAAAATTCGTTTTGGAGAATCAAGAGGTTTCAACCAGAATTAAGCATCAAGAAACATTCTCCATCAATCACTGAAGAATTCTGCAAGGTTTGGAAGAAAATTGAGGCGTTAGTCCACTGCATTCCAAGCTCAAATACAGTTTTTAACTTCTTGAAATTTCTCTCTAATTATGTGCTTTTAATGAAGTAGAAGCATGCGGTAAGGATCCTGATGATGAGTAGTTGGATTTAGGATGATCAATTGCAACTTTAGAGACGATTTAGGTTGAAGTTCATTTTCGGTTGAGATTCATATCTCAAGATTCATGCGTTGTTAGAGTGAATAAGTGGCATGGTTGAATTGCTGATGAAATTCTGGTCAAGATTCGTTTAGAAATCGTGGCGAATGGTTAAGTGTAGACGAACTTAGGGTTATGTAGGGGTGGCCGGAAAAGCCACCAGCGATCTGGTTTGCGCGCGCAGGTTGAGTTGTTTACAGAGGTTTGAGATGAGGAAGACAAAATCCTCACCGTCCATGCATGCTGAAAGTTGGACTTAGTCACTCAATCCAAGTGTCCTCAATGAGCCACGTAACCTTTCCCAAAACTCACCGTTTTGCTTATGGACATTTTTTCTTCGCTATGTGAACCGAGCGTGCCTTGGTTCGAATCCTAGCATGTATTTTCTTTTTATTTTTCCTTTTGTGAATTGTGTGAGCTGATGAATTGGAGCGTTGGGCCTATGAACTTCAGTTGCTATCACCACCCCTCCATCCAAGCCCAGTATGGATTTTCAACGTAAATTCATTACTGAATGCACCCTCCTGACTATCTCTCTTGACTGAATTGGTATGGGCCTAGCGCCCTCCTTGCTAAGGACACCTCCCTTCTGGCCCAACCCAGGATATGAACTGCAATGATTTGCTATTCAGCACCCCAGTTTTATTATTTTTCTTCTTATTTCTTTATTTTGTGCATTTCATATAGTTTTGAAAATAATTCATAAAAAATAGAATAAGAACTCAAATTGATCCAAGTTTTTTCCCCTGACTCATGAATGTGTCTAGAATTTTAGGAAATTAAAATATTAGGAATTCATGCATTTGTGATTTTAATTGCATTTTTTTCATTTTAATTGATATTAAATCTATTATGGTTGATACCTTGGTTTGTGGAATTTTGTGTGATCATTTGATGATGATTCTTGAGCTGATTTTTCGTGTGTAGCTAGTTTAGACATGTATGTTCCCCTTAAGATTTTTCTCACATTTTTGTGATGAAATTAGGTAATGTTTTTAATTTGAAACTTTAGGTGCTCTAGTTTTAGGGTTTAAGCTTAGTACCCCATAGTTTAGGATTTATTTCTAGGACTTTGTGGATGATTTAACCTCTGGATTTTGTATGGTAGATTCATGATTGACTTAGGTTCCCATAGTTATTTTTGTAGGAATTTACAATTGGTTTTAGTATTTTAGTTAAGATTAACTTTAGTACTAGGTTTTAGGTGATCCTAACTTGCTAACTCAACTAGAATGATTTCTTTAGTTCCTTTAGATTAGGGTTTTGCCTCTCTTGCTCTTGGATGATGATGAAGACATGTGTGGGCTGTTGAGGAATGCTTGATGGAGCTTGGACTTGAAGTTTGCTCTTCCTTTGGAGTGGTTTTGTTTAGGTGTTAGGATTAGGGTTTGTAAGTAGAGCTTCTAGATAGATTCTCTTCTTTCATAAACATGGAAGGTGTTGATCACTTCCATTCTTCCCTATGATGAAAGGTCCCCTTGTGAAGGCCTCATCCCTCCTTTGGTAGGATGTGTGGCTCTTCACAAGTTGGTAGAACCTTTGAGGGTTCCTTTCCCTGATGGTAGAATGCTTAGAGGGGACCTTTGGTCTCCACTTTGCTTTCCACTATCCAAACCTTGCTCTTGTTAGATGAATCTTTCTCCCTTGCTATAGGATGGAGTTCCTTGTTAGAAGATTGAAGATGCTAGAGGTTTCACTTCTCTGTATTGGAAGACTGCCATTGGAGCTGAAGCTTGAAGACCAAGAAGAACAAGTTGACACTTGTGAAGAAGATCCAGCTGAGATCAAATGAAGAGCTGAAGCTTGAAGTTGGAGAACAAGTTGATACTTGTGTTTGATGCATTGAAAGCTTGAAGAAGCAAGTTGACACTTGCTATTGAAGATGAAGGACTTGAAGAACAGTTACAGACTGAGGACTGAACTGCTGTCAGAAGATTGCTTTGTTGTGAAGCTGTGGGAGTTGTTGATCTGCTTTCTTTCCTGTCTCTTTGCTTGTTGTGCAACTGTATTGATGTGACTTGTTTGATTTGCTTGATGCATTAGAATAAGTTCATGTTTAGAATAATTTAAGCTAGGAGCATGATTGCACTAGAGGTTGAGTTGCTCCCTCTGCTTGTATTTTTACTGTATGGCTTTGCTTGCGGGTATTCGGTAGAGCTCTGCTCCCTTGCCTATGTGGTTTGTATTTTGCATGATGGCATTTTATTTCACTTCTTCTGTATGATTGCAGTTATTCATATCTGGCTTGAGGTCGAGACGAGCTTGTGGAGGCTGATGCCCCACACACATTTCCTCCCTCACTTGCATTGCATGCATTTTACAGTCGTTTACTGTATATCTGTTTACCGTTTACTGTTTAAGCTGATGCTTTATCTGTTTCTGTTTATCCTTGGCATGATCCCCTAGGAATCTCGCTTCCTTTGATAAGGAAGTGATGATTAGAACTTTAGGTTGAAACTTATGCATGATAACTTCTAGGAGTTCCCAGATTCAAACCTCAACCATAGGATGAATCCTTGGCATGACAACATTAGGACTTGATAGTCTCCCCTTAGTTGAACCTGTTCGTTCTCTCTTCTCATCTCAAAACAAATTAAAATACAGTAATAAAGGTTAACTTATGTCGTACGTTACGAGCCTTAAACTATCTGAGAAAGGGTTGTCGGAGATTTCTTTTCGACAGCTTGGATGTTTAGTATGGTACCCTTTGGGTGACATGCGACGCATTCACTCTCAGGTCATAGTCTCTAGTGCGATATTGGTTGCAAACATCCATAAAAAAACAGTTCTTCTGTAAAAGACAGAAAACAAACTTCAAACCTTTTGCCCCGTGGGCCCATAATTCAAAGAAAGCTTTTCTGAAGAAAAGAGTGTCGTTAACTCTCAGTTCTACCGCAAACAGTAACGCCTAAGTCTCCAAAGGTCGAGCTGCGTACACCAAAATGCTGGAACTGTTTGTTAACCCTGCTCGAAAAAACAGATGAATCTGAATTCCCATAATCCGTATTATCCCGAACTACGTAAGCTCTGATCTCTCATGCATGTTGAGAGTACGTAGGCACAATACTGACGTATTGGCGAGCCACCTTCCCCCATCCTGCAACCCGTAGTTATTCGAACTACGTTGACTCTGATTTCTCATTCTCTAATGAGAATACGTAGGCATAAAGTGCGACGCTTTGCCGAGTCATTTTCTTTTCTTTTTGAGCCAGTCGTGATAGGTAGATAGTAAATAAACCCGTTAGATAAACACAACAAGCATGGATCCCATCGAGTACGATGGACGTGAGGGGTGCTAATACCTTCCCCTTGCGTAACCGATTCCCGAACCCAGACAATGGTTGCGAAGACCTTGTCTTATACCCTTTCGTCAGGTTTTTCCAATCGTTTCCTTTCCCGTTCTAAGGGATAAATAACGAAAGGTGGCGACTCTTCTGTTTTGCCGGCACCTTATTTTCGCGGTAGCGACAGCTGGCGACTCTGCTGGGGACTTGATAGTTTCTTGGGATCCAACGTCCCTTATGCGAGTCAGTTTGGGGATCCAACGTCCCCTGCGAGAGTCAATCCTAGCGCTTGTATGATTACTTGTTGGGTTGTGTTTATTTATCGCACTTTATTTCCGGAACTTTATTTGCCGTATGATATGATTATTTGTACTGTTGTGGGAGGGGCATTCTGATGAGTGAGGAGCCAGACCCAGGCTTGAGTGTACCTAGCATTAGTTGTGGAAATTAGTGGGCGCGTGCTTGCTTTGCAGGCACTAGTGTCTCATGAAATCCACGCTCAGACGAGGTTCTCCAGGTTGACTTCTTTTCCGGCCCTTTGGGCCTGAGGGGTTGTCGGTTTGGAGGATTGTCTACTTTGGGGACCGATCATTTGGGATTCAGCTAAGTGAGGCCGCTTCAGGAGATGGTGATGCCACATCTTTCCGGTATTGTATCATCCCTCTTGAATGTCTGTGACGCTGATGACCGCATAGGATGCCGAACATGTGTCAGTTTAGGTCCATACCTGTGAGCAGGGTCGGGTTTGTTGCAGGAAACCTTAACCTTCAGACTACCTGGTTTTCTTGATAGTGAATCAGTTTTGTTGGTATCAGAGGTTCTCATCATCAGATATGTGTTTGTTCTTGACAGAGCAGATTTATGGTCTGATATCAGAGGTTCTCATCATCAGATACATGGTTGTTCTTGACAAAGCAGGGTTATGGTCTGGTATCAGGGGTTACTTCTCATCAGAGATATGGTTGTTCTTGACAGAGCAATATTGTGGTTTTGTTGATACAAAATCTTCACCTTCATCTCCTCAACAGCACAGTCGTCTTGATCTCCTACTGCATGATTGCATTTTGCATTGTTTTGCACACTCATTTGCATATCATTAACGTGTGTCTGTGTTGCAGGTACCGTTTCCCCCGATTCAGGTTTTCTTGCCTTCTATTGTGCTGTCATGGGTTCTCTGAGGAAGAATTTAGGTTTGACAATGAGTTCAACAATTTTTTAGGACCATTTTTCCCCTGGTTGGTTGACTTTAGGGTTGACTTTTGGTGCTTTCCTTTTGACCCTCGATTCTCCCATTTCAAAGTGGTACATCTTGAATTTAATTTTCTTTTGATGGTGCTTTGAGGGGATATGGACCTTGTGCTTTTAGCTTTTCTTTGCCAACTTGTTTGGTTTTTTTGGGCATGTTATTTGGTAATTGTTGAGCCTTTTTACTAATTTTGAGATGACTTGCAAGTCAAGTCATCTCCAGGGGGGTTCCCACACACATCTTGACCTAGTTTGACTTGGATATGACATTTTTGGATCCTTTGAGCTTTCAATGCCTTGTAATTCATGTGCTAACATGTTATGGATGTTTTTGGTTCAATTTTAGGTCATGACACTTCATTTTGCTTGCTCATTTGTGTTAATCTCTTGAGTCTTTTAATTAGGGTTTCCATGTGGAGCTTTCGTGCCTTTCCTTTGTGCATATGTTTGCTTTCTTTTGTGATGTGTTTGCTTTTACATTTGTGCACTCTCTCCTCATCCTCCATTCTGTCGCATGACTTTGGAATGTTATTTAAGGTAGCTTGGTCCCTTCTGAGGAGGAACTTGAAGCTTACCTAAAGTAATGAATCCATGAGGACTTTTTCTTAGTGACTTTGTCACACTTGTTTGTTTGCTTTTGGTGCCTCTCTCTCTCTCTCTCTCTTTTCTCTTTGCATTCCCATGTGCATGCTTGGTTGATATGGGCTTGTGGTGGCTACTACCCCACACATGTTTTCCTCCCACTCTCATTCTATGTGTTCTTACTTTCGCATTCCATGTATGCATTCTCTTATTTGCATGTCTTATTTTGTTCTTTCTTCTTCTTTTGTCTTCCTTCCCTTAGGACTTCTAACCTCTCTTGTTTAAGAGAGGTTATGATAGACATTAGGGTTCTAACCATGCATGATAACCTTAGGTACTTCCCTTTTGAATCCCAACTTTAGGTCCACTTTGCATGATAAATTTTAGGATTGATTAGTCTCCCATTAGTGTTCCTTCTTCTCTTCTCATCTTCAAACTTTCATAAAACACATAATAAAGAATGAAAAGTGTTGTACGATACGAGCCTTAAGCCATTTGGGAAATGATGATTGGGTGGTTGCCTCTCAATTATCTAGAATGTTAGTATATGTCCTTTGGACGATATACGACGCATTCGCTCCTAGATCATAATCTTTAGTGCAACATGAGTTACAAACAAAGTTCAAAACATTTCTTCTCTAATAAACACAACAACACTTCAAACCTTTTTTTATCCTTCGGGATCTTAATCAGGAAAATCTTTTCAGATAAAAGAGTGTCTTTAACTCTTAGTTCTACTGCAAACGGTAACTCCTAAGTCTCCATTGGTCGAGCTGTATACACCAACTGCTAGAACTATTTGTTAAGCTTACTCGGGCCTAAAAACTTTTGAACCAACCTGTGGTCCTTTTAGCCGGAACTATGTTCACTCTGATCTTTCATACCAGATGAAAGTACGTAGGCATAAGACGCGATGTCTTAGCGAGCAACCTTCCCCCTTTATTTACCCATAGTTAGTCGAACTACGTTGACTCTGACTTTCCCATCGCACGAGGGAGTACGTAGGCACAGAGCGGCGATGCTCTGCCGAGTCAGTCCTTTTTCTTTTTCTTTTGTCCATAAGCCTTTAGTGTAGATAGTTTACACACCCTTTTATCTAGACAACACATTCGTGGATCCCGTCGAGTACGACGGACGTGAGGGGTGCTCATACCTTCCCCTTGCGTAACCGACTCCGGAACCTAGGACTTGGTTGTGATGACCTCGTCTTTTCCCGTTTTCGTCAGGTTTTTTCTGATCGTTTCCTTTCCCCTCTTTGGGATAAATAATGATAGGTGGCGACTCTGTTAGTCATTGTCGACCTCTTTTTTTGCAGTAGCGACAACTGGTGACTCTGCTGGGGACAGAAATATCTCCTATGCGAGTCAATCCTAGCGCTTGTGTGTTTATTTTTGGTTGTTGTATATATGTGCTTTATTTATCTTTCCTGCATTAATTTGTTTAGCATCATATATCATAACTTTTGTGCTGTAGGGAGGGAAGTTCCATTGAGTGATAAGCCGGACCTGGGCTTGAGTACAAACTTAGTATTAGAAGCGAAAAGTAGTGGTGAACCTGTATGTTAGGCATGCACTAGTTCCCATGAAATTTGCGCTCAGACGAGATTCTCTTTGATGACTTTCTTTCTAGCCCAGTGGGCCGTTGAGAGGATTTCAGATTTGAGGGTTGTCGACTCTGGGGACCGATCATCTATGATTCAGCTAAGTGAGGCCTCTTCGTGAGATGATGATGCCAAACCAGAAATGGAAAACGTATCATCATTTTTCGAAAGTCTGTGACGCTGATGAACGCATAGGATTCCAAACCTTTGTCTGTGGATAGGTCTGTACCTGTGAGAGGGATTGGGTTATGCAGGAAACCTTGGCTTTCAGAATACCCGGTTCTTTACAGTATGAATCTGTTTATCAGTGGGTCCTGTTATCGGTACTTTGTTCTTGCTAAGGCGAAGCGCTGGTTCTTCTCGACCAACAACACAACAGTCTTGATCCCCTGTTTGCATTTTCATGTGCATTTTCATTTGCATTTCATTAACATGTGTTTATGTTGCAGGTGTATATTTCCTCTTCGATTCTGGTGATTCTGATCTCTTATTGTTGACATAGAGCACTTGAGGGGGACCCTGGCCTACAAGTTTCCTACGCCTGATATTAGAACTCTTTGAAGTTTGATTTCTCTAGCTGATAAGAAGGTTGTGGAGGATTTTAGAGAGTCTTATGGGAGGCTTTTGAATCTTGTTTGTAAACCTTCTTTGGATGAATTGAATGGCCTTCAGACGTTGCTGCAATTCTATGATCCTCAGTTGTGAGGCTTCACCTTTCAGAGTTTTGTTTTGGCGCCTACATTGGAAGAGTATTCTGATATGTTGGGAGTACCTATTCTAAACCAGATACCATTCTATCATGTTGAGGGAGAGCCAGATCTGACTGAACTTGCTAAGGCTTTCCATTTGGATGTCTCTGAGTTGAAAGGAAAGTTAGCTAGTAGGAATGGAATGTATGGGTTTCTGTTACCTTTTCTTGCGGACAAGGCTCGACAGTTTGTTAAGAAAGGTTCTTGGGTGATATTCTGCGCTATATTGGCCCTATGTATCTATGGCATTCTTTTATTCCCGAATATCCCAGATTTTGTAGATGTGGATGCATTCCGTATCTTTGCTTCGAAGAATCTCATACCTACTCTGTTCGGTGATGTTTATCATTCCGTACATTACAAGAATGAGAATAGGAGAGGGAAAAGTGTATCTTGTTGCGCACCTTTACTCTATATGTGGTTCAAGAGCCACGTTCCCAAGATTGGTCTGTTCTCTGCTACTTCTGGTACTTCGGAATGGTCTGAGCGCTTGATGAGTTTGTCCACCAAAGACATTGTTTGGTTTGATAGGGATGTATTGGCATTAAGATTATCTATATTTGTGGAAGCTTTCCTAACGTCCCGCTGGTTGGAAGGAAAGGTTGCATAAACTATAATCCGGCCATTGCTATCAGACAGTTTGGGTATGCACTGAGAGGTCCCCCGAAGGATGAAGAGATACAGGAATCTCTGTATCTCACTGGTTTGTTGGAGGGGGATACTTTATCTAGGGTTGAACATGCCTGGAGAAATGTCCACAGGAGAGGAAAGGTTGCCTTGGGAAAGAGTAATAGTCAAGCATACGCTCCCTATTTGGTTTAGATTCAGAGTAGAGCCAAAGAGTTGATGATGCCATATTCGTCTAACCAGCCTGTGCATCCTATTGAGATTGTAGAGCCTGCTACAGTAGATATTCAGAAGTATAATCAGGTTTTGCTTGAGAAGGAAGAATTGAAAAAAGCTAATGAAGAATTGGAGAAAGAGATTATCCAGCTTCGCAGTGAGAAGATAGATGTAGTTCATTCTTTCAGGAGACAAACTGAGCTTGTGAACAAACTGGGTACGGACCTGACTAAGGAGACTAATGATAGAGAGCGCACAGGCCAAGATTTGAATGCCGCTTACAGTGTCCTTGCCACCAAGAAGGGAGAGTTGGATAAGGCTTACATGAGGATCTCCAAGTTCGAATCAATATTGAATGTCACGCTCCTTAACAACAAGGAGTGCGAAGACTGGTTAAAACTTCAGATCAGTAAGCTAAAGGCTCAGCTTAATGCCAAAGATGGGGAAATTGCAGCAGAAGCATCACTTAGACGAGACAGCGAATACAAGTTAAATGAAGCGATCGCGAACTTGAAGGATCTCAGGTTGAGAGCTGACTCCAAGAGACGCAGGCTTGAAGCATGTTCCGGGGAAGAAGCTTCGGAGGATCACGTTGATAGCCTACGACATACTGTTAGCCAGCAGGATTTGCTTATTCAGGGGCTACTTGCTAGACCGGATCATCCTGAGACGTTGAGTCTGTTAGAGGATTTCCGATCACGTCATCCAGCTTGACCTGTTCAGTTTATTTCTGTTGTAGTTTTTGTTGTTTATTTGTTGTATTGACCATCGCTAGGCTTGTTGGCTGAGGTCTTTTCTTTATTTGTACTCAGCTGTAGTTTGTACATTGCCTGATGGCTTTTTGATCTATATACGAGGAGTTGGTATTCTATGCTTGTTAGCAGGGTTCTCCATTTTTATGTTTTTCCTGGAAACTAGAATCGAGGGGGAAATGTCCCTATTGCATAAATACATGTCTGCATTTTAGGATGTTTCTCGCATTTGCAGGTGCATCAGAACTGTTAACCTTATCTTGTTTCTTGTGCCACTAGTGTTTCAGGATTGTAGATCAGATAACTCATCGCTACGGTACCAGAGGAAACCAGAAAAGACTGATGGATCAGATGCAGGTAGAAATGCTAGAGATGAGAGATCGTATGGCACAACTGATAGAGGTCATGCAAAGGGTTGCTAGTGGTCAGGCGCAACTTCAGACTTTAGTGCAACCTCTGATTGCGCGAGTTGATAATGATCGTGTGTTACATGGTGGGATTGCTTCTAACCTTCCTCATATAGAAACTCCTCGTGCAGACAATTCTATGCTCACTTTAGTCATCCCTACTGCTGGAGGGGGTGGTCACGCTGATGGTGTTTGAAATACGACGGGTTTTAATCATGCTGGTTTTGCTAATGAGGGTAATGGTAATGGAAACGGTAGTGGCCTCGACACCATAGGTGCTGTACAGGGTAGCATGGACCACACCTGGAATGAGGATAGGCAGAAGGATTTGTTTTCGCCATGATTTATAACTGCTGAAATACCTTCTAAGACTGATAGAAGGATTAAGATGATCGAAGAAAAGATGAGATCTCTTGAATACCAAAATTCTATGGGGCTAGATATGTCTAACCTGGGGCTGATCCTAGGCTTGAGAGTGCCTCACAAATTCAAAGTGCCTGAATTTGATAAGTACAAAGGCACTACTTGCCTGAGGGTTCACCTGCGCTCGTACTATAGAAAGATGTCCGCGTACTCGGACGATGAAAAACTCTTGATGCACTTTTTCCAGGACAGCCTGTCCGGCCCCTCTTTGGAGTGGTACATGGGGCTGGAGCCCACTAACGTCCGCAGCTGGAAAGACCTAGCCGAAGCTTTTCTAAGGCACTATAAGTACAACAGTGACCTTGCACCAAATAGAGTCCAGTTGTAGAATCTTTCCCAAAAGAATAACGAATGCTTTAAAGAATACGCCCAGAGGTAGCGGGAGCTTGCTGCTAGAGTGCAGCCTCCTATGGTAGAGCGCGAGCTTATTGACATGTTTGTTGCTACTTTACCAGGGGTGTACTATGAAAAATTAATTAGCAGTATGTCGGGAAGTTTCTCAGACTTGATAATCACCGGTGAAAGGGTGGAAAACGGCATCAAGCTCGGAAAGATTCAGGCGGGAGAGCTACCCTCAGCTGGAGGAGGAGGGAAGAAGGTATTTGGAAACAAGAAGCGTGAAGGTGACGTTAACTCAGTGACAATTTCTAGAGGAAGAGGAAGGGGTCAGCAATAGAACAAATATCGCCAACAACAAGTTGCCAGTGTTACTATTCTCGTGCCACAGCAACAACAACCACAACAACAACAACAACAAAGGCAGTATCAACCACAATAACAAAATCAGCAAGGTTATAGGAGGTTTCCTGATAGGGCCAGGCCGGATAGAGTATTTGACACTCCACCAATGCCCTACTCTCAAGTACTTCAGACTTTATTACAGCTGCAATTAATTCAGAAAAGGACTCTAGCTCCTTTGACAGGTCCTCCCCCACCTGGCTATGATGCAAATGCCCGTTGCGAGTTTCACTCTGGGGCGCCTGGTCACTCTATTGATGATTGCAAGGCTTTTAAACACAAGCTGCAAGATCTCATTGACAGCAAAGCAATAAATGTTTCTCATGATGCACCTAACATTGTGCAGAACCCTATGCCAAACCATGGTTAGGCTAGGGTTGGTGCTATCTTGGTGGAGGAGAATTTAGATTTGATAATGGATGTGAATGAATTGAAAACTCCATTGAAGTTTGTGAAAGGAAAATTGTTGGGAGGAGGTGTATTCCCAGGCTGCAATGATGACTGTGTTGATTGTTTAAGTCATCCTGAGGGATGCGTTGATCTGAGAAAGTGTATCCAAGGAATGATAGATGAGGGGACGTTACAGTTTGAACGAACCGCAGAAAATAAACCTGTTGAGGAAGTAAGTGAGGAGAGGGATGAGGTCGCTACGATCTCGATCCCATATAAGACTATAACTATCTCAGCACCTCCTAGGCCACCAACAATCACTATTACCAAAGCAGGACCTATGCCTTATCAAAGCACCAAAGCCATTATGTGGAACTATGAAGATGAGGTGTATTGTAATGGTGAGAAGATAGATTTGAAAAATTTTCCTGTGGAGTCAGCAGAGAATGTTGTGGGAGCAGGAGAGATCACCCGAAGCGGCAGGGTCTTTTCATCGCCCGAAGTGGTGGCTGAAAAATCAGATAAAGGGAAGGGTAAGATGGTAATAGAAGAAACTTCCCAGTCTGGCGAGAGGGAATCTTTGGAGAATGATGTGGAGGAAGTCATGAGGCTGATACGCAAAAGCGACTACAAGATAGTCAAGCACTTATAGCAGACACCTTCTAAAGTTTCAATATTATCGCTGTTGTTGAGTTCCAAAGCACACAGGAATGCATTAATGAAAGTGTTGAGTACTGCTTTTGTGCCCTAGGAAATATCAGTGATTCAAATTGAAGGGGTCGTTGGGCATGTAAACGCGAGAAATGGCCTTGCATTTACAAATCTAGACTTAATGCCAAGGGGCAGAAACCACAATTGTGCGCTGCATATTTCTGTTGAATGTAGAGGAGTGGTTATGTCTCATGTCCTTGTTGACACAGGGTCATCTTTGAATGTGCTACCAAAGAAGGCACTTATGAAGCTAGATACTCGTTGCAGTACCTGTACACCAAGTGACTTGGTTGTACGTGCTTTTGACGGTACTCGGAGGTCTGTCTTTGGTGAGATGACTTTGCCTATCCAAGTGGGCCCAAAAGTTTTTGACGCTGTATTTTATATCATGGACATTCAGCCTGCTTATAGCTGTTTGTTAGGCAGACCATGGATCCACTCAGCTGGGGTTGTTACATCGATTCTGCATCAGAAGCTGAAATACATGGTTAGTGGCAGTGTTATGACAGTGTGTGGTGAAGAGGACATCATGGTTAGTCACCTGTCTACTTTCAAGTATGGAGAGGTAGATAGGGAAATTCATGAGACCCTGTGTCAAGCCTTTGAAACCGTTCAGTTGAAGGATAAGTCTCCGGTGGTGAGAAAAAAGCTTGAGGTGGCTATGTCTTCTTTCAAAGAAGCACAGGCTGTGGTACAAGCTGGGCCAACCCAAGGCTGGGGGCAGGTGATTGATATACCTCAGAAGCAAGACAAGTTCGGTCTGGGTTACCGCCCATCGTCTTCACAAAGCACGCCGAAGTTCAAGGGGCCGATCAGGTTTACTAGCGAGGGTGTCTTCTTCGAGCAGCTTAATGCCATTTCTGATGATGAAGCTGGAGACAGTGACTACGATATGGATTCCTGGATCAAGCCATGCATTCCAGGACAATGTCTATGCAACTGGTCCATTGAGGAATTTGTCCAAGTGACCAATGAACAGTAATGCTTTTGTTTTTCTATTATTGTACGACCCTATGTTCTACCCGGAGCATAGTGGTTTGTTATTTCAGGGCTTGTTTGTTTATGTTTGAATATTGTTTCATCTATTAATCAAAGGGCGTTTTTCCATTCAAATTTTGAGATCTCTGTTTTTCTTGTTTTACTTTTTTTAAAAATAAAATGGAAATGTATTTGTTTACATATCATTTGAAGCACTTAACCATTTTCATTGCAGGACTCACATCATTGCAGATGACACCGATCAAGAATCTTCTATGACTCGCTTCGACTTTGATAACCCGGTATTTCAAGCTGAAGAAGAGATTGATGAGGATGAAGACTTGCTCGAATAGTTAGTTAGACTCTTAAGACAAGAAGAGAAGATCATTCTGCCTCATGAAGAAGAGATTGAAGTCGTCAACTTGGGTTCTGAAGATGTCGTTAGAAATGTCAGAATAGGGGCTGTGTTGCAAGATGAGATCAAGCAAAGGCTGATCGAGATGCTTCGAGAGTATAGTGACATCTTTGCTTGGTCTTACGAAGATATGCCCGGACTTGATACTAACATTGTGGTTCATCAATTGCCACTTAGGGAAGAATGTCCACTCGTCAAGCACAAGCTTAGAAGGACGAGACTAGACATGGCTGTAAAAATCAAAGAAGAGGTTCAAAAGCAGTTGGACGCTGGATTTTTAGCCGTGACAACTTACCCTCCGTGGGTCGCCAAACATCGTGCCGGTACCAAAGAAGGACAGTAAGGTACGGATGTGCGTTGATTATAGAGATTTGAATAAGGCGAGCCCAAAGGATGATTTCCCGCTCCCCATATTGACATATTGGTCGATAATACGGCTCAATTTTCAGTGTTTTCCTTCATGGATGGCTTCTCCTGTTATAATCAGATAAAAATGCCACCGGAAGACATGGAGAAAACAACATTCATTACACTGTGGGGAACATTTTGCTATAAGGTGATGTTGTTTAGGTTGAAAAATGCAGGGGTAACTTATCAGCGGGCAATGGTGACTTTGTTTCATGATATGATTCATCATGAGATCGAGGTCTATGTTGATGACATGATTGCGATGTCCCAAACGGAGGAAGAACATCTGGTCAACTTATTGAAGCTGTTTGAGAGGCTGAGGAAGTTCAAATTGAGGTTGAATCCAAATAATTGCACGTTCGGAGTTCAGTCCGGAAAGTTATTGGGGTTTATCGTAAGCAGAAAAGGAATCGAGGTAGATCTTGCAAAGATAAGAGCTATTTAAGAAATGCCAGCGCCGAAGACTGAAAAAGAGGTTCGTGGCTTCTTAGGGAGGTTGAACTACATCACTCGCTTCATATCTCATCTAATAGCCACATGTGAACCACTGTTTAAACTGTTAAAGAAAGATCAGGCGGTTGTCTGGAATGAAAATTGTCAAAGAGTATTCGACAAAATAAAAGAGTATTTGTAGGAGCCTCCGATATTGATACCCCCAGTTGCTGGAAGACCATTAATCATGTATTTAAAGGTTCATGAGAATAGTATGGGTTGTGTTCTCGGTCAACACGACGAGACAGGGAGAAAAGAGCATGCGATTTATTATTTGAGTAAAAAGTTCACAAATTGTGTGTCCCGTTACTCAATGCTCGAAAAAACGTGTTGCACACTCGCTTGGGCGGCCAAACATTTAAGAAAGTACATGCTCAATCAAACAATCGTGCTAATTTCGAAGATGGATCCGATTAAATATATCTTTGAAAAGTAGGCACTTTCTGGAAGGATTGCCAGATGGCAAATGGTACTGACAGAGTACGACATTCAATATGTTTCTTAGAAAGCCATTAAAGGGAGTGTTTTGTCAGAATACCTTGCTGAATAACCAATTGATGATTACCAACCGATGAGATTTGAATTTCCTTACGAGCACATTATGTACTTGAAAGCAAAAGATTGTAATGAGCCATTACCCACTCAAGGTCCGGAGAATGGTTCTCAATGGCAAATGATATTCGATGGCGCAGTTAATTCGTATGGTAGTGGAATTGGGACAATTATCATACTCCTCATGAAACTCATATCCCCTTCACTGCCAGGTTAACTTTTCCTTGCACCAACAATAAAGCCGAGTACAAAGCATGTATCATGGGTTTGGAAGAAGCTATTAATCTGAGGATCAATAATCTCGATGTATATGGCGATTCAGCGTTAGTTGTTAACCAGATCGAAGGAGAATGGGAAACCCGTCAGCCCAATATGATCCCTTACAAGGATTATGTAAGAAGACTATTACCATTTTTTGATCGTATAGACTTCCACCATGTGCCAAGAGCGGAGAATCAAATGGCAGACGCTTTGGCTACACTGTCTTCAATGTACAAGGTTAATTTTTGGAATGAAGCTCCAAGGATTGTTATCTCACACCTCGATAGGCTCGCTTTCATATATGCCATTGAGGGAGTTTCCGATGGTAAACCGTGGTTCCATGACATCTAGAATTACCTTAAGAACCAAGAGTATCCGCCAGGGGCGTCGACCCAGGATAAGAAAACTTTTAGGAGATTGTCTAGTAACTTTTACCTCAACCCAGATGGTGTGTTGTATAGAAGGAATCATGATCTGGTACTACTCAGGTGTGTGGACGAAAAAGAAGCAAGTTTGCTTATGGAAGAGGTCCACGAGGGTACCTTTGGGACGCATGCCGGGGAACATGCCATGACTCGGAAGATATTGCGAGCTGGGTATTTTTGGCTAACAATGGAGTCAGATTGTTTCAAATTCGCGAAGAGATGCCATAAATGCCAGATTTATGCTGATAAGATTCATGTGTCGCCGTGCCCGTTGAACGTTATGTCATCCCCTTGGCCGTTCTCCATGTGGGGCATCGACATGATTGGAAAGATCGAACCCACTGCTTCTAATGGACACCGTTTTATCCTGGTAGCTATCGATTACTTCACCAAGTGGGTGGAGGCAGCCTTGTACCCTAATGTGACCAAGCAAGTGGTAGCAAGATTCATAAAGAAGGACATCATCTGCAAATATGGAATTCCCGAGCGAATCATTACTAACAATGGTTCGAATTTGAATAATAAGATGATGAAGGAGTTATGCTAGAACTTCAAGATTGAATATCACAACTCATATCCCTATCGGCCGAAGTTGAATGGCGCTGTTGAAGCGGCCAACAAGAACATCAAAAAGATAGTGCAAAAGATGGTTGTTACATACAAAGATTGGCATGAAATGTTGCCTTTTGCTTTGCACGCTTATCGTACGACGGTACACACATCAATCGGGGCAACTCCTTTCTCACTAGTGTACGGTATGGAAGTTGTCCTACCGCTAGAGGTTGAGATTCCTTTTTTAAAGGTTTTGTTGACGTATAGCTTGACGAGGCAGAATGGATCAAGAAAAGATTGAACCAACTTAGCCTGATGGATGAAAAGAGGCTAGCATCAATTGCATATGGTCGTGTGTACCAGAGCCGGATAAAGAAAGCTTATGATAAGAAGGTGCACCCTCGAAGCTTTCAGATGGGCGATCTTGTGCTGAAGAAGATTCTCCTACCACAATCAAATCACAGGGGCAAATGGACTCCCAATTATGAAGGTCCATACGTTGTAAGAAAGGTTTTCTCTAGAGGAGCCTTAGTGCTATCCACCATGGATGGTGAGGATTTTGCATCCCCTGTGAACGCAGATGCAGTTAAAAAATACTTTGCTTAAAAGAGACCCGCTGGACACAAAAGGAAAAGTCCAGGCAAAAATGGGGCATCCTGGCGAACCGTAAAAAAGAAAAAAAGGTTCGGGAAAAAATTAGGGATAAAATTGAAAAGATGTAAACCCGAAAAGTTGAAAACCTGAAAAGGCGACTTTGGCAAAAAGGGGTATCCCAGTAAATCGAAAACCCGAAAGGGCGGTTCAGGCAAAAGTTAGGGATTGAAAAGCAAATGACTGCGGTTTGTGAATGAACTTCTTTGCTTAGTGGATTGGGAGAACTGGAGGGCCGTTTATCCAAATCAATCTCTTTTGAAGACGAAGCGTCGGGAAAGCGTCAGGGTCAAGCGAGTCATAGAGGAATAAGCTCATGGTGTTTGTCTGTGCCACATTGCCGACATTGCTGTACTTTTTGTTTAAAATGTACACTTTTGTATTTGCTTTTATGCATACTTGTAATTTTGTGCAGCTTCCTCTTTTCACGAGTTGCATCTGTTGTAAAACTTTGCCTATTTACAGGCCGTTTATCAATAAACATACACTATTCAGTACTTGTCTGTGTGCTTTGCTCCTATGCTTTTACTGTTTTGTTTGTGAAAAACGCCCGATGTTTTTGATGAACTTGAATATATAAACTTGCAGGCCTTGGCCAGTAATTGTTAAAACTCTGATATTAACTGAACAATTTCATGGATGATAACCAAGATAGTCTTGTTGTATAGGATGTCTTGTCTGTTTGTCTTTTGTAGGGTTATTACCCTTGGGGAAAGGTTTATGAATATGGTTGGATTCATATGTTCCCTAAACAGTGTTCTCTATCAAGTAAGTTGGGCTGTTTAGCCGGATGTTTTAAGTACTTGGTGAGTTATCTGTTCCTCATAAAGTTTGTATTCCGGAGAGCCAGTCCGGGCATTTTCCTCAGCAAGTGGTGATCTGCATCCTAGGTTGAGTTTGGACTTCCTGTTCATGTATGAACTTTATTCCCGGTATGGGAGCCTTTTGAAGATTTTTTTGCTTCAGTGTAATTCCAATCGTTATTGGCATGTGTAAGTCGTTCCCTGCAGGGTTGTTTGTTGTTCCTGACAGGATGGTTTCTGTCTCTCTAGCATTTATTTTGTTGTTTCAGTTCCATTGCATCTGCATGCGTGCATAGCGTCTACCCTAACGCGTAGCATTTCCATTTCATATGGAGCATTATGCCATTTTCAAACATTTGCATGTGAAACATAGACCAAGTTGTTGTCTCTTTGTTTCAGGTGTATCTTCCGAGGTTTGATTTTCTCCTTTGGTATCCAGACCATGTTATTTCACTTAGCCCGTGTGGTATTCGGACCCCGGCTCATGTTATTCCCCAGCAATATCTTCGGATATGAGTGGATCATGATAAATATGGTAATGAAGTCCTTTCCCTGTGGAGTATCCAGACTCCGGTCCATCCCTAGTTGATCAGGTTTTTCTTTTTTTTCTTTTTCCGTCGAGTATCCAGACTCCGGTAAAGATGGTTGTGATATCCAGACCACGGTGATTGATATTATTATGCTTTCTCCGTTGAGTATCCAGACTCCGGTAAAGTCAGTTGGGTATCCAGACCCTGATGAATTTTTGTTTGTACTTTCTCCGTTGAGTATCCAAACTCTGGTAAAGGCAGTTATGGTATCCAAACCATATTAGTTTATTTGATGCTCCGTGATATCCAGGTCACATTACTTATTGTTATCTCTTATTGTCGTGTGGTATCCAGACCTTGGCACCTATTATTTTACTCAGCCCATGTGGTATCCAGACCACAACTCATATTGTTTCCTAGAAACGTCATTTGACTTGAACCCGTAGGATATCCATATCCTGATGAATATATTCATATTGCATTGAGCATCCAGGCTCCAGTTATTGAGTATCCAGACTCAGATTTATTAACCGAGTATTCAGACTCAGGTTTATTGCATAGAGCATCCAGGCTCAGATTGCATCGAGCATCCAGGATTAGATTATTGAGTATCCAGACTCAGATTTATTAACCGAGAATCCAGACTCAGGTTTCTTGCATAGAGCATCAAGGCTCCAAATTGCATTAGAGCATCCAGGCTACAACTATTGAGTATCCAGACTCAAGTTTCTTGCATAGAGCATCCAGGCTCAGATTTGCATTGATCATCCAGGCTCCGATTATCGAGTATCCAGACTCAGGTTATTTGCATAGAGCATCCAGGCTCCGATTTGTATTGAGCATCCAGGCTCAGGCTATTGAGTACCCAGACTAAGGTTTATTGCATTAGAGCATCCAGGCTCCAGTTTTTGAGTATCCAGACTCAGATTTCTTCTTTGAGCATCCAGGCTCCAATTTGTGTTTTCTAGCATCCAGGCTCCAGTTTTTGAGTATCCAGACTCAAATTTGTTTCTTTGAGCATCCATGCTTTGATTTCTATGGAGTACCCAGACTCCGGTAATTTGGATTGTTACTTTTCGCCAATATGGTATCCAGACTATGGCGCCGCTTTTGGCGTTTCTATTCTTTTTCCCTAACAGAGTAATTTTGAGATCAGTACAGCTATATTCAGATTTTATGCGGTTGGCAAATTTCCAGGTTCTTTGGTATTCAACCGTCTTTTACCTTTATTGTGTGAAATTCGTTCGCTTTTCACTCTTTCAGGTCCAAGTCGTTTGAATAGGGGCAGCTGTTGCACCCCAAAATTTGCTCAACCTTTTCTTAACTTGGTTTAGGTTTCATTTCATTTCATTTTGTTCTAGCATTTGCATTGCATGGCATATTTCATTGAACAGGGGATCAAGGGGTTGTGCATAGCAAGATAAGACTTATCAGAGTATTGAGCCTAAGCAAGCGGTGTTACTTAAGCTTGAATGGTCATCAGGACATCTTGAGGTGGTCAAAGTCTTGTGAAATGATAGATGGATGTGTCTGGGTCAACTCCTAACTTGGAGGTCAACTGAAGAGAATCAGGGGGATTGTGAATGCATGATTATGGGTATGCGATGTTGAGAGAGCTTATTAAGTACTTTGAGAGCCATTTGGAGCTTATTCAAGTTGTTGTGTGAAGTGGAACAAGCCCCAGGCAAGAATGTGGCATCTAGGGTTTTTCATCTGGTAAATCCTCAGTTTAACTGTGAAATTGGAGGAGGTTACAACTCAATTCCAAGTCTCTATGGTCATGGGATGTTGTGTTGAGATGTCTAATATATAATTTCAAGATCAATTCATCAAGGATCAAGAGTGTGAGAAGTTACTAAATTAGGGTTCTTAGGGTAAAATCCTCCATTTAGTGCCTGACTTCAAGACCACCTACCTCAAGATACAAGTCTCATCTAAACTTTTGGCCAACATGAAACTTGTGGAGCATGTTCTTAGATTTCGTTTGGGTACTAGAAGTCCTTGATTGGATTTATAGAACTCAAGTTATGATCCAAACAAGTTACAGGTCATCAGATGAATGTGATTTTGGTCAACAAACGTCAACCAACTTGCGAGCCATTTTGACCTATAAGGATGTTTCTCCTCAACTTTTGGCCAACATGAAAGTTGTAGGGCATGGTCTTAACTTTCCAAAAAGTACTAGAAGTATTTCATCTAATTTGTAAAACTCAAGTTATAAGGATTACAAGTTAGGGGTATTTTGGGAAAGTAAGATTATAGGTCATAAAATTATAGGTCCATTTCACCAACTTGAACACCTCAAATGGAAATATTTTCAACATGAAACTTGCTCCAAATAGGGCCATTTGCATTATCAAATCATCTCTTGTCATGTTTGGAGCTTGGATTGAATATTGGATTGAATATTGGATGTTTGAATTTTTCTCCAAATAATGAAACTTGCTCCAAATAGGGCCATTTGCATTACCAAATCATCTATTGCTCCAAAGAAGGCTTAAAATGAGAAATTGGGATTTAATTGATTTGAAACTTTCTCAAGGAACATTTATACATTTTTTGAGTGCAATTGATATTATAAAGACAATGCCAATTTCACATTTACAATTTGAGGTCTTTAGATTGGTCATTTTCATGGTTTCTTCATCATGAATTAACAAGTTGGAAATCCACCATAGAATTAAAACAAGGCTTAATTCTTGGCCCTTTGATCAGCTCAAGCTAGTTGGAATTGATTTGAAATAGAATCAAGGTTGGTGCAGTGGAGAAATACGTGTATGGCAGGTGGAAAAAGTGTGAAAATTTTGATTTTTGAATTGGGATTTAGGACATGAATAGAAGCATCATTCTCATCTGAACCCAACATATAAAAGACTAGGAATCTTCCCATACCTAGAGAGCTCGTTTTGGTGGTGAATTGGCAAAAATATCAACTTGGAAAAAGGAGAGAAAAGTGAGAATCGGTTTTGGAGCTACACACCATTGCAAGCAAAATTGAGTTCATCAAAAGCTTCCTTGAGGCATTTGGAACGTTTCTGGGTGGTTTGTTCAGAGGTTCAGCCAAAGATAAGACCCAATGGAGGTGCTCCACTAGGTAAATTCAAAATCACCATATCTCTCATTTTAAGCTTTGTTTCTGTGCCATTATTGCATACTTGAGACGTAGAAACAATGTAGATCGTTAATATATAAAATGAACTGGAATTTGGTGTGGTTTCAGTTTGATGCATAAATCTTGTTGTTTGAATTTTGGCTCATTCTTGAGTTCTTAGAACAAATGAAGCGTGGATTTGAACTTCTTATGAAGTGTAGTTGGATTCTGGACATTTTGGTGGGCTAATTTTAAGCTTTTCAGTTTTTGCTCATTTTACGTTTGTCTTTGATTTGGTCTATATGTTGCTCAAAAGTGAAAACTAAGGTTGGATTTGAGTTCCTCTTGTTGAGAGGATGAATTTGCACTATGATTTTGTTATTTTTGGTTGAGTTTTCATGACTGTGATTTTTCTTGTAAGTGTTCACGACGGTGAGGGGCCGGAGAAGATGACCGGAAGGGATCTTCGGCCACCCTCTGTGTTTTCTGGCTTTTTGTTGACTCCCATTGTAGGAGATGACCTCTAAGCCATTGGATTTGTTGACTTTCATTTTGGACGCTCATGATTAAGACGCACCCTAGACTACCTTTGACCAGATGCATGTGATTAGGTTTGAATTTCATTTAATTTGTTGGCACGCTAATGGCCTTGTGATGTGCATACTAAATGATTAGATGGTTCCAATAGATTTCCGCGTTGGTCCTTAGGCTGACCAGCCCTGGTCGATTATTGGTCAGACCTAATTCTGTTTGGGCGCCTTGGGCCCCATATGCTGTTTGCAGCCCCTTTCCCGACCCAGTCCACTTTTTCAACTGATTTTCCTTGCTTTCTGCACCTTTAGTTTTTTTATTTTATTTTTATTTTCTTTTCTTTTTTTATTTATTTATTTTCTTGTTTCAATTTAATTCATTTAAATAACTTCTTCAATTAATCAAATTCTCAAAAAATATGTTTTAAACTCCTTGTAATGTCCTTTATTTTATAGAATTTTTATTTTATTTTTTAAGTTTATTTTTCATTTAAAAATGAATTAATTAATTGGAGAGGTTTTATTTGAATTAAATTATGACATTGTGGTTTCTTTTATTTGTTTCTTCCTTTTCCCTTTGGTCCAATGAATGAAAATTGTTCCTCATACTCTTGATGTGTTGAACAATTTTTTAGGACCATTTTGCCCCTGGTTGGTTGACTTTAGGGTTGACTTTTGGTGCTTTCCTTTTGACCCTCGATTCTCCCATTTCAAAGTGGTACATCTTGAATTTAATTTTCCTTTGATGGTGCTTTGAGGGGATATGGACCTTGTGATTTTGGCTTCTGTTTGCCAACTTCTTTACCTTTTTTGTGCATTTTATTTGGTAATTGTTGAGCCTTTTTCCTAATTTTGAGATGACATGCAAGTCAAGTCATCTCCAAGGGGGGTTCCCACACACATCTTGACCTAGTTTGACTTGGATATGACATTTTTGGATCCTTTGAGCTTTCAATGCCTTGTAATTCATGTTGCTAACATGTTAAGGATGTTTTTGGTTCAATTTTAGGTCATGACACTTCTTTTTGCTTGCTCATTTGTGTTCATTTCTTGAGTATTTTAATTACGGTTTCCATGTGGAGCTTTCTTGCCTTTCCTTTGTGCATATGCTTGCTTTCTTTTGTGATGTGTTTGCTTTTACACTTGTGCACTCTCTCCTCATCCTCCATTCTGTCGCATGACTTTGGAATGTTATTTAAGGTAGCTTGGTCCCTCCCAAGGAGGAAGTTGAAGCTTACCTAAAGTAATGAATCCATGAGGACTTTTTCTTAGTGACTTTGTCACACTTTTTTGTTTGCTTTTGGTGCCTCTCTCTCTCTCTCTTTTCTCTTTGCATTCTCATGTGCATGCTTGGTTGAGATGGGCTTGTGGTGGCTACTGCCCCACACATGTTTTCCTCCCACTTTCATTATATGTGTTCTTACTTGTGCATTCCATGTATGCATTCTCTTATTTGCATGTCTTATTTTGTTCTTTCTTCTTCTTTTGTCTTCCTTCCCTTAGGACTTCTAACCTCTCTTGTTTAAGAGAGGTTATGATATAAATTAGGGTTCTAACCATGCATGATACCCTTAGGTAGTTCCCTTTTGAATCCCAACTTTAGGTCCACTTTGCATGATAACTTTTAGGATTGATTAGTCTCCCATTAGTGTTCCTTCTTCTCTTCTCATCTTCAAACTTTCATAAAACACTTAATAAAGAATGACAAGTGTTGTACGCTACGAGCCTTAAGCGATTTGGGAAATGATGATTGGTTGGTTACATCTCAATTATCTAGAATGTTGATATATGTCCTTTGGACAATATACGGCGCATTCACTCCTAGATCATAGTCTTTAGTGCAACATGAGTTACAAACCAAGTTCAAAACATTTCTTCTCTAAAAAACAAAAAAACACTTCAAACCTTTTTCATCCTTCGGGATCTTAATTAGGAATGTCTTTTTAGATAAAAGAGTGTCGTTAACTCTTAGTTCTACCGCAAACGGTAACGCCTAAGTCTCCAATGGTCGAGCTGCATACACCAACTGCTAGAACTATTTGTTAACCTTACTCGGGCCTAAAAACTTTAGAACCAACCTGTGGTCCTTTTATCCCGAACTACGTTCGCTCTGATCTTTCAAACCGGATAAAAGTACGTAGGCATAAGACGCGATGTCTTAGCGAGCAACCTTCCCCCTTTCTTTACCCGTAGTTAGTCGAACTACGTTGACTCTGACTTTCCCATTGCACGAGGGAGTATATAGGCACAGAGCGGCGATGCTCTACCGAGTCAGTCCTTTTTATTTTTCTTTTGTCCATAAGCCTTTAGCGTGGATCCCGTCGAGTACGACGGACGTGAGGGGTGCTCATACCTTTCCCTTGCATAACCGATTCTCGAACCTATGACTTGGTTGCGATGACCTCGTCTTTTCCCATTTTCGTCAGGTTTTTTCTGATCGTTTCCTTTCCCCTCTTTGGGATAAATAACGATAGGTGGCGACTCTGTTAGTCATTGTCGGCCTCTTTTTTCGCAGTAGCGATAATAGGCAGACATTCTTGTTTAAGCGGCTGCTTGTGAACAATAATAATAGGGTCTAAACCGAACATATCTTGATACGACCATGCAAACACATCAGAATATTCCTCTAGAAGATTGACCAATCTCTGCTTGACCTCGGCCCCAAGTGTTATACCAATCTTGACCTTTTTCTTGTCTTCATCAGTGCCAAGATTAATTAGATCTACCTGCTCTTTATACGGTTGAAGCTCAATGTACTCATACTCAACCAATTTTTCCAGTTCAGCGGGTACTTCAAAATCTTCATCACCCTCATCTTCGGCTTGATAAATGGGTGAATCCCAGTCAGGAGTGAAAGCAGGGTTATTGGATTCAACAAGGTTTGGGATAGCACTGCAATGTTTGAAGGCTTATTTTATTAAAATGCACAAAGAAAATGTAAGAGAAAAGAAAATGCTTTTTTTGTAGTTTTTGAAAAGGATTTGCCAATTTCATTTTAGATGGTGAAAACAAAAAATGCTAAAAAAACAAATAGAATTTAACAAAATGAATTTATTAATATTCTTTTAAAATTGAAAAGGTGGCCCTTCAAAATAATCCAGTAGCTCTGGGCATAGCTATGGAATTTTGAAAAGAGCAGATGAAAACATAAAATTAATTTGAAATGGGAAAAAACACAGGGATCTCTATAGCTTCCCAGTTGCTCAAAGCTGCATCGCACTTGAATACCAGGTTGCTCAGGTCTTCATCCTCATCATCACCGTTGATAGCATTGACTTGGAAACCTCCGCTGACAAACACTTCTTGGACAGTCTTCGGACGTCCTTTGACATATGTAAAAGCTTTATCATGAGTTGGTTTGTAACCCAACCCATGGCGATTCGTCTTGGCCTTGATGTCGATCACTTCTCCCCAACCTTCAGGAATACCCCTGTCGATTGCTGATTTGGTGCTCTTGAAAGATGCAAAGGATGGAGTACTCTGGCCCACTGTTTCTTCGACTTCCAATATGACAACATTGGCGATCTCAAGTGCTTGGAAAGAAGTTTCCAAAGCGTCTTCATCAGCCTCAATGTAAAGGAAAGAAGATAGGTTGCTGACCATCAGATCCTCTTCACCATGTATGATAACCAGTTTTTCATCGACCACAAACTTTATCTTAACGATTGTCACTCGAAGCTTTTAAGCAAGACAAGTTAGACATGGGATACAAACCTTCCGGTTCTTCTCAGATCCCGAGATACAAGGGACCTGTTCGGTTCACCAGCAGTGGTGTGATTTTCGACAGAATCAATGTCGTTGAAGACAATGAAGGTGACAATGACTGCGACATGGATGCATGGATCCGTCCATGTACATCCGGCCAGAAGCTGTGCAACTGGACTACCAAAGAAATCATTCATGTTACTGCTGCAGAGTAATGTTCATTGTTTTGATTATGTTCAGTCCTGCGTTCTGCCCAAGACGTAGTGACCCATTTGTGGGGCCTTCTTGTTATTTACAACTTATTATTAATAAAAGATGTTTCGCATTCAAATTTTGTGATCCCTGTTTTTCTTGTTTTGTTTTGCTTTTATACTTAACATAAAAATGGAAATGTGTTTTGTTTTTTGCATAGCATAATAAACATAAACATCCTCATGCAGGTCTTTTCTATCAGATGCCATCGATTCAGGTTCAGCTATGACTTCGTATGACTTTGATAATCCCATTTATCAAGCTGAAGATGAGACTAACGAAGACTGTGAACTACCTGAAGAGTTAGCCAGGCTTCTCAAGCAGGAGGAAAGGGTCATTGTGCCTCATTAGGATGATATTGAGATTATCAATCTGGGTACCGAGGATGACAAGAAAGAGGTCAAGGTAGGGGCTGCATTGGAAGACAGTGTCAAGAGAAGATTGGTTGAAATGCTTCGAGAGTATAAGGATATCTTCGCTTGGTCTTACCAAGACATCCCTGGGCTGGATACAAATATTGTGGTACACCGGTTACCTCTCAGAGAAGAATGCTCGCCAGTCAAGCAGAATTTGAGACGGACAAGGCCTGACATGGCAGTCAAGATTAAAGAAGAAGTTCAGAAGCAGCTGAATGCTGGGTTTCTTGCTGTCATGAATTACCCTCTGTGGGTCGCTAATATTGTACTTGTGCCTAAGAAAGATGGAAAGGTCAGGATGTGCGTTGATTATCGAGATCTAAATAAAGCGAGCCCGAAAGACGATTTCCCGCTCCCTCATATCGATGTGTTGGTTGATAACACCGCTCAGTATTCTGTGTTTTCATTCATGGATGGCTTCTCTGGGTATAACCAAATCAAAATGGCCCTAGAGGACATGGAGAAAACTACTTTCATCACATCGTGGGGGACATTTTGCTATAAGGTGATGCCCTTTGGATTGAAAAATGCAGGGGCAACTTATCAACGGGCAATGGTCACTTTGTTTCATGACATGATTCATCATGAGGTGGAAGTCTATGTTGATGACATGATAGAAAAGTCACATACGGAGGAGGGACATCTGGTCGATCTTCTGAAATTGTTTGAAAGGTTGAGGAAGTTCAAGTTGAGGTTGAATCCTAACAAGTGCACCTTCGGGGTGAGATCTGGAAAGTTGCTGGGATTCATTGTCAGTGAAAAGGGTGTTGAGGTAGATCCTACCAAAATAAAAGCTATACAAGAAATGACTGAGCCGAGAACGGAAAAAGAGGTTCGCGGTTTCCTGGGGAGATTAAACTACATTGCAAGGTTTATATCTCATCTTACAGCCACTTGTGATCCGATATTCAAATTTCTGAGAAAATATCAAACGGACAGGTGGAATGAAAATTTCCAGAAGGCATTCAAAAGAATAAAAGAATATATGCAGGAACCTCCAATACTCATGCCTCCAGTTACAGGGAGACCACTGATCATGTATCTCACGGTTCTTGAGAATTCAATGGGATGTGTGCTCGGTCAACAGGACGAGTCAGATACAAAAGAGCACGCCATCTATTACCTGAGTAAGAAATTCACCGATTGTGAGTCGAGGTATTTGATACTGGAAAAAACATTTTGTGCACTCGCTTGAGCCACAAAGCGTTTGAGACAGTACATGCTAAACCACACTACCCTATTGATTACGAAGATGGATCCAATCAAATACGTTTTTGAAAAACAAGCACTCTTCGGAAGGATTGCCCGATGGAAAATGGTGTTAACAGAGTATGAAATTCAGTACATTTCCTAGAAAGCCATTAAGGGAGGCGTTTTGTCAGAATATCTAGCAGAACAGTCGATTGAGGATTATCAGCCGATGAAGTTTGACTTCCCAGATGAAGACGTCATGTTTTTGAGAATGAAAGACTGTGATGAGCCTTTACTTGATGAGGGTCCTAAGAGAGAACCTCAGTGGAAACTGGTTTTCGATGGAGCGGTTAATTCATATGGTAATGGAATCGGTGCGATCATTACTACTCCTCACGGTTCTTATATACTGTTCACCGCCCGATTAACATTTGCTTGCACCAATAATGAAGCCGAGTATGAAGCTTGATTTATGGGTTTAGAAGAAGTCGTTGATATGAGGACTAAGAATCTGGATGTATACGGTGACTCAGCATTAGTCGTTAACCAAATCAAAGGAGAATGGGAAACTCGTCAGGCCAACCTGGTGCCTTATAGAGATTATGCAAGGAGACTGCTGCCTTTCTTTGATAGAGTTGATTTCCATCGTATGCCGAGGGCTGAGAATCAGATGGCGGATGCCTTGGCCACGCTCGCTTCAATGTATAAAGTGAATTTCTGGAATGAAACTCCTGCTATCACCATCATGCGTCTTGATAGACCTGCTTTTGTGTTTGCCGTTGAGAAAGCATCCGATGGAAAGCCTTGGTATTTCGATATCAAGCATTTTCTCAAGACTTAGGAGTACCCATCTGGGGCATCCAACAAGGATAAGAAAACTCTTAGGAGGTTAGCTGGTAATTTTTATATGAACAAGGACGATGTGCTCTACAGAAGAAATTTCGACATGGTCTTGTTGCGTTATGCTGATGAACATGAAGCAAACCTGTTGATGGAGGAAGTCCACGAAGGTTCTTTTGGTACTCATGCCGGTGGACATGCAATGGCTAGAAAGTTGTTGAGATCTGGGTATTATTGGATGACTATGGAACCTGATTGTTTCATATACGCCAGAAAATGCCATAAATGCCAGATTTATGCGGACAAGGTGCATGTGCCTCCAGCCCCTCTGAATGTGTTGACATCTCCTTGGCCTTTTTCCATGTGGGGAATTGATGTGATTGGAAAGATTGAGCCAACTTCTTCTAATGGACATCGCTTCATTCTGGTCGCGATTGATTACTTTACGAAGTGGGTAGAAGCAGCGTCCTACGCCAATGTCACGAAGCAGGTAGTCGCCAGATTCATAAAGAAGGACATCATTTTTCGTTATGGTATTCCGGAGAGAATCATTACTGATAATGGTTCAAATTTGAATAACAAAATGATTAAGGAACTGTGTCAGAATTTCAAGATTGAACATCACAATTCTTCTCCATATCGTCCGAAGATGAATGGTGTTGTTGAGACAGCTAATAAGAATATCAAGAAGATTGTGCAGATGATGGTTGTGACCTACAAAGACTGGTATGTGATGTTGCTTTTTGCTCTTCACGGTTATCGTACTTCGATGCGTACATCAACCGAGGCAACTCCTTTTTTACTGGTGTATGGTATGGAAGCAGTCCTGCCATTAGAAGTTGAGATTCCTTCTTTAAGGGTTTTGTCGGATGTGAAGCTTGAAGAAGCTGAGTGGGTGCGAACCAGGTTGAATCAGCTGAGCTTGATTGATGAAAAGAGGTTAGCAGCCATTGCGCATGGCCGGTTGTACCAGAGTAGGATGAAGAAAGCCTTTGATCAGAAAGTGCGTCTTCGATGCTTCCAGACAGGTGATTTGGTGTTGAAAAGGATCCTTCCTCCTCAGACAGATCACAGGGGAAAATGGACTCCTAAATACGAAGGTCCATATGTGGTAAGAAAGGTTTTCTCTGGCGGAGCCTTATTGCTATCTACTATGGATGGTGAAGATTTTTCGTTCCTTGTGAACGCGGACGTGGTTGAAAAATACTTTGCTTAAAAGAGACCTGTTGCACCCTAAATTTTGACCCCTTAGATCCTCATCATCATTTTAGGATCATATTCATTTGATTAACTAACCTTAACCCATTTCCAATTTATCTTTGTCAAGATGCAGATGAATCAGGGTTTCGTACCGTCAAAATCGAGGCTTCGATGGTCTGATCAATCAATGTTTTAGATTGATTCAACTATAAACAATATCAAGAATACTACATTGGGTCAAGTATGAATTTAATTTGAGGTGGTCACCCAAGAATTGAGAACAGTGCAGTTCAAGATACCCGATTAGGGTTTTCGATCAGGAAAAGTCAACTGTAGTTTGACTTTTGATTTAAAAAGTGTTTCAATGGTGGGATCCTGGTCCATTAAGTTCCTATCGCTTAGTAAAGTCTATCCAAAGAGTTTCAAGTCCTCAGAATACCCAGAGCATCGACAGTCGACTCGATAGTCACCGATTGATCGTACGGTTGACTGAAAAGTCAACTCTTCAACCATAAAGAATCTGACTTCAAGATGTGACTCAAAAATTTTCCTTATGTCATATTACACCTTCCCATAACTTTTCATGACCATTGGATCAAGGGTTAGGAAGTAATTGCAAAAGTCGGGAATTAGGGTTTTGAAAGGGGCAAGACCATAACTCCTCAACCACACATCCAAATGAAGTGTTTCAAAGCTCATTGGAAAGCTCTTGACATGTCCTACAAAAGCCTCAAAGTGGTCCATGGTAAAAAAAATGCATAGATTTGGAGTTATGACAAAATTCATTTCAAGAAGGGAAAATAACTTCGAAAAATTTCACTTTTAAGCTTAATTTTTCAGCAACTTGGAAGGGCTTTTCCACCTAGTTCCATCAAGAATTTGGAAATCTCAAAAACATGAAAGTTATAGAGCTACTTAAGGGCTTTCTAAATTATGGTAGAACTCCTCAATAGCATTTGTGAGCAGAAAGTTATGGGTCATGGAAGTTGGGGTTGCCACACTTGAAACCACTATGTCAAAATTTCTCAAAATTCAGATTTCCACAACTTGTGTTATCCTTAACCCTTGGATTATGATTCAATATCATAATTAGAAGTGTGGATGAGTTAAGATGCATAAAAATTGTGTAGAAGGTGTTCATACACTCAAACCACCCAAAAACATCATTTTCCTAAAAGTCAAACTTCATACCTTAATATGTTGACTTTCATGCACTTTGGAAGTGAAGTCTTTACTTAAGTCCTTTCCTACTACCTCAACACTCCCAACACCTCATATATATCATACTTCAACTGTCCAAAGTCTCAAAAACCAGCTGGAAAGTTCACAACTCAAACTGTCTTGAAAGATAGTTTGTTGCTTCAAGAGGAAGAAAGCTCCAAATATTTGCCAAGGAAGAACATCTCTGGGTTTCTTAGCTTTTTAGCTTGCTCAAGATTTGTCTACAAGAGGTATGTAATGCTCAACCTCTTTATTATTCATACATTGTCATGTTTTACAATTTTGAAGTGCTTGTGGTGAAATATAGTCATTTGTTGTCCCATAAGGGTTTTTTGTCAAGAACTTATGTTTTGTGGTTATGATATTTGCTTTTGTTAAAGTATTTCATTCACGAATGATGTGTTGTTGATATGTTATCAATGTTGAACTTTGATGTTGTGTACAACTTGTTTTGAAAACTTTATCCAAGATTAGCCTTAAGGATCAAAACATTGAAATGTTGGCGTGCTTGCCCTAGATTTGTCAATCTTTGTTTATTGGTCATATTTGGATAACTTGTAAGTTGTTTCATGAGATCCCCCTGCCCTTAGGTCATGTTTGAGTCTAGTTTGGCTTGTGATGATATTTGATACATTTTGCTACCATTATCATGAGTCTTGGTGTTAGACTGCTTGTGCTTGCCATGTTTCACCTTAAAGTGTTCAAAATGTTGGTTTGTTATGTTTCGGTCATGTTTATATCAGTTGAGACTTGTTGAAATATTGAAAAGAAACCTGAGATTTGGTTGTTAGGGCCTGCTGTCAAGTTTTGTTGTCTTGCTGTCAATGTTTGCAATAAGCATACCAATCCTTATTTGGAGCAGTTTGTGTTTGATTTTAAGTTAAAGAATCACTTGTTAGCATGATTAAAGGATGTATGTTGTACTTGTATGTTCAAACTGGCACCATTTGCTCAAAACTGTTTTTCATTCTCAATCTTGCATTTTCAAAACTCCACAATACCAATCACATGTAATAATCTGTCTCAACTTGTTTTTACTTGAACCATGTGTATAGAATCTTCATTCTACATGTTTGAAACTTGTATGTGGTGCCAACTTGCTTCAACTGCCATGACAGATCCTGCTTGCTTTTTTAATGTTGGCAATCTTGTTTTTTCATGTTTTATTTACAATCAGTAGGCCATATTATGTTTGGTGTGGATTTGATTTGATTCTTGTGCCTAATCTCATCTAGTTGCATATTTGTGGTATGTGTATGTCATTAGTTAGCATAAATCTCATTGCCTTGACAAAAGCCCTGTTGTACCACCAAGTTATCTCAACAGTTTTTGCATTTTTAACCGTCAACATGCCAAATCCATTTCTGTGTGCATAAGCCTTAATTTCTAAGCATGATCTCTCATTTTTATGTTTATGAGGTGTGCATATTGCTGGTATGCTCTATTTCCACTTGTTTGTTCATCTCATTTTCAAATTTGCTTTTTCAAGTCAAAATATGCCTTGACTATACCAGATCTTGTTCCAATTGCAAAATACTTGATTTCTGAGTTTGAACTCATTTACCCTCATATTTATGATGTGTATATGCTATTACTTGACATGAGACCACCTACTTTCTACCAGACCAGCTTGTAACCACACTGCTGCCAAAACTATTTTGAAACCATAGTTGTACACTTCATCATGCTATTTGTGTTGATTTGAATCATTCCATGAGCATTAGTACCTCTAGATAGTGTTTAAGATTTGTATGTGCACTTGAACCTAACATCTTTGTGAATGATATGCTCTTTCTGCTTGACAGCCTGCCTTCCATATGTGTTACGATTGCAACTTGATAGCCAATTTGTGTTATGTGAATTTCATGATCAATCTTAGGTTGTAATATCATCTATAGACATATTTGAGACTTGTGTGTGGTATCTTTTTGATCTCAACCTGTTCCAATCATGTTTTGGTTTCAAATTATGCATTTTCATGCTTAAGTGAGCAGTTGGTATGTGACTTTCATTTCGATGTTGTTTGTGGCTAATTTGGGAGTGTAGACACACTTAATATTATGTTTTGGGTATGTACGCAAGGTCTGTCCAACCTGATTGAGTTTGTTTCATGACTTGGCTTCTGTCGCTACTGTGAAAATCGGCGCCGACTATGACAGAAGAGTTGCCACCGTGCGTTATTTATCCCAAAAGAGGGAAAGGAAACGCTCAGAGTAAACCTAACGCAAAGAGGGAAAGGAATGGTCATCGCAACCAAATCCTGGATTCGGGAGTCGGTTACGCAAGGGGAAGGTATTAGCACCCCTCACATCCGTCGTACTCGACGGGATCCACGCTTGTTTTCTATCTAAGGGTGTGTTTATCTATCTACTCTAAAGGTCTGGGTTAAAAAGAAAAGAAAATGACTCGGCAAAGTATCGCACTTTATGCCTACGTATTCCCGTCTGGAACGAGAAATCAGAGTCAACGTAGTTCGCCTAACTACGGGTTATGGGGGAAGGTTGCTCGCCAAGATATCGCATCTTGTGCCTACGTACTTTCATACGGCATGAAAGATCAGAGCAAATGTAGTTCGAGCTACGGAAGACACAAGTTTGTCTGACAGTTTTTTATCTCCTTAAGAAAGGGTTTCCTGATTAAAGGTCTAAGAGGACAAAAACAGAGTTTGAATATTTGTTTGAGTTTTTTATAAAAGAAATGTTTTTTAGGATGTTAGCAATCTCAGTCGCACTAGAGACTATGACCCAGGAGTGAACGCTTCGTATGTCACCCAAAGGGTACCACACTAAACATCCAGATTACTGGAGAGAGACCCTCCACCACCCTTTTCCCAGATAGCTTAAGGATCGTAATGCACGACTTCAATTAACCTTATTAATGTGTTTTTGAATTGTTTTGAGATGAGAAGAGAAAGACACCCTAAATCTATGGTTGAAAGGGGAATCTACCTACAGTTATCATGCATGGGTCAAAACCTAATGTCTGTCATAATTCCCTCTTGCACAGAGGAAATTAGAGATCCTAGGGGAAACAACAAAAGAAAGCAAGCAGTAAATAGTAAATAGTAAAATGCATGCTATGCAACAGTACAAGCGAGGCAAGGGAGTCCGGCTCAACCTCAAACCTAAGAAAACAACAGGCAAGAGGATACAAACTCCACCTAAAACCTAGAGATAATCAACACAAGCAAACAAACAATACAACAAAAGAAAAGAAACAGAGAAAGCAGCCTAAGCAACAACAACAGTCTTCAGCAGACAGCATCTTCAATACTCAACAGCAGCAGCTATAAACAGCAAATCCTCTTGACAACAAAGTTGACAACAAAAATGGCTTCATCTTCAAGCTAGCTTCTATCTTCAAGCTTCATCAAACTTCATCTTCAAGCTCTAGCAAGCACACTCCAAGCAGAGGATTAATCATTAAGATCAAGGTTGCAATGTTGAAAACATAATGAAAACCAAAGGAAATCATCAAGTACTAACATTGAAATGGAAAGGCATCCTCAAAGTTCTACTCAACTATGGGCATACCAAACATCCCTCCAAAGGAGAGATGGAGTTTCCCTAGGAGGACTTTACATCATTGGATAGAATAGAAGCACACAATACATTCTATGTTTGATGAAAGAATCAAAACTAGTCCTAATGGCTCTTCTTAAAACCCTAATTTCCTAAGCTCCTAAAAAACTCCTAAAAGAGAAGAAACCTCCAACTCCAAGCTCCAATCTTCAAGCCACAGCAGCTACAGCAAGTCTAGAAGACCTCCTAAGAAGGAAACCAAGCAAATCTAGCTCCAAAGTCACCAACAAAACCAAGCAAGCAAAGGCACACAAAATAGAACACCACAAGCACAAGCAACTTGCAAAATACAACCAAAATATAAAACAAAGTTTTAAAATTCTAATAAATTTCCTAGGGGAACATACATGTTTGATCAACCTATGGTTAAAATATTAAAGCCTAATTCAACTTCTAGGTCACCTAAATAATTTCTAGAATGAAGGGTATCAAGGTGATCCACAAGTTTGGGAAGGCTCTGATCTCAACACCTAAAACAGAACCTAAGGTTGTTCTAAATTTCCAACAAATATCCTAAGGGAACATGAATATCTACCCTAAAACATACTAAATAAACAAAGCCAAATTCATCACCAATTGGAAGAACAAAATTCAACAAGACAGATGATCAAATATGCAACTATTAAAGAATTAAACAAAATAAGAAAAATCAAATTAAATTGAAAAATGCATGAAAATTCATTTTATTGATTTCAGAAAACCACAGATTCTCTCAAGATCATGGAGATATTTTTGAAATAATTTTTGGATCAAAATTGAATTTATTGTGATTTTTTGAATCAATAAAGCATTTAAAATAAACAAAATCAAATAAAAGAAATAATAAAACTGAAATAAAACCACAGCGCTTGGATCAATTGACTGAGTATGCAGATCTAAGGTCATTGAGCGTGTCCACGCAGGCATCCCAGTCACACGCTGACTGGGATAAATGAAACGTTGCGTTTTGGTTGAGAGGCAAATCCTCAGATCAAACGTGAGCCCTCAGATGCTCCTACTAAGTCCAAATTTCAAGCTCATCCAATGGCTACGAACTCATCTTCAACCTTGAGCTCAGGCGAGGGGGAAACAGCTCCGGTGACTCTCACGGTGGAAACAACCATCTTCTCCAGTGACGTGGTGGTTTCAGGTGATCAAACATCAACAATCCTTACATCAATCTTTCCAGAATTTCACGTAGATTCTAAATATCATACTCATTTTCTATAGATCATGCTAGGTTTTCAAATCCGATTCAAAGTTCAAATGACACTTCAACATTGATCATCACCAAACTCTAATCTAATTGCACAGAAATGTTCACCACGGTTCCTAGTTCATCATAATCCTTCCAAATCAACTTAATTCCTCATGATCAAACTAAACTGTGCCTCAACAGAAATTACACATCACCTAAATTTGTCTCTAATTGTCCAAAATTCTGTCCAGAAATGATCTACTCCTTAACTAGATCCTAACCACATATGCAAATTGATCTACATCTTCCTACAATGGTGAGAAATTTGAAGGTTACATACCTGGTGTAAATCCACTAACAGAGGTAACTAGAGCTTGATTCAACCTTCAAAACTCTCCAGAATCATTCAAGGATGCAAGAGAAAGATGTTGTAAGCTTCAATTTGCTCTGAATCAGCCTGGAACTCAAAACACGATTTCACTTGCTCCACTTGAAAATGAACTTGCTATCTCTGCTTCAGCCACGAAAATTGCACCAAAATGATTCTGAAATCATCAAAGAACTTATATAGAACATGTCTATGGGCTTTAGAAACTCAATTGAGGCCCAATCCAGCCAATCCAATTTTATGTTTTTCTCTTCACATGTGCAATGTAACAGTCACGAATTGGCCATGACAATTGTTCTAGAAGCTTCCCTTTCAACTGCTCATTGCCTTGTGAATGTATTCAGACCAAAAAGAGTGCTTGAAATGCCTTGGTGAGTATTTTGGATGTGTGACTTGCAAATGAAGAAACCAAATGACAACTCATGAAACTTGGCCTAAACTCAAAATTTTGGTAATGCCAAGGTGTATAAAATCAAATTTCCAATCAAAATGAGCACTTATTTGACATGTTTTGGTCCTTTAACTCAAAAAATCAAATTTCCCTCCTTAATACATTTGAAAATTTCCCTTTTTCAAACCATTTCAAACCAAGTCTTGCTATGAGCCCAATCAATCTATCATGACTTCTTGGTTAGCCTAAAAACCATATTTCGAACAACTTTCATGTTGAACAAAAATCCATTTGACAAGTGCAAGTTGGGGATTTTGACCTATGATTGAAAATGACCTATAATCTCACCTGCCCAAAATACCCCTGAATTGTAAACCTCATAACTTGAGTTCTACAAATCCGATGGAAGACCTCTAGTACAATTTAGAAAGAGAATATCATGAGGAACAACTTTCATGTTGGCCAAAACTTCAGGTGAAACTTCCTTCTAGGTCAAAAATAGCTCCGAAGTCAGATGATTTTCACAGACAAATTTCATAGGCATCTGAGGACTTGTAACTTGTCTGGGTCATAACTTGATTTCTATAAATCCACTTGAGGACTTCTAGTACTAAAATTAAAGGTATTGAGATGCTCTACAAGTTTTATGTTGGCCAAAGATCCATTTGAAACTTGTATCTTGACTTTATGTGGTCTTGAAGTTAGGCACTAAATAGGGAATTTTGCACTAAAACCCTAATTTAGCAACTTCCCACACTCTTGACTTTTCTTGATTTGATCTTGGCACAACACCACAAATGTCTCATCATATCATTTCATTAACTCCATGACCTAAATTCATACTCTTCAATTGCACAGTTGACCTAGAAATGATCTAGATGAAACCCTAATTGCTTGCACCTCAACTATGGCTCTTTCACATTCTTTGACAACTTCTCCATCTTGAATGAGACCTCTTGCTAGGCTTCTCTTGAGAAGAATCAGACTTGATCCCCTACTATATGAATGATACCATGATATGCAAATGATATAACTATGCAAATGATAATGCAATGAAACATAAAAAAGGTTGAGCAAATTTTGGGGTGCAACAGCTTCCAATTGCATTTCTTTTCATTTCACTTGGCAACACATGAAAGTTGTGTGTTGTGTTTGACCTTGGCATTGTGATTGTGATCTTTATGTTTCTCATTGCATTTTTGTTGAGATTCCATGTTTGTATTGGTTCTGTTGTGATCAAAGAGTTTGTTTCATCCATGATTGGCATGCTGTTTAAAATCTAGGCAGCAGGGCCCTTTGATTGTGGCCTGCAGTTTGGCTGCTATTGCTGGCCAACCATTGATCCTCCCATTTCCATTTGGATTGGCCACATTTATGTATGATATAACTGTTTGGCTGTGTTAATTTTAACAATTTGGTTCTTAATTTGAGGTCCTTTGTTCTTGAAGCACAATTTCACTTTTTTTCACAAAGATTCATTTATCCAATAGGCTGTCATAGGTTGCCATGCTACTTTCTTCTGCCTGAGCATTTATGTTTGGTTTGTGAACTTTAAAAGCATCATGACATGTTCAGAACTCATAGGCCATATGTATGATTTGAACATTTTCCATCTGTTTTGACAACTTGCCTTCATTTTCATGTTATCATTGCAATTCATGTGCCACTTTCAATTCTATTAATCTATGTGTTGCACCCTAAAATTTGCCTAACCTTATTCACTTGGTTTATGTTTCATTATCATTAGCATTTGCATATAGAGTTATGTACATAGACTAACCATCTGCATAGCATGAGCATAGCAAGTCATTCAACAGGGGACCAATCACTATTCTCATCTCTAGAGGCCTATCATGAGGTTATTATCCTAATTCTATCTCATTCAAGTCATCAGGAAATAATTTGAAAGCAAAGAGTTCAGCAGATCAAACCTTGAGTTCATCTCCTAGCTGAGGGTATCTGAGGGTCAACAAGAGGGTTATGAGCTGTGGATTGAAGGTATGGAGAGCATCTAGACATCTTGAGAGACTTATAAAGTCATTTGGAGAAGAAAACAAGTCATTGATGAGAGCACAAGAGCTATAGTTGAAGGCAGTCAACTAGGGTTTCATCTGGGTCAACCCTAGGTCAACCCTAGGTCAATTGACTGGTTTAAAAGAGCATTCAAGCCTATTGGAGAGATGTGGGGATCAACATTGGACATATGAAGAAGGATATGGAGATATGACAAGAAGAATTCAAGAGAAATCAAGGAGAAGAGGAGTTACTAAATTAGGGTTTCTCTGTAAAATCCCCTAGTTTAGGTCAAATTTCCAAGCAAGATAAGTCAAAATGCTAGCTTCAAATGGCTTCTTGGACAACATGAAACTTGTAGAGGATCTCAAGAACTTTAATTTGAGTGGTGGAAGACATCAAGGAGATTTATAGAACTCAAGTTATGGTCCTTACAAGTTACAGGTCATTTGGGGTATCTGAATTTTTGTCTGTGAAAGTGACTTGACTTCCAAGCTAGTTTTGCCCCTCAAGGAGATTTCAAATGAATTCTTGGTCAACACAAGAATTTTTCCTCATTGTCTTAGCTTTCTAGAATGGTATGGTATGCCTTCATATGATGTGGAGAACTCAACTTATGGTCTTGGCAAGCAAAGGGTATTTTGGGCATTTGTGAATTACAGGTCATTTTAACCTATGTCCAAAACTCATACAAGGAGGCCTCAAATGGAAAAACTTACAACATCAAACTTGCTCCAAATGGGATTTTAAGTCCAGAAAGAAGGTCACAAATTATTGGAGAAGCTCATAGCATGATGTTGCATAATTGGTCAAAATATGAACTAAAATGGCTTATAAAGTGAATAAATTCAAGATGAAAAATGGTTTGGGAGATTTATGAGTCCAAATGGAGACTTCCAATATATGATTTTGAATGGAAAAACAATTCTAAGAACAATGGTTCAAACACTTTTTTGAGTTTAGAAGGAAAAAAAGAAGTTATCTTTGGTTACTTGTAATTGAAGAAACACTTCAAAAATGGATCAAAGTTGGAAAACAAGGGAATGTGCAAGATGGATCTAGAATGTACCATTGGGGTCTATATATTCATGAAATGAGAATTTGGCAAGGGTTGGCTTCATTTGCACCAAGAATTCCACAAATTTCTCATACTTTTTCATTGAAGTTTTCATTCCAATCTCACAAAACCTTCACCAATTCTCATCCACATCAATTCAATCTTGTTCCATCATCATCATAGATCAGAATTGAAGCAAAGTTTTGGTGATTATCATCCATTTTCGTGCACCATATTCAAGAACATCAAAACTACAAGTTCAAGTGGACAGCATAATTCAAGCAAAGAATCAACAAGGAATTGCATACAGAATCACATACATCAAGGATTGATCAAGATCCAACACCTAGAAGCCTCAGATCTTCAATCTCCATAGCTGTTTGCAAGGTTTCACATCAGGTATGTTTTCACTCCAATTGCTCGATTCAGTTAGTTAGACATGTTGTTGTTAGTTTAGACTTGATCTAGGTGGTTAGGAGATTAATTTAGATGAATTTGGAGAGGTTTGGTGATGTTGATTAGCAGGTGCAACAAACTGTTAGGGTGAAGAACTCTTAGGTTAAGCCATTAGAATGTTAGCTTGATGGATCAGATTAATAACCATTAGTTGTAGATTAGTTTAGGTTAAGTTTGGGGAAGAATTGAGTTGGTGCATATCAGTGTAATTTCATGGTGGCCAGATGTTGATTCGATCGGGTTTGTTGTTGTGATGAGTTTCAAGGTGAATCAGTGCCATAGACGTGTAGAGGGAGAGTTATAGAGTAACTTTCATGTTCACATCGTGTGGATTGGTTGCCTGTAGAGGGAGAACAGCTTGGTGTAAATCTGCTCGTGCATGGAGGTGTAATGGTGATTGAAACCCTAGTTGCAGGTCAATTGGGGAAGAGATAATCGTGGCCGTGTATTTGTTGTTGGACCTTTGACTAAGAGGATGATCGTGTGGCCTGCATTTAATCTGAAGTTTGGAGGGAATTGGAGCTGGCCAAAACGCGCCGTTTCATTAATTGAAACGGGCGGGCCTGAGTGCTATTGTTATCCCCACCCCCAGGTTTAGGCCCAAAGTCATTCTGAACGTGTTTTTGTTACTTTTCTCACCCCCCAGCGCGTTTTTATTATTTCACTGATTCTGAGTAACTCTGGGCCTTGGCAAAAGCGCTACCAGCACCCCCCTATTGTGTGGCCCATCCAGATTATAACTGGAGCGAATCTCTATTCTAACCCCCCTCCCTCATTTTAATCCATTTTATTTTCTTAATTCCACTTTAATATTTTACCAATTTCATAAATTCATAACTAATTCATAAAAAATGCATTTTAATCCATTCTTTTTACCATATTTTCTTTAGGATGTCTAGAATATTATAGAAAAATAAAATTTCATTTTTAGTTTTATTTCATATTTTTTTACATATTTTCTAAATAAATGTCATATTAAATAGTTCATTTCATGCATCATTTTAATAATTTTTGTTCTCTTACATGCTTTAATATTTTTTGGTCATTCTTTTTAGATTGTTTAGATGAGATATTCAACTTGTAGAAATAGTTTAGTTCCCATTTTTAGAGATTAATTTTAGGTGATTAAAATAGGGTTGAACATCATGAACAAAACTAGGGTTTTAGGTGACAACTTAAGGAGTTTGATTTCATTTCCCTTAGGACTTAGGATTTAATTAGATTAGTTATGGGACTATAGGGGCTATGGGTAGCTATTAGATCCCTTAGAGGAAAAGTCAGGACTCCCCTACTGCTATTATTACTGTCTGTATATTTGATTGTCTGGTGTGGTGTGCCCTCTGGGGATTGTTGCTTATTTGTTTGGGTATTGGGTTTGTCTGGGGCCCTGGGGAAGCTGAAGACTTGAGGAGATGAAGACCATTGGAGACCCAGAGATTGAAGATCTACTGCCAGAGTTGGAGAGGAGGTTCTTGCTAGCAGCTGCTGAGGAGGCTAGGGTTTAGGAGCTAGGCAGAGCTCTAGACTAGAAAGATTGTTTCTCAAACATGGACTGCCTTGTCTGCATCCATCCTTCTCTGTGATTCAGAGTCTCTCTAAGACACTCACCCCCTTCCCTTGGAAGGCTTGGTGATAGTGTCTATGAGATAGAACTCTTGAGAGAAAATGTCTCTTGTGTTAGAAGCAGTTTGTTCACCACCCTTGGTAGTCAACTGATTGCTTAACACCCAATTCACTCTTGTGACTGATCCCTCATCCTGGAGGTTTGAGTATGAAGAAAAGCCATTGCAGATAGAAGACTGATGATCAAAGCCCTTGCCTGAAGGCCATGAAGATGGAGATTGATGCTTGTTGAAGCCTGTAGCGGATTGGAGATTGCTTGAAGTCAGATGTTGAGTCAGAGCTGCTGATGTTGTTGTATTTCATTTGCTGATGTATTGATTGGTTTTCTGAACTGTATTGTTTGCTGTTTACCCTGTTGGGTCGAAAGTGAAGCCTGTTCACTTTTGCCTATTGTTTTCTAGGTTCGAGGTTGAGTGGGACTCCCTTGCCTCGCTTGTACTGTTGCATCCATGCATTTTACTGTTTTACTGTATATATCTGATATTGTTTCTGTTTCTGCCTATCCCGTAGGATCTCTGTTTCTCTCTGTGCAAGAGAGGAGCATGATAGACACTAGGTCTTAACCCATGCATGATAACATTAGGTTAGTTTGTTTCCCTTCGCAACCGTAGGTTAGAGTTCTGTCTCTTTCTTTCTCAAAACAAACAGAAAAACACCATAAAGATTTCAAACACAATAAAAGACACTTCTTTCGTAAAAGAACGTGAACTCATCAAGACGTCATTTTTGTCCGCCGGGACTGCTAATCAAGAAAAACCTTTTTCAGAAGGAATAAAATCAATCAAGACAGACTTGTGTCGTACGTGGCCCGAACTACGTTTGCTCTGATCTTTCATGCTGTATGAAAGTACGTAGGCATAGGATGCGATATCCTAGCGAGCAACCTTCCCCTCCTTTCCCGTAGGTAGGCGAACTACGTTGACTCTGATTTCTCGTTCCAGGCGAGAATACGTAGGCATAAAGTGCGATACTTTGCCGAGTCATTTTTATTTTCATTTTATTTTCTTTTTAACCCCTGACCTTTAGCGTAGATAGAATAACAATCCATACCCGAAAACAAGCGTGGATCCCGTCGAGTACGACGGACGTGAGGGGTGCTAATACCTTCCCCTTGCGTAACCGACTCCCGAACCCAGGTTTTGGTTGCGATGACCATACCTTTCCCCATTTTTTGCGAGGTTTACTTCGAGCGTTTCCTTTCCCTCCCGTGGGATAAATAACGCACGGTGGCGACTCTTCTGATCAGCCGGCGCCGATTTTCGCAGTAGCGACAGCTGGCGACTCTGCTGGGGATCCAACGTCCCCTGGCTGCTAAGGACTGCGATGGTTCTTATGCATTTGGGATCCAACGTCCCTTGAGAGAGTCAATCCTAACGCTTGTTTTCCCGTCGAGGATTTTGTATGGAGTTATTGTATATTTCTAACCTTGTATTGTCAGCTTTGTATATTGATTATTATTGCTGTATTTGGGGTGTGACGGGTGTTCTGATATTGAGAGATAAGCCGGACCTGGGCTTGAGTGCACCTAGAATTAGAGTAGAAATTAGTGGGCGCCCGCTTGCTTTGCTTGCTTTGGTGTCCCATGAAATCTACACTCAGACGAGGTTCCTCTGGTTGGCCTCCTGCCCCTTCCTTTGGTTGGCGTGGGTTGCTGGTTAGTTGGATTGTCGACTCTGGGGACCGATCATTTGGAAGTTGGCTGAGTGAGGCGTCTTCAGGATTTGATGATGCCACTCCTTCTGGGAATCGTATCATCAACCCTGAAAGTCTGTGACGCCGACGACCGCATAGGATGCCGTACCTTGTGCCAGTTATAGGGCCACCCACCTGTGAGGGGATTTGGGGTTATGCAGGTAACTAGACCTCCAGACTACTGGTTATTTCTTGATCAGAGATCCTGGTTATTTATGGAGAGTTATGAGGTCTGTCAGAGACCATTTGGAGATGTGTTCTGAGGTCTGTCAGAGACCAATTAGAGATGAGTTCTGAGGTCTGTCAGAGACCATTTGGAGATGTGTTCTGAGGTCTGTCAGAGACCAGTTGGAGAGTTATGAGGTCTGTCAGAGACCAATTATAAATGTGATTTGAGGTCTGCCAGAGACCAGTTGGAGTTATGGTTTGAGGTCTGTCAGAGACCAGTGTTGGAGTTTTGTTTTAGGTCTATCTGAGACCAGGGTTTGATGACTTCTGGATGGTCTATCTGAGACCTTTCTTGATTGGGTTTAGGCTATTCAGCTGCAGATTCGGTCCCTGTTGAATGTTACTTACATTGCATTGCCTGCATATCCATTATCATTTGCATTTCACTAACGTGTGTCTGTGCTGCAGGTGCATTTGCATTTCCCTAGTTCTAGTGCCCAGACTTCTGAGTGTTTGATCATGACTAGCTTAAGGAGAACGGTTGCCTACAAATTGCCTACGCCTGATATTGTTCCTTTACTTGGGTTCATCTCTCTCGCTGATGAGGGTGTCCGTAGGAGCTTCCGGATGAGCTATGGTAGACTACTGAGATTGGTGTGCAAACCTACAGAGGTAGAGTTAGATGGGCTGTATGCTTTGATGCAATTTTACGACCCTGCTTTGAGGTGTTTCACGTTCTCTGACTTTATTATGGGACCAACCTTGGAGGAATACGCTGAGTATGTTGAGCTGCCCGTACAGAACCAGGTTCCATTCATTCATTATGACGCCAAGCCCAAGCCGGAGGATTTGGCAAAAGCCTTGCATATTGATGCTTCTGAACTTGTGACTACTGTCTCCCGTGGAGTTCCAGGCTTCTCATTCCAGTTCTTAGTTGGTAAAGCCCAAGAGTACGCCAAGAATGGGTGCTGGGTTGCTTTCAATGCTGTGCTGGCTTTGTGCATTTATGGCATAGTTTTATTCCCCAATATACCGGATTTTGTGGACTTCGATGCTTTCTACTTGTTCGTCGCTGGTAATCCTGTACCTACCTTACTCGGAGATCTCTACCACTCACTGCATTACAAGAATGAGAAGGGAAGAGGGAAGAATGTTCATCTGTGTGTACCCTTATTGAGTATGTGGTTTGAGAGTCACCTTCCTAAGGGAAGATCTGCTGCAGAGACTACAGCTCCAGTTGGTTGGCCAGAGCGTCTGATGAGGCTATCGTCGGAAGATATGGAGTGGTTTGATCGAGACCTGTTGGGATCTGAGCTCATCTTCAGTTGTTCTGGGTATCCTAATGTGCCGCTGATAGGAAGAAAAGGGTGTATCAACTACAACCCTTCTCTGTTCATTCGTCAGTTCGGATATGCGCTGAAGAATCCACCTCAGGAGGAAGAAGTACAGGAATCTCTGTACTTCACCGGTGACGTGAAGGGGGAGTTATTAGCCAAGCTGCAGCATGCCTGGACGCGTATTAACCGCAGAGGGAAGCCGTTGTTAGGAAAGAATGACTGTCAGGCCTATGCACCATACAGAGTTTGGGTCCAGGAGAGGGCTAGTCAGTTGAAGATGCCATTTCCAGATGCACCAATTCCTGTTCCCGTTCCGGTAGTGGAGCCAACTACTGTTTCTAGAGAAGTCTATGAACAAGTTGTGAAGGAGAAGGAAGCCTTGATGAAGATTAATGAAGGGTTAGAGCAAGAGTTAGCCCAAGTACGCAGTGAGAAAAACAAGGCCGCGTATGCTTTCCAACAACAGATCGAGCTGGTGAACAGGTTAGGAGCTGAATTGACCGAGGAAAAGAAGAAGCGCGAACGTCTGGGGCAAGAGTTCAGAAGTTCCCATGACATGCTGGAAGCAAAAAAGAAAGCGCTTGACGCAGCACACCGAGAGATATCTTCTTGCAATAAGACTTGGAATGCTACACTCACCAACAACAAGAAGAGGGAAGATAAGCTAAAACAGCAAATTTCCGACCTCGAAGAGAAGTTGAAGTCTAGCATCAAGAAGTGTGAGGAAGAAGTGATGAACCGGTATAGTGTCCAGCATGCACTGAACAAGGCAATCAAATCCAGAGATGAAGCAGTGTCTCAGAAGCGAAAGCTAGAAGATTGCTTCGGAGAAGCAACATGGGAAGAAACTGCCGAAGACGTACGCCATGTCCTTAAGAAGAGAAACCAGCTTGTTGAAGGGCTGCTTGATCGGCCAAGCCATCCGGAGACCAAGAAGCTGATAGAGGAGTACCAGACTTTTGGGAGGATTTGATCATTCCATTATTTGTATGCTTTATTTGCATAGTGCTGACCATCACCAGGATTGTTGGTTGAGGTCATGCCTTCTTTGTACTCTCAGTGATATTGTACCCTGGGCTTATTGATTCTCTCTGCAATATATGAGGCTTTCTATGATTCAGCTCCGACATTCCTATTGTCAGCACTGTCACTGCACCGGCACCTTCGCACTAGAACTGGGGGAATGAACTTCCCTTATGCACAGACACATTGCATTGCATTCATATTCATATTGCATGACAGGTAATCTTTGAATGGTGTCTTATTTCCTGATCTGTATCAGGTACTTAACAGGATTCCAGATCAACATCCGCACCGCTATTCTACACGCTCCAACTGTCGGAAAGTCATGGACCAGATTCAGAACGAGATGCAGGATGTACGCGAGAAGCTCGCCCTCTTCATGCAGACCATGGAGGCTATAGCAAAAGGGCAAGAGAATTTGCAGGCCATGGTCCAGCCTCTGCTGGCTCGCAACGCTGGTCATGGTAACGAAGATCATCAGTCTGTCCGGGTTGATACTGCTCATGGAGACGGCACTCCCACGCCAGTGGCTCCGCCCGTGGTCAATATACCTGCCGCTAATGTCACCAACGCTACCGCTGCTGTGAATGGTAACGTCGGAGTTGGTAACGAGACTGCTGTCCATAACGCTGGGCTGGGAGATGTCAATGTGGGAGATAATCTCGGAGGCAATGGCTTTGTCAATACTGGGTTCGGATTCAACGATCAGGGATTCGACAACACTGGCAAGTATGGCTTTAATGCTCAAGGCTTTGGGCAAGATGGTTATGGTATGGTCAATCAGGGTTACGGAGGCTTTGGAAACGGAAACGGTGCTGGTTTTATGGCTGGTGGTCCTGCTGGAGGTGTTCAAGGGTACGGCAACAGAGGTCGAGTTCCGGGGATGAATCAGATCAGAGCTGGACGTAATAATGCGTACGATGGGTACGGGGCTGGAAACGGTATGTGGCAAGAGGATCAACAGGAGGACGCCTTCTCTGGAGGAGGTTTTGAAGGGCCGATGGATGATTCTCAAAAGATTAGAATGCTGGAAGAGCAAATGAAGGGAGTCCTAAATCAGAGTGTTGTGGGTCTGGACATGACAACTATGGGCTTGGTACCTGGCTTGAGGGTGCCAATTAAATTCAAGGCGCCTGCGTTCGACAAGTACAAAGGAGACACATGTCCGAAGGTGCATGTACGAGCTTATTACAGAAAGATGTCTGCATACTCCACTGATGAAAGAATGCTAATGCATTTCTTTCAGGATAGTCTGTCGGGTCCTTCCTTAGAGTGGTACATGGGGTTGGAGCCCACTGATATCAAGACTTGGAAGCAATTAGCGGAGGCATTTGTGGCCCATTACAAGTATAACAGCGACCTGGCGCCCAATCGGGTCCAGTTGGCCGGGCTTTCGCAGAAGAAGGGGGAGAGTTTTAAAGAATACGCGCAAAGGTGGCGCGATATGGCTGCCAGGGTCCGCCCTCCTGTGGAAGATAAAGAAATGAATGACATGTTTGTCGGTACATTCACCGGGCTGTTTCATGATATGCTGTTTCATACGTCTCTGGCCAGTTTTTCAGACCTGATTCTGATGGGTGAAAAGATTGAGCGTAATATTAAGCAAGGAAAGTTCCAAGTCGATGAATCAACTGCATCTGGCAGTAATAGGAAAGCCTATGGTGGGCGCCGTCAGGGCGAAGCTAGCGCGGTATTTGGAGGCCGAGGCCGAGGCCGAGGCAGGGGAAGAAATCAATATCGTCAGCAGCAGCAAGTGTCGAGTGTTACTATCCCCTATCAGCAGCAACCAATCCAGCAACAACCGGTTCAGCAGCAACCAATGCCACAGCAGCAGCAGCCTCAGCAGGGGGCACAGCAAGCTCAGCGAAAATTCCAGGGTGGTAAGCCGAGAAGGGTGTTCGAGAAACCTCCCTCTACCTATGCTGATTTATTGCAGACGTTGTTGGGATTGAATCTGGTGGAGAAAAGAACTTTGGCACCGATAACGGGAACTCCCCCGTTCGGTTATGATGCGAATAGACACTGTGAGTTTCATTCTGGGGCCCCGGGCCACGATATAGAAGGTTGTCATGCTTTTAAGCATGTTGTGCAGGATCTTTTGGACAACAAGTCTATCAATTTCGGAACGACAGTTCCGAATATAGTCCAGAAACCCATGCCCAATCATGGGGCCAACGCCGTGCTGACTGAGGAAGGTCTGAATCTTATTATGAATGTTGAGGATTTAAAGACGCCGCTGAGCGAAATAAAGAGCCGACTGTTGCAGGAGGGTGTTTACCCAGGATGTAATGAGTACTGTTTAGACTGTTGGGCCCTATCTGGGGGGTGTGAGGATCTGAAGAAAGGCATTCAGGCCTTAATTGATGATGGTATATTGCAGTTTGATAGAACAGCAACTGACGAGCCCGCAGGGGCAGTAGTGGATAATCGGAGTGATGTGGCCACAGTGACAATTCCTAGGAAGACGATCACTATTTCAGCACCAACTCAGCGACCACCGATTACCATAACTAAAGCCGGGCCAATCCCGTATGAGAACACGAAAGCGGTCCCATGGTCATATGGGCTAGAGGTGTATTGTGATGGGATTAAGATTGATGTCAACAAGCAGTCAGCGGAGATTGTGGATAATGTTGTTGGTTCAGGAGGCATGACGAGGAGCGGCAGGATCTTTATATCTCCTGAAGTAGAGGCCGAAAGGCTAGCAAAAGGAAAGGGGAAAGCGGTTGAGAATGTTCCGGTACAAGCAAATGAAAAAGAAGCAGCATCAAAAGATGTCGAAGAATTCATGCGCTTGATTCGGAAAAGCGATTATAAAATTGTGGAGCATCTGCAGCAAACGCCATCCAAAATATCTATCCTGTCATTGTTGTTGTGTTCGGAAGCTCACCGAAACGCTTTGCTGAAAGTCCTGGACACTTCTTTTGTACCGCAGGATGTCTCCGTAAATCAGCTAGAAGGAGTATTGGCACACGTAAATGCAGGCCACAGTCTGGGCTTTACTGATTTCGACTTGACTCCGAAAGGAAGGGATCATAACATGGCATTACATGTATCTGTTGAGTGCAGAGGGTCGACAATGTCGCACGTATTGGTTGACACTGGATCGTCTTTGAATGTGCTGCCTAAGAAGGCGATGATGAAGCTGGATGTTCGAGGGATTTTGTGTACACCCAGCGATTTGGTAGTCAGAGCGTTTGACGGCACGCGGAGGACAGTCTTCGGATCGATTACCTTGCCTCTGCAAGTGGGGCCGGAAGTGTTTGCAACTGAGTTTTATATCATGGATATACAGCCTGCGTACAGCTGCTTGCTGGGAAGACCTTGGATTCACGGGGCAGGGGCAGTCACGTCTACCCTGCATCAGAAGTTAAAGTATATGGTCGGAGACAGTGTAGTCACCGTGTGCGGAGAAGAAGACATCCTGGTCAGCCATCTTTCTTCGTTTAAATATGTGGAAGTCGACGGGGAGATCCACGAGACGCCATGCCAGGCATTCGAAGGTTTGCGCATAAAGGACAAGGGTCCCAGGCCAAGCAAAGTGCCAGAGATAGCTGTTTCTTCGTATAAAGAGGCTCAAGCGCTAGTGGAAGCAGGAGAAGCCAAGGGCTGGGGCAAAGTATTGGACATTCCTGTGAAAATGGACCGGTTCGGACTGGGGTACCGACCGTCGTCATCAACTCCTTCTGTGGGGGCCCCTCATTTCAGAAAGTCAATCACCATCTCTGCCAGTGGAGTATGCCATGAATCTGTCAATGCTGCTGCTTCAGAATCTGATGAAGGGGACAGCGACTGTGATATGGATGCCTGGATTCAGCCAAGCACGCCAGGACAAGGACTTTGCAACTGGTCTATTCAGGAGCTTGTTCCTGTGACTTTTAAACAGTAATGCTTTGCTTTATTAATTGTTGAATAATCTGATGTCTTGCCCGGGGCATCAGGATTTGCTTAGGGCTGTGTTGTTATAAACATTGCTTCGTTAATCATTAAATAAATGGCGTTTTTCACGTGCAAATACTGTAATCCCTGTCTTTCTTGTTTTGTATTTTTCAATAAAATGGCAATATGGTTAATCGCTTTATACGCATTTTGAAGCACTTAACCCTTTCTTTTGCAGGATAACATTTTCAGATGACATCCTTGAGCCGCCTATGACTCGTCCCGACTTCGAGCACCCGGTATTCCAGACCGAAGAAGAGGTTGTCGAAGATAGCGACGTTCCTGAAGAACTGTCTTGGTTAGTGAAGCAAGAGGAAAGAGCCATTCTGCCTCACGACGAGGTTATTGAAATTATCAATTTGGGGTCGAAAGGGGTTGAGAAGAATATTCGTATTGGAGCCGCACTGCAGAGTGATATCAAGCGAAAGCTGGTTGAAATGCTCCGAGAGTATAATGATGTATTCGCTTGGTCGTATCAAGATATGCCAGGGCTCGATACAAATATGGTTGTGCATCGCCTGCCATTGAAAGAAAACTGTCCGCCTGTCAAACAAAAACTTCGCAGAACTCGCCCAGATATGGCAATGAAGATCAAAGAGGAGGTTCAGAAACAGTGGGACGCTGGTTTCCTGGCTGTGACGAAGTATCCCTCATGGGTTGCCAACATCGTACCAGTGCCAAAGAAAGATGGCAAGGTTCGAATGTGCGTGGATTATAGAGATTTGAATAAAGCAAGCCCAAAAGACGATTTTCCACTTCCTCACATTGACGTGTTAGTTGATAATACTGCTCAGTACTCTGTATTCTCCTTCATGGATGGCTTTTCAGGCTATAATCAAATTAAAATGGCGCCAGAGGATATGGAGAAGACTACTTTCATAACGCCTTGGGGAACATTTTGCTACAAAGTGATGCCCTTTGGTTTGAAGAATGCTGGGGCAACATATCAGCGTGCGATGACGACTCTCTTTCATGACATGATGCATAAAGAGATCGAAGTTTATGTTGACGATATGATTGCCAAATCCCAGACAGAGGAAGAGCATCTGGTGAATCTGTTGAAGTTGTTTAAAAGACTTAGGAAGTTCAGGCTGAGGCTGAACCCTAATAAATGCACCTTCGGGGTGAGATCGGGTAAACTGCTGGGGTTTATTGTAAGCGAAAGAGGAATAGAGGTCGATCCTGCTAAAATAAAAGCGATTCAAGATATGCCGACGCCTAAAACAGAGAAAGAGGTGCGCGGGTTTTTAGGGAGATTGAACTACATTGCCCGGTTCATATCTCACCTAACGGCTACGTGTGAACCATTATTCAAGCTGCTAAAGAAAGATCAAGCTGTAACGTGGAACGAAAATTGTCAAAAGGCGTTCGACAAAATAAAGAAGTATCTGCAGGAACCTCCTATTTTGATACCCCCGGTGGCAGGAAGACCCTTGATAATGTATTTGACGGTTCTTGAGGGAAGCATGGGTTGTGTTCTCGGTCAACACGACGAGACGGGGAGAAAAGAGCATGCGATCTACTATCTGAGTAAGAAATTTACAGACTGTGAATCTCGATACTCAATGCTGGAGAAAACTTGTTGCGCGCTAGCCTGGGCCGCCAAGCGTCTGAGGCAGTACATGCTAAATCATACAACCATGCTCATCTCGAAGATGGATCCAATCAAGTATATATTCGAAAAGCAGGCGTTGTCAGGTAGAATTGCCCGTTGGCAGATGGTCTTGACTGAATATGATATTCAATACGTCTCGCAAAAGGCGATAAAGGGGAGTGTGCTGTCTGAATATCTGGCGGAGCAGCCTATTGAAGAGTACCAATCAATGAGATTTGATTTTCCTGACGAGGATATCATGTACTTAAAGATGAAGGATTGCGAAGAACCGTTACCAGACGAAGGACCAGAGCCGGGGTCCCAGTGGAAGATGATTTTTGATGGAGCTGTGAACGCTTACGGTAGCGGAATAGGGGCAATTATTACTACGCCACACGGGTCGCACATCCCGTTTACTGCCCGGCTGACCTTTGCCGTTACCAACAATGAGGCCGAATACGAAGCGTGTATAATGGGGCTTGAAGAAGCCATTGATTTGCGAATCAAACATTTAGACGTATACGGAGACTCAACTCTGGTAGTGAATCAGATTAAAGGGGAATGGGAGACACGTCAGCCCAATTTGATACATTATATGAATTATGCAAGGAGATTGTTGCCTTTCTTCGACAAAGTTGAATTGCATCACGTGCCGCGGGCAGAAAATCAAATGGCTGACGCCCTTGCCACCTTGTCTTCCATGTACAAGGTCAATTTCTGGAACGAAGCTCCCCAGATCACTATCTCTCGGTTGGACAGGCCAGCTTATGTATTTGCTATTGATGAAGCATCTGATGACAAACCGTGGTATTTTGATATCCTTAATTTCCTGAAGAATAAAGAGTATCCGGCTGGGGCATCCAGTCAAGATCAGAAGACTCTCAGGAGATTAGCGGGTAATTTCTATTTGAACCCGGATGGCGTCTTATACAGAAGAAACCACGATTTAGTGTTGTTGCGTTGTGTAGACGAGAAGGAGGCAAAGCTTCTCATGGAGGAAATTCACGAAGGTGCCTTTGGCACGCATGCTGGTGGGCACGCTATGACAAGAAAATTGCTGCGGGCAGGTTACTTTTGGCTGACGATGGAAACTGATTGTTTCAAGTTCGCGAGGAAGTGCCACAAGTGCCAAATTTATGCTGACAAAATACATGTGCCTCCGAGTCCTCTGAATGTGATGTCATCTCCATGGCCATTCTCGATGTGGGGAATCGATATGATTGGAAAGATCGAGCCGACGGCTTCTAACGGGCATCGGTTCATCCTAGTAGCAATCGATTATTTCACCAAGTGGGTGGAAGCGGCGTCTTACGCAAACGTAACGAAGCAAGTGGTGGCTAGATTCATCAAGAGAGATATCATTTGCCGATATGGGATCCCCGAGCGGATAATCACAGATAACGGTTCTAACCTGAACAACAAAATGATGAAGGAGCTCTGTCAGAATTTCAAGATCGAACATCACAACTCCTCCCCTTACCGACCCAAGATGAATGGCGCTGTCGAAGCGGCCAATAAGAATATCAAGAAAATTGTCCAGAAAATGGTGGTGACCTACAAAGATTGGCATGAAATGCTACCTTTCGCTCTGCACGGTTATCGTACGACGGTACGCACATCAACCGGGGCAACTCCGTTCTCGTTGGTATACGGAATGGAAGCGGTATTACCATTAGAGGTTGAGATCCCTTCTCTGAGGGTATTGCGAGATGTTCAGCTGGACGAGGCAGAATGGGTAACGAATAGATTGAACCAACTGAGTTTGATGGATGAGAAGAGGCTAGCTTCTTTGGCATACGGTCGTTTGTACCAAAGACGAATGAAGAAAGCGTACGACAAGAAGATCATTCCGCGAAGCTTTCAGACGGGCGACCTTGTGCTGAAAAGAATTCTCCCGCCGCAAGCAGATCACAGGGGCAAGTGGACCCCCAACTACGAAGGGCCATACGTTGTCAGTAAGGTCTTTTCAGGAGGAGCTTTATTGTTGTCCACCATGGACGGAGAAGACTTTGCGTCACCTGTGAATTCGGACGCAGTAAAAAAATACTTTGCTTAAAATAGACCCGCTGGACAAAAAAAAGAGAGTCCAGGCAAAAATGGGGCATCCTGGCGAACCAAAAACAGAATAAAAAGGTTCGGGCAAAAATTAGGGATAAAATTGAAAAAATGTACACCCGCGAAGTTGAAAACCTACACTGGGCGGCTTCGGCAAAAAAGGGTATCCCGGTGAACTGAAAACCCGTAAAGGGCGGTTCACGCAAAAGTTAGGGATTTGAAAAGCAAATGACTGCGGTCCGAATTTGATATTGCAATGAGCGTCAATGCGGGAGAATACGTTTGAGGAGTCAGTTATCGGATACAACCTCCTCAGAAGTAGGGATACCGGGAAAGCATTAGAGTCGGGCGAGTCATGGGAGGATCAGTTCGTGGTGTTCATCTGCATCCAGTTGCCGACATGTGTACAAAATTTAATTTGTCAATATTTATGCTTCTTGTGAATACTTGCATACTTGTATATTTGCTTTGCGTAGCTTCCTCTTTTCAGGAGTTACATCCCGTGTACAAAAAACTCCGCCCATTCAGGGGCCCAATCAATGAAAATGTGTTATTCAGTACTTGATGCCTGTTCTTTACTGTTTTGCGCATGATAAAACGCCTAAGTTTGATGAAACTAACATGAGTATAACATCATTGGCCCTTGCCAACAATTGCTAAAGCTTTGGATTAACTGAGTGTAACGTCACTAACCTGGATTGACTTGATTGCATAGGCTTGTCGTGTCTTGTTTGTGTTGTTGCAGGTTTCATAACCATACGAGGAAGATGATCAGAAGGTTGCGATAACGAAAGACTGGATCCCCGTGCAGGTCATGCATGTTCTTCCTGAAGAAGGGTAGAATTCCCCAGCTAGCCGTAGCTTATCCAAGGGGCGTGCTCCAAAAGAGTTATTCGTCCTCAGCAGAGTTTGGCGAGTCCAAGATCATAAGGCTGTATTCAGACAGGTTCATCTTTCCCCGCCGGGTCAGGCACTCCCCCAGCGGAGTCAGTTAATTTTCCCCAAGAGAATCCAGCCATCCCCAGAAGAATTCTCTTTGCAAGTGTTTTCATTCCTTCCAGTGGAGCTCGAAGATCAAGACTCTCCAAAGCAGAGTTGATGGTGGGTCCTGTCAGTTATTTTGTCGGAGATACTGGTGATATCAGTTCACGTTCCAGCAGAAGGTCCGATCAAACTACGCACATTTGCTATTCCCCAGCAGGGGGTTACTTCAACAAGGCGTTTGGTGTGAGTTCCTAATTTCCCAGCTGAGTCGACTTCACTTTTCCAGCATTTATTTTGCTGGAATAATTCTGTAGCATCTGGCTATCCCCGGCGGAGTCGGCATTATATCTTTAGCATTTATTTCGCTGAAGCAGTTCCTGTATTCTAGCGGTTCAGGTGGAGAGAGCTCTCGCTCAAATGAATTACCAAACAGTCAAGATCTCGGCATGAGACATTCAATGATAATGTCAGTTTCGGCAGTATTCCCCCACAAAGTCTGCAGGATAAGTTTCTCTTTGTCCCCAAGCAGAGTTACTTATGGCCCCACCAGAGTTGTGTTGAAGTTTCTCTAGTCCGATCAGCGGATTGTTTCCTTCAAAGTTGTTGTTACGTCAACATTCAAAGGATTTTCATGAATCAGAATCTTAGAGGCCACCGCCGGTTATCAGAGCAGGCGTCCGATAGTTGGTTTCCCGACATCCTCAGTAGAGTCCGACTCAAAGTCGCTGTCACGTCAGTGCTAAGAAATTTGTGGGTGTGGATCAGCGGAGAGCTAAGTCCTGACGTGGACAATTTATTCCTAGATTGACGGGTTCTCTTCAGAAGTGGGCGTCCTAACGTGGACAGGTTTATTTCCTTGGATTGGTGAAGTGTGTTAGTCCTATCGTGGGCAGATTCGGTTTCTCGAAATTAGTGGAATGGGGGGTCATGACGTTGACGAAAGTGATTACTCTTTGTGGTGGTGTCTTGACGTGGACAAATTATTTCCCCAGTGAGTCAAAGGTGTGAGTCCTTACGTGGACAAGTCTTATTTCCTCAGCGGGTCGAAGATGCCTGAGTCCCGACGTGGACAAATCAAGACGAAACATGATTCCTTACGTGGAAAAGAATGGGTTTCCTTACGTGGAAAGATTGAGTCCTTACGTGGACATATCAAGCCGGAGTCCTTACATGAACAGATTGATAACGTATTCATTACGTGGAAAAAAGATCATATTCCTTACGTGGAAAGATTGGAGTCCTTACGTGGACAGATTAAGATGGCATTCCTTACGTGGAAAAATGAGTCCTGACGCGGACAAATCGAAAAAGAATTGGTATTCCTTACGTGGAAAGATCAGAGTCCTTACGTGGGCATATCAAGAGCATTCCTTACGTGGAAGAAAAATGGTTTCCTTACGTGGAAAGACGAGTTATTCCTTACGTGGAAAGATTGAGTCCTCTCGCGGACATATCAAAGCTGATTCCTGACGTGGAAGAGGACTATTCCTGACGTGGAAGAAATTGAGGTCCTTACGTGGACAGACTCAAGAAAGGATGGTTCCTAACATGGAAGAGTGATAGATTCCTTACGTGGAAAAATTGGGGTCCTTACGTGGACAGATTCAGAACCAAGGTTGGATTCCTTACGTGGAAAGATCGGAGTCCTGACGCGGACATAGCAGGTGGCATTGGAGTCCTTACGTGGACAGATTGATATAGTGTTCCTGACGCGGAAAGAAGGTTGTGTCCTAACGTGGAAAGATGAAAGGTTTAGTCCTAGCGTGTACAGATGCAGAAGAAATGATTCCCAACGTGGACGATGTTACTCCTAACGTGGAAGAATGTTGTTCCTAACGTGGGCGATTCAGTTTATGGAAATACAGACGAGTTATCCCCAGCGGAGTTGCCGAGATTTTTCTGGGTTAACAACAAGTGGAGTCCTAACGTGGACAAGTTTTAGTGGAGATTTCTTCATATTGATGACAGACGGAGTCCTAACGTGGACAAGCAAGCAATCTGTTATGACAGAATCCTCTTCAGAACGATGAAGACAATCCCCAGCACAGTCGCACGAGATCAGTGGGTTGCCGTAACAGTCAGATTCAGCTGATGAATGTCGTTCCTCAAGCAGGAGCGCAATTTAGTTTGCGGTTGGCAAATTTCCGGGTTTCCTAGTATTCAACCGTCTCGTACCGCGAATGTCTGAAGGCTCCGGGCTCTTCATCCAATCGGGTCCAAGTCGCTTGAATAGGGGCAGCTGTTGCACCCTAAAATTTGCCTAACCTTATTCACTTGGTTTATGTTTCATTATCATTAGCATTTGCATATAGAGTTATGTACATAGACTAACCATCTGCATAGCATGAGCATAGCAAGTCATTCAACAGGGGACTAATCACTATTCTCATCTCTAGAGGCCTATCATGAGGTTATTATCCTAATTCTATCTCATTCAAGTCATCAGGAAATAATTTGAAAGCAAAGAGTTCAGCAGATCAAACCTTGAGTTCATCTCCTAGCTGAGGGTATCTGAGGGTCAACAAGAGGGTTATGAGCTGTGGATTGAAGGTATGGAGAGCATCTAGACATCTTGAGAGACTTATAAAGTCATTTGGAGAAGAAAACAAGTCATTGATGAGAGCACAAGAGCTATAGTTGAAGGCAGTCAACTAGGGTTTCATCTGGGTCAACCCTAGGTCAACCCTAGGTCAATTGACTGGTTTAAAAGAGCATTCAAGCCTATTGGAGAGATGTGGGGATCAACATTGGACATATGAAGAAGGATATGGAGATATGACAAGAAGAATTCAAGAGAAATCAAGGAGAAGAGGAGTTACTAAATTAGGGTTTCTCTGTAAAATCCCCTAGTTTAGGTCAAATTTCCAAGCAAGATAAGTCAAAATGCTAGCTTCAAATGGCTTCTTGGACAACATGAAACTTGTAGAGGATCTCAAGACCTTTAATTTGAGTGGTGGAAGACATCAAGGAGATTTATAGAACTCAAGTTATGGTCCTTACAAGTTACAGGTCATTTGGGGTATCTGAATTTTTGTCTGTGAAAGTGACTTGACTTCCAAGCTAGTTTTGCCCCTCAAGGAGATTTCAAATGAATTATTGGTCAACACAAGAATTGTTCCTCATTGTCTTAGCTTTCTAGAATGGTATGGTATGCCTTCATATGATGTGGAGAACTCAACTTATGGTCTTGGCAAGCAAAGGGTATTTTGGGCATTTGTGAATTACAGGTCATTTTAACCTATGTCCAAAACTCATACAAGGAGGCCTCAAATGGAAAAACTTACAACATCAAACTTGCTCCAAATGGGATTTGAAGTCCAGAAAGAAGGTCACAAATTATTGGAGAAGCTCATAGCATGATGTTGCATAATTGGTCAAAATATGAACTAAAATGGCTTATAAAGTGAATAAATTCAAGATGAAAAATGGTTTGGGAGATTTATGAGTCCAAATGGAGACTTCCAATATATGATTTTGAATGGAAAAACAATTCTAAGAACAATGGTTCAAACACTTTTTTGAGTTTAGAAGGAAAAAAAGAAGTTATCTTTGGTTACTTGTAATTGAAGAAACACTTCAAAAATGGATCAAAGTTGGAAAACAAGGGAATGTGCAAGATGGATCTAGAATGTACCATTGGGGTCTATATATTCATGAAATGAGAATTTGGCAAGGGTTGGCTTCATTTGCACCAAGAATTCCACAAATTTCTCATACTTTTTCATTGAAGTTTTCATTCCAATCTCACAAAACCTTCACCAATTCTCATCCACATCAATTCAATCTTGTTCCATCATCATCATAGATCAGAATTGAAGCAAAGTTTTGGTGATTATCATCCATTTTCGTGCACCATATTCAAGAACATCAAAACTACAAGTTCAAGTGGACAGCATAATTCAAGCAAAGAATCAACAAGGAATTGCATACAGAATCACATACATCAAGGATTGATCAAGATCCAACACCTAGAAGCCTCAGATCTTCAATCTCCATAGCTGTTTGCAAGGTTTCACATCAGGTATGTTTTCACTCCAATTGCTCGATTCAGTTAGTTAGACATGTTGTTGTTAGTTTAGACTTGATCTAGGTGGTTAGGAGATTAATTTAGATGAATTTGGAGAGGTTTGGTGATGTTGATTAGCAGGTGCAACAAACTGTTAGGGTGAAGAACTCTTAGGTTAAGCCATTAGAATGTTAGCTTGATGGATCAGATTAATAACCATTAGTTGTAGATTAGTTTAGGTTAAGTTTGGGGAAGAATTGAGTTGGTGCATATCAGTGTAATTTCATGGTGGCCAGATGTTGATTCGATCGGGTTTGTTGTTGTGATGAGTTTCAAGGTGAATTAGTGCCATAGACGTGTAGAGGGAGAGTTATAGAGTAACTTTCATGTTCACATCGTGTGGATTGGTTGCCTGTAGAGGGAGAACAGCTTGGTGTAAATCTGCTCGTGCATGGAGGTGTAATGGTGATTGAAACCCTAGTTGCAGGTCAATTGGGGAAGAGATAATCGTGGCCGTGTATTTGTTGTTGGACCTTTAACTAAGAGGATGATCGTGTGGCCTGCATTTAATCTGAAGTTTGGAGGGAATTGGAGCTGGCCAAAACGCGCCGTTTCATTAATTGAAACGGGCGGGCCTGAGTGCTATTGTTATCCCCACCCCCAGGTTTAGGCCCAAAGTCATTCTGAACGTGTTTTTGTTACTTTTCTCACCCCCCAGCGCGTTTTTATTATTTCACTGATTCTGAGTAACTCTGGGCCTTGGCAAAAGCGCTACCAGCACCCCCCTATTGTGTGGCCCATCCAGATTATAACTGGAGCGAATCTCTATTCTAACCCCCCTCCCTCATTTTAATCCATTTTATTTTCTTAATTCCACTTTAATATTTTACCAATTTCATAAATTCATAACTAATTCATAAAAAATGCATTTTAATCCATTCTTTTTACCATATTTTCTTTAGGATGTCTAGAATATTATAGAAAAATAAAATTCATTTTTAGTTTTATTTCATATTTTTTTACATATTTTCTAAATAAATGTCATATTAAATAGTTCATTTCATGCATCATTTTAATAATTTTTGTTCTCTTACATGCTTTAATATTTTTTGGTCATTCTTTTTAGATTGTTTAGATGAGATATTCAACTTGTAGAAATAGTTTAGTTCCCATTTTTAGAGATTAATTTTAGGTGATTAAAATAGGGTTGAACATCATGAACAAAACTAGGGTTTTAGGTGACAACTTAAGGAGTTTGATTTCATTTCCCTTAGGACTTAGGATTTAATTAGATTAGTTATGGGACTATAGGGGCTATGGGTAGCTATTAGATCCCTTAGAGGAAAAGTCAGGACTCCCCTACTGCTATTATTACTGTCTGTATATTTGATTGTCTGGTGTGGTGTGCCCTCTGGGGATTGTTGCTTATTTGTTTGGGTATTGGGTTTGTCTGGGGCCCTGGGGAAGCTGAAGACTTGAGGAGATGAAGACCATTGGAGACCCAGAGATTGAAGATCTACTGCCAGAGTTGGAGAGGAGGTTCTTGCTAGCAGCTGCTGAGGAGGCTAGGGTTTAGGAGCTAGGCAGAGCTCTAGACTAGAAAGATTGTTTCTCAAACATGGACTGCCTTGTCTGCATCCATCCTTCTCTGTGATTCAGAGTCTCTATAAGACACTCACCCCCTTCCCTTGGAAGGCTTGGTGATAGTGTCTATGAGATAGAACTCTTGAGAGAAAATGTCTCTTGTGTTAGAAGCAGTTTGTTCACCACCCTTGGTAGTCAACTGATTGCTTAACACCCAATTCACTCTTGTGACTGATCCCTCATCCTGGAGGTTTGAGTATGAAGAAAAGCCATTGCAGATAGAAGACTGATGATCAAAGCCCTTGCCTGAAGGCCATGAAGATGGAGATTGATGCTTGTTGAAGCCTGTAGCGGATTGGAGATTGCTTGAAGTCAGATGTTGAGTCAGAGCTGCTGATGTTGTTGTATTTCATTTGCTGATGTATTGATTGGTTTTCTGAACTGTATTGTTTGCTGTTTACCCTGTTGGGTCGAAAGTGAAGCCTGTTCACTTTTGCCTATTGTTTTCTAGGTTCGAGGTTGAGTGGGACTCCCTTGCCTCGCTTGTACTGTTGCATCCATGCATTTTACTGTTTTACTGTATATATCTGATATTGTTTCTGTTTCTGCCTATCCCGCAGGATCTCTGTTTCTCTCTGTGCAAGAGAGGAGCATGATAGACACTAGGTCTTAACCCATGCATGATAACATTAGGTTAGTTTGTTTCCCTTCGCAACCGTAGGTTAGAGTTCTGTCTCTTTCTTTCTCAAAACAAACAGAAAAACACCATAAAGATTTCAAACACAATAAAAGACACTTCTTTCGTAAAAGAACGTGAACTCATCAAGACGTCATTTTTGTCCGCCGGGACTGCTAATCAAGAAAAACCTTTTTCAGAAGGAATAAAATCAATCAAGACAGACTTGTGTCGTACGTGGCCCGAACTACGTTTGCTCTGATCTTTCATGCTGTATGAAAGTACGTAGGCATAGGATGCGATATCCTAGCGAGCAACCTTCCCCTCCTTTCCCGTAGGTAGGCGAACTACGTTGACTCTGATTTCTCGTTCCAGGCGAGAATACGTAGGCATAAAGTGCGATACTTTGCCGAGTCATTTTTATTTTCATTTTATTTTCTTTTTAACCCCTGACCTTTAGCGTAGATAGAATAACAATCCATACCCGAAAACAAGCGTGGATCCCGTCGAGTACGACGGACGTGAGGGGTGCTAATACCTTCCCCTTGCGTAACCGACTCCCGAACCCAGGTTTTGGTTGCGATGACCATACCTTTCCCCATTTTTTGCGAGGTTTACTTCGAGCGTTTCCTTTCCCTCCCGTGGGATAAATAACGCACGGTGGCGACTCTTCTGATCAGCCGGCGCCGATTTTCGCAGTAGCGACACTATGCTTGAGCCCTAAGTGATTAATACATATGTTATCATATTCATGACTTGTGTGCAATGCATTTTTGATGTGTACGAACTCAGAACTGGTGTGGTTTTTCAAAATGTAACTCATTTGATCAACTTGTATTTTCAATTTTGTTTTTCATTTAAGGCAACATTTCAAAATTTTGTTAATACCATCATATTCCTCATTAAAAAATAGTCATGTTTGACTAAAATTTCATGAAAAAAGATTGAGTTTTGACCATGTTTGGATTCTTCACGTATTTGGTTTGGTGACTTGCTTTTTGCCCAGAAAATCCACCATTTGTAGCCTTATCTATTTATGGGGGTGGCTTAATACACAGATGGATAGCCACCCCAGTGGTAGACAACTTGCGCGCTTTGTAACCTTTCACATGCCTGACCTGAGTTTGATCCTTGGTGATCAACTCTTTTTGGTTTTATTTTTCATTTTGCCTTGTTTAATCATTTTCTTCACTCCTTCCATTTCCCTAACATGCGTGCGCATTGTGTCCCAGCAGATAGGTTTTGTGTTGGTAAACACAAAGGCGTGGGTTCAATCCCTACCCATGCCACTTTTTTTTTCTTTATGTGCTTGTTTCACTTGTTTATTTTATTGAAATCATTGAAACTTCAAAATATCACAACTGTCTCATGCTTTATCGTTTTTAATCCGTTCTTTTTGTAACTTTTTCATTGTAATGTCTACTTTCATGTGATGGATTAAAATCTCATTTTCTTGTTTTTACAATGTCGTTTTCCTACTTGTTAGTTGGTTCATTCTTAGGTCGTTACCTCACGTCTTGATCAAATTTCTTTCATACTATACTTGACCTATCTTGTGAAATTTATTGATATTGGATTTCTTTATGTTTGTTAACATGTTGAGACTTCATTTCTTGTTGGTGGTTACCATAAATTTGTTGTTCCCCCTAAAACTTTATTTTTGAACACGTCTTACATTCTTTACGTATTTGATTGCCATCAATACCTAGATGTTTTTACATTTGAATTTATAACATGATCATTTTAAGTTGTTGCTTATTTGCATGATTGTTGTTTCCATATTTGTTAATATGTACCCTTTGGGTTGTTACCTTCATCTTCGTTAAGATATATGATTCTTGGTTGTAACCATTTGTATCTATTTAATCCTTTCTTATTGTAAAATGCATGCTTGCTTGGTTGTAACCATATATCTCACTCTTCTTGTTTAATTGTTTATTGCTTTGTTAAATATCTCTCCCCCAAGTGATGAAACTTTTTAGTTCTCATCCAAGTTGCCTCACCCTCTCCTTCCAAAGGAAAAGTCTCTCCATTGACCCTGGTGTCATGGATAGTTCATTACGCCTCCCTTGACTTTGTGAAGTCATCTTGAATCCTAGTATAAGCCATTAGACTTTGCTTTAAGTCTAAAAAACCTACCTTTTCTAGGAGTGTTTCCTCAACTAGAACATTAGGACAGAGTTTGTAAACTCTATGTAAGAATCATAGTAATGATTACTTACTTCTTTCTTGAGTGTTATAACATAGATTTAGAGAGTTTTGTTAAACTCTATACAAACATTGTTATGTTTGTTCCCCTTTGAACTTTGATCATAATCAAGTGTTCTTCAACCCTTGTGAGGTGAACTACGATTGCTATGATTCTATCCTAGTTAGGATACGTAGGCAGGGGACACGACGTCTTTGCGAGCAAACTTAGAAACTATCTTTAGGTCTTAACCTACACCCTTTACCCAATCCCGAACCTTAGCAAACATTTACCAAACTTAGCATGCAAACAAACAAAAGGTTCTTGTAGAGTACTACAGATGTTTAGGATGTTAAATACCTACCCTATGCATAACCAACCCCCGATCCCCGAATCTCTTAGCGTTGTTGTTACATCGCGCAAAAGGTTCTTTCTTTCTTTAGACCTTTCCTTTGGATAAATTAAAGTTCGACTGTGAATTAAAGAATTAAAGATTCAAGTTAAACAATAGCTTGGTATCACGATTCTCACCGCAACAAGACCCACTAGACACAAAAAGAAAAGTCCAGGCAAAAAGGGGGCATCCCGGCGAACCATAAAAAGAAAAAGTTCGGGCAAAAATTAGGGATAAAAGAAAATTAATGAACCCGCAAAGTTGAAAACCTGAAAAGGCAACTTTGGCAAAAATGGGTATCCCGGTGGATTGAAAACCCGAAAGGGCGATCCAGGCAAAAGTTAGGGATTTAAAAAAGCAAATGATCACGGTCTACGTTCGATCTGTAAGCTTGTGAGAAATTATCCCGAAGGAAAGGAATCAGTCCAGTCAGTCTTGTCAGAAGACGAAACAAGGGGAACATCAAAGACATACAGGTCATAGTTGAATCAACACATGGTGGTTGTCTGTTTCCACATTGCCGACATCTCTATTGTATTTGTTTTCTTGTTTTTGAGCAATTACCTCTTTTCAGGAATTGCATCTAAATAGTAATTTGCTTATTTACAGGCCCTTCATCAATAAAGTATTCACTTCAGTCAAAGAGCTTTCATTATTCTTGTCCATTTTACTATTTTGTTTGCGAAATGTCTGTTATTTTGATAAACATTGTAGGTAAAAGGAAGAGGCTGTACATAGCATACCGAAAGTGCTGACTTTGCTTGACCAGCAAGTATCATGGATGGTAATTGAGGTAACCGTTTCGCATGTAGAACATTTCTGGTGTTTTTCTTTATTGCAGGTCAACAGGGTTATCACAGCCGGGTGAGATTCCTTTATTCTCAGCAATTCAAGTCACAACAAGTGGCAGTTGTTATCAGCCGGGTATTCTCAGCAGGTTAAGTGTGATACTTCTAGCAGAATGGACTTGTTCACCATAGGTAAATGCAGTCAGGCATGAGCAAATGAAAGGCTTGTTTCCCCTAGCAGAGATTTTGCTTCCCCAATGATGTGGTCATCTTATCCCCGGAAGAGTTGTGTCCTTTTCCCGGCAGAGTTTGATTATCAAGTTTGAGATGTTATATCTCCAGCAGAACAAAGCTTTGTCTTCGTGAGAAAATGAGTCCCCGACAGGGTGAGTTTGTTCTCAGTGAAGCAGGATAGAAATGTTTCCCTCAGCGGTAGGGTGGTTTGTGAACCAGTTTTCTTCTCCAGTGGAGGCAACGTCGGTGACGCCCTTTCCCCACGGAATTGATATGCAGGATATTCTCCAGCAGAGTGCAGTGCTGGTTCCCTCGATAAAGTAAGTAGTGGAACAGGAGTGCGGGGTTTCCTCAGTTGATTCAAGTTCCCCGTAGAGTAGGAGTATCTGATATTCCTCGGCAAGACAGGTTGATATTTGATGTAATCCCAAGCAGAGTGGATTTTTCTCCCCAAGCAAGGTGGAGTTTTCAGGAATGTCGTTTAGGGCTGGTTTCTTGAGCAGGATAAAGTCAATCTTCGGTGTTCGATTGTTTTCCCCCGCAAAGAAGGCTTCCTCAGCAGAAGGGGTTTGAGTTGAGCATAGAATTACTTGTTTCCCCGCAGAGTTATTCACGTCCCTAGAAGATTTTATCCCTAGCGCTGTGGACTTCTCTTCCCGACTTGGGTTGTTCTCTCTCCCCGGCGGAGTGGGTCCTTTTCTCCCTAGCACTTATTTTGCTAGGCTGGTCCTTTTGCAGTTTCATTTTGCATTAGCATCCTCCCAAATGCGTAGCATTTCCATTTTGTATGGAGCATTACGCCATTTTCAAACATACGCATCTGAAGCATGAGCCAGGTTTGGTGTTTTGCGACCGGATTCCGTTTCGGCAGAGATTTGTTTGAATCAAGGGGCTTTCGTGTTGTCCGCGTCAGTATGGATTTTTGGGTTGGTTATTTTATCAGATTCTTCCCAGCTGAGTCGTTTGGGTGAACATTTTCGCTTTTATCAAGTGAGTCGCTTGCGAGTGTTGTCTTCCCTGGTCAAGTTTGTGGTTCTTCCCCAACAGAGTTGTTCCGACTTTTGGTTGGTCATCATTGTTTATTTAAACTTTTGGTTGATGACCCAGTGGCGTTTGGATGTCATTCCAACTTTTGGTGGTTATTCTTTATTTCTCTCAGTAGACTCGAGGATTCCAACTTTTGGTCGGTACCCTCCAGCGTAGTTCAGATGATTGTATTTGGTGTTCCTACTTTTGGTTGGCCCAGAAGGTGATTCCAACTGTTGGTTGGTAATGTTTGGTTTCCTCGGGCGGAGTCTCTATTTAAAATTTTAGTTGGAAATCTTTGTTGGTCTAACTCTTGGTTAGTGGTTGTTGTTCTAACTCTTGGTTAGTAGCCGTTTTTCTAATTCTTGGTTAGTAGCCTTTTATTTCAACTCTTGGTTGATAATTCGGGATGATCATCCCAACTTTTGGTTGACATTCTTCTGTGGTGGAGTCAGCTTCGTGTAGCGTTCCCTAGCTATCCTAACTCTTGGGTAGTAGCTCTTGGTTCCGATTAGTGATCGATGAAGATCTTTTCCCCAGCAATCCTAACTTTTGGTTAGCAGCTTGTGTTCCGACCTTTGATCAATGGTGTTCCATGGTGATTCTAACTATTGGTTAGTACCTTTGTTTCCCAACTTTTGGTTGGATGTTTCCTCCTGCAGCTGTTCCATCTTTAAGTTGGTATTCCCCTATTTCCCCAGTAGGGTTGGTCTAGAACGTCTGTTGATGTTCCAACTTTTGATTGGTAGTCTCCCTTATTCCTCTGTGGAGTCATTATCTCAATTTTTGGTTGATGAGGAGATTTGACGTTTTCCAACTTTTGGTTGGTGGTTATGGTTTCTCTAGTAGGGTCAGTCGTGGATGTCGATTCGTTTTCCAACTCTTGGTTGGTAGCCTTTGATTCCCCAGTGAAGTCGCCATATCCGGTTTGGTCGACGTGTTGACGTTTTTCCAACTCTTGGTTGGTAACCTTTGTTCTCTGGTTGTTGATTCCGACTTTTGGTCAGTATGCCTCCTCAGCAAAGTCGTCTCACCATGTAAATTACGGTTAGTATGGATTCCGACTCTTGGTTGGTAGGGGTGGTTTTGTCCCCAGGGAGTAACCCTCATCCCATCTTTTGGATGGTGCTGCTAGATTGTTGTCCTGTGATGGATGTTGACTCCCCAGCAAAGTCGTCTCGTCATGAAAGTTTCAGTTAGTGTTGTGGTAATCCCGACTCTTGGTTGTTAGTGTTTGGGTTTTTATCCCATCTCTTGGATTGAATTCTTTGATTGCAGTCTTATGGTAGATGCTTATTCTCCACAGAGTTGTATGATTTGGTCTACTCTTTCCCCGGTGAAGTCGCCACAAAGCTGTTTGGTTATTTCTTTTATTCCTCAGCAGGGTTTGTTCCAACTCTTGGTTGGTATTTCAAATTTACTATCCTGACCGTTAGTTGGTATTGGTTGTGGGAGAGTCTGTTCCAACTCTTGGTTGGTATCTTTAGTTGTTTCCCAACTCTTAGTTGAAGCAATCAGACTCCATAGTCAATGAATAATACCTTGCTCGTAACAGCGTTCGAGACATGGCATGCCCTTCGGCATGTGTACCAAAGGCACCTTCGTGGACCTCTTCCATAAGCATACCCGCTTCTTTTTCGTCCACGCATCTTAAAGTTACCAAATCATAATTCCTCCTGTAGAGTACACTATCCTAGTTCAGATAAAAGTTCCCAGCCAACCTCCTCAGAGTCTTCTTATCCCGGGTTGACGCCCCTGGCGGATATTCCTGATTCTTGAGAAAATTCTGGATGTCATGATACCACGGCTTGTCATCAGAAGCTTCCTCAATGGCGAATACAAATGTTGGCCTATCAAGGCGAGAGAGGACTATTCTTGGAGCATAATTCCAAAAATTCACCTTATACATCGAGGATAAAGTGGCTAAGGCATCCACCATCTGATTCTCTGCTCTAGGCACATGGTGGAACTCTATTTGGTCAAAGAAAGGTAACAACCTCCTTGCATAGTTCATATAAGGTATTAGATTAGGTTGTTAGGTCACCTATTCTCCCTTGATCTGATTAACAACTAGCGCTGAATCGCCATACACATCTAGATTATTGATCCTCAGATCAATGGCTTCTTCCAACCCCATAATGCACGCTTCATATTCGGCTTCATTATTGGTGCATGGAAATGTTAACTTGGCAGTGAAGGGGATATGAGAACCATGGGGAGTCGTGGTAATTGCCCCAATTCGACTACCGTAGGAGTTGGCAGTGCCGTCAAATATCATCTGCCATTGGGAACCCTTCTCCGGACCTTCATCGGGTAATGGCTCATCGCAATCCTTCATCTTTAAGAACATGATATCTTCATTGAGAAATTCAAACTTCATCGATTGGTAATCGTCAATCAGATGTTCAGCAAGATATTCCGACAGAATACTCCCTTTGATAGCTTTCTAGGAAACGTATTGGATATTATACTCTATCAAAACCATCTGCCACCTGACAATCCTCCCCGAATGTGCTTGTGTTTCAAAGACGTATTTAATCGGATCCATCTTCGAAATGGTTGTATGATTTAGCATATACTGTCTTAGGCATTTGGCGGCCCAAGCAAGTACGTAACACATTTTTTTCAACATTGAGTACCTGGATTCACAATCTATGAACTTTTTACTCAAATAGTATATTGCATGCTCTTTTCTTCCAGTCTCGTCATGCTGATTGAGAACACAACCCATGTTGTTCTCAAGAACCGTTAAATACATTATCAATGGTCTTCCAGCTAGTAGAGGTATCTGTATCGGAGGCTCCTGCAAATATTATTTTATTTTATCAAATGTCCTTTGGCAATTTTCGTTCCAGACAACCGCCTGATCTTTCTTTAATAACTTGAATATGGGTTCACACGTAGCTGTGAGATGAGATATGAACCTAGATATGTAGTTTAATCTACCCAAGAAACCACAAACCTCTTTCTCCGTTTTCGGCGCTGGCATATCTTGAATTGATTTTATCTTTGCAGGATCGACCTCGATTCCTTTTTCACTCACAATGAACCCCAGCAACTTTCCTGACCTGACACCAAAAGCGCACTTGTTCGGATTCAACCTCAGTCTGAATTTCCTTAGCCTTTCAAACAACATCAAAAAGTTTACCAGATGTTCCTCCTCCGTTTGCGACTTTGCTATCATGTCATCAACATAGACCTCAATCTCATGATGAATCATATCATGGAACAAAGTGACCATTGCCCGCTGATAGGTTTCCCCTGCATTTTTCAACCTAACAGGCATTACCTTATAACAGAAAGTCCCCCACGACATAATGAACATTGTTTTCTCCATATCCTCCGGCACCATCTTAATCTGATTATATCCGGAAAAGCCATCCATGAAGGAAAACACAGAATATTGCGCAGTGTTATCAACCAATACGTCAATGTGGGGGAGCAAGAAATCATCCTTCGGGCACGCTTTATTCAAAGTCTCTATAATCAACACACATCCGTACCTTCCTGTCTTTCTTTGCTACAGGTACGATGTTAGCGACCCACGAAGGGTAAGTTGTTACGGCGAGAAATCTTGTGTCCAACTGCTTATGGACTTCTTCGTTGATTTTTACTGCCATATCTAGTCTGGTTCTTCTGAGCTTCTGCTTAAAAGGCGGACACTCTTCACACAACGACAAGCGATGAACCACGATATCCGTGTCAAGACCGGGCATATCTTCATATGACCAAGCAAAGATATCACTATACTCTCGGAGCATTTCAACCAATTTTTGCTTGATATCACTCTGCAATGTAGCCCCTATCCTGACATCTCTTATGACTTCCTCGGTACCCAAGTTGACGATCTCAATTTCCTCCTGATGAGGCAGAATGATTTTCTCTTCTTGTTTCAAAAGCCTAGCTAGCTCTTCTGGAAAGTCTTCATCTGCATCAATCTCTTCTTCGGCTTGAAATATCAGATTACCAAAGTCAAAGCGAGACATAGACAGCTCTGGAGTGGTGTCATCTGCAATATGAAACCTGCAATGATGATGATTTTATGCTTAAAATGATATGCAAACAAGACAAACCACATTGTCGTTTTATTGTTAAAAATAAAACAGGAAAGACAAGGATCACAATATTTGAATGCAGAAAAACGCCCTTTGATTGATTAATAAAAAGATTGTTCAAACATAAACAATTAGACCCTGAAGACAAATACCGCTATGCTACGGGTAAAACATAAGGCTATACAATAATCAGAAAAACATATCATTACTCTTCTGTCGTCACTTGGATGATTTCTTCGACAAACCAGTTTTTTAGGCTTTGACCAGGAGTACATTGCCGAATCCACACATCCATGTCGCAATCCCTGTCACCATCTTCATTAGATATGGCATTAACCTGCTTAAAGATTACCGCACCGCTGGTAAACTGGACAGGCCCATTATAGCGCGGCGTGCTCTAGGAGGAGGAAGATCGGCTGTATCCAAATCTGAATTTGTCTTGCTTGTTGGGGATGTTCAACACTTGGCCCCAACCTTGGGATGCCCCAGCCTTCACAACTGCTTGGGCTTCCTTAAAGGATGACATGGCGACTTCAGACGCTTTACTCGCGTTCGGTGCTTTGTCGTTGACTTTCACAGTTTCGAAGGCCTGACATAAATTCTCATGGATTTCACCATCAACCTCAACATATATGAATGAAGACAAATGACTAATCATTATATCCTCTTCCCCGTAAACAGTGACAACACTGCCACCCACGATGTACTTAATTTTTGGTGCAACGTGGATGTTACGGCGCCTGCCGAATGTATCCAGGGACGTCCCAGCAGAAAGTTGTAAGCTGGCTGAATATCCATGATATGAAACACAACATAAAACACCTCTGGACTGACCTGGATTGGCAAAGTCAACTCCCCGAACACGGACCGTCGAGTCCCATCAAAAGCTCGTACCACCAAGTCACTTCGCGTACACAATATACCACGGGTATCTAACTTCATCAGCGCTTTCTTCGGTAGCACATTCAAGGATGACCCTGTATCAATAAGCACGTGTAACAGAACGACCCCTCGACTTTTAATAGATATGTGCAGCACACAATTATGATTCCTCCCCTTGGGCGTCAAATCCAAATCAGTGAAACCCAGCCCTTTACTTGCATTTGCATGTGCCACAACTCCCTCGAGCTGATTCAAAGATATCTCCTGTGGCACATAAGCTGTATTCAGGATTCTTAACAATGCTTTCTTGTACGCTTCCGAACACAATAACAAGGAAAAAATGGATATCTTGGACGGAGTCTGCTGTAAGTGATCCACAATCTTGTAATCACTATTTCTTATCATGCGCATGAACTCATCCGCCTCCTTTAACAAGGATTCCTCCTCACCAGCTTGAGAAGTCTCTACAAACACTACTTTACCTTTCCCCTTGTCAGACTTTTCAGCACTCGCCTCAGGAGGCGAAAACACTCTTCCACTCCGAGTAATTCCACCAGCTCCAACTAAGTTTTCCATAGAATCCACCGGTAAACTTTTTAACTCCTGCTTCTGTCCATTACAGTATACTTCGGCTCCGTAATTCCATGGAATCGCCTTAGTACTTTCATATGGTACAAGACCAACTTTGGTAATGATGATGGTTGGCAGCCTCAGAGGTGAAGAAATAGTAATAGTCTTGTACGGAATCGAGTTTGTCACAATCTCATCCATCTCTTCAACCACCAATTCCTTCGTCTTCTTCTAAGCAACCCTGTCAAATAGCACGACACCATCATTCATCAGCTTCTGAATATGGTTTTTAAGCTTCTCACATCCCTCGGGATGGCTCAAACATTCAGCACAAGCTTTATCACATCCCGGGAATACCCCTCCCCTCAACAACATGTTCTTTACAAAACTCAGCGGCGTCTTCAACTCATCCACATCCGACACCAAATTCAAGCTCTCATCTTTAATGATATCACTGACTCCAGCTTCCCCTTGATTAAGCATGGGGTTCTGCACGACATTTGGCGCTTCGTGAGAAAATTTTATAGCCTTACTGTCTATGAGATCCTGAACCTTATGCTTAAACACCTTACAGTTGTCAATATTGTGACCCAGAGCACCAGAATGAAACTCACATCGCGGATTAGCGTCATAACCAGGTGGTGGTGCGCCTGTAAAAGAAGCCAGAGTCCTTTTCTGTATCAACTTTAATTGCAACAAATGTTGGAGCAATTGAGAATATGGCATCGGAGGCGCGTCAAACTGCCTATTTACTGCCCTGCCCCAATCCTGAAATCTACGAGGAGCATAGTTCTGCTGATTCTGTTGTGGTTGTTGTTGTTGTGGTACCGTAGGTATGGTAATACTTGCAACCTGAGGTTGTTGTTGAAGGTATTGTTGATGCTGATTTCTGTTTCTTCCCCGGGAACTAGATACTGCATTAGCTTCTCCCTCCCTCTTCTTATTTCAAAAATCCTTTCTATTTCCTCCTCCTGCTGGGGATCCTTCATCGGCTTGAATCTTTCCCAACTTAATGCCGTTCTCGACCCTTTCCCCAGTAATAATCAGATCAGAAAAGCTACCTAACATGTTACCGATTAGCTTCTCACAGTATACTCCCGGTACTGTGGCAACAAACATATCAATTAACTCTCTTTCCACCATGGGAGGTTGCACCCTAGCTGCTAATTCACGCCACCTCTGGGCATACTCTTTGAAGCATTCGCCACTCTTCTGAGACAGATTATGCAATTGGACCCTGTTAGGCGCAAGGTCGCTATTATATTGATAATGCTTAACGAAGGCCTCAGCCAAATCCCTCCAGCATCGGATGTTGGCTGGTTCTAAGCTCATGTACCATTCAAGAGAAGGACCAGAAATGTTGTCCTAGAAAAAATGCATGAGAAACTTTTCATCATCTGAGTAGGCAGACATCTTGCGATAGTAGGAATGCAGATGAACCCTAGGACAAGTAGTGTCTTTGTATTTATCGAAATTAGGAAATTTAAACTTCAAAGGTACTTTCAAGTCTGGGATCAGCCCCAGATTAGCCATGTCCAATCCCATAGAGTTCTGATTTTCATAGCTCCGCATCTTTTCTTCGATCAACTTAAACCTCTTATCTGCCTCAGATGGCAACCCTGCACCAACATCCCTCATAGAGAATGCACCTTCCTGCTGATCCTCATCCCAATAAGGAACATTGTTGCCATACATGACATACGTCATCTTCAGGTATAAGGATTCCACCTACATTACCTCCACCCAGAGGGATAACAACTAGGGGAACAACATTAGCATGTGGCGTACCAGTATCATTGCGAGGAGGATTAGCAGCAGTTCCCTCGTAAAGCACACCATTCCTATCAACTCTTGCAATTAGTGGCTGCACCAAAGTCCTTAGTTGCTCTTGGCCATTTGTCACACCCTGCATCAAATCCATGAACTGGGCTATCTTGTCCTGGAGTTCCTGCATCTCAGCCTGCATTTGCTCCATGATCTCACGTTGATTTCCCCGAGTGGCGTAACGGTGAGTCTTCTAGTTGTCAATCTTGAAATAAACTAACAAACCACAGAGATAAGGTTAATGATTTCGGAGCACCTGCGATGCAAAAATGCAAAATGATGTAATATGCAGACATGTTTATATGCGTTAGAAAAATTTAGCCCTCGATTCTAGTTCTCCGAGCACAACATGACAATGGAGAGCTAACAGATGAGCAATAAGCAAACACATCATAAATAAAATGAGAGCCAAGAGTACAGTACTACCACAACACAATGGAATCAAAATGACCTCAGCCAACAGATCTGGTGATGGTCAATATACAACATAACAACAGACTAAAAAGAAATACATTCAAGTACGAAAACTAGACTGGAAATCCTCTAACAGCTCCTTCGTCTCTGGATGGTCAGGCCTGACAAGCAACCCCTGGATGAGCAGCTCTCTCCGGCTAATAGTGATCTACAAACCCTGAGCATAATCCTCCCAGACGCCCTCACCAAAAGCCTCCTCAAGCTTCCACCTCTTCACATCAGCTCTAGACTTGTAATCATCCAATGTTGCAAGCACTTCATTCAGTCTACAATCACTGTCACGTCGGAGTGAGGCTTCAGCTGCCATCTTGTCATCCTTCACTTGGAGTTGAGCTTTCAACTTAGCAATCTGTTGTTTGAGTCCATCTTCCCACTCCTTGTAATTAGTGAGGGTAGCATTCCACTGGCCATTAAACTTGGAAATCTCTAGATAAACTCTATCCAACTCCTTCTTCTTAGAAGTAAGGACATCACTGACAACCTTCAAATCTAAACCCAAACACTCACGAGCGCAAATCTCTTTGGTAAGATCTATTCCTAGCTTGTTTACCAACTCAGTTTGCCTCTTGCAGGAATAAGTAGCTTCAACCTTTTCGCTTCGGAGTTGAACTCTTCATTTTCCTTATGCAACTCCTCTTTTTCAGAGCACAACTGATTATACCTCTGGATATCAACAGTAGTAGTCTCCTCAATCATAAGAGGATATAAAGGCTCACAAAGTGGAAAAGGAATCAACACCCTCTCAGCTCTCTCTTGAATCCAAGTCACATAAGGATCGTAAGCTCTACTGTTACTCTTCCCCAAAGAAGCTTTCCCTTTGCAGTGAATATTATTCTAAGCCTTCTCAACTCTAGTCAAGGTATCATTCTCCAGCATGCCAGTAAAATACAGAGATTCCTGTATTTCCTCTTCCTTAGGAGGTTCTCTCAAAGCATACCCAAACTGCCTCACTGCAAGGGATGGGTTGTAGTTAATGCATCCTTTCCTTCCGATCAACGACACATTAGGAAAACCACTACAACTGTAGATAATCTCTATCAAACCAAATGATATTCTCAGAAGTCAAGCCCATCAATCTCTCTGACCACTCTGAGGTGCCTGCAGTATCAACAAAAGGACCAGATTTGGGAAGGTGACTCACAAACCACCTGTACAACAAAGGTACGCAACAAGACATGTTCTTCCCTCTCCGATTCTCATTCTTGTAATGCACATAATGATAAACATCACCCAGAAGCGTAGGTACATGAATCCCTGAAGCAAAAATGTGGAAAGCATCCAAATTCACAAAATCTGGAATATTAGGAAACAACATGATACCATAAATGCACAGTGCTAGAATGGCATTAAAGACCAATCAACAACCCTCCTTGGCAAAGTGTTGAGCTCTAGCAACCAGAAAAGATAGTGGAAATCCAGGTGTCGCGGTGAAATTTGGATACCAAGCTATTGATGAGCTTGAATCTAATTCATTTGCAACCGAACAGTGATTCATCCAAAGGAAGGGATAAAGATCGAAATTACCACAATGCAAATGCAAATGCAAGCTAGAGTAATAGGTTCGGGGGTTGGTTAAACATATGGAAGGTACTAGCATCCTAAGTTTCTGTAGTACTCTACAGGAACCTCTTGTTTTATGTTTGTTTTATTGTTAAGGGTTTATCTGCTTAAGGATGAGAGACCTAGGGGTTTATTTCTAAGTATACTCAATAAGATATCGCATCTTATGCCTACATATCCTTACGGGAGTGGAATCAGAGTATCTGTAGTTCCCATAAAGGGTTCGAGGAGTTCTTTGACCGTGGTCAATGTTCCTACGGGTTTAGGGTAGTTGATTGATTGATTTTAGGAGAAAAGGTGAGTTGTCATTTTAAGGGAGATTACTTTGATTTAACCGCCATAACTTTGTAGGAAAATTGTTTGTATTGTTATGGGGTAGAAGTTTTATTTTGCTTAAGATGATTAACATCTTATTCTCTAATGTGTTTGAATGTTGTTTGATTGAGTTGATTGAATGTTTGTCTAAGTTGTAAAAGATAAAGGTCCTTCCTATGGGGTAGGATCTAACTTAGAAGATCGACTTGAATGGGATCAAAGATCAAGGGGGAATATGATGCAAATGTAATGCATACATACAAGTTTTACGTTATGCGCAGGTTCTTCCTTTGGACATAATGCAATAATGTGATGCAATAAAGATAAACACGGTAAATAAATTGTGGAAGATAAAGACCATAAATAAATATACACAAACGCATGAAAGCGCTAAGGTGTGTGAATTGTGCATATGTGAGTGGAAGTGAAGCATGCACGATTGTTTAAGCTTTACAATGTTGGTTGATTTTATACATGGTTGATTTAATTTTATGAGAAAATATATTAGATTAGAAATGAATTTGATTTTAAGGAAATGTTGACTTAATTTTAAGAGAAAAGTTGTGTTGAATTTCTAGTAAAAATTATATTAATTTATTTGAGTTGATTTGCAAGAAAATGGTATTCTTTTGGTGAAATTGATTTTATAAAAAGTTATATCAATTACATTAATTTTAATAAAAGGTTTTATTATTAAAATTTTTACAAATTAAGTTATGAGAAAAAAGGGATTTTTAAAAGTAATAGGATAAATTATTTATTTAATAAAACGTTTAGTAATTATGGTAATTTAATAATATTAATAAAGTTGAGAGAATAAATCATAAAAGTTGATTTTTTAGTTAAATTTTATAATATTAATTAATTAATTTAGACTTAAAGATTAATTATTAGGTTAATTTAAAAATTATTATTTTAATAAAAATTAAGGATAATTAAAGGATTGAAAGTTGATTAATTCTAAAAAAAAAAGGGGTATTATTATATTAAAACATATTATTAGTTTTAAAAAGTTAATTTTAAGGTTAATTAAATTAATGAAAAGGGGGGCGCTGGATCTGGTGTTATGCGGACATGTGGTTTTACCGTGGGCTGCACAATGTGTTGCACCCCAAAATTTGACCAACCGGTTCCCAAATCTGTTTTATGTTTCGACGCATTTTGCATTCGCATTTGCATACCGCGTACATTGTATTTTTTTAGCCATTTTTTATTTTATCGGGATTACAGCCCTCCCCTGGCGTTTCAGGCAGTTCAGGCCAGTTCGAATAAGTGTATTTTGAGAATTTGTGCCCGTCTCGGTGTTTTATGCTCTCGCTGTTGTTTTTGAGGACATTTCGGTGTCCGGTTTTTACCGCTTATTTCCCTATAGTTGCGCAGTTATTCTCTAATTGATTTAATTGGCTTCCTGGCATTTTTAGAATTTTCCCTTTTATTTTCTAGATTTTAATAGATTTAATTGGATTTTTCTAGATATTAAATAGGTTTTTTTTAATATTTTCTTATAGAATTTAATAGTTTTTGGAATTTTAAATAGGTATTTCTTTTCTTAAATAGTTAAATAGATTCTTTTGTTTCTAAAAAATTAAATAGATTTTTAATAGGTTTTTTAGAATCTTTTATTTTAAATAATTGATAGATATTAGTTATTTAGTTTTAATAAGTTTTTCTTTTATTAGGATTTATTAGAGTGTATTAATCTAGGTTTAGTGGTTAGAATATTATTAGATTAGTTTACTCAATATTAATTAGGGTCAGCTTTTATTAATTAGTAGTATTAATTTTCGTATTATGTGAAGCCATTTGTCCTTTATTTTTCAATATTAATCTGCATTAGTCATTTAATTCGTTTTAATTAATTAAGTGTTTGTTCAGGTAATTAGGCATTAATCAGTAGTATTGTTAATTAGTTCAATTAAATCAGAGTCCTTAAGTGATAGTGGGTCAGATGTTCAGTTTCCAGGGCCCAATTCGTGACACTTGTCACGTATATAACCGTTCACGCGTGTGTATTCTTGGCTGACACCTCATTTTCTCCACTACCCCACCAGCTGACACATCACCCTCAGTCTCACTCCCTCATACCGCCACTTGTCCAGCTCCCTCCGTCTCATGCAACCACGTGTCCCTCACTCCCATCTCAATCCTCCAGCCATGCAAACGCCCAGAGTTGCTCGCCGTGGAAATCACACGGCGGTTCCCATGGCCAAACACACCGGAATCCCACCGTAACTTCTCACCGGAGTGTGTAACTATCACCGGAAACTTCATCCAACTGTCGCCGAAACTGCGTTTCTTCGCCTGAAACTGCAAATCACCATGAACATTCATGTGTTCTTCAATCTTTTTTTTTTCCAGAAACTCCAGATCTCGCATCTTTCATCATCTTGTTCATCAGTTTCCAGATGATCACTTGAACTTCATGTGTTTTTTTTCAGTTTCTTTTACAGATCTTCATCAATCCACCATGAATCTTCCAATGTCTTCCTTCAAGCATCATTTTCCATATCTTCGAGAATGATATGGTGTTCTTCAATCTTTGTTTCCAGAAGATCTTCATAGATCTTCATCATCGTTCATCAATCATCCCAGATTCAACGTACTTCCCCAGATCCATCGTCTTCGCCACATCTGGATCAAGAACACTCAGCCAAGTGCATCGTTCTTCACTCGATCTTCCCTCAACCTTCAGCGAAGATCAGTAGATCTCCAGCGAACTCGAGATCCGTGCACGTGTCATCAAAAGATCTTCAAAGATCTCATCGAACCTTTTTCTGCTTCGCGAAGATCTTTCAGACCTTCATCCTCTCCTTAAAGCTTCATCAAGATCTGCAATCGCGTGTTCATCCACTTCGTCCAAGGTCTTCAACCTTCAACTCAAGAACTATAAGGTCTTTGTAGAACCTTCCAAAAATCAAATCACACAGTGGCCGGATTTTCGAGATTCGTTTGTTTGAGGTGAGGTTTGGTAAGAGGGAATTGTGAGAGAAGTGGCTGAGGTTTGATGAAAAGAGAGAGGAGTTGAGACGGAAAGAACAAAGACGACGGCGGCGGGTGAAGAAGTTAGGGGAGAACAGTTAGTGTTAGGGTTTCGTTTGGGAGAGGAGAGAATGGAAGTGGATTGAGGGATTGGGCCTCAGGCCCAACGTGTTGCTTGGATCTACACCGTTTTTTTTTTCCGTTCACCCCCATCCCTGTTTCTTTTTTTGGCTGATGAATTTTGTGACGGGCTGGGCCCAATTCACCATAATTTTTTTTGGAATCACACCCCTGAATTCCTGAGCGAACCCCCCCTGGGCCTTAGTTTTCTTTGTGTGTTTTTTTGTATTGTGGGTTTAAGACCCAATTCTGTTTTTTCTGCCTTACCCCAGTTTTTTAGGATTGTACACCCCTCCCTTGCAATTTAATTTTTCCTCTTGTATTGGACATATGCTTGTAATAATGTAGATTTTATTTTCCTATTTGTTCTTTAGGATTATAGTTTCATTTTCATAGTTAGAATATTATGCATAGATTTTAATATAGGATTTATGTTCTATTGTTTTAGAATAATATAGAATTTATACTCTATTATTTTTAGCATATTATAGAATATTATAGATTTAATATAGTTTTTTCCTATTTTTCTTTATAGAATATTATAGTATTTTAGATAGGAATTTTCTATGCTATTTTCCATTATGCATTCCTTTTAATTTCTTCAGAATATTTTCTAGTAGAATTTAATTGCCGTATTTTAGGAGTAGCATATTATCTCCATTTTGTGTTGGATTTCTCTCCTATTTTCTTTTCTATCCGATTTTATTCTCGATTTTATTTCTGGCTGGCCGTGTGACACGATTCAATTGGAGAATGATTTTCGATATCATTTCTCTATCTTGTCTTTGACACGGACATCAATACGCTACCTCTGAGAGTTTGATTTCTCGTATAAGTCGAACCATGACGGTCTAAGCGTTACATTGGTACTGATCTGAGCGTCCTCATCAAGGATCCAGAGAGGAGAAGATTGGAATGGAGCTTGCGCGCATGTCAGGAGCCAACGGAGCCGCTTCATTCATCATCATCTTATTCAAGTCTTCAGGCAATCGTCGAGTGTTGTGAGCTGTATCGTTAGATACGTAGGAAATGACAGTTGAGGAGTTTCTTCTCAATCGTCTAGGATGTCTACTATGGTACCCTTAGGGTGACATGCGACGCATTCGCTCCTACGTCTTAGGTTCTTGCGTGTGTGTCCCGAGTTCCTTCCCGTTTAGGCGTAGGCCTGCTTCCTCTTTGTTCTCGCCCCCGTGCGATCGAAACCCTTTTCTCTCGCATTCAGGCGATTAAGACCCCTTCTCTTTTCCCCGTGCAATCGAGACTCGTTTTCCCGTCGAACTATGTTTACTCTGATCTCTCGTACCAGACGAGAGTACGTAGGCATAGGATGCGATATCCTAGCGAGCTCCCTTTTACCTTCTTCCCGTTTCCCCGTTTTTAGCTGTAGTAAGCTGAACTACAGCTGCTCTGATTTCTCATACCGAATGAAAATATGTTGGCATATGATGAGATATCCTAGCAAGCACACTAACAACTAACCTCTTTGTTCTCTCGCTGCCGTGCGATCGAGACCTTCCCGCTGACGACTGATGTTTCCCTTTCTCTTGTCCGAGCGCAATCGAGACCAGACCGTAGTTCTAGTTCCCGTAGGTTCCCATACCTTTCAAACTCGACATACTACGTCTGTTCTGTCACAAATAGGTAACGCCTAAGTCTCCGTCGAGCGAGCAGCAAACACCTAACTGCTAGAATGCGTACGCTAGTATCGTCAATCCCTTCTCTCACTCCTGTGTGATCGAGAACACCCCTGTCTAGCCGTAGTTAGCCTGAACTACGTAAGCTTTGATCTTTCACGCTGTATGGAAGTACGTAGGCACGAGATGTGATATCTCGGCGAGCCAACTTTCCCGTGGTTTCCCGAACTACGTTGACTCTGACTTTCCCATTGCACAAGGGAATACGTAGGCATAGAGTGCGACGCTCTATCGAGTCAATTTCCTTCCGTTTAGATTTAGCAGCCATAGATAGATTGTTTTTGCATCCTGTAGACAAACCAACTAGCGTGGATCCCGTCGAGTACGACGAACGTTAGGGGTGGTAATACCTTCCCCTTGCGTAACCGACTCCCGAATCCCGACAATGGTTGCGATGACCTTGTCTTATACCCTTTCGTCAGGTTTTTCCCGATCATTTCCTTTCCCGTTCTAAGGGATAAATAACCAAAGGTGGCGATTCTTCTATTTAGTCGACGCCGATTTTCGCAGTAGCGACACAATCTGATCGATTAGATCGTGATCTGTGGGTGATATGTGGTGATTGTGATGATGGACCATGATACTACCGTGGTCGTGCATACATACAGGTTATAGAAACAAAAAACAACAAAACAGTCGAAACAGAAAACCAAAACAACGGCGGAAATCCTAATCCCCAAAATCGCTCATTTCGCTCGGCCTCCTCTCTCGATTCCCTTCTCTCCGTTTCAATCTCGCTCAAAACCTTCGTTGTTTCCTCCATTCTTGTGCCTGAAACACAAATCGAAGCATCAACAATTCAACAATTTTATCATGTATAAAGAATTTTACCGAAGGTTGGTGGCGGCGGAGCTTGAGATGACGAAATGGAAGCTTCGTCGGTTTGGACTCACGGCGGCTGGTGATGATTTTGTCGACTGAAGAGATGAGTTCTTTTTCTTCAATCTCTTAGGTTTACGAAATCTAGTTTTTTCTTTGTGATGATTATCGATTCCCTCATTTTCATCTCATGTCCTTCCCCTTTTAAATGCTTCCCTGAGAATCTCTGCTTTGAAATCTGATTAAACCGTTTTGAATGCTTGATTGGGCCTTCCATTTTGGTTCAGACAAGACTTGAAATAACTTCCTTTTCCATATGTTTTTATTGATGCTTGTTAATGAAAATCTCAATCAATGTGATTTTGTATCATTCACGTTAAATGCCCTGACTGTCCAGGTTCAATGTTCTGGATTAACCGAAAATTGCTAGTTGTCTTGAATTGAATATTCTTTTCAAAAAGGTATATTCCTCAAGGGTTTACTAACTCTGGATTTGTGATTTGGCCGGGGTGGATAGCAAATGATTTGGGGCCAAGAGAAGTTAACAGCCCAGAGTAATTGCGGTAACGGAACCGGTGAGCCCAAAGTTGCGGATTCACTGCTGCAGAATGTTGCAGTTGGTGATAATTGATGGTAAGTCTGATTTCCACACTTGTTTTGATATCGCTCTTTCTTGTCTTGTGTGATGCCATGGAGCTACCTTGTTATGAATTTCCAGGACCTATGTATTTGTTTGCTTACTTCAAGTCTGTAACAATTTGATAACTATTTCTCAGTTTCATTTCATGTGCTTATGGTGATGAGGGCGTCTGGATGACTGGATAACGGGAGCTGCTGCGAATTGTTCAAACGAGAAGCTTGAGGCCTGAGCTTCGAATACTTGCGCCCCCAAGAGTTCTTGGGCGACTCTCGACGTCCTGAAGCTATGGATTGGGGAATCTTCTCAATTAGGAGGTAAAATGTAACAACTTCCGTCTGGTTTTATATTGTATATGAATCTCTGTTAAAACCCCTGAGTGGTTATGCCATGGTACCCCAAAATGCGTTTTCCCACACCTGTGTATTAACTTTTGTCCTATTTTGCAGGTATTGTTGTTGTTGTGCCTATGATGATGGTTGAGGTCAAGACCAGAGGTGAAGGATAATTTTCTCAACTTGGTAACACTGAAGCAATGCCTCTATTTTCGCAAGATGAAACGACTTGAATACTACTGGACGGGTCTGATTGCAGCAGTTGTTTGAGAAGTTTTGATGCACTGATAGCACCTACTAGAAACTCTGAGAAAGGTTTGAAAATAAGTCAATTGGCCTTGAAGCAACTGGTTTTGCAACGACTACTCTTTCTACTCCTTCCATCCATTATCTAAATGCTATCTATCTCTTGCAGGATGTGCTTTTATTGGTTTTGTTTCTTCTTGTATACAATGGTAGCATCGTGTAGGTTTATCTCATAGGCCTTTCATTATCTCTGTCTGGTGGCTCATAGCTCGAGTGCCTTGAATGACATTGCTGTGATTATCCCTTGAATTATAATGCAAACTCCGACGTGTTGTGAATTCATTTTACGTTATGAAATTGACCCTTTTGTGTTGTGAAAAATAGGTTGCAAAAGCATGTTTGAGTCGTGTCGGCAGAAGTATGAAGCTTGTTGGCAACTATCAAGCGTGCTTTCTTCAGAAATGAAGATGGTAGGTTGTTCGAAACACCTTCAAATTCTTCAGTTACTTTCCTCCTTCTTGATGTTGATGCATCTCATTTATTTTATTTGTAGGATAGGTACTGCTGTTTACTATTTCAATCAGGATTCACCTCCGCGATGAAAACAGTGTTCTCTGCTGATACCAATGTTGTCTTCAACCAGAGCTGTTCTTTTACTAATTGGATGTTTCCTGCTCTCCTCACGCAGGTTTTCATATGGTTGTCTTAAGTCTGAATCTGCACACTTTCTGGGCCTAACCATAATTTAACGGTGTTGAGCTTTGATGCAGGCTTTCTGTTTTACCTGAGCAGGTCGTAACATGCGGTAGTATTGCTGGTGTCGAGGCCATAGTATCAAAAGTTGAAGGCGCATGCTGCTGCTAAAGCGTGGAGCACTCTAATGAGGAGCCATTTGGCAAGCTTCTTCATGTTCACTCTTATTTATGATGTTTTACATCCTGGATCGATGGCACGCTTTTAGAAAGGAGATTCTAGTCATTAGTAACATTAGGGCCTTGGATTTGCTTCGTGTATGTCCAGTCTTGGATAGGAGTTTGTAACTGGCCTTGAGTTTACTAAGTAACAGCACTGTCCATTTTATTTCCCACGTTAGTCTTACTTGTAGTTCATGGACATCTTGTACTTAATATGATTTGAAATGTATTGAAAATAAATCCTTTGAAAACAAATAATAACGTCTTTATTTTAGCAATCCTTTAACATCATTTGAATGAACCTCCAACACTTTCTAACGCGAATGCCCAACACTATCCAAAATAAGCGGAAACCAAACGCGAGTAGATTAATGGACACTGGAAGGCAGAGCTATTGATGTGGTTTGAATCCCTTCTTGTAGTCATAACGATATCTCTCACAGAATTGAGCCTTACAATGACTGGTACTCTTTGAATCTTTGAACTGAATCTAATAGACTGTCTATATGCACAAACTTCTTAAACTGAGCTTGACTTCTGGAAAGGTGAACTTTGAACTCGAACGTATTAGTCACGTCCCTATGATGCTTGGCTATAAGAATTTATATCTTGACATTGCTGCTCTTGCACAAACTGGTTAGTTATGATTAAATATGCACGAAAAAGTAAGGAGATAATATGCAAGAAAAAGTGCACAAAGAGGTGGAATCTTGAGGTCAAAAATTAGGGTGCGACAGATGCCCCTATTTAAGTTACTTCTATCCGGAGATATGGAGATTGAAATCTTCGTCTCGACTAAATAGGAGGGACTTAAATATAAACACTGTATGAATTTTTGGCCCTAAGATGCCACCAAATGCAATATGATGTGCAATGATATCAGATGCGAAACGAAGGGTCCCGTGGAGATAACGATGCCACGGGACAGTGAATGGACATGCCACACGAGGACCATAGGCTCAGCAAAGCGAGACTCCACGGGGAAGAAGACAACCAGCAAAGGGGAATCTCCAGAAGTATAGGGGTATAAAACGTTACACCAGGCAGAATGGTGACCTGGGTACCGGGCGAGAACCTTGAAATTTGAAGGATAATCTGATGCCAACCGGTAGCAGTCCGACCAACGGTGATAACCAAAACAAACTCTCTTGATCGAAACATAACTTCGCGTTTTAATTGAATGTGGTGTTGATAATAAAGTAAACAAAACTTCCCCCGATTCATGGTGTGTTTGCCATGAACGAGTCTCGATCTCTTGAAATAACCTCCCCAACGAGTCATGGTGTGTTTGCCATGAACGGGTCTCAGTTCTCTTGAAATAAACCTCCCCAACGAATCATGGTTTGTTTGCCATGAACGGGTCTCAGTTCTCTTGAAATAAACCTCCCTAACGACTCATGGTGTGTTTGCCATGAATGGGTATCAGTTCTCTTGAAATAAACCTCCCCAACGAATCATGGTGTGTTTGCCATGAACGGGTCTCAGTTCTCTTGAAATAAACCTCCCCGACGACTCATGGTGTGTTTGCCATGAACGGGTCTCCGTTCTCTTGAAATAAACCTCCCCAACGACTTATGGTGTGTTTGCCATGAACGGGTCTCAATTTCTACCTGAAATGATGAAAACTCGTGAGAGCATCTTCATAGGGGATTTAAAATTTTGTAGATTGTAGATGTCATCGTAGAACTCTGTTGATTGTAAAATTTCTTGGCTGTAAGAATTTATACCTTGACATTGCTGCTCCTGCACAAACTGGTTAGTTATGATAAAATATGCACGAAAAAGTGAGGAGATAATATGCAAAAAAAGTGCACAAAGAGGTGGAATCTTGAGGTCAAAAATTAGGGTGCGACACCAGGCATTCCATTTCTCTTAACAAACTTCCCTTTTAGCTCAGAAGCATCCAAATGAAGGTCACCAGCAAGCTTAGTCAAATCAGGCTCAGCATCAGTATGATAGAAAGGCATCTGGTCCAAGATGGGAACTCCAAGTAGCACAGAGAACTCCTCCAAAGTAGGCAGTAATACATAACCTGGAAAAGTAAAACACCTCAGTTGTGGATCATAAACCTACAGCTGAGTATGGAGACCACCTAACTCATATACTAAGGGCTTCCAGACACAACTCAAAAGCTTTCCATATGATTGCTTGAAATCTTCCATCACCTTCCTGTCAGCCACAGAAATCAAACTAAGTAGAGATCCAATGTCAGGAGTGGGAAACTTGTACACCACAGTCTTCTTCAAGCTAGGCTCCATGTCAGAAAGGAATAAGATCACTAGAATTGAAGGGAAAATATACACCTGTAACATAAATACATGTCAATGTTAATATACAAATGAAAAATGCAAATGCAACAGGGGATCAAAAACATAAATGTTGTTGACTAAGAAGAACCAGCGCTTCACTTTGGCAAAAACATAGCATTGTCATAAGGACCCACTGTATCAAAATCACAAGTTCACACTGACGAGAAAACCGGGTTGGTCGGAGGTCAAAGTTTCCTGCATAACCCTCCCCACTCACAGGTATGAACCTATCACTAATAAGGTCCGACATCCTATGCGGTCATCAGCGTCACAGACTTTCGAGAAATGATGATACGTTCACCATTTATGGTTTGGCATCATAGTCTAACGAAGCGGCCTCACTTAGCTGACTCCCAAATGATCGGTCCCCAGAGTTGACAATCCTCAGATCCAATAACCTCTCAACTGTCTGAAACAGACTGGAAAGGTAGTCATCAAAGAGAATCTCGTCTGAGCACGAATTTCATGGGAACTAGTGCATGCCAAACATACAGGTTCACCACTACTTTCCACTTCTAATGTTATGGTTATACTCAAGCCTGGGTTTTGGCTTATCTCACAGTGGAACATTCCCACCCAACAGCATGGCAATAATGATATATAACAATGCTGGAAAGTAAAATACAAAAGTGGATAAAGTGCAACACATATATAAACACCCAAAAGATAAACACAGGCGCTAGGATTGAATCGCATAGGGGATCAGGGTCCCCATCAGAGTCGCCAGTTGTCGCATCGCTGCGAAGGAGGGGCCGGCAAGGACAATAGAGTAGGAGAAGGAGTACGAGTGGGAGTAGGAGTAGGAGAAGGCATAGGAGTAGGAGTATGAGTAGGTGAAGGAGTAGGAGTAGAAGGAGAAGTAGGAGTAGGAGAAGGAGTAGGAGTAGAAGGACAAGGAGAAGAAGAAGAAGAAGCAGTAGGAGTTGGAGTAGGAGTAGGAGTAGGAGGAGAAGGAGAAGAAGAAGAAGTAGGAGTAGGATAGGAGGAGAAGGAGAAGGAGAAGAAGAAGAAGAAGATGTAGGAGTAGGAATAGGAGGAGAAGGAGGAGAAGAAGAAGAAGTAGGAATAGGAGTAGAAGGAGAAGGAGGAGGAGGAGGAGGAGTAGGTGTAGGAGGAGAAGAAGAAGAAGAAGAAGAAGAAGAAGAAGTAGGAGTAGGAGTACGAGAAGAAGAAGAAGAAGAAGAAGAAGAAGAAGAAGGAGAAGAAGAAGAAGAAGAAGAATAATAATAATAATAATAATAATAATAATAATAATAATAATAATAATAATAATAATAATAATAATAATAATAATAATAATAATAATAATAATAATAATAAGAAGAAGAAGAAGAAGAAGGAGTAGGAGTAGGAATAGGAGTAGGAGTAGAAGGAGAAGAAGAAGAAGAAGAAGAAGAAGAAGAAGAAGAAGAAGAAGAAGCAGGAGCAGGAGTAGGAGTAGGAGTAGGAGAAGAAGAAGAAGAAGAAGAAGAAGAAGAAGAAGAAGAAGAAGAAGAAGAAGAAGAAGAAGAAAAAGAAGTAGGAGTAGGAGTAGGAGTAGGAGTACGAGTAAAAGTAGGAGTAGGAGGAGAAGGAGAAGAAGAAGAAGTAGGAGTTGGAGTAGGAGTAGAAGGAGAAGAAAAA